>OZ022416.1:15807210-16542398 GCA_963989365.1 Rhimphoctona megacephalus
AGCGCCATGGTGCGGTAAGGACATATCACGAACTATTTTTATTCGCCTGTGCCAGGGTTTTTTTTTTATTACCAGATACCTAACCTATTTGTTACCTAACAATAACCTAACCAATTTGAATTAAATTATTATAAAAAATTAAAATTGACTAAACTAACCAGTTTAAACCAAATTATTTATAAAAATTTATCCAATTTGAATAACCTAACCAATTTGAATTAAATTATTATAAAAAATTAAAATTGACTAAACTAACCAGTTTAAACCAAATTATTTATAAAAATTTATCCAATTTGAATAACCTAACCAATTTGAATTAAATTATTATAAAAAATTAAAATTGACTAAACTAACCAGTTTAAACCAAATTATTTATAAAAATTTATCCAATTTAATACATCTTACACACAAATTTTAAATGGTATTTTTCTCATCTTAATTATGCTAATTTTTTAATGTTTTGATTCCTGTTTTGTTCTGTGGAAATAAATTCAAAGTAACATTTATTGTGAAGTCTGGTTTTTTGGCCGGATATTTCGTGAACCATATGATTGGTTTTTCTTCGAGATGTGAATAAAATAGGTGAGCATTTTTTAAAATTCCTTTTAGTGGAATTTTGGATTCAAATTTTGGGAGAATTCCTTTCCCATGAAAAGCTAACATATTAACCTGCGATACAAAGAGAATTATTTTTTTATGTCAAGATGTTTACGAGAAATTTAAAAAATAAATTTAGAAAGCTGCTGGGGCGACCTCTAAAATTTTTTCTTGGAAGCTCATATTTTGTGGGAATTTTTTTCAGTCCGATCAATGATCGTTCTAAATGTAAGCCTTAATTGACTAGTAACAAAAAAATCTTTTTTATCCATGTATAACTTCTAGTTTCTACAGTCGATGAATTCGAATAATGCAATTATACCTTGCAGGAACTTTCACCTATACTGGTGGATGGGTTGGAAATGTGATGGCCCTGTTAAGTTGTGGAATTATATCTGGTTCCCCGCTAGGATGGCCTAGTTGTTTTTATATTTGGGGCAGCCTCACTATTGCATGGTCTATGGCTTGGTTTTTACTTGGCAAAGAGTCCCCAGCCGATCATCCAAACATACCAAATGATGAGAAGGAGTACATTGAAGTCAGTCTCGGCGTAACGGAAACGTCAGAGGTAAGAGATTAAAAGAACGCTGCTCTTTTTTTGTTGCGGTAGCAGTAATTCCTTAAGAAAGAAACCAGTTTAGACTGGTCAAAAAATCGACTTTTTTATTTCATAAATTATTAGTAAAACTATTCAAGAATATGTTGCCAAAATTTCAAAGCAAAATTCCGATTAGTTCCGATGCTATGAGCACTTAAGTGACCGCCCGTCGGTTCGGCGCTGAAGCGCGCGGTAGTTAGAACGGAGCGGTCGCTCAGGTAGTCCCTTATTCAGTTACCTGCCTCAATACCCCTGTACTACGGGATAATAGAGAGGGGGATTTCGGTAGGCGTTCTTGATTGGCCTTGGGTAGAAGGTACTCGAACCTTCGGAATATTTTGACAGAGCGTCGAGTTTGGTCAGTTTAGCTTCAGCTTTCCTACCGAGTGTTAGAAGTAAAAATGTCAGCGTATCCGGAAGGTTATCGTGAGTGCAGCGAACGACGTGATAGACCACGTAAAAGATCCTTCCGAGGAAATCAACACACCAGGAGTGAGTCAAGTGTTAGTGAAGTTGGAAGTGCCAGCGCAAAAAAGCTTTCGACTGCTACCAGTGAGAATGTGACTGTAAATCCTGTACATTGTTATAGGCTCATCGAATTTTTCACCGTATTCACTGGTTTGTCGGAAATTCTTATTTGTCGAAATTGCAAACAGAATGTGAAATTTCAAGAAACTGGAAAAAGTGGCCTTGACTTCAAGCTTGTTGTCGATTGGCACTGTGGATCGAGACAAATCAATTCAGGTCCTTTACTCAACACTGGATTTGAGATAAATCGTAGGATTGTATTTGTCATGCGGTTCTTAGGTGTTGGCAGACAAGGACTGAATTTATTTTGTAATTACATGGACATCGGCAATGGTATAGCTGAAGAAACTTACAATGGAATTTGCACTCACATTCACGCCGCTGCGAAAAAAGTATATGAATTCTGCTGTAAGAAAGCTATTGAAGAAGAAAAGAAAGAGAACGAGAAACGCGAGAGACCTACTCTGAATTTGAAAGTATCTGGTGATGGATATCACGTCCGGAGGGGCGTGAAGGAAAGGTTTGGGTGTTTGAGCGTCGAGCGGCAAACGCTATGTCCCATAGACTTTTCCATGCAGTATTATACGCAGAGCGTTTATATATGTAGATACGACTTTGTAAACTGATTTTCAATGTAGACTGATTTTATAGTAAGATACAAAGTTTCCTCGGTTAAAAAAAGATAAATATTTTATGAAGCATGTGATTTACATTACTTTTTATAAATTGTAAGTATATCATCGTCGCGTTATAGGAATTGTACGAAAGGATGAGTACGAGATCCCAGTATATTCCAACATTTATTTACTCAAAACACAGTTTCCCTTTCTATTATCTGCGATTACTTTTCATGCTCATCATCTTCTTTGTCATTTTCTCTAATTCCGTATAAGCTCTCTTCCCTCTTGCGTAAGTGCTCTCTTAACTCTTTGTCTAAGAACTTCCTCATTACAAATAGATTCGGCAAAAAATTACTTTTTCGATCAATTTTTAAGGCAGTCACCCCGTATGATATGTTGAAAAATTCGATTTTTTTTTTGCATAAATTTATTTCTATACATGTGTAGAATACGCTGGTAAAGTGATTTTCCAATATTCGAAGTCGTTGGAAAATTACAGCAGTTAGAAGACCAGGTGTTCGGAACGCTTGGTCGAGAGGTCGGCGGGGCGGGGAATTTTAAATGCCGAACCATACGGAGAAACTTTAGTATCAAAAAAAGAATAGGTGAGTAGTAAGACTATGCCAGTTCTGGACCAGGAATCTCAGGGGGGTGCGGGGAGCGGGGAAGGATCTGTTACGAGGACAGGGTCTGTGGCGGTGAGTCAAAATGACTAGACGTTACGTCCTATTATGTAATATACAATGGGATCGAGGGAGGTCGCATAGATCGAGAAGGATGGATTTATGGGAAAGAATCTAGTATAGAAATTGTGGAATGTGATGGGGTGTGTATTGTTTGAGGATGCAGGTGCCAGGGTGGTACATGTTTAAACCTGAGGTTGCATTGAATGATGCAACGCTCTACAAGGGGGAGCGGGGAAGAGTCTGCAGTCAAGGGTCTGCTGCGGGGGTCTGGAGGGGAAAGTTAGAGCAGTGAAACGGGGGGTTGCTAGGATAATGTATGGTTGAATAAAAATGACACGAATTTTAAATATAAATTAAAAAACAATTATTTATTATATATATATATATATATATATATATATTGTAACGGAACGCTTTTGCCATACGCTAAACGTCGCTACGCGCAGGTCCGAGCTTCCTAAATAATTTTAAATAATTTTGGAGCAGGTATGAAAGAAACGTGAGAAACGCGGATTTTGTGTTCAAAATAATAACAAAATTAATTTATTCAATTAAACAATGTAAATTTTCCGATTTTTGTTACAATAAATGAATATTTGTTTTATTTCGAGTTCGGATTATTTATAGAACAAAAAAAAAGTATCAATTCTGTTTCTCTGTCGGTAACTATTCAAACGATGATATTTATTTTAATTCCCTTTTCGCGTCAGAATTATCATTTAAATGAGAAAAATAACAATAATAATGGTCAAATAATTAAAAACGATGTCTTCGAGGCTAATTAACAATAATAATTGAAATACTCGGTGAAGCTTTGTCGACAGAATAATAATAAAAATAATTCAAACAATCATTGAATTATTTAATATGAAATAACAATTAATAGGGCTTTACGTTGCCGCGAAATTCACTTTTATTTCATAGTGAATAATAAAAATAATTCAAAATTTTAATAATCCAAAAGTGGATTGACTCGATATAATAATAATGATAATTTTATGTTTTCAATTGATTCTATATAATAGATAATCTTACCGCGGCCTTTTGGATTATCGAATTCAGGATTATTGATGATTTTTAGGATAGACGAGGATTGCTGAGCATAATAAGTGATGCAGACTGATTATATTTTATCGAAAAGAATTTTGAATAAAATAATTCAAAACATAAATTTAATTAGCAAATTTTAATTAAAAGAGAGCAAGCAGGCTTCCCACTTCCAGCAGGCATAAATTCAAGAGATAAAATTATTTAGAGGAAACGTAGTATGCAAGCTACGGGCCCCGAACGTCACCGAACGACGCCGATACCCCACACACCACAGGTAAGGATGCAGACCCCGAGCTATGGGACGCGAACGTCGCCGAACACCTCCGATACCCCGAGCACCCACAGGAAAAAGGAAAAATGTAAAAAAATTAAAGAATGACCTTGGACTATGGGAGTTGAACGTCGCCGAACCGCTCCGATACTCCAAGCATCAAGGAATTATAGGAAAAAATGAAAGGAATAGGAATTGACCTTGGACTATGGGAGTTGAACGTCGCCGAACCGCTCCGATACTCCAAGCATCAAATATGATAAGAAAGATAGGTTATTATGCTGCTGGAACTAGGAAGGATCTCTGCTGCTGAGAGCGTATTGTCTCTCCGAGCTCTGTTTTCAGAATGATCGGAATGCCTGTCCACTGCTGCTGTGCACGGCTTTTTATACCCAGCAGATCCTTTGTTTTCGCGCTCGAGTTCCGATTCGCTCGCCGGGTAGTCTCGAACCCGTTCTGCGCACGCTTATTTACAATCTTTTTATGATTCGTTCCTCGCTTCCCCCACTCTCGCATTCTCATACT
Organism: Rhimphoctona megacephalus; assembly: GCA_963989365.1. Classification (NCBI taxonomy): domain Eukaryota; kingdom Metazoa; phylum Arthropoda; class Insecta; order Hymenoptera; family Ichneumonidae; genus Rhimphoctona; species Rhimphoctona megacephalus. The sequence continues at coordinate 15,812,086 of OZ022416.1, forward strand.
TCAATTTGTTCGATGTTCCCCCCACTTTACGCATCGCCTGCGCAAGAATTAACAATTTTCGTAATTTACCAATTTTTATAATAAATTTATTACATTTGATCATTTCCTAAATTTGTTTAAACATTTCGCAAAGATTTTTCAGTAATTAAAGAGTTTTTAATAAATTTTGAAATATTGGCAAACACACTCTCTCATTTGTGCGTTCCCTTGTCGCTTGTCCCACGAGCATGCGCACAAACATTCGTTCTTTTTACTCTTAAATTACCGGTTATTTTCGCATAAATTCACCGCGCGAGTTATTCACTTCGATTTGTCGGATTTTTCTGCATATTTTACGCATTATTTTAATTGCAGTAATGTCTTTTTAATCATTAATTATTGAAACGTGCAAAAAGTCACGTACGCATTTTTTAGTTCCGGTTTTTCACGGTAGGCGGCGGCCCGACGTTTTCGTAAGTGTAGCTTCGCCGTTCGCATAGTGTTCAAGATGGCCGCCGTCAACAACAGTCAACAAACGCACGCGAGACGTTGTCGCGTCGTTTTCACATTTTTGTCGGATATTGGATGAAAATCGGGATAAAAAGTATTTATAATGAAGTGCCGGTACTACGCGTAAGTGTTTTCGTCACAATATATATATATATATATATATATATAGGTTTCGCCTATATATATATTTCACCTATATATATATATTTAAATTTTATTTAAATATATATATTGTAACGGACAGCTCGATCAAGTAGTCATTGATCGAGAGGTTTTTGTCAGAGAAAGAAAAGAGGAGTCGCGTGACAGCTCTAAAAGAGAAAAGACGTGTTCGTCGGGGTTAATCTCCCTCAACCATTGCAAATTTGTGTGTGTTTTCTTTTATGCGATAAGTATTCGTAACAACTGGTGTCAGAAGTGGGATATAATATCCAAAAGACCTTTTAAAAAAAAATTCAAATCGCTCTGAATTTATGGAAAACATGAGTTCTTGGAAATCACGTCGGAATATTCCTCTAGAAAGTGATTCATACGGCGAACCAGATCGATCAAACTTATTTGAAGAACGTCTTCGTCAAGGTCTAGAAGAAAATCAGCACCAAATAAATGACCAACTCAATTTATTTAAAACATCGATCATCGAAGCTTCAAAGGAAGCAGCCATTGCTACGGCAACACAAATCGCTATTCAAACAGCTAAGGAAGCTGTAACCATGGCGATGAGTCAAACTTCACGAGAATCGATTCAAACATTAAGGGAAGAATTTAATTCATTAAAAAATTCTCTAATCAGTCGTAGTTGTCCTCGTAGTACTAATACTTCTCAAAATCCTGTCACGATTGTTTCATCCGCTGTTTCGTCCGAAAAAAATTATTTGAAACCCGATGTGTTTGACGGGAAAAGCTCGTGGGAGCAATATTTGAAGCAATTCGAAATGATTTCTATTTTCAATCGCTACTCTAATGAGGAAAAAGTTATTGTTTTAGTGTCTTCTCTCCGTGGCTCTGCCAGAACAATCCTCGATACCTTGAGTAACGAAGACGTACAAAATTTTGAAAAAGTCAAGTTTGCTCTCAATTTTAGCTTTGGAACTGAACATTTCGAAAATATCAGCTTCAATGAATTCAATGCAAGGAAACAAAATCAGGAGGAGAGTCTTGCAGCCTTTGCGAGTGAGCTCAAATCCCTGGTTCGATTAGCCTTTCCCGAAACAAATGAGATATCAAGAGACAAAATCGCGTGTGCCCGTTTCATTTCTGGAATATCGAGTTTCAGTATTCGAAGGATTCTCAGACTGGAGAATATTTCTTCTCTTCGGGTAGCAGTGGTTCGAGCCAAGGAAATTCAGGCTATAAATCTTCTCGAGAAAAACACGTTTTCTTTCTCTAACTCTCGGAACTATTCCTTTTATAATTCCAGATCAACTTCTCACGATTCCTCGTCTCCCTCAAACAAGCATCCTTCCTTTGATAGAACAAACTCCAATAATTTCGAAAACGTTGGAAATCGCCAAGATTCTTCCAAACGATCAGCACTTGAATGCTGGAATTGTGGTCAAGTTGGTCATACCAAACGGGTTTGCAGAGCTCCTATTCATTCTGATAATGTTAAAAGCAAAAAGAGTTCGGAAAACTAGAAGGAGTCGATTCGAGGGGACACGAATCGACTCATCATATTCAAACGAGCAACGTCAATAGACTTTCTTCGAGTTCCGAATTAAAATTGTTTTTACATTTGAAATTAAATAGACATCTCGCGAACAAACCTTGCGTAATGGTCGTTGATACTGGCTCAGATATTACTTTGGCGAATTCTTCTTTTTTTGCGAATTCAATCAATAGTTTGGAGAAGGTCTCAAAGAATTATAAAATCTTTACTGTTTCACAAGAACAATTTCCATTTAAATCTGTTCGTAAAGCACTAATTCGGATTGGAAATATCTCAGTCGAATTAGAAGTCGTTTTTGCTGAAATTGCAGAAGATTGCATACTTGGATTAGATTTCTTATTTAAATCCGGACTGCTCAAAGACTTCAAGATTTTGATGGATAACAAATTCAATCTTGAGAGAAATGAGAAAATTGTCTCTTTTTGCTACAAGGATTTGAGAAACGAGACTCTGAAGATTCACGAACATCTTATTTCTCTGTTCAAAAACTCGTCAAAACATTTGACCCGAGAACAACTAGTTTAATTTAAACAATCTTTCATTCGTCTCTTTGATATTTTTGCCAAAGATGATAATGATCTGGGTTTCTGTGATTACATCCAACATAAAATCGATACTGGAAACGCCAAACCTTTTAAACTCGCTCCTCGACGTATTCCGATCCAATTCAGAGACAAAGCTTTGAATCTTTTAGACAAAATGAAAAATCAAGGAGTCATCGAACCAAGTTTTGGTCCGTATTCTTCTCCTCCCGTTTTCATTCCAAAAAAAGATGGATCTATCCGATTTTGTATCGACTATCGTGTTCTAAACTGTTTAACTAAGAAAGATTCTTATCCTATCCCTCGAATAGACGAAATGTTAGAAGCAGTGTCTGATTCAAATTGGTTTTCAGTCGTAGACTTGAAAAGTGGTTACTGGCAAGTGGAACTGGATCCTCAAGATAAAGAAAAAACAGCTTTTATGCTAGGAAATGATCTTTGGCAATTTAAAGTCCTTCCTTTTGGGCTTTGCAACGCGCCTTCCACTTTTTCTCGTTTGATGAACAGATTACTCAAAGATCTTGTCGGGAAAATTTGTTTAGTCTACATTGATGATATCATCATCTTCAGTAAAACTTTCGAACAACATCTTGAAAATTCAGAACTCGTTTTTGAGAGACTCCGCAAAGCTCATCTCAAGGTCAACCCTCAAAAGTGTCTTTTGAATCACCAAGAAGTCACATATTTGGGATATATTATTTCGGGTTCAGGAATTAAAACAAGTCCAGAAAAGACGGATTCCATTGTCAATTGGCCTCTCCCGTTGAACAAAACGGAACTTAAAAGCTTTCTGGGCCTTTGCTCTTACTACAGAAAATTTGTCTACAATTTCGCTTCAATTGCGAAACCTTTGCATAAATTAACTGAAGAAAAGAGTCCTTTTATTTGGGATGAAGAAGCCTCGAAGTCCTTCAAGAATCTCCAAAAAGCTTTATCTACGCCACCAATTTTGGTTTTCCCTTCGTATGACGTCCCCTTCATTCTTGACACCAACGCCTCAAATAATGGAATCGGAGCCGTTTTATCTCAAATTCAACTCGGAAAGGAAAAAGTAATCTGTTATTTCAGTAAAGTTTTCAATAAAGCGGAGAAGAATTATTGCGTCACTCGGAGGGAGTTACTCGCCGTAGTTCGGTCTGTCGAACATTTCCATCACTATCTGATAGGCCGAAAGTTTCTAATACGAACAGATCACGCTTCTTTACAATGGCTTTTATCTTTTAAAAATCCAGAAGGCCAGGTAGCTCGATGGCTCGAGATTTTATTCCAGTATGATTTTGAAATTATCCATCGCCCTGGTGTGAGCCATTTAAACGCAGACAGTTTATCTAGACGACCTTGTTCGGAAGAATCATGCAAAACTTGTGATAAACTGGACTTCAAGGAATCAGAATTAGAAATTTCGGTTCGTCGTCTTATTTTTCGAACCGAAGATAATATTAATTGGAAAGATCTACAAGGAGAGGACGAAACGATCAAGTTATTGATAAAGTACAAGAAAGAAAATCGTCGTCCTAACTGGTCGGAAATTTCACATCTAGATTCTTCTTTAAAAATTTATCTTTCATATTGGGATTCTATTTGTCTTGAAAACGATCTTCTTGTCAAGCTATGGGAATCCCCTAATATGAATAAAACGATCTCACAACTAATCATCGCGAATAAAACGATCTCACAACTAATCATAGCGTTAACTCGAATTCGTATTAGCCCAACATTTCCCCGACGCTCGCGTATCCCCAGTTGCAAAGTGGGGATACGCGAGCGTCGGGGAAATGTCGGGCTAATACGAATTCGAGTTAACGCTAGGGGCAGATGACACGGTTGGGTAGTTAGCACAGTGGGCACTTGCTACAGTTCGAGAGTTTATACAATAGCATGTCGCGCGGAGAATGTTGAAAAGTGGGAATACGCGAGCGTCGGGGAAATGTCGAGCGGCTACGAATTCGAGTTAGCACTGTGGGCAGATGACACAGTTGGGCACTTGGCACAAAGGGTACTTTCTACGGCTAGAGAATTACACGATTGTGAGTTACACGGGGCAGATGACACAGTGGGAAGTTACTCCATGTCGACTTGACACCCTGCCCAAAAATCGCTCTAAGCCCACACGATGGCAAGCGGTATATTATACCTTGAACGGTAGATACGTTGCCATGGGGTCATTACAGTATTCCCAAATGTTCGAAAGCAATGGAAACGCAGAGAATTGTAAACCAAGAGCGCGTACGTATGTATATGAGAGAGAGAGGGAGAGAGAGAGAGAGAGAGAGAGAGAGAGAGAGAGAGAGAGAGAGAGAAAGAACATTTTTCTACAATATTTGTACATTTGATGTGAAATAAAAAGAATCTTTTTTGTGAAACTCATTGTGTCCATCCTTTTTTTCTTCTACCTGCTTTCCAGGGTTATACAGAGACCTGCTTGGATGTGTCGGGAGGGTCATAAAAATAAACCAGACTTTTTTTTCGTCTCCTTTATTGTTCACAAATCATCCTTATTTATCCAACTATATGTGTATTGTCGAAACCTAGCCATTTCACAAGCAACTGACTACCACGCTTCTTCAAGACTTTTTCAATGAGATATATGTCGGGATATTTAACTCGAAGTAACTCTTGTTCGTAGAAGCCACCTGCAATGGGCTCATCTTGATGATCTTTTATGTTGTATGTAACAGGGCTAGTTTTTCTTACTCGAAATATTGTGAAAATTTCCGTTGTCCAGTTTGCTGTATAACCTTTCTCAAATACATTCTTAAATTTACTAATGCGTACTTTATCGCCGATTTTAAATTTCGCTAGTTTTCCCACCTCAGTTCTATTGAAAACATCACGTAGTATTTATTTTTCATTCGTAACATTAACATTTTTCGGCTTCAACTTAATAGTATGATGTACAGTATCATTATATTTAGTAATTAACATATCGAGAATATCGATCCATTTCCAGTTTCCACGAAAACTGAATTGAATCCACATTTTATTCTTAAGTGGATTGAAGCGCTCACAAATTGATGCTTTTAAATTGTTATATGTAGAATACAAGTGTATATTATTCTTTTTCATCAAAGCCTTATAGTCTGTATTATAAAACTCTTTTCCTCGATCGACGTGAAGGTTTTTCGGTGTGCTTCCTTTGCTGAGAATTTACTCCATTGCAGCGGTGACATCTTTCCCACTCTTACTCTTCAATGGTTTGGTTCAGGCGAATTTCGAAAATACATCGATGACGGTGAGGAGAAATTTATGCTTGGAGTTGTGTTGTGCATATGCAGACATATCTAAAAGATCAGCTTGCCACGTCTCATCCAGGCCGCGTTTATCCACGTGTCGACGTGGATAGTTTCGCCGGGCTGGCTTATGCAACTCCTCCACCACAGCACGCTTTTCTCCACTCATTCTTTCTCCCCCACAACGGCTTTCATCATAGATAGAAGATGGGAGTGTGAAGGTTTTTTCCGCTTCACATCGATTTTGACATCTTGTAAAAGTCTGATGTCACCACTAAGTCCTATGAACGCAGTTTTCAAATCGTCTATTTCTCTACGAATATTGTCGAGATCAGCTTTAACACGATTTTCAACAGCAGTCACATACGAATAGCACCTTTCATTCGTTGAATGGGTTATACCACGAGTGATAGCATTAATGTGACTGATGAACACACCTAGTGTTGCAACATCCCCCGCATTTATTGCCTCACCAACGTTACCCAGTCGTTTTCGTTCCAAATTATAATGACCGTCTGCGGTAGCCTTGAAACCAACACCCGGTTTACCCGGAGGGCCCGTACCACGTCTATTCAACTGTCGTCCAAACACATCAACGGTCATGTTGGGAATGTGTGAAAAAAGAGCTTGCACATGTTAATAAATTATTTCAGCTTCACGCAATTCCTCAATAATCGATATAATCTGATTCGAGTGTGATGAGTTTCCAGTAGCTTGTGATGCAAGCAATAAGCGAAGACGGTTCACTATTTCATTCGGATCGTCCCAATAAACATAGTCGAAGGAGGTATTTTTTCGTGCCACCTTATACTTGAGCATACCCCCACCTTTATGCCCGCCATTTTGCTCCAGTATTTTAAAAATATAATTTTTAAATTTATAAGATTTATCATGGCGTATTGCACCATTACGTTTATAATATTTTCTATGGACATTCGTAGCAATAACAATTTTCGAGTAATTCTCCAAATCGTTTGGTGTTACATATTTCAGCTCAGGCTCTTTTTTGAACAACAACTCAACCAAGCCAATACGTTTCGAATACTTTTTGTCTCCAACATGAATATGATCATTTGCGAACTGAATCGGTGCGTTACCGATCATTAATTTATCATTTGCAAGGTTTCGTACTCCATACATGACATTCAGTCTTGTTTGTTTATTGCTACACAGCAGTCCCAGATATTCATGTATTAAAGTATTAGCATCTTCAGATGATTCGTCGTCAGCTAAGGACTCTGCATAGTTATCAACATCAGCTAAGGGCTCTGCATCACCTTCAATTGCTTCATGCCAAATATCATTAGAAGAAATGTCATGGAGCGCGCTGTTTTCTTCATCCTCCTCCTCCTCCTCCTTCTTGATATTCACTTTTTCATCTTTAATTTCATGCTTCAGATTTTTGTTATATGAAACCAGCTCCTCTAACGGTCCAACGATCGGTTTACACACATCTTGCATTTTCTGCTGTGCAGTATCGCGATCACTTTTTAACTTTCGATGTTTTCGTCTAATCGCATCACTCGCCTTGGCAAGTTCACATAATACATCCTTTTCTCTCAAAAGTTCTTTGCTCTTCATGTTGACGCAAGCACGTTAGACTTAAGACTGTCTCTCATACCACAATGAGCAATCATTTATTATCAATAGTTAGGAAAGAATCGAATCCTCTTCTATATCTACCAGCATTCAATTCACTGTCCTTGTCAATCGTAATAAATCCATACTTGTCCAACATCTAACATTTTACACACATGTTTTTGAAGCATGTATAAGTTATATCCGTATTCACATGGTCATTATACACATGTTTAAGGTTCATATCATCCTGTTTAAATAGCACTACAAAATTTGCATTGTCTCTCACGAGATGTTTCGGAATACGAGTGTATGTTTGACAAAGATAAAAACTGTCTACAATCTCGTGTCGTCCCATGGAAAAAAACGCTCTCACATTATCCTGTTTTTCACATGCTATATCGTCGAAGATGAATATGGAATTGGGACGGGCATCATTTGGTGTGATAACTTGTTCATGCTCATTGAATAGAAAATATTCAACTCCTTCCACCAGTCGAAGTAATTGCTCGAGCAGTCTATATTTTGGCTGCTTCAGCAATTTAGAGTAGAGATATATGTTCTCAAATCTCAAACCATTTGGATGTATTAGCAGGGTGAGTAAAGCATTAGTTTTTCCACAATTCGATGGACCACAAAACACGGCACGAATACTGTTAGGTAGTATATTCCCATGACGCTTATTTTTCGTTGCACCACCACCACCATCGACAAATTCATCGAAATTTATTATGGAGAGTTGACCACCTTGTTTCTTCGATACCATCTCTCATACGACTGATTGGAAAAATCGTATAAATGCGACTTTATAATGCGAATAATGCTCAGTCGAGTTGTAGCTGCCCGTGATGATTGTGCACGATAAACCTGATAAAGGTTTAGTCAACAGTGTACTCAATAATCTCCCCGTGGAATTACATCTACCTGGCTACCAATATTGCGGACCTGGTACAAAATTGGTTCAACGTCTTGCCCGTGGTAATCCTGGCATAAACCCATTAGACGCTGCTTGCAAAGGACACGATATTGCATATTCGAAAAATCGTGATAATCTAGAAGCGAGACATTTGGCGGATAAAGTATTGGCTGAACAAGCCTGACAAAGTGTAACCTCAAAAGACGCTGGTCTTGGTGAGAGAGCAAGTGCTTGGGCTGTGACAAACATTATGAAGGCAAAAAAAAAGTTTGGTTTGGGTATGAAGAGAGCAGTGAGAAAGCCGCAGAAGAGTGTTTGCCTGAAAAAGGTCATCAGTGTTGCGAGGAAAGCGATGATTCGTAGTGATGACCCTCGTAAAGTTGTCATGTCAGCATTAAAAGGTGCGCGTGCCAGTGTAAAAGGCGTTAAAGTACGCACACCTCGAATTCTACCTATCCCCCGAAAAACCAGTGGTTTATTGCCTTTTCTCATACCCCTCTTCGCCGGTCTTAGCGCCGTTGGTGCATTGTCTGGTGGAAGTGCGGCAATAGCCAACGCTGTAAATGCTGCTCAAGCGGCCAAAAAGGAATTGGTTGAAAATAAGCGACATAACCAAACAATTGAGGCCATTGCTTTGGGTAAAGGTTTACACTTGAAGCCGTACAAACAGGGTCTGGGTCTTCACATCGGGCCAAAAAACGTATAATTACGCTACCGCATTAACCTCTCACCGACATCGATCTGCTGAAGTATGCGAAAGCCATGAAAATTCGTCATTTTCGAGGGGTTTTCATGCGTGATACTTTACCTGCAAGCGGACCCCTCAAGCAAGAATTAGCAATCGTGAATTTGGATGAAAATATGGGCCCTGGAACACACTGGGTTGCATATAAAAAGATTGACGAAAAAGTCATATACTTTGACAGTTTTGGCAATCTCCCACCTCCACCCGAACTCCTGAATTATTTTAATGTTGGTAGCGTTAAATATAATTATAAAAAGTATCAAGAATATGATGCAATAATATGTGGACATTTATGTTTAAAGTTTTTATGCGGTCAGTTGAATCGTCGAGCCAAATATGTGCTATATAAATGAGGACTATAGAGCTATGTGTTTAGTTCTTTGCAAGCATCATGGATGATAGTTTAACGATCACCGTATCTGGATCTTCATCTGTTCTCGAGGCGCAATTCTCCCCCCACCCCCATCGAATTATTGCCCGATAAAAATTATACTCTCGGACTTGTTGAGCTGCTCACATTTAATTCAATTCCCAATATCGACATTGGCTACAATGAATTTCATGTTGGAGCGCAAGTGTTGACCATACCAACGGGGAGTTATGAAATAGAGGATATTGAATAATATTTGCAAGCTGAATTGACACGTAAAAACATAAAAATTCAGCTCAAACCGAATAATAATACACTGCGTAGTGAAATCGAATGTAATCAGCCTATTCGTTTCACATCGAACAACTCGATTGGACCTCTGCTAGGCTTTGCGTCAGGCCTATTGGAAGCGAATAAAAGACATGCGTCTGATCTGCAGGTATCCATTCTTAAAGTGAACGCCATACGAGTCGAGTGTAACATAACCACCGGCGCATACATCAACGGGCGAAAAATACATACAATTCACGAATTTTTCCCATCTGAGCCGGCGGCCTAAAAAATCATCTAAGTACCATCGAGCGTCATTTATCTACCAATCACGACTCACCGAATCGACAACATACAACTTCGTATTGTGGATCAAGATGGTGATTTAATAAATTTCCGCTGCGAAGTTATCACCGTACGACTTCATACAAAATCTCGATGGGCATAGTCTATAATCGTAATATTAATAAGGCAGCATGGGATCGCGAAACCAGTCGTTGATCAACGCTCAAAGCGCTAACACCGCAAAACCTGCTACTCTTGAAGAGTTTGGGTCTCAAGGTTCGTGGAGTTCGCGTGTGAGAAATTACTTTGTACGTTGTGCATCTGTTGCGTGCAATGGAGGAAGAAATCGTAAACATTCAGACACCCATTATCTTCGCTGAATCCATCATACATTATGAGGTTCATGCCCATCAACCATACGCATCGTCAACATATAACAACAGTGATGAAATACGTATTTCAATTCAGCATCAAGATTTATCAATCCTACCGAGCAAAAGTTCAATTCACATTTGTGGAAAACTGACAAAGGACAATGGTACAGCGTTAAATGCAACGAGTCTCGTCAACAATGCCATATGTCATTTATTCGAAGAAGTGCGCTATGAACTTAATGCAATAGAAATTGATCGTAATAAGAATCCGGGTGTTACATCTCTCATTAAGGGATATACATCTCTTACACCTGCCAAGAGCTCGATGCTTGAAAACACTGGTTGGCTCGATGTTGAAGAAACAAAACAAATCGTGGATGCAGCGGGTAACTTTGATGTATGCGTACCGTTGAGTATGCTGCTGGGCTTTGCTGAAGATTATCGAAAAATGATGGTGAATGCGAAGCATGAATTGATTTTGACCAGATCGCGCACTGATGACAATGCGATAATACAAACAGCCGCGGAAAATTATAAGCTCACATTACAGAAAATCGAATGGCTTGTACCGTACGTCACCGTGGCGGATCAACGAAAAATTAAAGTTTTAAAGTTTATCGCCAAAGACACACCAATTTCAATGAGTTTCCGTACGTGGGAATTGTATGAATATCCATTATTGCTCATCACCTCTAAACATGTGTGGTCCGTCAAAACTTTAACACAGCTGGAAAAACCACGATATGTAATTCTTGCATTTCAAACGGGACGAAAAAATAATAAAACAAAGAATGTGAGTGGTTTCGATCATTGTAACGTGACCGATGTGAAACTATACTTAAATTCGCAATGTTATCCATATGGCAATATGAATCTGAATATACAGCAAAATCAGTATGCATTACTCTACGACATGTATACAAACTTTCAATCTATGTATTATAATAAGGAGGCTGGGCCGGACAAGTACTCTGTGCGTATACGCTCAACGTACGGTGGTAAACGTTCATCAAATTATTACCAATCAAACAAAACTGTGCTATCATGTACGGACATAAATTAAAGTTTTTTTTAACATTACAAAAGCACGGGTTCTTATGCGAAACTTCCTGTTCCTGATTGTTTTTCGTCATTTTAGCCACGGCACAGACAATGTTGTTTCATTAGGTCATATAAGTAAATACTATTTGGCAACATTGGTCGCGCCATAGCCAAAACAAAAGTAGCTACTCGACTTAGGAGATCCCAGAAGCAATGCACCAACTGCATGCCCTACGTTTCCGGTACATCCATATTGATATTTTCTCAGTCACCAAAGAAATGCTTGTCCTAGTACTGATATCATAAATTTTACTGCTGCCCATAACTTAGATGGTGACCTTTTTTCATTTTTTTCTAGACTATTGATACTTCTTACACACCAATTATAAGTGGTATTTTTCTCATCTTGATAACGCTGATATTTTAATGTTTTTATTCCTGTTTTGTTCTGTGGAAATAAATTCAAAGTAACATTTATTGTGAAGTCTGGTTTTTTGGCCGGATATTTCATGATCTATATGGTTGGTTTCCCTCCGGGATATGAATAAAATTAGTAAACATTAAAAAAAAAAAAAAATTTAATGGGGTTTTGGATTTTTTGTTATATTATAGGGAAAAGAGGGACCACCAATGTACTTGTTCAGGTTTTTTTCCCCCGGGAGGGGATTTTTGCTATTTGATATCACTTCTTTTTTCTATAGTATTTTCATATATTTCGCTTTATATAGACTCCAATAGAGTCTGTATATAACAAAAAAACTTACAACGTATTTGCATCACTACATCATCGATTTATTTCAATGACAGGAATCATTACTCACACTATTAATTCGACATAAGAGAATGAGACAGATTTTCTACCATAAATTCATTGTTATTGAGGTTGTTTAAATATAGGAGCGTTTCGTTCCTGTGATAAGAAAAAAAGTTATAATGTTTACACAAGAGTTAACTACAGACTCGAAGTATTTTTGAGATGTTAGTAATTCGTTGATAGATTATTATTCGAATATAGTTTGGCAGGAAGGTGTTATAGAAGAGACCTCAAAGTACCAGTTTTTTCCCCAAGGCAAAAGTTCAGAAAATTAAATACTTTATCATTAGCTTTCAAGTTGTGATTTATAATAAGTCATTCAGGGGCGAAAAGGCAGCGAGGATATTAGCAATTTCGGTCTAAGCTATAAATAGATAATTATATTTAACTTTACTGTCAGGAGCCTCAGAATTATTATTCTTTCAAAGATGAAATGACTGAAGAATATGATACATCGTCCTTGACTTACAAATTGTTTTATAAAACATAGAAAAAAATTAGATTAAAAAAAAATTCGGAGCGAAGTACTTGACGAATGTTTTTTCACTTAATTTACATAATGTATCGGTCATGGTAACAACCTCGCCAAGTACGTCGGCCGAAATTCTTTTTCATCTAATTTTTTTTCGTTTGAAATCTTCTTTTGCTTCGGACTCTTATTGATACAGAGTTTTTATTTTCATTCTGGTTGGTAAAACTACTGCATTTTCGAACTTGATTCTTTTCTCTATCAACATTCAACATTATTTGAAGATTTTATGTCATACGATAAAGCCTCCCGTACTTGGCCACATATATTTTAGTATAGCTCAATTTATTTTATAACTTTTTGCGAAACCCAACCTTAGCTTTTCGCGAGGATTAACTCATTTTGTTTTGTGTGATTTGAATTTATTTGGTACATTTTTTGAGAGTGGTCACTTTTCTTACTTTTTGATAGGATTTCATTTTCTCAGGGATTTTTGCGAGAAAAGGTTTTTGCAGTGTATGTATATTCGTGGAAAAATATGGGAACGGCGGTCAACAAATGTACTTGTCCAGGTTTTTTCCCCGAGGGGGATTTTTATGCATGTTTATTTTTTGCTAAGACATAATATCTATCCTCTTTAGTCTGTCCTCTCTGTCCGCTTTTTTCTGCAATCTTTTTTGTATCGGTGGAATTAAGGGCGGGGTAACGTTTTTAAACTTTTTTTTGCGTTTTTTTAATTTGATTTTCTGAATGGAGAACCTTTCAAGAATATTGTGTGAAAATTTGAGATGAATCGGAGCAAAACTAACGAAGATACAGCGGTTTAAGCAACCGCGCCTCATACATGACTTAGCGCATCAGAAAACACCTGCCCGCGTTTTTCCCACAGTTCACGTTTTCAAAGCCGGTGCCCCTTATAACTTCAAAACTACTGCTCCGATCCTTTTGAAATTTTGAACACTATTTCTGTACATAATTTATGAGGTAACGCTGGAGAGTTTTTTTCAAATTTGTTAATATTTTTTATTTTACAATAATAAATTAGCCGATTTTTTTCGCAAAAATCGCGTTTTTCACTTCAAAGTGTTCCCAAAAAGTGAAAAATTAAAATTTCGAAAAACCCTCCCGACGTTACCTGGGGAAAGCGATTATCTAACAAAAGAACTTCGATTTTTTTATTTCAAATGATCCAGCACCGAGTTATGAGGGGCACCGCAATTCTACTTTTTTCCGAGACGCTTCCGAATAATTGCTGCCATTGCCGTATTTTTTAATATTTCTTCATGAAAATTTTACACAATAATCTTCGAGTGTTATACTTTAATGTACCATTAATTTCAATAAATAGATTTTAACTGCGTCGTCAAAAAAAATTCACAAATATGTGCCTTTTTTTGCACAAATTAACGTTACCCCGCCGTTAAAAATAGCATTGCTCCACTTATTCCAATGATACCACCCGCCACGAAAAAACTCGGATCGTAAAAATTTAGCGCATCGTACAGCCAACCTGAGAAAAAAAAACAGATTATTTCCGGATAATATCAACGCATCAAAAAAATACTTCGAAATTTCGAATAAAATTCAATTTTGATTCATTCAAACATGATTTATTTTTCATTTATTTTCATTCATCGTTCAAAGTTATTATATTAGTCAGAAACTAAAAGGGAGAGCGGTTGGTCTAGTGGATGGGGACTCGGGCTCGCACGCCGCGGGTCCCAGGTTCAAATCCCGACCAAAACACCAATGAAAAATTGAGATTTTTTTCACGTGTTTCCACTGTAATCCCGGGTGGTTTGGACTCCACCTTTATAAAAATCATGTCCAGACCTCGCTGTGATGCCTGAACGGTCGGTGTACGGCTCCGGGTGTCTCCCGTGAACGGTTCTCATCGTGCGGATGGTGGCCCCCTAGCCGTGTACTGGCTAGCTCGTTGCATTACAGCTGAGACTGTAATGCAATGAGCTAGCCAGACCTTTCTTAAGCGCCTCTGGTAGCTGTGCTTGAGCATGCTCACATTGCTACCCGGGGAAATTAGGTAGGTACCGGCTGTATCGGCAAGGTTTTCTGCAGTTTCCCTTCGCCCTCGGCAAATGCGATACAGTTGGGGATAAGTCGGCTGCAGCCGCACAGGGAGGTGTCTTTGGAAAAGGGGGGGGGGGCAAGCTAAAAAGGGGAGGACCCTGGGCAATGGCAAATACAATTAAAAAAAAATATATTAGTCAGAAACTGGACGTCTGATAAAAAAAATATTCAAAGCAAATTAGTTTTCAAAAAACCAATTGAATGCACGAACTTTACAAGTAACTTCATCTCATTGTGTTGTGTTTGTGGTAAAAAATATTACTAATCCACTTTGATATTGATTTTCTTCCGAAATTTTTCGCTTTAGATAAATGAAACATCAAAAAACCAGTTTTACGTAATTGGACAGAAAACATATCGAATCCATTGTAAAAAAAAAGTTTTTGTATTTTTTCATTCTTATTTTTATCAACAAGGTGAAATTATGATATTTGCAAATACCATTTAGAATAAGAACTTACAGATATAAATATTTGAGGCTTCCGGAAGTCTCGAATATTTATAACAATAATGGCCGTGAAAGCCTCAAAACTAGAACTTACAGATATTTTAATATTATCTTTGAATTTTGAAAAGTTCAGAAAGTATGTTATGGATATTTTAAAATAATAAATTCAACAAAGCGGGCAAACTTAGATCAGTGCTATGCTCAAGAAAATAGATCGAGTGGAGTTGTACCAGTTGCATTATCTTCGTGCAAATTTTCGTACCATCAAAACCAGAGCATTCGTAGAGCAAATATTTTTGAAAATATTTTTCAATTCGTTATGCCACAACAGGAGCCAAAAAGTAGAAATACTGAGCACACATGTTACTTCAGGAAATTTCCAAAGTTTGTAAGTATACGTTGCATTCCAATAAAACAAATTTTTATACTTCCAGAAAAAAAGGAACCAAATACTTTCTGACAATTTTTTGAATTAATCATGCCACAACTCAAGCATACCACACACTCGGCTCAATAAAGTTTATGAATTTTGCATGTAGCCATTACTTTTCGCAGCCAAATTTTAATCCCATCCAAAAATGAGCAACCGAAGAATTTTCATAATAAAATTTTTAATTCATAATGCCACAATCGGAGCCAAAAAGTGGAAATACTTGGTATATTTGTTGCTTTACAGAATTTCCAATGTCTGTAGGTATCCGTTGCAATCCAATGATACAAATTTTGATAACATCAGTAAAAAAAACCATCGGAAGACTTCCTGAAACAATTTTTCAAAATTCATTATGCTACAACTAAATTAGGGAAATGAAAAAATGTAGCGCACGTTGGGCCCAACAAAATTCTGAAATTTTGCATGTAGGCATGGCATTCCGAAGCCAGCAATTCTTAACCCATCAAAAAATGAGCAATCGAAGAATTTTCATAACAAAATTTTCAATTCCTAATTCCATAATCGAAACCAAAAAGGGAAAATACTTGGCACATCTGTCGCTTCACAGAATTTTCAATGTCTGTAGGTATCCATTGCAATTCAATTATACAAATTTTGATAATATCAGTAAAAACACATCGGAAGACTTCCTGAAACAATTTTTCAAAATTCATAATGTTACAACTAAAGTGAGGAAGTGAAAAAATATAGCGCATATTGAGCCAAACAAAATTCTGAAATTTTGCATATATTCATGGCGTTCCGAAGACAATAATTTTGATCCCATCGACAAATGAGCAACCGAAGAATTTTCATAACAAAATTTTCAATTCATAATGCTAAAATCGGAGGCAAAAAGTAGAAATACTTGGTACATTTGTCGCTTCACACAATTTCCAAAGTCTGTAGGCATTCGTTGTAATAAGTAAGATATAAATTTTGATAATGTCAGTAAAAACATAATACCCATAGCAGCGATTTTTCGCGATTTTCACCCATTTTTAGTGGTTTCTTGCAATTTACTCAAAATTTTGGGGGTGTATCAGCCAATCTGACCCCAGATTCAGATTCAGCGCATCAAAATACATAAAGAACACACCCGATTAAGGTCGAGAAAAATTTGTATCATGCTTTTAACTGCGATTTTCCGCCATTTTTGTGGTTTTTTGGAATTTACTCAAAATTTTGGAGGTATATTGACCAATCTAACCCCGGATTCGGATTCAGCGGGTCAAAATACGTAGAGATTGATGGGTCCGGTCCAAGGTACTGACCACTTTCTTTTTTTATGTGCGAGTGTTATCATGCAAGGAACATTTTATGATGTACAAATCTAATTATGGCAAGCGAGGAACATTTTATAATAAAGAGGAAAGGGACCAATAAAATAAATTGTCAACGGTGTAGAGTTAAAAACAATATTTATTAGACACTGCTCAAAACTCGGCATAATAATAACAAACTTTGCCATATACATTTTTTTGACACTCATTATCAGTTTTATAGAGTTTCTTTTCCAAATTTACATCGATTCATACCAATCATGATTAACAGTTCAATATACACCATTTCATAGTTATCAAAGAAAGGAAAAGAATGATTTCCCAAGAAATCTTATACGAGGAACATTTAATCGCGAAAGAGAAAAGAAGTCGATTCCGTTTCCGTCGTAAAGTTAAGTGTGGAAAATAAAAACTGCAGGGTTAACAATAATAAAAAAATACGTATTCATTTCAGTACTGTTCGAAAGTTGATTAAAAGCACTTCACTAATTTCATACCATCACTTTCTTATTATTACTGTAACCAAGAGTCGATCGAACCTAACCACGATATTTATAACCTCACAACTGTTCGTGAAAAAACATTCACATTTTCAATACTGTTTAAGTCACGAGATTCTAATTAGTCGCGATGGAAAGGGGGAAAAAAATAAAAAATACATGAATTTCAATGAAAGTCTACATTGCTGTCATTGATTTTATATTAAAGAAATCATTTTTGGATCGTACGTCTCGCACCCTTCCGCGGTAAAAGTATACACACTCGATAAGACTCGGTCCAGCAAACGATAAAACTCTTGATATTTCACTCTTGATATTAAGATTATAATACCAGCACGTTTTTTTTATTTGTCCCGCACTTCGTAATATCGAAACTCCGTTTGTTTATACCATCAAAAACTGACAGATGGTTGTACAATTATTATAGATATACCAAACAAATATTCTTTTTTTCCTCTTTGGCTATCTCCCCAGAAAGGGGAATGTGCCAAAACCAAACAAATATTCTGTTCAAATCCTTCCGCACTCAGCGCGTTTTAAAGTACGTCGCGCAAGTTATTTCGCAGCTTTAATATAATTGGCCCAGGAATTTTCTCATCGCTCCTTGATTGGGACAAGAATTCTCTCACCGGGGATTGGTGATCATGGGGGACAAGAAGCCTATGTCTGTAGCGGTCAGTACGCGTATACAGGTACGTCAAGTTCCTAAATGTGTTAGTAACTTTTGCATAATCTCAAGCCCGTGCAAAGTTTTTTCTCAGGAATTACGCCACGAATCATGCTGATTTCGGGCTCATTCGAAAGATAATTTCTTCATTAATCTCCAGTTCAATTTTCAAGGCCTCAAATGACTCATGAGCTTCGTAAATAAACGAAATGACATGCCGATTTTACCCCCACCACCGCGAAAAGTTTTGTTAGGAGAAAATATAGTCTCGGCGAGCTTCGGGCCAGCAGACGACAGAGCTGTCAATGTACTTGTCCCGAGACTCGACCGAGTCTCTTGATGAAGAAACATACCTTCGAAGATGGTTTGACCGTGATAGAATATGGCAATTTTGACTTTATATTTTTATTAGGTCCCCAATAAAATGACTTAACGCCTTACATACGTCCAGCAGCGCCTAAAACGCGCTAAAAGAAAAACTGTTTTTAGAAGAGATAGCAATAGAAATTAATAAAAATCATTTGTACACATTGTTTATTAGTATTTAAACTTTATAAAAAATTTATTTCATTTTTTTTTTCAAAAATTACAACATAAAAAATCACGTTTCTCGAAGCACTATGAAAAAAAAGTTGCTCCACGGTCTGCATCATTTCTTCTTGAAATGCTGATGGATCTTCAAAACGTAAAAAGATTCTTGTAAAATAAAGTTGTAGTTATAGTCTGTCGAGCCGGATTTTTGAAATTCGAAAAATTTTGGCAATTTACGGCAGTTTAAAAAAAAGTGTGCATTTTGTGTCATAAATGTCACACTTTAATTATGTTTATAAAATTTTTTAATCACAACCTCAAAAATCCGACTCGACAGACTATAGAGAAAACAATTTCGAATATTAAAAAAAAAAGCATCAAAAAATATTAAAAACTGTATGAGTTATCATGCAGACCGTGCCAGAAAAAGTAGTTTTGAGAAAAATGCATTTAAAGTTTCAAGTGCGTTTCGCTCGAGACATCTACCTGCGCGCATCAGACTCTCGTTGGGCAGTCACGTTTTCTATAATAACTTTCGATCTATGGGGAATTTGTACAATCGACTTACACAGAAATACGCCTAAAACTATAGAGAATAATAATCTATAAAAAAAAATCGATTTTTTGAAAATTCTGGACGTATGTAAGGCCTTAACTTGAGAGGGAAAGTAGACAATTCAACGCAGTTTACGCTGGCCTTCTTCTCTCCTGTTTTACTTATACTATGCTTATACTATACTACATTTCCGCGAAAAATACGACTTCTGCAAGGCGGGTTGATCTTTCCGCGGACGTGTGATGAAAGAAATATTTTCGAATCAAATACTACAAATAATTTTCGATTCCGCTAAAAAGTAATGATGAATTTTCTGCATTTTAATGAAGCCAACTTCAACATCAACACATTTATCATTTAACATAAATATGTAACTTACTTTTGAGATTATTCTTCTGATTGTGATTCTCGAAAGAATTAGATACTGAATAAAAATTTTAAAGGTCGCTCAAGCGAGTTTTTAATGATTTCGGCTGAAAATGGATACATGATCGAATTTCGAGCTGGTGTATCGGGACTATATTTGGACTAAAAATGTAATGTGAAATATTGATCTAAGAAGTGTTCAAATTAGTTTTATCTTCATAATTAACCGTCAATACTTATACAATTATTTGATTACTTAAAACGTACAGTAGTTCTGTGAAGATACGACGTATAAAAGATCCACGAACAAGTAAAAACTTTAATTTTTTTCGAGTTTGTAAAAAAATTTGAAAAAATATTACACTGAAACATCCATTCCAACAGATCAACGGATCGGAAAATATTCCATAAAAAATGACACCGAGAAATTACTCCAATATCATCAGAATGTACCGAAAGTTCTTCAATAAAAGTAATCATAACGAAACGAGATTTTGAAACAAAAAAAGTATGCTCACCGAATTTCGAGAGCAAAAGTGTGATTGGAGAAAAGAATTTCGGTCGAAGTGCCACATGAGTTTTTCGTTTATAACGTTTATTGATCACGAATTATATCTCATGAACAATAGGGAAAATATAATTGGTAAAGTACTTATGAATTTTTTTTTTCTCGAATCAAATATCGTTTCGCTCAAAATTATTTCGCATCACTTGATTCCATTTTGGGTTGCAAGTGCAAATAGTATTTTCATGTATTTAACCACTCTAGGGTGGTTTAAAACCATGTATAATTCAAACCTAGAGTGGTATCATACACCATATTCTTTCGGTTATATAAAAAATGTAGAGAATAGTTTCCAAATAAACCTTATTATTGCATGCAAGAGACATTTTATGGTAACACAGAAGAGGCACCGTTTTTGACTCCATTGTAGAGTTTACGTTCGGAAAATTGGAATATTGAGGCTAGGGTTAAAAAAAAATTATTTATTTGGGCACTGTTCTAAAGTTTATTTATTGAATTACTTTTTATTTTTGCACTCTATCACTCTTTTATCAACATATTCAAATCACTTTAACCTAAAGTTTCACTTTCACCAAATAAAACTGACCGCGATCTTTATAACCTAACGACTGTTCAAAGATATTAATTATTCACCGAATACGAGTTTATCATACACCATTCTCTTATATAGTTATAAAAAACAAAAACAAAGAGAATGGTTTCTAAATAAACCTTGTTATTGCATCCGAGGAACATTTTATGGTAAAAGAGAAGAGGCACCGTTTTCAACTCCGTTCTAGAGTTTACGTTCGGAAAAATGGATTGTTGGGACTAGAGTTAATAAAAAAAAATATTGATTTAGACACCGTTCAAAAGTTTATTTATTGAATCACACTTCATTTTTGCACTATTACTCTTCTATCGGTAATATGATAAAAGTCACTTTAATCAACAGTTGAAACTGACCGCGATTTGTATAACCTCCCAACAAAGATATTAAGTATTTACCGAACACGCGTTTATCATACACCTTTCTCTTAGTTATCACTAGAAAAGAAACAAAGAGAATGGTTTCTAAATAAACCTGATTTTTGCATCCGAGGAACTTTTTATGGTAAAAGTAAACAGGCACCGTTTTCGACTCTGTTCTAGAGTTTGCGTTCAGAAAAATGGATTGTTGGGTCTAGGGTTAATAAAAAAATGCACTATCACTCTTCTATCTATAATAAAAGTCACTTTAAGGGGTTATATACAGTTGGAAGGCCAAAAAAACTCGTTTTTTTACGAATTTTTTCCGGATAGGGATTTCATTTGACGAGGAAAAGCATAAGGAAGTAAATGGAGTGTCATCTTTTAACTCTTTATCGCAATTTTTTATTTAACAAAATATTGCTTCAGATAGCTCCTGTGATTGATCTCCTGTAGGTCCTCTAAAAAAAGGCGTCTTGCGGTGAGCATGAAATCTCCCGTTTGGATCAGCTGAAATTAAAAAACCAAAGAGATTTGTTTAGTGGACAGATAAATGCTAGGATTGGACGAAGGAATAGTTGGAATTTCCAATTTTGATGAAATGACGGCTCCTCAAAGACGAAATTTCAATTTTTAACCGAATTTTGGTCGTTCAATGGTTCAAAAAAAATAGAAATAATTTTCGGAAATCTTACTCCTTCGTCCAATCCTAGTAGAATATATCTGAGAAAGTTGTGTTAAAATTGCAGACCGATCGGTTGAGCCATCTTTGAGAAATCGTGCTCACCGACTTTGAAAACATCGTTTCGAGATAAACGCGTTCAAAGTTTCATAAGTGGTGAACACATGGATAAAAATTTTTTTTTACAACTTACAAGGAGTCATCTATTCCAGGGCCATAAGAAGTTCCCTCTGCATCATCAGCAGCTTCCAAATTGTCGAATTGCAGTCGTCGGCGAACCATTCTTCCTTCGCGCGTGCGCTCATGCGCTCTTAAAATAGAGATCGCGACGCGCTCTGCATCCTGTTTTTCGGCATAGGCATGGGCATTGGGCCCAATCGATAGACCCAGTGCACTCATATAATATAATAGTGATGCCGTACCTTCATTAAAGGTGCCGGCTGCCATGTGAGCTGCTATTTCCACTATTTTTGAACCACTAGGAATTATTTTCGGTGTGATTTTCCAAATCAACTGGTTATAGCTTTCGTTGTTATTTTGTGTGAAACCACCAACACATCTTTCAAGCAACTTTTCATTGCTCAGATCCGTGTAGATCGGAAACAGAGCGTCAGCAACATCTTGTGGAAATGGAGAATAATCGTGTTTATAATCCGATAATTTATTCGAAGCTCGCGCTCGCTGCCAACAACACCATGACTCAGTTCCGACCGGGCATCTTTCGTGTTGAGGATTTTCATCTGTTGAACAATAATAGTAATATGTTGCCCATATTGCATTATACATATTGTCAACGGAATCACAGTGCCTCCTGATTGCCAAGCCATAATAAACAGTCAATTTATCGATCAGTTTGGCTGTGAGCTTTCCTTTTCCACCAAGTACTTTTTTTTGCATTTTTTTCCTACTTTTATTTACAGTCATCTCGGTATTTTTTTTGACACAGTCTCGGAGTCGTGAACCCATTCTTTTTTGAACGTGTCCAATACATTCTTTTTTTACCACTTCGTTATTTCCGTAAGGCACAGCTTTCAAAATCCCCGAGTAGGTTTTCGAGTCACCGTCGCCGATGTAATTTTTGTATTGGACGTTAAATTTTTCCATTGAACGCTTGAACATTTCTACGACCGCATCGACTTCCATTTTTCCTGAAGAACCGTTATGATTCGCAGCACAAACATCTTTGTGATCGTCATAACATTCGTTGTACTCTTCAGTGTCGATTTTTTTTTCCAAACCTCGCATTGTTTGCAGTACGAACTTTTCACGACGATATCGATAATTTTCCCCGTATAATAACCGATCAGTGATGTTACTCCGTATAAAGAAGTAAACCCTCGTTTTTTCCAGGTTCCATCGCCAGATATTGTCAATTCTTCACAGTTTCCATCGCCTCGATTTTGAGCAGACGCTTCTTTTTCTTCAGCACAAGCTTTTTCGAAAAGTTTTTCGGTGGCCATTTGCGTGCATGAATGAATATTTTTGACGATCAAATCGTACGTAGCTTGCATCACAAAAGGTGGCATGTCCATCAATCCACAAAATTTCGCTGCACCTTTCAATCCTATTCCGAGAGTTCTCATCACAAATAAAAATCGTCTGTTTATCGCGTAAGAATGTTTGATGAAAGGGCAAGAGTTTATGGCTCGAGGATCGCACTTATCACACAGAATGACGATTTTAAAACCGAGTCCTCGTTGTGCAGCCGTTTGAAATTGCACTTTTCCTTGCGCTGCGAAGACCGTTATAAAATTGAAAATGCGATATTCAATGGAGGAATCACGAGGAACTAAGATCTCCTTCTGATTTTTCAATTTTTTCGCGGATGTACTGAAGCTACTTTCATCGGCCTCGACTGTTTTTGGATTGTACGATTGTTTTCGCTTTTTCCCTCTTGAAATTTGCGTCTTGTCGGATAGTCTCCGTTGTCTGGTACACTTGTAAGGCATTTTTATTCGCAAAACTACGAAAACGGAGTAAAATTTGAACGCGCGACTTTACACTGTGGCAGAGCTGGTTCGACTGACAAAATTCCTTTCTTCGGTATAAGAAATGACCACTCTTAGCTCTCGCATATACCATGTATGCAAAAACAATGAAAAGGGTCACCTCAGGCACGCGGGCCACAACAACCGCTGCCGCTCGGGCCGTTCGGAGCGCGCTTACTTTGTAATGCTCCAAGCGTCCTTTCAAGTACGCATGTATCTCTACGAATATTTGCCGTATCGCTTTGAAAATTTCAGAGAATCTATTTGAATATATGTAGACTCCAAAAATGCAACAAAAAAAATCGATTTTTTGAAATTTGAAATTAATCATAAAATAGCATATAACTCCGACATTACTTGCTGGATTAATTTGAAATTTTCAGAGAATGTACTCAAATGTATGTACATTCTGAAAATGCCATAAAAAAAAAATCGATTTTCTGAAATTTCCAACTGTATATAACCCCTTAAGCAAAAGTTGAAACTGGCCGCGATCTTTATAACCTCACGACAAAGATATTAAATATTCACCGAATACGAGTTTATCATACACCATTCTCTTGGTTAACAGAAAAAACGAAGAGAATGATTTCTAAATAAACCTTATTATTGCATTCGGGGAACATTTTGATGGTAAAAGAGAAAAGGGATCGTTTTCGATTCCGTTGTAGCAGAGTTTACGTTTGGAATAAAATTGTAGGGGCTAAGTTTAATTAAACAAATATTTATTTAGGCACTGTTCAATGGTTCATTATTACACTTTATTTTCCCACCATCACTCTTCTATCTATATAAAAGTCACTCTTTACTCGTCTATCTATAAACACCACTCTAACCAAAAGTTGAAATTGACCGCGATCTTTATAACCTCACGACTGTTTTAAAAACGATATTAGTCAGCTGTCATATGAACGATCGATCGAATATCACCACACTGAACCACGAAATGACTTTTTTTATAAATTTATCCATAAAATTGCTCACACGTCCCGCACTTCGTTATGTCAAAACAACGTTCAAACTTTCTGTTGACTCCGTACAGAGGAAAGACGAGTCGTCATGATCAATCGCAACTCATTGCTTCTGTCGCCGGAGACCGGCTTTTATGGAAATAGGTTTTGATGGGCATCAAAACGCCTTTGATTGTATCGTCAGACACGGCAAATTCTTGAATGTAGTAGAATCGAGCATAATCCTAAGCCTGTGCAAAGTTTTTTCTCAGCAATTACGCAACCAATCGTGCTGATTTTAGGCTCAATGGAAAGAGCATCGCTCAATTAGTCAAAAGTTCGCTCTTCAAGCCGTCAAATGACTCCTAGGATCTACAATTAACGAAAACGTCATAAAATTTTTACCCCCACCACCGCGAATCGCCTTGTTTCGAGATAATATAGACTCGGCGAGCCTCGGGACAGCAGACGACAGAGCTGTCAATGTACTTGTCCCGAGACTCTACCGAGTCTCTTGATATCGATAAGAAAAAAAAAATAAGAAGAAAACGGTGAGCTGTCTTTCGTTTTGTTTCTCAATTTTGTTATCAGTCAACAAAATTCTTTAGAGAAACAAAACGACATGGTCGTAATAAAACCACGAAAACTATTTCTCGTCATCCAATAATTTATCAGTCATAATATTATTGGATTAATCGACAACATCGGAAGTGTTCGTGAATCAAAGTATCTGAAACTGGATCAACCACATTATTTATTTATCCATTACATTAAAGGTAACTAATCGGATTCTGTTTACCATATTCTTTCTGGTCGCTTTATTACTATTTACCAATCAACATTTCAATTACAAGACCTGAGTATGTTTCGTCTCCCAAAATTCTTAGTCTGCGTAAGGTTTCAATTTTGTGAGACCTATCTGGCATCATGGTGTTCAAACCGAGTGATCTTTCGTCTCATAATTTGCTGTACAAGACCGAGCATCGATTCGTTTCAATTGAGATAAATTTTTGTTTCCCAATACTTGATTGAAACCTGTCTTGTGCACAATTATAATTGGTTTGGTTTATAAGACCTGTTAGTACATCTATGATAAACTTACAATGTGCTGAAATCAATTTGCAGTGCTATAACGATTTGTTGCTGGACTTAACCTCGAGTCTAATCTATAAATTTGTACATTTAACTAATCTAAAATTATTTCAGATTAAACTAACTCAATTGAATAATACAATCCCAGCTGACGTGAATTATCCATGACAATATTATCCAGTCCTCATTAAACATATACAATATAGACATGTTTAATTGGCAAGCTATGAATTTCATACAAAAGTCAACAAATCTCCGCAAAAAACAGCATATATGCTGTAAAAAAGTTAAGACAAGTACATTTACTCCCCCCAAATAGTTGTTTCGGTAAAAAATTTCCTTCTGAACGCGAACCCTAATAAAAAGTTATGAAAGATATTTCCTCCCAAAAAAACCAACCTTGCAAATGTTCTCTCATTCATATCAAATCTCTCAAAAAATTATAGAACCCCACAAAAGTTTTCGCAATAAATTAGAAACTCACGTAAAGTTATAAGAGAGCCTCACAAAAATTTACGAATCAAATCATAATCTCATAAAAGATGCCAATTCAAATCCGATCAAAAATTAAGTCTAAACTTTACAAAAATAAATTACGACTATAAATCATTAATAGTAAAATACATTAAAGCCTATTAACCTCTAATAAAAAATCTTTCTATAAATTAAAAATATCTATGCGCCACAGTACAGTTGTTCTACAAAAACATAACAAGAATAAAAAATAATAATGAATAAAAATTCGTATACAAAAAAAAATCAAAAGAAAAAAATTAGATTGAAAAAAAAAATTCGGCAGAAGTACTTGGCGAGTTTGTAACCATGAATGAATTAAGCAAATTGAATTAAATTAAGGACGTTGTATAAATTAATCAAAAAAACTCGCCAAGTACGTCGGCCAAAATTTTTTTTCAATCTATTTTTTTCTTTTGAAATTTTTTTTTATATCCGAATTTTTCTCCACTCTTATTTTTTATTCTTGTTCTTTTTTTGTAAAACAACTGTACTGTAGCACATCCATATTTTTAATTTGTTGGAAGATTTTTTATTAGAGGTTAATAGGCTTTAATGCATTTTACTATTAATGATTTATAGTTGTAATTTATTTTTGTAAAGTTTAGACTTAATTTTTGGTTGGATTTGAATTGGCATCTTTTATGAGATTATGATTTGATTCGTCAATTTTTGTGAGGCTCTCTTATAACTTTTTGTGAGTTTCTAATTTATTGAGAAAATTTTTGTGGGGTTCTCCTATATTTTTTTGAGAGATTTGATTTGAATGAGAGAATATTTGCAAGGTTGGTTTTTTTGGAAGGAAATCTCTTTTATAACTTTTTGTTAGGGTTGGCGTTCAGAAGGAGATTTTTTACCGGAACAACTATTTGGGGGGAGTAAATGTACTTGTCTCAACTTTTTTACAGCATATATGCTGTTTTTTGCGGGGTTGAATATTTTTATACAAAAAAATTCCTGTATATTCATAATTTATACACAAATATATCCTCGAAATTTCAAACCATTCGATGCAATACTTTTCTTTCAATAACTTCCCGAAAATCACTTTCTTTTAGACAGTCACACTAGTGGTGCGCCTTAGGAAGAAATATTTTAAGTTTTAAGGCATCTTCTCACTTTAAACGCCTCAAAAATAGGCTGTTTTTGCGATTTTTTTTCGAGGATTTTTGCTTAAAATTATGGGATAAAACGGATCCTATGTAATAAACACATCTTTCAAGTACATGAAAAAATTTTTATTTTATTTTTTTAAACAATTATTATAATACATCAGTAGCATTGAAAAACCCGTGTAAAAATGTTATGGTCGTGGCTTGTTGATGGTATCTCCGAGACGGGTCGTCTGAAACAAAAAAATAAAACTGTTTTAGATTCAGTATGTCAGTGGCTATAGCGCATATCATCAGATTTTTGATATTCGCGAAAATAACAAAATGGCGCACGTTTTTCGAAAAAGTAAAAAAAAACCACGATTTTTTTGCAGTTTTTTGTAAAAAAAAAATTCTTAAAATCAAAATTTAAAAAATCTGATGATATGCGCTATAGCCATAACTATGAAGCATATGTCATTCAAATTTCATGACAATCGGCCGGATAGTTTCCGAAATTTCATCAACAAAGCACCGAAAAACCTTGTTTTGAGATAACTGCGTTTAAAGTTTTGGAGGGATCGCCGGGTACTCTCAGGTAGTCACCTAACGGTCGCCAAAAAATGTAGTTAGACTCGTCCGATCTTTATGAAATTTCGAGATGACATTTTTGAAGATATGTACTTTCAAAATTTAAAAAAAAAAAAAAATCGATTTTTTTAAATTTCCAAAGTGAGAAGACGCCTTAAGTCATGACTTGATGCGCTCTCGAAAAATGAATCGATACAAACATCCTCGCAAAAGTAGTCATTTTAAGTTGGAGTTTAATAATAATTGTATGTTTGCGAGGCCCATCTTTCATTTAACCACGTCTATGTATTTATCGATATTTTGAAGCAATATTTTTTATCCTCAGGTCTTATCCACGCCCTGGCTCGCACTTTTAACCTCTGGTCCACTTTGGGCTCTCCTGATAGCTCAGTGCACACAAGCTTGGGGTTTCTGGATGCTTCTCACCAAGACACCGATGTATATGGACAAAGTAATGGGGTATCCCATCACAGAGGTAAATAACACTCTTATAACATTACTCAATGTCGCATATAGAAAGTAACTGAGCGTTTTCGGTAAATTTTCTCGAGCTGAGCACAAATAGGATCGCTTCAATAGTTTTTCTCAAAAACTGTGATCAAACTGTCGAAAAAATATATTTCCGGCTATTTTCATGAATTCGATGCAATATATTGCGACGAATTAAACTCTCGCGCATTTAAATTTATGTATCCGATGATTCCTCCTCTTCCGTATTTCTCTGATTCATCGAATTCATGTCTCTGAGCTTAATTAGGAAGACAAAACAAATACACCTTACCCTTATGAAATTCCCTTTCTGTAAAATTGTATTGTTAACTTAACTCAATTTATACAGTTTATACACTTTTTCCGCACTTATATGCTTTCCTTTGATAATCAGACGCCTTCATACTTATCGCTCGATCTCTTATCGCTTTTATTATATATCGGTAATAATCTCTCGCACGTTTACTTGCGCATTTATCGAGGCATGTCAAGGGGTGATTTTGCAGTTTCACCCACAAGCACTCCACCGATTTCGATAAAACAAAAACCAAAATGTTTCTCATCTAAAATGATGACAAGTCCACTATGAGTATGATAAAAAATTTCAAAATTAAGGAGTGAACCACCCCTCCGATTATATATTTCTCAGCCCCCATTAAAAAGGAGTGGATCCATTTGAATGAAATAAATTCTATTTTTATAGAAACATGGAAATAAAGTTCTCGTCTTTTTGTATTTTTTTAAATAGCAACCTTAAGGGGGTAAACTACCCCCACCTGAATTTCCTTACAGCACTTGTTTTTATTCTATTTGGAATGTCTCTGCTGATTCTAAATAGTTCTACAAACTCCAAATCGACGTTTTCTCATATTGCGAAATTAATATGAGACTCTGAGAGGATAAATTATCCGCTCTTTATTTTCCTTTCGTTCGTATTTTCGAAATTGGGGCATCTATTTCATTGAATCTATTTACCCTCCATCGACAATACGAATTTTACGGTTTTTAGCTTGCATCCATATTTGCATTAACCTCAGGGGGGAGAGCTTCCCTTTATTCACTACTACTCCAATGTTTATGTCCGGATGCGTTCCACGCTATTTTTCTCGCCTATACAGAGGCATATTTTTATTACAAGCGTAAACACATATTGACAATTGATC
Source organism: Rhimphoctona megacephalus (assembly GCA_963989365.1). Taxonomy (NCBI): domain Eukaryota; kingdom Metazoa; phylum Arthropoda; class Insecta; order Hymenoptera; family Ichneumonidae; genus Rhimphoctona; species Rhimphoctona megacephalus. The sequence continues at coordinate 15,841,783 of OZ022416.1, forward strand.
AATTGTAAGTTGAATGAACACTCTTAAAGTCTACGAACGGATTTTATTTGATGATTATATTGAAAACTGAAGTAACACTCTTCCGCTTTTTATGCGCCTACTAAAAAACATCGTATTTATACGTAATCCTAATATCTTATTATATTCATATTATTTATCATATATTTGTCGTGTATTATATTATTGAAACCATATGCTATTATTTCATTTATATCATAATTTTCAGTAATAATGGCTCATACGTCGTACAATAATTATAGTCATCAAAAAAATGCTTCAAACATAAAGACTTTTTACACCATGCACATTTTATAACTGCTATATTGTTATAATCAGGTATTTCACAGTGTGTTTTCGATTGACCGAAACCAAAATTGACAGGATTTTCAAAATGTTCTGGTTTTTCGGGTATATAATTACTTTTGAACTATGAATATTTAAAAAGATATGTATAACGTGGTGATGATAGTCGATTATGCGTAAGAGATTGCAGTCTAATTATACTATTCCGCGAACGAAAATTTATGTCAGTATCCATTAAGGCATCTTCTCACTTTAAACGCCTCAAAAATAGGCTGTTTTTGCGATTTTTTTTCGAGGATTTTTGCTTAAAATTATGGGATAAAACGGATCCTATGTAATAAACACATCTTTCAAGTACATGAAAAAATTTTTATTTTATTTTTTTAAACAATTATTATAATACATCAGTAGCATTGAAAAACCCGTGTAAAAATGTTATGGTCGTGGCTTGTTGATGGTATCTCCGAGACGGGTCGTCTGAAACAAAAAAATAAAACTGTTTTAGATTCAGTATGTCAGTGGCTATAGCGCATATCATCAGATTTTTGATATTCGCGAAAATAACAAAATGGCGCACGTTTTTCGAAAAAGTAAAAAAAAACCACGATTTTTTTGCAGTTTTTTGTAAAAAAAAAATTCTTAAAATCAAAATTTAAAAAATCTGATGATATGCGCTATAGCCATAACTATGAAGCATATGTCATTCAAATTTCATGACAATCGGCCGGATAGTTTCCGAAATTTCATCAACAAAGCACCGAAAAACCTTGTTTTGAGATAACTGCGTTTAAAGTTTTGGTTGCAGAAAAATCATGAAAAAACCTTACCTCGGGTTAATCAGCGATGCCTGCTCCATACAATGGACCTTCCGATTCTTCGTAGAAGGTGTGTTCGTCCAAAGTAGCTTCCCTTCGTCTCGACCTAGTCTCTTTTGAAGCGTTAGAGCTGCGGCGGTTCCCTACGCGTACGCGATCACTGTCGCGTTTCTCGGCGTATTGAACGGCGATAGGGCCTAGTTTGACACCCATCACCTCCAAAATTTTTAAAACAGGTTGTAGCCCTTCGTTATAAATGCATGCCGCTGTTTGGCAAGCAATTTCCACGGTTTTTCTTGATGATGTTTCTTGAAACATCTTTGTTACAAACTTTACACTTCACATATTGTTGTAATGTAGAAAAAACAAGAAAAAACTGAATAATACTATATCCAGCCGTTGGATCGATGTGTACATCGAAACTTGTATCGTCCGATTTTTTTAATTTTGCTGCACTCGCACTAGCATGACTCGTATCTGCTTCAGACTGGTGTGGAAGCACTCCACGAAATTTTCTTTTTTTAGATTTCGAACTTGGACGTCGCCACGTGGCACTTTGTTGCGAAGTCTTTTTATCCATTATAACAATCCTGAGCGCAGAGATGTTGCCGTTACGAAGTTTCAAATTAGACTGATGAAATAACAGTTTAGCATCGTTGCCGAGTGATTTTCTTTTGAAAAATGCACGTGTTAAGGTCTTATTACATGAGTATAGACCCGAAAACAGAATATACCTAAGCAAGGGGTACTACATTAACAAAAGAACACGGCTATTCAATTGTATAGAGTCAGATATACAGGGACCGTCCGAGCGGCGTGAAAGGGATCGCCGGGTACTCTCAGGTAGTCACCTAACGGTCGCCAAAAAATGTAGTTAGACTCGTCCGATCTTTATGAAATTTCGAGATGACATTTTTGAAGATATGTACTTTCAAAATTTAAAAAAAAAAAAAAATCGATTTTTTTTAATTTCCAAAGTGAGAAGACGCCTTAATATCACACTATCTGAAAAATGTCGCATAAAATTTTTCCATATCCAGAATACAAATACATCGAGCGGTTGAATCATTCCAGTTAAAATTTCAAAGGACATAAGCATTTGAAATTTGTTCTATTTTCACCAAATTTATTCTTAAAATAGCAAAAATCTCTTCCCGGGGGAAACAAACCTGGACAAGTACATTAGTGGTCCCTCGTTTCCCTATGATATTACAAAAAATCCAAAACCCCACTTAAATTTTTTTTTTTTAATGTTTACTAATTTTATTCATATCCCGGAGGGAAGCCAACTTTATAGATCACGAAATATCCGACCAAAAAACTTACGTTGCGTTCCAATAAAACAAATTTTTATACTTCCAGAAAAAAAGGAACCAAAGACTTTCTGACAATTCTTTGAATTAATCATGCTACAACTCAAGCATACCACACATTGGGCTCAATAAAGTTTATGAATTTTGTATGTAGCCCTTACTTTTCGAAGCCAAATTTTAATACCATCCAAAAATTAGCAACTGAAGAATTTTCATAATAAAATTTTCAAGTCCTAATAATGCCACTATTCAAACCAAAAAGTGGAAATATTGGGCACACTTGTCAATTCACAGATATTTCAAAGTCTGTAAGTATCTGTTGCAATTCAATGATACAAATTTTCATAATATCAGTAAAAACACATCAGAAGACTTCCTGAAACAATTTTTCAAAATTCATTATGCTACAACTAAATTAGGGAAATGAAAAAATTTAGCGCACATTGGGCCCAACAAAATTCTGAAATTTTGCATGTATGCTTGGCATTCCGAAGCCAGCAATTCTTAACCCATCGAAAAATGAGCAATCGAAGAATTTTCATAACAAAATTTTCAATTCCTAATGCCATAATCGAAACCAAAAAGGGAAAATACTTGGCACATCTGTCGTTTCACAGAATTTTCAATGTCTGTAGGTATCCATTGCAATTCAATTATACAAATTTTGATAATATCAGTAAAAACACATCGGAAGACTTCCTGAAACAATTTTTCAAAATTCATTATGCTACAAATAAATTAGAGAAATGAAAAAATGTAGCGCACATTGGGCCCAACAAAATTCTGAAATATTACATGTATGCATGGCATTCTGAAGCCAGCAATTCTTAACCCATCGACAAATGAGCAATCGAAGAATTTTCATAACAAAATGTTCAATTCGTAATGCTACAATCGGAGCCAAAAAGTGAAAATACTTGGTACATTTGTCGCTTCATAGAATTTCCAGAGTCTATAGGTTGCAATCCAAAGATACAAATTTTGATAATACCAGGATATGGAGTTATGCCGCCATAGTCTTTTGACATAAAGATATATTATACGATCCATTTTGGCATAAAGATATATTGTTACTTACTACGGTTATCATCCAGATGTATCCATATATATCCAGATGCAGGTTGACAGTGTATTTGTCTATTAATTCATTAAACGCGAGATGATTCTACACCATATTTTGGATAGAAAAACGACGTCAAAAATCTTTTGAAATGGACCAACAATTATCATGCAAGGAACATTTTATGATGTACAAATCTTATTATGGCGAGCGAGGAACATTTTATAATAAAGAGGAAAGGCACCAATAAAATAAATTGTCAACGGTGTAGAGTTAAAAAAAATATTTATTAGACACTGCTCAAAACTCGGCATGATAATAACAAACTTTGCCATATACATTTTTTTGACACTCATTATTAGTTTTGTAGAGTTTCTCTTCCAAATTTCCATGGATTCACACCAATCATGATTAACAGTTCAATGTACACCATTTCATAGTTATCAAAGAAACGAAAAGAATGATTTCTCAGGAAATCTCATACGAGGAACATTTAATCACGAAAGAGAAAAGAGATCGCTTTCGTTTCCGTCGTAGAGTTAAGTGTGGAAAATAAAAACTGCAGGGTTAACAATAATAAAAAAATACATATTCATTTCAGCACTGTTCGAAAGTTGATTAAAAGCACTTCACTATTTTCACACCATCACTTTCTTATTATTACTGTAACCAAGGGTCGATCGAACTTAACCACAATATTTATAACCTCACAACTGTTCGTGAAAAAACATTAATATTTTTAATACTGTTTAAGCTACGAGATTCTAATTAGTCGCGATCGAAAGGGGAAAAAAATAAAAAATATGTAAATTTGAAAGAAACTCGAAATTGCTGTCATTGAATTTATATTAAAGAAATCATTTTTGGATCGTACGTCTCTCACTTTTCCGCGGTAAGAGTATTAGTCCAAGTGCCCGTCAAATGGTTATTGTTTAACTAAACTCACACATCCCGCACTGTTTTTACGAAACTTCGATCAAACTTTCAAACCTCAAAAAACACTTTGATAAATACTATTGTCATTTATCACTTATCCCGATTGATTTTTCCGAATTTTGTCACGGATTCCCGATTTTACGACGAATGCGCGTTAAAACGGTTATAAAACGGTTATTACTGCTTATAACCAAACTCTTCCATACGTCCTGCACTGTTTTCATCATTTATTTTTTGAATTCCGTTTCACACAGATTCACACAGATCACACAGCCCAGACGACGAATGAATTCACTGGTATTTATTATTGGTAGTCTTAAACCAACCAATCAGAAACTCGAGAGGCCTCAAGAGGCCTTTGATGGTGTTATCACAGTTAAAACACCAACCAATCAGAAACTCGAGAGGCTTCAAGAGGCCTTTCATGGTGTTGTATACAGACACGTCGAAATCCTTCACACAATGATAGAAAAATTGATAATTTTTACCTGTGCAAAGTTTTTTCTCAGCAATTACGCCACCGATCATGCTTATTTTGGGCTCAATCGAAAGCATTTTTGACAATTAGTCTCCAGTCCAATTTTCGTTATATCAAACGACTCCTGAGCTTCGTAATTAAACGAAAAGACATGCCAATTTTACCCCCACCACCGCGAATCGTTATATTCAGAGAAAATATAGACTCGGCGAGCCTCGGGCCAGCAGACGACAGAGCTGTCAATGTACTTGTCCCGAGACTTTACCGAGTTTCTTGATGTATGATAGAAGAGTTTAAAACAATTTTTGAAGTGTTGCTTTTGAATTTTTTTAATTACTATTTTTTGATTTTTAGTGTCAATTATCGTTGTATTTATGGTTTTTTTTTAAATAAAAATGTGTAATAGTCACAATCACTGTAGCGAAATTATGTTCAAGTTTCTATTTATCAAATTGAGCACTTGAAGCTATACATGTGAGAAAATCTCTCATCGTGCACTCAATGTTTAAAGTGTACATAGCGTGACCGCTGACAGGTTAAGTATAACCTAGCCAAAAATAGCATAAATGCTGTGAAAAAAGCTGAGACAAGTACATTGATGCCCCCCAAATAGTCGTTCCAGTTAATCCCCCCCCCCTCCCCACCCAGTGCCAAAATAATGATCCCCACAAAAATTTACAAAAACCCATCTAAGTCGTTCATGCAAAGATCTCCGCACAAAAATCCTTTCTAAAAACCAACTCATCATACAAAGTTTTATGAGTAACCGCTCTCATTATCTTATCAAATGAAGTCAAATTGTACAGAGGTGATAATTTCATTCCCGTAAATGTTGTGAGTTCACAAAAAGTTGATAAATAAATAAAGATCTACTAAAGTATATGTGGCCAAGTACGTGGGATTTTATTATGTTTATAAAATCTCCAATTATGATCATATGCCATTTCTCTAATTAATGCTTTATTACAACGAATTATTATCCTATGACTTGGAACTACAAGGGCTTTAAAAAAAATACACAATTGCATTAGCCTGCGTGAACTTGAACGCTGCCACATTCTCGTTTGTAATATTTGTAGTATATTTTTATTGGTAACAAATTGATAAAAATTTACTATCGTACGTAGAGCGGATACGCACAGGGTATCCGCTCTACGTACGATAGGGATACGCACTTATCTGGCCCGAAAATTTTTCATAAAATTTGTCACATAAGTCAACATTAAGGCATCTTCTCACTTTAAACGCCTCAAAAATAGGCTGTTTTTGCGATTTTTTTTCGAGGATTTTTGCTTAAAATTATGGGATAAAACGGATCCTATGTAATAAACACATCTTTCAAGTACATGAAAAAATTTTTATTTTATTTTTTTAAACAATTATTATAATACATCAGTAGCATTGAAAAACCCGTGTAAAAATGTTATGGTCGTGGCTTGTTGATGGTATCTCCGAGACGGGTCGTCTGAAACAAAAAAATAAAACTGTTTTAGATTCAGTATGTCAGTGGCTATAGCGCATATCATCAGATTTTTGATATTCGCGAAAATAACAAAATGGCGCACGTTTTTCGAAAAAGTAAAAAAAAACCACGATTTTTTTGCAGTTTTTTGTAAAAAAAAAATTCTTAAAATCAAAATTTAAAAAATCTGATGATATGCGCTATAGCCATAACTATGAAGCATATGTCATTCAAATTTCATGACAATCGGCCGGATAGTTTCCGAAATTTCATCAACAAAGCACCGAAAAACCTTGTTTTGAGATAACTGCGTTTAAAGTTTTGGAGGGATCGCCGGGTACTCTCAGGTAGTCACCTAACGGTCGCCAAAAAATGTAGTTAGACTCGTCCGATCTTTATGAAATTTCGAGATGACATTTTTGAAGATATGTACTTTCAAAATTTAAAAAAAAAAAAAAATCGATTTTTTTAAATTTCCAAAGTGAGAAGACGCCTTAATCTACCATATATTTTGGCCTTAACTAGTAAAGTAAGCACAGCTAATTTGGAATCACAATATGCGGATTGTTTTGTATCCCAAATTATCCTCCTTTCCTTTAACCAATTGTTATCGATGAATTGATGCTCGGATGGAGCATATCTCAAGTTATTACACAGCACGTTTATTCCGGTTTTGTAACATCCGGGGGAAAACTGGAGTTGCAGAGCGTCTAAACGGTACTGTACACCCGAAATAAGTAATCCGGTACCGTTTACACGCACTTTTACACTGGTTTTTACTACAACAGGTTTTACAAAACGGAATATGCCTACTATGTAAGAGCGGTCATCAATTGATTACATTCCAAGGCGGGTAAGATTCAAATCTGCGTCAGGAGATCCGAATGTTCGGAGTGGTTGAAAAAATCGCCGTGAACAAAAAGGCATATTTCTAGCTGACTAGTCGAAAAATTTTCGGGCCGGACAAGTACTCTGTGCGTATCCGCTCTAAGTACGATAGTAAATTTTTATCAATTTGTTACCAATAAAACTATACTACAAATATTACAAATGAGAGTGTGGCAGCGTTCAAGTTCACGCAGGCTAATGCAATTCTGTATTTTTTTTTAAAGCCCTTGTAGTTCCAAGTCATAGGATAATAATTCATTGTAATAAAGCATTAATAATATCATCTCAGAGTTAGGTTCATATAGAATATTCACACAAATTTCCACACAAATATTCACACAAATGAAAACGAGAAATTCAAGGCAGTAATTAATTATATAAACTGCTCACCGGTTAATCAGCTATTCCAGTACCATATAGCAACCCCTCTTCTTCTTCAAACGTATCATTTCGAGCTTGCATCTCTTTTTGACGAGCTTTCCGAGCTTCCTTGGTCTCCAATGAGCTGCGTCTATTCTGTCTTTTCATGCGCTGCTCATCCATATTCCCGGCAAAATTGAAGGTCTGTGAGCCAACTACGAGTTTTAATTCGTTCATCAGCATTAGAAAGGCTGAATTTCCTTCATTAAATAATGCAGTAGTCAAGAATGCTGCAACCTCGATTATTTTCAGACCAGCATGTAGGTGCTTTGGAGCCAATCGCCAAACGGTCGAATTGAAACTTTCATTGGCGTTCTGCGTATGACCGCCTAAACATCTCGTCAGCAAATCGTCTCTCGATAAATCTTTGTATATTGGAAGAATTTCTTTTTGATTAGAAGGATTGGGTGGAAGTAAGATTTTCGAATGATTAAAACTTCGAACGGCTAAAACTGCGAATTTTTTAATTAAAGAATGGTAGTATGTAGACAGATTAATTCTACTATAGCCTTTATGCTGGAAATAAAAAAATGAGAAATTAAAGAGTTCGAAGTACATTTACGTCAAAAACAAAATATAACAGTAGCCCAAATGATGAAGGCTCGAATAGCGATTTTACAAAAGTTCGACTATTACGCATTCGAGTCGTCAAATATTGAAATCGGCAATATCATGAATATTCACAATTTCAAATATATTTTAACGAAAGACAAAATATTAATGTGGTCAAAATAGCGAAACACCAGAAAGTCGAATGGTCGAAACAGCGAGAGCCTCTGGGCTGTAAAGTATTGCTTGTCATTCTTCGTGCTTCACAACATTCGCTATTTTGTACTTCTAATTTTTTATCATTCGAAAAATTCACTTTCGAATTATTCATACTATATATTTTGGTCTCTCAATAAAAGTATTGCTCTCCATTTCGAATTTAGAAAATATAAACTTCTCACATTAGGACAATCTATATTATCTGCATTTGAAGTATAGACAGTCTGAATATATATTTTCAAATAAATGCGCGATCAAAGAAAAAATATTACATCAAATACGCATTCAACTTAATATACTATTGAAAATATAAACTTCGAATTTCTTATTTTTCGTTAATCGAATGTTGTGAATACTAAAATTTCGAAATATTACTCGTTCTACAGTTTGGATATTCTACATATTAACCCCCACCCGAAGGATTTACAGTTACATTCTCACTGATAGCAGTCGAAAGTTTTTTTGCGCTGGCACTTCCATCTTCACTAACACTTGACTCACTCCTGGTGTGTTGATTTCCTTGGAAGGATCTCTTACGTGGTCTACCACGTCGTTCGCTGCACTCATGATAACCTTTCGGATACGCTGACATTTTTACTTCTAATACTCGATAGGAAAGTCGGAGCAAAACTGACCAAACTCGACGCTCTGTCGAAATATTCCAAAGGTTTGAGTACCTTCTACCCAAGGCCAATCAAGAACATCTGCCGAAATCCCGCTCTCTCTATTATCCCGTAGTGCAAGGGTATTGAGCCAGGTAACTGAATGAGGGACTACCTGATCGACCGCTCCGTTCTAATTACCGCGCGCTTCGGCGCCGAACCGATGCGCGGTCACTTAAGTACTCATATCATCGGAACTAATCGGAATTTTGCTTTGAAATTTTGGCAACATGATCTTGAATAGTTTTACTAACAATTTACGAAATAAAAAAGTCGATTTTTTGACCCATCTAAACTGGTTTCCCGCCTTAAACAATTTTTTTCTATTAATAATGAAAAAAATAACAACTGTTCACTATTGTAATTTCTCTTTTGTCATATGAAGGAAGTTACTTAACTTTGTTCGAAAGCTCTTGAAGCGACACAACCCTTTAGCAGGCACCATTCAGAGTGTACATGATTGCCTGCGGAGCTTCTAAATCCATTCGTTGTTCTTGGCTATGTTAAAATGATTTCATTTTTTTTTTTAATTAGGGACAAAAATTATTGAGTAGCTTTTTTCGCAGTAAAGTAACTTTTTGCATATAATAAAAAAGAAAAGAATGTTGTGAATCAAAATATAGTTTTTATTTTAACGTAATAACAAGAATGTAGAGCAGTAATTTTATAACTAAGGTCGCGATTTTTTAATACTTGGCGTTCTTTTTTTACTTTTTCAAAGTATTTTCCCATGGTAAAACGTATACTCCATAGCAATACAATGAACCCTCTGATACCGCTAAAATCACCGTTGAAGAGAACCGGGAACAAATACGTAGTATACACGAAATCGTTATACTCTCCATCTCACTTCTACGTAATAAAGGCCAAAAATGTATCCAAGGTGGAAAAGTACAGCAAGGCAATCGACAAATATCTTCAAGACTCTCTGATCTTCGACATGGGTTTAGTAGGACCCCTTCAATCAGGTAGCTGTGCCGTACAAATAGCTGATCGTTGGTTAAGAGCTAATATCTTAGCAATCAACAATGGATTGGCTGCTTTAGACATAGTCGACATTGGGGGTATACTCAGATTCAATATATATGATCTAAGACCTCTGCCGCCCGCGCTCACATTATCTACAGGTAAGGCCATACGCGTACATTTGAACAATCTTGAGCCAAGGTTTGAAGGACCCTGGCCAGACAGCGAGACACATTTCTTCAAAGATCTATTGGCCAGACGCCCTTTAAAACTAAAGGGTATAAATTGTCGAGGAGCAAATAGTTCTTTGACCCTAGGAGTAGAATTACAAGACAGAGCCACAGGTCTCAACATACGACGCATATTATTAAACCGGGGCATTGCAGCCGAAGGGTTCGTGACCGAATATCTACTAACCGGCCTGCCCTCCCAACGCACTGACGTGCTCCTCACACATAACAATGGCAACCGAAATTGAAACGAACAAAAGCCGAACTAAATGAATATGAAATAATTAAAATTTTTTTTTTCTTGACTGTCTATTCTTACTTCGAAAACACCTTTCATACAGTATCGAACTCGTAAAAATATTCTACCAGGAAAAAGAAAAAAAAAAATATATATATACATTAGGGTGGTTAAAAAAAAATCGATATTTTTTTTTTCGCGGGCCTCAACGGAAATTGTTAGTACATTATGAAAAACTAATTTTTGCAAAATTTGAGTGGTCTAAAAAATTTTTTAGATAGTGCTTAAGCGACTTTTCCATATTTTTTTCTATTTTTTGTTGAAAATCACGAAATGAAATTTTTTTTATTCTGCTCTCATAGCGGAAAGTGTTAGTGCTTGATGAAAACGTGATTTGTGCAAAATTTGATCACTCTTAAAAAATTTGAACAGCTGCCTCAAAGTAATTTTTCTGCATTTTTTTTCAATTTTTCGATAAAAATGACGAGATAATCAAATTTTTAACTACAAAAATCAATTTTTGGCTTCCTATTAAAACGAGAGTCGTAAATATTTGATGAGACTATTTTCTCAAAACTTTTTACTTCAAAACATTTTTTAAGCTAACTTAAGCGGATTCTTATTTTCTTGTACTTCTAGCTAAAAAGCATGTCGAAAGATAATAATAAATAGAACAATTTCAAAAGATGTGTTTGAAAAAACGTATTCCAGATAACAGCATACGAGTGTCTACAAACTTACGTGCTTACTTCGAAGATGCAGTTGAAAAATAGTTGCTCTTAACCAATTAATTCGACTTATTTTTATTACCAATTTCATTGTTAACTTTTGCTGAAATTTCCTCCGTTTCCAAGTTTGATTCTTTAGTAATCCATGATATAGATTCTCTTCGATTTGTTCGTTGATCAATCAAAAATTCTTTTTGTCTTTATGTGAGACTGTTGTGAATATTTTTTTTTGCAATGTCAAATAATGTATCCAACTGTTTTTGAAAGACATTTTCATTCAACGTTTGAGTTGGATTTTCCCGTAAATGTTTTTTTTTAATGCCGTCCACTCCAAGCGCAATTTTGTGATTTTTTAAATATTGACGCAAGGTCGAGACGTTTCTATTCCGGTTTCGCTCCAAATATTGTTTATTTCCCCGATAACTTTTTGTGCACTCTCTCGGATAGAAAATTTAAGGGGTTACCCCCACTTGTAGCGCAAAAAAAGGCCTTTTTCATGATTTTTTTTAAAGAAAACTACAAAACTTTTTTAATCGATCACTATATCATCTTAAAGAACACATCTTGAAGAACTTTCAGTAATTTTTTTATTGAAAAATATTACATTGTTAAGTGGCAAATGGCCGTCAATGAAATAATGTTTTTATTTGTACGGTTTGCGGTGACCAACATTGCGGCGAAGTGGATCATCTGAAACAAAAAATGAGGATGGATTCAGTCAAATATAAGTATAAACTAGTCTTTAATCGAAGGATTTAAAAAAATATTCATTTTTCACAAAATGGCGGACAGTCAAAGTTAATGGTTCGATTTTAACGACAAAAAACGGCCGTTTTTTGGCCATAAAACGGTCATTTTTTTTTCGAAACAAAAAATCGAACGATTAAAGACTACATTTTTATGTATTAAATAAGCCTGCAAAATTTCAAGAAAATCGGTTCATTAGTCTTCGAGTAATCTTGGTCACCGACTTCAGAAATGCCATTTCGAGAAAAACGCGTTTAAAGTTTCAATTTCAGTTTACACGAAGAAAATAATTTTTTTGTAAACTTACATAGAGTCATCTATTCCAGGTTCATACAGAAGTTCTTCCGCCGACGATGCCGCTTGCAAAACGGAAATTTGGTGTTGCCTTCGTAACATTCTTCCTTCACGAGTGCTCTCGGCCGCACGTCTCTCTGCCAGTGCAATCCGTGCTTCGTCCATTTTATCAGCGTATTCGTGCGCGTTGTGACCACAGCTCACTCCGATTGAGTTCAAATAAAATAATAATGATGTTGAACCTTCGTTGAATAGTCCAACGGCAATATAAGCTGCTAAATTTACAACGATTGCTCCACTCGAGACGATTTTTGGGCTGATTTTCCAAATAAGTTGATTGAAGCTTTCGTTGTTATTTTGATTGAAGCCACCGACGCATCTTTCGAGTAAAGTTTCTTTACTCAGATCGTTGTATATAGGTCTGATGGCATCCAATACATGTGATGGAAGTGGTCTGTAATCGTGTTGGAAAGCCTCGTTTCTCGCCTGAGCTCGTTGATATGAACACCACGATTCTTCACCGGTTGGACATCTCTTATGGTGTGGATTTGCATCGGTTGAACTGTAATGATCGAAGGTCGCCCATATTGCCTCATGCATATCGTGAACAGAAGCAGAATGGCGTCGAATAGCAAGTCCATAGTACACAGTGAGCTTGTCAATAAATTTTCCTGTCAGCTTTAGGATAAATTTAAAAATTTTCCTGATAGCTTAGGACTAAATCAATTTGACGACTCTTACTATCGTCAAAATGCGCAGTCATTTTTCACGTTATATTTTTTTCGTTTATCGACATGTGCCTCACTACAACAACTACTGGAAACAATTCATTGAATCGCGAAAAGAAAACTTACGGACAGTGGAACAAACAATGGCGCTGTAGCTTCAACAGCACCGCGGTTTGTATCGCACGTGTTCGTATGACCTTGTTTACTTCAAAACAGCATACGCATATTTTTCACACTTGTTAGACGGTCAGGAATGTAAATACCAGGTGACGAATCGAAACTCAATCGTTGAATGAAAAGCTCTTTGACAAAACGTTGAATGCATTATTTTACATCTCAACGAATAATATTTATGAAGCTCTGATACAAAGACAGAAGGTTTTTTAATTAATCATCGAATAGGTTGGGGTGAATCTATTTCATGTGTCAATGAAGGATTAAGCCTAGAAGCAGAAGTTAACGAAGAAATTAGTGATGAAAAAAAGCGAATTGCATGGTTTCTGTTTGGACGTTACTGTAACAATATTTTGAAATCGAACTTTTTTTTACACTCAACATAATATAATAAATATATAATGGACGGAAGAAAAGATTTTTAATTGTATAGAATGTACTGAAACAAAAAGTGTAAGCTTGTTTGCGAAACGTTGTCCAGGTTTGCTGGCCTATAACAAGTGGACCAAATCTTCAAAATAGGATAGTAAGAAGAATCGTACGTCATATTTCAGCAAAATTAATGTTTTGTAATTCATAAAAGAATAAATTATTATGACGTTATATTTTTCTCTATTCTACCAGGAATTTCATCCAAGAAATGATTATAGAGTTTCTGGCATTGGGGTATATTTTTTTTAACAGCGTTCTGCAAATAGCAATTCATGTAAAGCCGTTTAGTGGGATGCTGAATTAAGTTTTTCAATTCTTTTATGCCACATACTAGAATACATATTTTTCAATGCATAGCTCGAAATTATTCTGTTATCATTTATCATGATTTTTAATTGAATACACAAGAAAATGGAAAGCAATCGATTGAGCTAATTGAAAAAACTTTTTGGAGCATTAATGCTTGAAGAAAATTATGTTTTCATCAAATACTTATACCTCTTCTTATGAGAGAAAATAAAAAATTAACTAATGTAGTGAAAGATTCGATTGTTTCGTGATTTTAAGCCGAAAGTTGAAAAAAAATGTGAAAAAATTATTTGTGGGAGCTGTTAAAATTTTTTCAGAGCATCCAAATTTTGAACGAATAACACTTTCATCAAGCACTGACACTTCCTGCTATGAGAATAAACAAAAGAATTTTCATGCCGAGATTATCAACAAAAAATATTTTAAAATACCAAAAAGTCGCTTGAGCACTATCTAAAAAAATTTTTAGACCACTTAAATTTTGCAAAAATTGGTTTTTCACAATGTACTAACAATTTCTGTTGAGGCCCGCAAACAAAAAAAATATCGATTTTTTTTAACCACCCTAATATACATATATATGCACATATATATACATATAATAATGATGACTCTAAGAGAAATAAAACGATGAGACGAAAACAAAACCAAGAACGAAGATGACGACAAAGACAAAACCCACGATGGCAAGAGGGAACAGAACCAACGATGAGACGAAAACAAAACCAACGACAGAGCCAATAATCTAAAAAAAAAAAGAAAAAAAGACAACGTCGGTGTATAAAGGGGGGACGCACACAAAAATATACTAATAAAACACGAACACAGAATTAAAATAAAAATTCCATATTTATTCGCTTTTCTCATAAAAGAAAAGCCACCAAAAACTCCACAATACATTATTTGTTAATAAAAAAAAGAAAGAAAACAAATGTCGGATTCCGCCTAATTTTCATCATACGCCGCCATCACACCAAGCGGATGGGACCAGGCAGGATGGTCCCAATCATCCTCAGGGTGTACCTGGCCCCACCTACCCTCGAACATCCACCGAATAAAGGCGATATCAAACCCTTCAGAGTAATGATGTAACCGAATTCGTTCAAGACCTCCCAACTCTGCTGCATTTCCCGGTCCTCCCTGACCTCCTCAAAGATCTCCTATGAACAAATAAGAAATACAGTTCAATGTCGTCATTATCATCAGTAATTAATTGAACAATCAATTATATACTTACAGTAAATTCGTCGCGAAACACCCTCGCCGCCACCTGAAGAAGCATCACCTTCTTCCATTTCATAGAGGGACCATAAATTTCAATCTAAAAAAAAAAAAAGAAAAAAATACTAATCAATTAAAAACGCTATAAAAATACCTATAAAAATCAAAACTTTAAATTAAAACTCACCGAAAACTCAGACTTGCGCGCCTTCGCCAAAACTTCAATCGCAGAAGTTGTTAACCGTACAGGCAGCATGGTATAAAAAAAGGAAAAAAAGAACGACGATCGACGATTGCCAAGAAATAAATAACGAGCTCTACAGAAAAAAAAACACGAAGAAGCAAACTTTCCCTTTCCAAAGTAAAACCCCACTATAGTTTTAGGCCCTTTTTGAACCCCCACCTTTAGTTAAAGAATTTTTTTACGCTACACATTTACAGGACATACATGACAAAGAAGATAATTAGAAAGTCAAAAGAAAAAGAAAAAAGGGGGAAGAAAGAAAATCGGAAAGAAAAACAAGAGAGTGGTATATATTGTGACGTATTTCGCCACAAAATCGCCAAAGAAAGGGGAAGAAAAATAAATGGGGGAGAAATAAATTTAAATAAAGAAAAAGAAACACAAAATTGGTGGGAGAATCAAGAACACAGAAATGAGTAATTTATTTAAATCGCAAACGAAAACAATACTCGGCTAAATTGGACGCCAGTTAATTTTAACAAAAAAAATTAACAAAAGAAATATTTCTTATTTTCCTTTTAATTGATCACAACATGAGTGGTCTTAAATCTACGGGGTCGCAATTTTAACAAAACGGGGAACAATAATTCTAATTAATTGGGACTAACTCAGAGCATGAATAAATAAAGATGAAAAGAAATAATATCTGAAGGACAGAGGGTCCCTGATAGCTCAGGCGTCTTATTTTTATACCCGTGAACAGTCGAACGGTTTATTCGACGGGGTAACGGAAGATACAAAAAAAAACAAAGAAAACAAAATAAGGACTTGGTCCTGTTTATAATCGCGGCACCAAAAATATTGTTTTACGCAAAAAAAAATAATTACACAGTTATTATTCGCATTAATAATTAAATTAAATTTGTACGCCGTAATGGCAACGCAAAAGAAAAAAAAGAACCGAAAAGCTAATGTTCGGCCGTGTGGTCGTACGTGGCCACACGCCGACGAACAATGGCGCTCAAAAAAATATAAAGACTCGCTAATACGCACTTCTCTCTCTCGATACCTCGACAACAGTTGACTTTACAAATTTTCCGATCGCGTTATTGAAAGAGAGCGTTACCGAATAGAAAGAAAATTTAATCGAAAAGATCGCGAGAATGTGTCGTTCATCTCGGTCTACGTGCGGTCGAACGACGGGACTTGGCTATAACACAGAAAAGGAGGGAGAAAAGAACGCTTCTTGTAATCGCTAAATTATGGTCTTAATTAGTCTCCGAAATCAATTAATAATAAAAGGGAATCGAGCTTATAGGCTAGAAGGGCTCCAAAAATTAATAAAATACGAATCACAAATCTTTCAGGGTCACTCGTCGTACAGCGTGTACTGGCTGCTATGGCCAACGAGAGCTTTTTCGTCGCCGCGAATACAAGGAATGAAAAACGACTTTACTTTTAATTCGATATCTAAGAAAACCGGTCTCCTCGCGTTCTCCTTTGTCCAAAATCGGTCCAGAGTCGATTCAAGCTGGGTTGTCGTCGTTGGTATGGATTTTTTTTAATGCTTTTTCTTTCGCCAAAGTACGGAAGCCACGGTATCCACGCCGAGTCGTGATGGAGAGTGTCCAGAGTTCGCCATCTCGCGTTTTCCTCGCGGGTGTCGCCATGGTGGGGGAAATTCTCCTCACGTGCGCGAACCCGCTGCCCAATCACATACTTGGTTGTTTCAAATGTGGACTCGTTCGTAGGTAAGGGGAGTGGGGAGGGGAAAAGGGTCTCTGTCTCGAGCTTGGCGTTCGACTCATAGTAGACGAAGAGGGCGCTGTTGCTCGTTCGTGCTGATCTATCGCGCCGCCGTGTCGTTGGCTCGTACTTGCGCGCGGACTCGAAGTGTTTTCAAAGTTCGTTGCTGACGGTGTGCGTGAGTGTTGACGTGGTGTTTCGATGGGACTCCAAAGATGTTTCCGTCGTTCGGACAAGTTGCCAAGGAATCGACGATGGTTAACTCGTGAAGATCAGGAACCTTGACGCCGTGGGGCTGTATTTTTCTCGCCAGACCCCTGGATTATTTGTCCGGCCTCGAGATAGCGATGACGGTTTGAGGTTAGGTCCGCACGACTTGGCTTCTGGTCTGCGGTGATTTTCCTCTTTAGTAAGAGCATGTTTCTCTTACCACCGGTGAATGACTTTATTATTCTTCAAATTTTTGTCCGTCGAAACAGAGAGGGACTGACAGAAGGGGGGAATTTCTTGAAGCGGGGAGGGAAAATTATAAAGAAGGAATGACGTGTTTCTCGGGAAGGGACTAAACGTTGTTGATTTTGCTAGGGTCTTGTTGTGGCGAAAATGCGATTGTTGTTGGCTTCTTCATTTCTTCCTGCTGTGTGCATCTCATTCTTCCTCAATATCTTCCAGTTGGCGTTCGGGAGATCAACGAAGTGCGCAGGATGACAAATACTCTTTGGGACTGAGTTTAGCGGAGACAAAAATTCCATACGGCGAAAAGATACAATTCCGAGAGCTAGTTTAGCCTGACACGTAGGACAAATAATAACAGGTTCGGAATTCCTTACTATAATACTATTTTTCACCCGATTTTGAGGAAGCTGTAGTAGTCTCCACCACGAAACGGGATAAGTATAAATTTTGTACAACGCTACAATATATATATATATATATATATATATATATATATATATATATGAGCAGATCCATTGGTTTTCGAGCATTTTCTCGGGAGGGGTCTTTCGAATTTGCTGAAAATTGGGTACTTCGAAGTACCTCAAATACTATCGCCAAATACCAAATTTCAACTGTCTAAGTGTCCAAGGTCACGAGAACGAGCCTTTTAAAAGTCTAAAAATCACCATATTTAACCTATCTTGAAAATGATGATTCACGAAAACCTCACCTTCAAATTGAATGATACAAATCACATTTTGTTCAGTATGTCATCTAATTTGTAGAAAATAAATTTGAGTCACCTAAGCCAAAAGGCCTTTTATCCCGACTACGTTAAATAACTTGAAATTTTCAATAATATGATGATTTAAAAATTGTCGCCACAAATTCATTTTTAATCTCACTGACTTCTAACATGGCTCATTTTTTTCGTTCTTTTATACCCTTCAAGCGAATGCAGCTAAAAATTTCATTTGCGTAAAGGAACTCCGAGATATTTCATTTCAAAGTTAGTCATTTTTGAAATATTACGAAAAATCGCTGACTTTTACCTCACACTACGCATTTCTATCAACTTCAATCGTTACCAAAATTTAGGTGAAAGTAGTTTTTTATATGTCGAACGACTCCCCTTAAGGAATTTCTTGGCCCGAACTTCCATCACTCTCTACAGCCTGCTCAAGATCACAATAATTCTGATTACTTTTGAGTTAAAAAATTAATAATGCAGTGTTCATTACTTTTTTTTGAAGATTATTTTACACACATTTCAATACGGTCACACTAAATTTAAGCTAATATTGCGTTAAAAACTGTAAAGAAATTTTTAACATTATTATCACGTTGTAAAAAGCATATTTAAGTCAAAATTTTTACTTTAAATTATTTTATGTTTATTTCTTTTAAAATAAAAACATCTTTTCAATACTTCAATTAATATACATAAATTTTTCCAATTATGATAGACAAGCTCTTAATTTTTACGAATCTCATTGTTTAGATTCGTTCAGAAACTTTATTTTCTCATAATTTAAAATTGAATCATTTTCGTAAAATAAGTAATGTATTATTCGCATCATCTAGTTATCAGTGAAAAAAGCAATAATTATTCGAGTGTATCTACTCAACCCCCATAGGGGTCGTGCGTGGTGCTTACAACGCCACGAAGTGGGCAATTTCTACATTAGCTAAGTGTTAAGTAATCAAGCGCGTATACGCGGGTGACAAGATTTTTTAATTGATTTACGATACAAAATTGATTTGTTTGTTTTGCTTCATCAAAAAGATATTGGTAAATGCAGGGCAGCTCTCACACACCATTTTGGTTTCGAGAAGATTGACCATTTTTGAAATACTGTTCTTTTCCCGAGAGCGCTACCCATTTCGCATGAAAGAGCGAGAAACAAACGGAACGAATTATATGGCCGATTCGTCGCCCGTGCTTTGTGTTTCTACGACATTTGAGATATATCTTGAGCCACATTTTTTAAAAATTTTGATATAATTTTAGCCCCTAGCACGATCGTTAATCACGAGCTGAAAACCTTAATTGCTCATTTTTAACATTATTAATCGTAAAATTTGTCTTTATTCCTATCATTCAAAGCCAAAATAACACCGCACAAATTGCACATTCAGACACGAGAGAGCGCGCACATCGGCGGTGGTGCTGCTCTCTCTATAGCTCACGCACGGTCCCTATTGGTGAGCTGTGTCTCTTTATGTTACTCCTGAATACGGGTGTCTAGGCCAGGGAGACTAGAGAGAAGGAGTGAACACACCGTACAAGAAGTGTACCCAAAAATCAGTAGAAAATGAGAGGCGCTGCGATTGCAAAGTACAATTTTGTAATATATATATGCCATGTCAACACCTCTCATAACCTCAATTCAAAAGTGTAGTATAACCTCAATTCCTCAATCGATACAATTATAACCTCAGTCTTTTTAAATTGGGCTGCGTCAACGAAGTGGATATTGCGTAGACTGTGTGTGGCGTAAACATTGGATTTTTCATGTGTATTGATATAATCGTAAAAATATTAATTAAATCTAGTATACATTTGATGCTCCCGAATGAATTTAGGTAAATGGCAATTTCCATTTGGAGTTTTATATATTCTTGTGTTTCTGAGTCGAATTAAATAAAAGGAAATAACCCAATGAGTGGCGTTTAAATTTACCAGCATTCACATTTATGAAATCAGATTAGCATAAAAGCGATGAGCTGCATTGAAAGTAAATTGCGATAAATTTTGGCTTCTTGTATTCACGTATAAAAATTATTTTCTTGCTTTGACCCTATTGAAATGTGCGTAAAATAATCTCCAAAAAAAAAAGTAATGCACACTGCATTATTAATTTTTTAACTCAAAAGTAATCAGAATTATTGTGATGTTCAGCAGGCTATAGAGAGTGATGGAAGTTCGGGCCAAAAAATTCCTTAAGGGCAGTCGTTCTAGATATAAAAAACTACTCTCACCTAAATTTTGGTAACGATTGAAGTTGATAGAAATGCGTAGTGTAAGGTAAAAGTCAGCGATTTTTCGTAATATTTCAAAAATGACTAACTTTGAAATGAAATATCTCTGAGTTCCTTTACGTAAATGAAATTTTTAGCCGCATTCGCTTGAAAGGTATAAAAGAACGAAAAAAATGAGCCATGCTAGAAGTCAGTGAGATTAAAAATGAATTTGTGGCGACAATTTTAAAATCATCATATTATTGAAAATTTCAAGTTATTTAACGTAGTCGGAATAAAAGGCTTTTCGGCTTAGCTGACTCATATTTTTTTTCTACAAACTAGATGACATACTGAACAACATGTGACTTATATCATTCAATTTGAATGTGAGGTTTTCGTGAATCATCATTTTGAAGATAGGCTAAATATGGTGATTTTTAGACATTTAAAAGGCTGGTACTCATGACCTTGGGCACTTAGACAGTTGAAATTTGGTATTTGGCGATAGTTTTTGAGGTACTTCGAAGTACCCAATTTTCAGCAAATTCGAAAGACCCCTCCCGAGAAAATGCTCGAAAACCAATGGATCTACTCATATATATATATATATATATATATATATATATTGTAACGCTTTTTCCGTTATCTGCGCCACAAATTAGTTCATTCTCACTTTGTTTTGGGCGCCAGGGGATGATTTCTCATCGACAAATTTTTATTTAACAAAAAGAGAACAAACCGAAAGCTTACTCGGCTAGGATAGCCTTCGAGAATGGTAGATGGGCGCAGGCATTCCAAAGAAACGTGAGTCAGTGAAAGATTCGGGAATTACAAATTATATTTTATTATTTTGTTTCCATTTAATCTTAATAATTTACAAAGAAAATCGATCATTAAATTTCCTGAAAAATAACTTACAAATATTGGGTGAGATCAAGTAACAATTACAAAACAAATTTAACTAATACAATTTTCATTCGGTCTGTCTTTCATCTTTAGAATTCGATATTGGTGCGAAAAATATTTCTATAACCCAAAATTCAAGGACCCGTAGTCAGAACAATAATCTCACAATAACGTTGGGCTTAGCTCGTCAAATTTACACTATTTTCTCAAATATAAGACAGAAATAAAACGAAATTCGTAACCCGAGACTATTGTTTGGACGTTTAAATATTATATATATTTTAGTCGAATTCCTCTCGGCAATTTATTAAGAAATTCCACAACGGATTTACGAAACGGTTTAAGGATGTTGAGTCCCTATGAAACTTATTAATGTTAATAGTTCAATAAATAGCTTCTTAATCATTGTGAAATTTTGACACGACCTCCTGGATACTTCATGTAAAAACATACCAAATTTTCAGAATTCTATCATCATTACTTCAACCTCCTTAAGGGTTGAAATAAAAAATGATGATAAAATTCTGAAAATTTGATATGTTTTCATATGAAATATTCAAGAGGTCGTGTCAAAATTTCAAGACGATTAAGAAGCTCGTTATTAAAAAATTAACATTTTGTTAAGAACAATTTTTTAAACCAATAAACAAAAATATTTATCAATAAACTTCATTTGGTTTCCGTTGCTTTCAGTATATTGTAAATATTAAAAAATTGGGAGGTCGAAAACAAAAAATTATCGCAAAGTTATACCAGTTTCCATAAAACTACATTTAATTTGTTTTTCGTTGTTAATGTTAATTGTCCAATAACGAGCTTCTTAAACGTCGTAAAATTTTTACACAATCTCTTAAATAGTTAACACAAAAACATACCAAATTTTCAGATTTATATCATCATTTGCGTTTAGGGACTCAACATCCTTAAGAACTATCGAAGGTGAAAGACGTACAATTCAATTTGCTCATGCGATAGCGTACCTATTCGATATCGTTCTTTTAACGACAAAATTCAACTTCAACAAAAATGCGCAACAAAACAAATTCTCAAAAATACAGAACGAGACGACGGCTCACCGCTCCGGTTTCTGAAGATCGATATCCGGCAATTTTGACCTCGGAAACGATCCACGATAATTCGGGACATCGGATTCTCAATAGGGTTTACTTAGACACGGAGAAATTGCGTCCTTCCTCGTTGTGGTCCAAAACGTGACTAATGAGAGCTATGCGAAATTCGGTAATGCGGATTTTGGGACCTAACCCCCCACCCTTTACATCCTCGCAAGATCTTAACGTCTCCCTCGAGATGTTCGAGAATGTTCGTTCCAATAATGACTATAATATCGATGCTCTGGAATTTTCGCTGGTGACAGAAAACGGCAGTTGATCTCGGTGCTGCTGGATGCACCGCGAGTCCGACGGTTCAGGGTGAGGGCCTCGAGTTAGCGACCCCGCTCGCTGTTTTGAATTTCGCTCTTGACGACCAACAACCAACGAGAACACGATGAAATTGACGTACGACCTTCTCTGCTTTTAACGCCCATACTTTCCTTATTCCGACTCCTTCATGATTTTCAGCGACCCGCCGCTCGTTCATAAGAATTAAATGATAAACAAAATAAAATTAATAAAAATAATTACGATATCGCAGGAGACCTTTCTGATTTTTGCTCGGGAGAAACTCTTACAACGTCGAAAGACGCATTCTCCGGTACCATTCGTTGAGAATTATACAGTTATAGTGACAAGCAAAATTGCCGCGTCACAATACGCACGCACGCACGCACGCACGCACGCACGCATCTCTCTTCCACACACCTCGTTCCCCTCTGGGCCTACAGCTGGGTCAGGTCGAGGCGAGGGCAGGGGAGGGGAGTGTAGTAGAAGAGCTAGGGGGCATTCTGGATCAAGTCTGGCGAGGGGTATGCGGTGCGGGGGGCGGAGCCCCCTTGTCCAAAATTTATCCAAAAAAAAAACGCGACTTAGTCCAAAATCCCCCTAGCTCTTCTACTCGTCTCCTTAACAAGACTAACTGCACCATAGAACATTAACGAGAATTTTTCCCAATAGTCAAATTTGCAATTTTATTCATGTCTTTCTTGTATTTTCAGCAGCGATCTCTCTCACATTCAAACAAATGCCTATGATGAAGAATCGATTGCGTCGTACACGAAAGCGACAATTATCACCCTGAGGCTTGTATTTACAACCTTGTATGTTGTGTGAGACCGCTGTTATGATGGATGTTTCCTTAAGAAATCCTTCATCTTTATTCAAAATATAAATTTTGGTTTAAAAAATTGGAATCAACTCGAGAGTCCCGAACCCAAGTTCCTATACTTCCGAGGACAGTATCGCTCCCGGAGGTCACGATACAAACGAAACGTTTCAGTATATGTAAATGTACTTGTCTCGAGTCGCTATCGCGACTCTAGATTGTCCTTTTCAAAAAGAAGTTATATCAGCGAAATATTACTTTTCAAAAGTAAAAAAAGAACGCTAAGCATTAAAAAATCATGTCCTAAGGTGCGGGTGTGTGTCGTGTACTCAAAAAGAATTTAAGGGGCCAGTCCACTTTGGAGCCACGAAAAAAAGGCTATTTTCGCGTTTTTTTTTTTGAGGATTTTATAAAAGATATGAATATAAAAGTTGTTGGGCTTGATAAATAAAGTCTTGAGATACATAAAAAAACATTTTTTAATTCATTTTTAAGTACAAAAACCATAGTTTAACGTAACGCCTCAAAAATAGGTGGGCTAGGTAGCTCCATCACAACTCGGCAACGGCTTGTCGGAAACGGAAAAGTCAAAGTCCATTAGATTCAATATGACACCAGCTACAAAATGACCTTCGGATATAAAGTTTTATCAAAAAATAAAAAAATGGCAGATGAAAAACGAAAAAAGTAATTAAAAAACGCGTTTTCTCGCAGTTTTTCACAAAAAAAATAGAGTAAAAATCAAAATTTTAAAACCATCGAGGGTCATCTTATTGCGAATCATGTTTACAATATGTTGTTCAAATTTCAAGAGAATCGGTTTATTAGTTTTAGAGATACGATGGAGCTAGATTTTGAAAACGTTGTTTCGAGAAAAACGCGTTTGAAGTTTATACGCTCAGGTAGACGAAATGAGATCCTGACATTTAGGTAAAAAAAAAAAAATACTTAGAGAAAAAATTATTTTTGTTTCATTTTTCTGCTTAAAACTCGTATGCTCATTTTTCCGAACGTAATTGTAATTTTTCGTTGTCAACAATATATACAACAACTCCCGAGCTTAATATAAAAATACATATAAAAATTAATATAAAAATAGGTTCAATGTATTTGATAAATTGTTTTAAATTCTTTTTGAGTAAATGACATACACCCACAACTTAGAACACGATTTTTTAAGGTTTGACGTTCTTTTTTTCTTTTGAAAAGTTACATATACTTAATGTTTTAAAAAATTGAGGTAAACGTGTGAAAAAAACCCGTTTTTGGCCATCCTTGAAAATTTATTGTGCACGAACCTCACATGCTAGAATCTTTCAACAGGGCTCAAAAGAAAGCTTAAATCTTGTACTTTTACTTGCAATTTTTGTAATTTCTGTCGCCATTGGAATAATATTAGCATTTTTCTGTGGTGCTGCACGTGTTTTTGGCCATTTTCGAGAATTCATTGTACTTTCATGTCAAAATTTTATAAATTCCGTCGGCCGTGTCATTGGAATAATATCATCGTTTATTCGTAGTGGTGCACACGCTTATATGCACGGGCCCTCATCATTGTACACAAGTTCGGGTATACAGCAGTTGAAAATTTTTGAATGTAGTTTGAGCGTCCGATCAGTTGGTGTACTCTATGCTAAAGTACACATTTCTTGGCGTTATACATAGGAAATTATTTCCAAAATCAACATAATGAAAAAAGTAACTGTTGATGAGAAAGGTTGACGAGCCAGTGTTGGAAGACCGTGTAAAACAGAAAGAGACCGAAGAAGCCTCCGAATGGTCACGAATTCGAGTGCAAAATATTGATTTTGCACTCGAATTTTGCATCAAAATATTGATGAGTGTTGAAGCGATCTGAAGAATGACATAACGTAAAATATTTGGTTTATGTTTGAGATGGAGACAGCAAAACTTACAAAGGCTTTGTCGAATCACAACCTTACGGTGAAGAAGCAATAATCTCAAAAAAAAGAATATGTGGGACATATTCAGAAACGAATGGGTAAACGACCCCGTGAGTTGGAAAAAAAAGTTCACGGGCTTGGTTGATTAGTTAAATTGATATTGTCGTTAATTAACGAGCTTAGTACATGTTATGGACTAGCCATTAGAAGGTACAAACATTCTGTTGAGGGGATAAAGAAAGCGATCTGTGCTACATTGAAACATAAGTCTTTAACAGATGAAAATCCACAGCATAATGATTGTCCCATGGGACCCAACAGCTGGTGTATTTGGCAGCAAGCAAAATGCACTGCTGGAATAGATGAATACACGCCTAAAAAACCTTTACCTAATGATGTGTTGAAAGACATCAAGCCAATCTATGAGGACCTTTATAAAGTTGAACTGTTAGGACGGTGCTTAGAAGGTTTTCATCAAAATAATATCGACAGTCCCAACTTTTTCATACGGTTGTTGGCTCCAAAAAATGTATTTAGTGGGACTAAGACCGCTGCAATGGCATCATACATTACGGCTAGTATATTTAGTCCTGGCTATGTTTTGGATATTATCCATGTTATGAATATTACGATTGGTCGGTATGCAGTTTCAATATGCACTGAACGCACCGAACTCTATTTTTTCGCACCCGAATTTCTATTTTTGAGACTCGAACGTTCGAAATATCAAAAGAATTTCAGACAGAGATAAGAAATACTCCATCGTCGCTGGGGCAATTCAAATTAAAGAGGAAGATCCAACATATGGTGCAGGAATTGCAGATTGTAGGTGAACTTATAATTGCATATAATGATAGAACTGCTAGTAAAACTTCAAACGCGTTTTTCTCGAAACTATGTTTTTCAAAACAGTGTACACAATTTCTGGACATCTAATGAATGGACGGATTTGAAATTTGGTATACTTATTCAGTGCAGTAGTAGTTTAGCCTTGACCAACGTTTGTCTTTTTAACATTTTTTTCATTAGCTATCAACAATAATGATGTCATTTTTCCTCGAAAAATCGAAAAAAAATTTCAACTTTTTTTTTATGATTGAAATATGATAAAAAAAGGTGAGTTAAGCCTTAGCTAATATTATCTATTTGAAAAAAACTCGTTTTTTCTGTTTCAGATCAACTAGGTGGCCAAAATCATGTATATCGTTGAGCCCCTCACGTTCAAAGGTCTTTCACGAGATTGTTTATAAGTTCGTCCATTGTTAATATCTCGTTATGAAATTGAGCGCACAATTTTGTTAATGTACATACAAATAAATGTTCAAACGATTTTTTAATCATCTTACTTATTCCTTCAAAATTGATTTTTTTCATAAACCTGATATTTGAGGAGGCCCCCACAGTATCATAGCCCCTTATAGTGGTGGGATAGAGTTGTAAAAATCCGCAAGAGTATACGTAGGAATAATAAAAATAAAACACACACTCACACACACACACACATAAGAACTTATATATAATCTAATTAGTTATTTTCATATTTTCACAGAATGGCCTTGTATCTGCTCTTCCATACTTCACGGCATGGATTCTCAGTTTTCCAGTCAGTTATATTGCTGATCTTTTGATTAAAAAAAAGATAACGTCGGTGAATACATCTAGAAAGGCGTGTAATTCTCTTGGTGAAATTTTACCGGCTATTGCACTTATCGGCTTGGGTTTTATCGATAAAGATAGACCACTTGTCGCTGTTGGTGTTCTGACTATCTCAGTATCAACTAATGTTGCCGTTTTTTGCGGCCATCAAGTCAATCACATGGATCTAAGCCCTAATTACTCCGGTACCCTTATGGGTATAACTAATGCGGCGGCTAATGTTTGCAGTATTCTAGCACCTATTGTCGCTGGTGCTATCATCAATGATAAGGTTCGTATCTTTTTTGCATAAAATTAGCTAACAACATTTCCGAATTTCGGTTGCCAAACAAAACATTTTGGTGCGTTGGCTTGACGTTTTCATTTTCCTGCTTTGCCTCTCTTCGGTCATTATTTCACCCGTACCTTGTCTTCCTTTCTCGCCTCACCTATTTTTATGATTATACTATCCTGTTCGTCCTGTTTTTCAGTTCACAAATACTTTTTCCGACACAAATACTTTTTGTGATCATGTCGTTTCTTTCGTATGCCTTGCCTTCTCGGCAACTCATTAGGGCCTTCATGATCATACGCTTTAGCTACACTCCTTACGTCATAAATAATCTCTTCCTACACTTTCTCTGTGCCCCCGTAGTGTTTGATTACTTTTCCACTGTTGCTTATTTCCTTCTTTTTTTCCACCATCAGTTCCATCATTTTTGTATTTATTTTCTTACTACTTTCATCTCTTTTACCTCCACTTCCCTTATTCTTTCGAATCACCTTTCATGGTTGCCAGCCACTGCTCTACCTGTTCCCGTTCTTCCACCACTACTCTATAGCTTGATGGTCAGTTAGTTACGCTATGACTCTACTCTACCCTGTCTAATGAAAACATTCCTTTTCTTTTTGTCTTTTTTCCACATCCAGCATATTAAGAGTCGCGGTAGCGACTCGAAACAAGTACGTTTACAAGCGAATGCTACAAGACACTTTTACAGGAAGCACCACGATTCTACCTGTTTTCAAAAATTGTTTCTTTAATATTTATTCAGGTAATCTATCAGTCTCGCGGTCGGTAATAAAGAAGATACAGGTTTTTCTCAGACACTCTTGATATTTCGGGAAAACGAAGAGTTACACGTGAGTCTCTGATGAAAAAAGAATAACGTGTAACTTTCCATTTTCTCGAAATATCAAGCGTGTCCGAGAAAACCGTGTATCTACTTTTCAGTTATCTCTCTCGCACTCACGCAACTGATAGATCACCTTAAATAACAGCGTTTCGGAGGATTATTCAAATTCACATTTTTTTTTTTTTTTCGATCGCGACTAATTAGAACCTCGTAGCTTAAAGCGTATTGATAATCAAGAGACTCGGTTTTCAATACCATTGAAGAAGTTACTACCATGAAAATAAAAAGTTACAACTATTTCAATATTCTCATTGAATATAGAAAAGATCAAATAGTATGTTATGGGAACTCCAAAACAATATATTGAACAAAGCGGACAAACTCAGAATAGGATCGTACCCAAGAGAATGAAATGAATTTAGTTGTATTAGTCACATTAGCTTTAAGCAAATTTTGATACCATCAAAACCAGAGCGACCATAGAGGAAAACTTTTGGAATAAAACTTTTTCAATTTATAATACCATAATCACAGCTCAAATGTGGAAATACCTAGCACATACGTCTCCTCTTCACAAAATGTTCAGTTTGTAGATATTTAAGAATGCAGTTGTGAAGAAGGCAGTTGTAGTACTACCACCGAAGTTTACTCGGTTACTGATAATGGGATAAGTTTCGGCTTGCGTCAAAATGACCCAATGGTAGTAACCGAAATCTTTTCAGTTACCAGTAGCAATAGCAGTTTTAGTCTGGGTCAAAATGACCCAATAGTTGAAATCAAGGTTTTCTCGGTCACCAATAGCGGTAGCGGTTGTAGTCTAGGTCAAAATGATCCAATGATAGTAACCGAGGTTTTGTCGGTTACCAGTAGCAGTATCGGTACTAGTCTGGGTCAAAATGACCCAATAGTAGAAATCGAGATTTTCTCGGTGAATAGTAGCGGTAGCGATTTCAGTCGGGATTAAAATGATCCAATGGTAGTAGCCGAAGTTTTCTCGGCCACTAGTAGCGGTAGCGGCTTTAGTCTAGGTCAAAATAACCCAAAGATAGTAACCGCGCTTTTTCCGGTAACTAGTAGCAGGAGTGATTTTGTTCTGGGTCCAAATGACGCAATAGTAAAAACCCGGGTTTTCTCGATTACCAGTAGCAATAGCGATTTTAATCTGGGTCGAAATGACCCATTGGTAATAACCAAGGTTCTCTCGGTTACTAGTAGCCGAAGCAGTTTTGTTCTGGGTCAAAATGACCCAATTGTGGTAACCGAGGTTTTCTCGGTCACCAGTAGCGGTAGCGGCTTTAGTTTGCATCAAAATGGCCCAAAGGTAGTAACCGAGCTTTTTCAGGTTACTAGTAGCAGGAGTGATTTTGTTCTGGGACAAAATGACCCAATAATAAAAACCGGGGTTTCTCGGTTACTAGTAGCATTAGCGGTGGTTTTAGTCTGGGTGAAAATGAGCCAATGGTAGTAACCGAGGTTTTCTCGGTTACTAGTAGCCGGAGCGGTTTTGTTCTGGGTCAGAATGACCTAATGGTAGTAACCGAAGTTTTTCTGATTACTAGTAGCAGGAGTGATTTTGTTCTGGGTAAAAATGACCCAATAGTAAAATCCGGGGTTTCTCGGTTACCAGTAGCAGTTGCAGTTCTAGTCTGGGTCAAATTAACCCAATGGTAGTAACCGAAGTTTTCTCGATTACTAGTAGCCGGAATGGTTTTGTTCTGGGTCAAAACGACCCAATGATAATTGGTAAGAATAATGGTAAGAATAAAATTATTCCTGCTACTAATAATCGAAAAAACCTCGGTTACTACCATTGGGTTTTTTTTACCAAATTTTTATCAAAACCGAGGATTTCTCGGTTACCAGTAGCAGTAGCACTTTCAGTCTAGGTCAAAATGATCCAATGGTAATGACCCAACTATCATTGGGTCATTCTAACCTAGAACAAAACTGCTTCCGCCACTAGTGACCAAGAAAACCTCGGTTACTACTATTGGGTCATTTTGACCCAGAACAAAACCGCCCCCACTACTAGTAACCAAGAAAATCACGGTTACAAAAAGTAGGTCATTTTGGCCCAGGCCGAAACCACTCGGAAACCATGTAGTTCCCGGAGTTCACGCGAGAGGACAGCTGCTCTCGGCCGGTCACTCGCTTGGACTCCGTGGCGCTTGACTACACTGGTCAGTTCTCCCCACTTTTCAATGTTCGCTCTCGATTTTTTCCGGCTTCGTCCTTACTTCGACGCGGATTAAGTAACGGTGCAACACGTGCTTTTCTCGGTCCTTTCGTACAATCTTTTCTTGGCTACCTTCACGAACGCGATTCTACTTCGATTACGACGATTTACGACCGGCATAGTTTCGGTATTATTATTAACAGTTTTCGGTCACTTCGGTGTATATTTTCGGACACTTCGCTACAACGACTCGGTCTCTTCAACGGTTACCTCGCGGCCATTTTCTTTGTCTCGCGATCACGCGACACCGTCCCGCGGCAATTATTGATAGTGTTATAATCATCGAATTTAATTAATATTAAATAAAGTGACTGATTATTTTATACTTCCCGTGCATCGGTTTATTTCACGGCGACCTTCGACTTCTGTTTTCATTTCCCTGCCTTTCCTATCTCTCACTTCGTTCCAACTGAGATTCGAGGTCTCTTTCCGAGACACCTCGGTTACTACCATCGGAGCATTTTGATCCAGAAGAAAACCGCTTCCACTACTGGTGACCGAGAAAACTTCGGTTAATACCATTGGGTCATTTTAACCCAGAAGAAAACCGCTACGACTACTGATGTCCGAGGAAACCTCAGTTATTATCATTGGGTCATTTTGACCCAAACCAAAACCGCTCTGGTTACTAGCAACCGAGAAAACCTTGGTTATTACCATTGGGTCATTTTGTCCTAAGCCGAAACCGCTCTTGCTACTAGTGACCGAAAAAACCTCGGTTACTACCACTGGGTCATATTGACCCAGACTAAAACCGATATTGCTACTGGTAACCGAGACAACTTCGATTACAACCATTGGATCAATTTTATCCAGAATAAAACCGCTACTGCTACTAGTGACCGAGAAAACCACAGTTACTACCATTGGGTCATTTTGACCCAGAACAAAACCGCTCCCACTACTAGAAACCAAAAAAACTTCAGTTACTACCATTGGATCATTTAGACCCAGGCCGAAACCGCCCCTGTTACTAGTGACCGAGAAAACCTCGGTTACTACCACTGGGTCATTTTGATCTAAACTAGAACCGATACTGCTACTGGTAACTGAGAAAATCTCGGTTACTACCATTGGGTCATTTTAACCTAGAGTGAAGCCGCTACCGCTACTGGTGACCGAGAAAACCTCGGTTACTACCATTGGGTCATTTTAACCCAGACTAAAACCGCCACCGCTATTGGTGACCGAGTAAATCTCAGTTACTACCATTGGGTCATTCTAACCCAGACCAAAACTTCTACCGCTACCAGTAACTGAGAAAACCTCGGTTACTACCAATGGATCATTTTGACCCAAGCCTTCCCCCACTATCAGTAACTGACAAGGAAAGGTACTTTGGTGTCCCCCTCCGATTTTGATAATTTTTATATATGTTATAGTCCATCGAAAATTAAGAGACACGTAATTTTTTTTATCGGCTTAAAGTTATTTTTAAGGGGTGAAATCGACCCCCAAAGTTGAGCATGTTTTGCATCTGGTAGAGTGTTTCATATAGAAGCACTTAACCGATCGTAACGAAACCAATTGCAAAACGTTTTTCACGTCAAATAACCTGTATATAATGTTCAACTTCTTATGCACCCCTATTACATGGGGATGATTCACCCCCGAATATCCAGAATTCTTTTGTATAAAAAAAACTTGCAATCCGATTTCAATAAAACAAACGCCATTTTGCAGAGCAAAAAAAATAAAATTGACGTATTTTTGGGTTTTTCTCAGATTAAAAAAATTAAGGGGGTAAAACACCCTTAAAATGTCAAATTTCATTTTGAGCACTGTCCCCTTCCGATTTCAATATTTTTTTTATAAAATGTAGCTTATCGAAAAATAAGACCACCTATTATTTTTATTGGCTCAAAATTATTTTTAAGGCGTGAAATCAACCCCCAAAGTTGGGCATGTTTTGCATCTGGTAGAGTGTTTCATATAGAAGCACTCAACCGATCGTAACGAAACCAATTGCAAAACGTTTTTCACGTCAAATAACCTGTATATAATGTTCAACTTCTTATGCACCCTTACTTACTGCAGGGGGCTGAACCACCCCCTGACATTCATAATTTTTTGTATAAAAGAAAAATTGTCATTCGATTTCAATGGAAAAACCAACATTTTGAAAAGCAAAAAAAAATTATAGTGAATGTGTCTAGATTTTTCGAATAAAAAAAATTAAGGGGGTAAAACACCCCTAAAATCTCAAATGTCATTTTGCGCACTTAAATGATAAAATTCAATTCAATTGGTCTCATTATCATTGCGTATCGACTTATATGCTAAATAATATTTATTTCGCATGTACATCCGCTGCCCTTCTGACATGCTTCACGTTTATAAAGAAGTGTTGGTATCCGTTCTATTTATATAAGTTTCTATTTTGAACGATTTACGAAAATAAAAAAAAAACTCAAATATCAAAAGAGTCGCATCAGCAATTCACCGCCCAGAATGTAAACAAAGCTGGCTCATGCCTTGCCATATTCTTATTCATATCAAGAACCGCTATAGTGGCTCGACCCCAAGTATTCTTGAAAAAGCCAGTTCGCTCAGGCTAATGTTTGAGGTATATCCGAAAACCAAATAAAAATGCTGTTTTCGTGGTGATGTCAGATCAAACCGCCCACTCAAGATGAAAAAGGTAAAACTGACTTTATATTATTCCAGAAGTTAAGTTGCTGTTCGACTGTTGATCAGTCATTATCGTGTCCGCTATCGTGAATACCGTATTGTTATTAACATGTCCATCAATCCAATGAACGTAATAAGACTGTTGTTTCTTACATTCGAGGTAATGAACATTCCTGACAGTCCTGTTAACAATAATGAAGTGGAATTGAAAGAGAGTTTCGCGGAAATTCTGAAGGCCTCTATGGCAGAGTTCAATCAGTTAGAAATCGTCGAAGATACGACATTAGATTTTCAAGAACCGTTTAGAGATGTCATAGTAGAACCTGTCGAAGATAATGACATCGAATGGGGTCTTGGAGAATCTCCATTAAGCCCTGAAACGTGTACTGACGATGAAGAAGATTTGAGCTACGACTACAAACAAAGAGCTGTTGAGTACTGGAGAAGTGCAAAAACGAAACAAAATAGGAAAATAGAAACAGTCCAAAACCGATTTAAACTCGTTAAATCTGTGCGCCAATTAAGGCGCTGGGCTCAACAAATTAATAAAGGCGGAACTTACAAGGAAAAATTGTCGCGCATTTCTGAATATACAATCGATAATTTAAAAAGCGCCATAGAAGCAGGTCTCATTGTACACGATATCGATCTTCGGAGATGGGCATTACAAGCCCAAAAATTGATTGGGCATGAGAATTTGCGTTTCAGGGCTTCGCCAACATGGATAAAAAAGTTTAAAAAAGTTCATCGAATAACAAGTAGAAAAATAAATAAATTCGTGACAAGAAAGACTCTCGAATCAAAGGACATATTACAAAACGATGCTAATAAATTTGTCTCCGCAGTTCAATTGAAAATTGAGGAATATGGCTTGGAAAATATTTATAATTCTGATCAAAGTGGTTTCCAATTAGAAGTCCATTCAGGGCGAACGTTAACAGAAGAAGGTACAAAACAAGTAGAATGCCTTGTACAATCCGTTTCAGCGACAACCCATAGCTACACCATCCAGCCGACAATATCAGCAGCAGGAAAATTGTTGTCACCTCTTCTGATAATTTTAAAAGAGCCATCCGGGCGGTTGGGGCCAATCGTAGAACGAACCATTTTTCGACCTCCCAATGTTTTTATAAGTGTTTCAAAATCTGGCAAGGCTACATCAGGTACGTTGGTATGTAATATTCAAATATAAAAAATAGATGTGCTATTAATTTTTACATATTGATTTATAGAACATTTCAAAGTATGGCTTCAAGAAGTGTTCTTCCCAAATGTCGGTGAGAAAAGTGTGCTTTTAATAGACTCATGGAGTGGACATTGCCCTAGTGTTGTCACGGAAGTTACACCACATAACAAAGAAATTGTTACAATGATCATACCGAAAGGAACAACAGGGAATATCCAGCCACTTGATGTCTTCGGATTTAGAATTTGGAAAAATTATGTCAGACATTTTTCAGACAGTGTCATGTTACTTGATTATGATTTAAGTCTACATTTACGAAATAATATAATCAAGCTGCAATCTCTAGTACATAATCAATTATCATCTCCGAGGTACGAAAATTTATTTCGATATGCCTGGTTCAAAAGTGGGTACATAGAAGAACGACCTGAGCATTTCGAAAATCCCGTTGAATTCGCTTTTGGTATGTCATCTCAAACACAATGTGAAATTGAAGGCTGCACAAATGTGGCTGTAGTAAGATGTTCATGGTGTAAAAAGTCACTTTGTTTCAAACATTTCTTCGAAGAACATCATTACTGTTCAAAATATAATCATTAAGTTCAGGAATGATAATTGAAACGAAAATTTGAATTGGAATCTATTTTTACTACATGAAAGATTTTAGCGCCTATGTATAACCTATATATATATATTTGTGTACAGACCATGTGTATACAAAAATAAAAAATCGTGAAGCTCACGACCACCGAAGATGTAGGAGTACTCAATTTTTCATATAATTAAAAAGCCGATGTACATGCGAAATAAATATTATTTAGCATATAAGTCGATACGCAATGATAATGAGACCAATTGAATTGAATTTTATCATTTAAGTGCGTAAAATGAAATTTGAGATTTTAGGGGTGTTTTACCCGCTTAATTTTTTTTATTGGAAAAATCTAGACACATTCACTATAATTTTTTTTTGCTTTTCAAAATGTTGGTTTTTCCATTGAAATCGAATGACAATTTTTCTTTTATACAAAAAATTATGAATGTCAGGGGGTGGTTCACCCCCCTGCAGTAAGTAAGGGTGCATAAGAAGTTGAACATTATATACAGGTTATTTGACGTGAAAAACGTTTTGCAATTGGTTTCGTTACGATCGGTTGAGTGCTTCTATATGAAACACTCTACCAGATGCAAAACATGCCCAACTTTGGGGGTTGATTTCACGCCTTAAAAATAATTTTGAGCCAATAAAAATAATAGGTGGTCTTATTTTTCGATAAGCTACATTTTATAAAAAAAATATTGAAATCGGAAGGGGACAGTGCTCAAAATGAAATTTGACATTTTAAGGGTGTTTTACCCCCTTAATTTTTTTAATCTGAGAAAAACCCAAAAATACGTCAATTTTATTTTTTTTGCTCTGCAAAATGGCGTTTGTTTTATTGAAATCGGATTGCAAGTTTTTTTTATACAAAAGAATTCTGGATATTCGGGGGTGAATCATCCCCATGTAATAGGGGTGCATAAGAAGTTGAACATTATATACAGGTTATTTGACGTGAAAAACGTTTTGCAATTGGTTTCGTTACGATCGGTTAAGTGCTTCTATATGAAACACTCTACCAGATGCAAAACATGCTCAACTTTGGGGGTCGATTTCACCCCTTAAAAATAACTTTAAGCCGATAAAAAAAATTACGTGTCTCTTAATTTTCGATGGACTATAACATATATAAAAATTATCAAAATCGGAGGGGGACACCAAAGTACCTTTCCTTGTGAGTAAACTTCGGTTACTACCATTAAATGGAAATTAAATATTAATTATTTCCATTAACCTGTTGTGTCCGCGAAGACCGTCGCGAAGGGACGAGTTATCGAGGACGAGTAGTTAAGGGATTAAGGCCAAGAGAATGAACTCAAACTCAATACTTTTCTAACAAGTTAACAATAAGTTTATTTAAGAAGTTATAAATTCGAGGTTTAATAGCCTCAAGATCAATCGTTCGGATTTTCGTCAAAGACTGCCGAATTTGGGCTAATCATTCCTTTTATTGATTTGCTCGGTTTTCCCCACTTATTTGATTATATCGTGATTAGTTTCTAGAAGTTTCGATGGTGACTATCGAGTGTCGATGTACTCAAAGGAATGTGCAGTTTAGCAATTATGCTGAGCGGTGCTTCAATGCTTTCGCCATTCGCTTTATTTTATGAGTGCTATTTTGGGGCACAACATCCCTCCCCCCTTAAGGAGACGAAATTTATTTCGGCTACTATTGCACGAATTAAAATAAACAAAATTTTGAATGGTCTCTTGGCTGTACAATTTTCATTCTTATAGTTGATTAAGTTATTCTGTTCATACATATGTTTGTAGTTAAAGTGTACCTTTCTTTTTGCTTCTTGTGGTACCTTTTTTACAACAATTCTTTCTTTATTAGGGCTTGTGCTTAATTGATCCATTGATCTTGATCTTGAGACAAATGTCGGAGCTAATTCTATGTCATTACTTGCTTGTATTAGTCGAATGCGTTGGCAATGTTTTGCCTTAAAAATTGCTAAAATGATTATTATAATTGTTATCAACGTTAATGCAATGGCACTTAGAGAATAATTTCCGATTATGTGATAAGGATGTGTCCATATTTCAGGTTGTTCTTCTAGCTTTGTTTGTAGGGTCTCGATTCGTTCGCCTAAAGCGTTTGTATCTAATGGATTTGTTATTATTTTTGATGGTATGCTGTAATTAAATATTGGGTGGTTAACGTTTACATTTCCTATCGGGTTTGTTAAGTTATACAGTGGTACAAATGTTATGAATTCGTTTTGTTTAATTTCTCTTATAGATAACAATTGGTAATTCGTAGATGTGACGGAACATTCTCCGTCCAAAGCCAGTAAACCAGTATCGTAGATTGTTGGGTGTACTGTAGTTTTGTTTTTACAATCGATTCTTATACTTTCTATTTTTGGGGCTACAAATAGCCATCTTCCTCTCTGCTCTAGTGCGATAATCAGTGTTTTTTCTAGTTTTACCATTCTCTTTTTACAGGATAGTTCTTTTGGATTGTTTCCTAGATATATAGCTATTTCGCAAGGGGTGTTATCTCGCAGTATCTGTAGCGATTGTTCAGGTTTATAGTAATACGTTGTGTCTAATTTTTTAGATTTGTTCAGTTCTTCTTCAGAAAGTGTTAAGTATGTACTTTTATAGTTATCGACTATTATAAATCTTTTCGTTGTTTCTATGAATTGAAATTGATTATTATTTGCTCTGGTTGGTAATGGATATACTTTGTTTATTTTTAGCACTGTTTTTTCTATTAGAGGGAATTTGATAACCAATACAAATCGTAATTTAGCGGTGTAACTAGTGATTTCTGCAGTTTTTAAGAAGCTAGTCATTTCACTACTTTTTAAATTGGTTGGGAAATTTAATCCTTTTGGAATGTAAGGTGTGGCTTTTGATAGAAAATTAGCCAGTTGTTGGGGCGACATTACTGTCGGGTTCATTGTTCCCTTATAAATTTCTATTAAAAATTTGCAAATTGATCTACGTCTTGTAGGAAAGATTCACTTGTATTTGCAATTGCGTTTATGTTTTCATATATAGTTCGTTGTTGAGATATTTTTTTAAATTTGATTTCTGGATGTTTGCTGTAAATGAATGGTTAATTGTATTTTTATTAATTTTGTCATGAGCTTCAATATTGATTATTTTCAATTATGTTTTCCATTCATAATAAATTGGTAAATAAACATTTTATTTCATCTGAATAGCATGTGGATTTATTTTGTTCGATTTCGTTTTATATTGTAACATCATTTTTGTTTATTTATTTATTTTGCTTTATCATTATTTTTGTTCATATAATTATTCTATATTTCATTTACCTTTTAATAAAATATTTTTCATAAACTTGAGCACTTATTTCGTTACAATAGTGTTCCTATTTGTTTGACTAATTTTGCCCTGTTTTTCGATATTGAATTTTATTCTATTTTTCTTGTACTTTTGTATTTATTTATTATTATTATTATTATTTTTTTTTTTTCACGTGTTCATATACATGCGTAAATGTGAATTGTTTTACTTTATCTCATTATTTATTTCTTTCTTTATTCGCTATTTTGCTGAAGTTTTATTCATTCACTCTTTTTTTTTCATTATATTCCCTGTAAGTTTAATTTAATTTGTTTTTTTTTTGACTAAAATCATTTTGTTGTTTTTTTTTTTTTTTTTCTATAACAAAACTTTTCCTTCGATGTCATCCTTTTTCGGAACGGTCAGTAGTAGTGAGTTCCGTAGGCCTTTCCTTCGATGTATTACGCTGTCTTTGAATATTTCTTTTACTCGAGTCATCACTTCTGATTTGTATCTCAGGTGGTCTGTTCTGTTCAATATTTATGGGTACAGTTCCTTTACTCTTGCAGATAAGGTTTTCAACAAAGTTTTCACACCTGATGGCTTTTCTCTTGAAATCAAATACATCGGCGTATTCCTCGCTAAATTCATTTATGATTTTACGTTGATCCATGCTGGAGTATCCACTGTTTCGACTTGCTTTCCAAACGTTCGTTTGTCTTTCTTTTTTCTTACGTGCGTGTGTCGCATTAATTTTTTTTACTTGCTCAAAATTCTTTTTTGGCTTTTTTTCAAATTTTTCCATTTTTCTAGAACATTTTTCTGATTCTTCTTTAATCTTTTCAATTTCGTTGGAGTCGTTTTTTGGCTCTTTTTGAATTTGTTCTGTTTCTTTGGAGTCCTTTACTGGCTTTTCCTTAATAATTTTCTTGTCGAACTTTCTTGTCGTTTCATACACTTTTTTACTCACTTTTTCAATTGGCTTTACTACTTTCATGGCGGTGATGCATCCTACGCTTAAAATCGGTAATTTTGCATATGACATTACTTTTGAGTGCGGTGGCACTATTATTTTTTCTGATGCATCTATTAACGGCTCCATGTGACCGTAGATTTTGATATATTGACCACCTAATATATAAACTTTGTGCTTTCTCATGAAATCGAGTCCTAGCATTCCGTCTGTTTTAATAGAATCGTCATTGTCGACGACAAAAAATTCGTGACGTACATTGACGGCGAGTGTTTCGATTTCTAACATTACCTTACATAAAGCGTTAAATGTTTTTCCTTCTATTCCTGTTAATTCGATTGTTTCATCAATTATTTCGGTTTCTTCTCGGAGAGCATTTCTTTTTATGATGCAACATTGAGCTCCCGTGTCAGCTTTCAAAAGAAAGGCTGAATTTTTTGCTTGCGCTGAATTTATGTAAAAATCACTAGCCATGCCCCAGGAATGAATAGTATTTATTTCCAATTTTCTTGGAATTTTTTCCTTATCGTTTGTGGATGAGCCTGCAGTTCTCTTGGCCTCCGGACTGCTGACGTATAAATTCTTTCGCTCGGCCGTCTTATTAGTAAGAAGACTGAGGTTTAATGACCCGATTGTTTTCTTTTGCTGTCCGTTTCCTTCGCCCGATTGATTTTGATTATTTTGGCTATTATTTGGTTGTGCATTTTGATCTGAACCTTCTGGTTCGTTGTTCCATTGATTCTGTTTTAATCTTTTTCGACAATCCTCGTAAAGATGTCCTGGGTTTTTACAGTAATTGCAAAATATGACATTTCTTGTTGGAGTTGGCAAATTATATTGTCCATTCGATGAATTCGACCTCCAACAATCTCTGGTCCAATGACCGAATTTTTTACATTTATTACAATAAACATTACGCCTATCTATTTGCGTTTGTCTTGACAGCGATTCGTTTTCTTGTTGAATCGTCTTTTCATTATGTGCTCCTTTTACTACAGCTTTTAAATTTGGGTCGAGCTTCTTCGATATATTCTTTTTGGATGAGCGTGTAGCTTCTGCTGCCTTACAATTGCTGACGCTTGCATTCTTATGCTCGGCTGTCACCGTGAGTAGGTTGAGTGAACCTATCGTTTTTCTTTCGTTACCTACATTTTTGTCTTCAGATAATTGTCCTTGATTATTTTGATTTATTTCTTGATTTTCTTGATTTCCCTGATTTTTTTGATATCGGTAATTTCTTCGATTATGATAGTTTCGTCCCGACCATGAACCTTCTTGTCCATTATTTCTGTTTCTTCTATTCCAGCAATCGTCGTAAACATGACCAGGTTTTTTGCAAAAATTGCAAAATAAAGTGTGCATATTTCTGGTAGGAACTGGCAAGCTATTTTGTCCATTTCCTTGTTCTGAGCTTCTACAATCTCGCGCGATGTGACCTCTTTTGTTGCATTTATTACAAGTAATTGGACCACTTCTGTTTCCGGATTCTTTATGTCCTTGTTGTATTTTTTCCTCATCTATAGCGGCTGTGATTGCTTCACTTAGAGTTGGATAACGTTGTGCTTTAATGATTGTTTGGTAATCTTTTTTAAGTCCTTCTTGAAAACTTGAAAGGGCTAATCCACGGACATATTGTTCAATAGCCATTTGGCCAATTTCTGTTGTTTGTTCTCGGATACTAGCTTCGATTAAATCCATCATCAAATCTTCTATTCTTCTTCCAAATTCTTTTACAGATTCGTCGTATTTTTGCCGACTCGCATATAATTCAGATTGCAAAGCTCCTACTGTTCTAGTACCGCAAAATGATTTTAACAAAATTGTTTTGAAAGTTTCGAAATCTGGAATTGTTTTATATTTAATTTCAGCTCTAGCTTTTCCTACTAGTTTTACTTTTAAAACGGTTTCTAATAAAATTTCTTGATCTTCTTCATTGATCAGTTCATTTGCATGAGAAAATGCATCTAATAGTTCATGAGCTTCTTCCGGTTTAGTACCGTCGAATCGAGGAATTAAGGTACGCGCTTCTTTAAGAGACATTGTGCCTCGAAGTCTGTTACTACGATTGTGATTAGGAGGGTAATTTTGAGAGTTATTTACTCCGTTATTTTCGCCATTATTTCCGGGATTATTATTTCCGGGATTATTATTTCTACTATTTCCGGGATTATTATTTCTACTATTTCCGGGATTTTCTGAGTTTGGATTATCTCCCGTTTGATCTAAATTCACTGTTTCAACCATTGTTGATGCAAAAGGGTCAGAAGTGGACTCTAATACAGAATTTTCGGGAGTACTTTCCGCGTCTAAATAATCATTATCCGATTTAGGAGATGGGTTTAATGCTTGGATGCTACTTCGTCGCCTTTTACTTCGAGAGGCGATTTCGCTAACTTTTTCGCGAGTATAATCAAATTTATCGTCGAAAAATGGATTGAGAGATCGCGAAATGGTGCTAACACCCGGTAATTTGAGACGTTCGGCGTACTCGTCGTCTGACATATAAATATCTGTACGATCTGGCTTTGGCGGATTACAATTTTATTAGTTAATGTTCCGTCACTTACAGTAAGATGATCGCTAACATGATGTTGAAATTCGTTGTCGTGTTGAACTTCCTCCGCTCCTGTTCCAATCGTATTTTGGGGTTGAATCTTGACGTAGATCGGTCTGCCTTGGATGCGATGATCGGTAATCGAACGTCCATTCGATTTATCGACTTTTCTAGAATTATCGGTCCTCCTCAGCAATTTGGTTTTCTTCCGTTTCACCTTTGTAGACGTGTTGGATTTCTTGAGTTGTGGCAATCCCACCGCTGCCACCAATGTTGTGTCCGCGAAGACCGTCGCGAAGGGACGAGTTATCGAGGACGAGTAGTTAAGGGATTAAGGCCAAGAGAATGAACTCAAACTCAATACTTTTCTAACAAGTTAACAATAAGTTTATTTAAGAAGTTATAAATTCGAGGTTTAATAGCCTCAAGACCAATCGTTCGGATTTTCGTCAAAGACTGCCGAATTTGGGCTAATCATTCCTTTTATTGATTTGCTCGGTTTTCCCCACTTATTTGATTATATCGTGATTAGTTTCTAGAAGTTTCGATGGTGACTATCGAGTGTCGATGTACTCAAAGGAATGTGCAGTTTAGCAATTATGCTGAGCGGTGCTTCAATGCTTTCGCCATTCGCTTTATTTTATGAGTGCTATTTTGGGGCACAACAAACCATTGAATTTTATTTTTAATGAAAACAATTTCCATTAAAAATTAAATTCAATGGTTAATGGACATTTTTTCCCTTAAAATTGAATTCAATGGTTAATGGAAATTGTTTCCATTAAAAATTTATTTCAATTGTTAATGGAAATTTTTTCGATTCTGTCTTCTGGCTGGATTTTTTTTTTTTTAAATAGAAGAATATTTTTCTCTAATTTTTTTGTTTTTTGTGTAATTAGGAAAATATTTTTCTTTGATTTTTTCTTTTTCGG
The DNA here is from genome assembly GCA_963989365.1 of Rhimphoctona megacephalus. NCBI lineage: Eukaryota > Metazoa > Arthropoda > Insecta > Hymenoptera > Ichneumonidae > Rhimphoctona > Rhimphoctona megacephalus. Next base: position 15,884,462 of record OZ022416.1, read on the forward strand.
GTAATTAGAAAAATATTTTACTCTATTTTTTTGTTTTTTGGATAATTAGAAAAATATTTTATTGTAATTTTTTCTTTTTCGGGTATTTAGAAAAATATTTTACTCTAATTTTTTGTTTCTCGGGTAATTAGACAAATATTTTACTCTAATGTTTTGTTTTTCTGATAATTAGAAAAATATTTTACTTTAATTTTTTATTTTTCGGGTATTTAGAAATAATTTTTCTAAAATTTCTAATTTTTCGAGTAATTTTTTTTTCGAGATAATTCGAGGAAATTTTTTTTTTCAGGCTGTAGTTCCGAAAAGCCCATACCGCTTTTTCCCTTGAAATTTCGTGTACTTATGTATTTTGACTCGTTGATCACTGATAACAACGTTGACACGTTGATGAATATGATAATTAAAATTGGCGCAAATTTTATTTTCAAGGTCAAATCCCAAAAAAATTGCCAAAAAACTGATTTTTAAGAGGTTGTTCGGTGTTATTTCAATAAATATTGATCTTAGAAAAAAAATGTTTCTTATAAAAGTTGTAGATTATAGAGAAATACACATTTTATGTTCTATACATTTTTTGTCTAAAATCATTTTTTTCGAGAAAAATGGGATAATGCTCTATTTTTTAAGACCGCGAAAGTACCCTTCAGAGGTTACGTGATGTGATTCCGCCCATACATCTAAAGATGTTTCGGACCGATCCAACTATTTCTGCGAGCCTAACGATTCCGTAAACACATCCAAAGATGCTCCAGACCCACCCAACTATTTCTACGTGTCCAACGATTCCGCGCACACATTCAAAGATGCTCCAGACCCACCCAAATATTTCTATGTATCCAACGATTCCGCACACACATCCAAAGATGTTCCAGACCCACCCAACTATTTCTAGGTGTCCAACGATTCCGCACACATATCTAAAGATGCTCCAGACCCACCCAATTATTTCTACGTGTCCAACGATTTTACACACACATCCAAAGATGTTCTGGACTCACCCAAGTATTTCTACATGTCCAACGATTCCGCACACACATTCAAAGATGTTCCGGACCCACCCAGCTATTTCTACATGTCCAACGATCTGGCAGACCATCTTTACGAATTTTTGTGGCGGGGCCGTGTAAAGAAACTTAACATAGATATTTTTCTCCAATTCTCCTCCTCCCAAGATTCTTTTCTTCAGGGCCACTAAATGCAGTTTTTACATACATTAAAATGAAATAAATTTAATAAGTACATTTTGCCAAAACTCCATTAGTTTCGACATTGTCTACTTACCGCACTTTACCGCGGGAAGGTTGGAGTTTTTAAAGTGCATGTTTTTTTGGGTTTTTTTTTCACTTTTTGTTTTTTTTTTCTTTTTGTTTTTTTAACTTTTTATTTTTTATTTTTTTCCTATTTGCTTTTTTTCATTTTTATGTAAGATCTTGAGGAAGAAAACAAAAAAACTTAATTACTTTTGCCGGAATAACAAATTTTAATATCGGCGATGAATTGGGTGAAAGGGTCTACGTCCAGTCTCTTCACACTGCGTCGCCACAAAAATTCGCAAAGATGGTCTGCCAGATTTTCTTTGCGAACTCATCCACGTGCTAGAGAGCGACGCATCCAACGTCACGATGACACAATATTTTATGTATATGCTCCGGTCTCCGAATTAATAAACTCTTCCGAATGATTCACAGTTTTGTGGACATAACCATTATCATTTAAATTAAAATATCCTTTCCAGCAATCGGTTTGAATTTCTGTTTCAATCGCTACATGTTTTTGGATTAACGAGAGCAAGGTATTTTCATCTCTTTTGTTATCCGGGCAAATTTCGAGACGATAACTTTTCGGTTGTCCCTTGTGAAGCATTCCCACGATCCATGAGCCTTCTACCACACGTCCCTTTTCGTACTTTCGACACCCTATTTTACATTCGTCAACTTCTACGACTTCACCAGGGTCTCCAATTTTGCCTTTGCTTTCGAATTGTTAGTCAAGGGCAACCATACAAACTTCTCGACAGAAAGAAAAGCGATCAGCAACCGTTTCTCGGGAGATTTTTTGCCCTTCCCCGATGCTACTTTCGTGAATGGTTTGTTCAAACGTTAAATTGATGGTGAAGCTATACAGCTTCACCATCAATGATGATGAGCATACAGGTAGCTTGCAGGTACGTGACATCTTTCAAACCAAGTATCTTCAGCCACTGTAGCACAGTGATTGTATTTACCTTTCTTTTGATAAATAAACTCGCTACATATCAATCTTGATTCATGCAAAGTCATGGATTTTTTATGTTTTGTATAATACCTTGTACTTGGGATTAGCTCGACTTCGTGTAACCACTAAAGGGTTCTTTCGCGGTCCTGAAAAATAGAGCACAAAGCAAAAAAATTGTATGTTCGATCCATTGAAGCGGAGAGCAAAGGCTGCGCTTCCGAATAGCGGGTACGTGTAGTGGTATGGGTGTTTGTTTGTTGTTTCAGTATGCCTGTTATGTGTTTTCCGGTTGTACGTGTTGTGTGTTTTCTGAATATGAGTATTCATGTGTTTGTGTATGACTGTTGTGTATTGTTTAGATATGCTGTGTGCGTATATCTATTGTGTGCTGCTGAAATATGTGAATGATGTGTTGTTTGGGTGTTTGGTGTGCAATGTCTGAAGATGGATATTTGTTTGTTGTTCGTGTATGTCTGTTGTGCGCTGCTGAAATGTGTGGGTGATGTGTCGTTTGGGAATGTTTGGTATACAATGTCTGAAAATGGATATTTGTGTGTTGTTCGGGTGTGTCTGTTTTTGTTTTGTTTGGGTGTTTTTGTTTTGTTTGTTTGTGGTTTTGTATTTATGTGAGTTTGGGGTTTTCTTTATTGGTATGGGTTTGGAGTTTTTCGTAGGGGTTTTGTTGGTTTGGGGTTTTTTTTATTTATTTGTTTGGGTGTTTGGGTTTTGGGTGGTTTTGGGTGTTTTTTTGTTTGTTTGGGTTTTTTATTGGTTTGTTTGTTTAGGAGTTTTTATTTTATTTGCTTGGGGTTTTTATTGGTATGGAAAAAAATCAGTTGGGCATCAAAAATGTGTGCGAAAAAGTGCTGAATTTTTCGGTGCAATGAAATAATAAAACATTATTATTATTATTACCCTTCAAACTACTGGGTTCTAATTAATGGCAATCGAAAGAAAAAAAAGTGCTGTCATTAAATAAATATTTAGGAAACAATTTTCTAAAATGGGTGGAATTGCAGTGTGCCCCATAAAAGTGTCCTGTAGAGACTCGATTACAAATGTATTTGTCTCGAGTCGCTGCCGCGACTCTTAGTTTTCTGTTTTCTTCAGTATTTTCAAGATTGATTTCAACTCAACTAATTTACTTCATTTTGACTTATTTGAATTTTTTTTTAATTTCCAGACAGACGAAATGCAGTGGAGAAAAGTATTCATTCTATCAGCGATAATTTATATGACGGGAAGCATAGTGTTTGTGTTATTCGGCTCGACTGCGGTTCAGCCATGGAATGAGTCAACGTCACCAATCAAATCTGAGATACGGGTGACAATGTCTAAAATACCCAAGGATTTATCATCAGAAAAAACTGTGAATAAGAAAAATAATGTTATAACCGTAGACAACAGCACCGCTCGAGTAAGCTCCGTGTTTTTTAACCCACTACATGCATCATAATTGTACTTATCAAGTCATAAACCTTTTTCTTTCTTCATTTCTCATCAGTATCGCTAACTAGAATTTTTTTCTCATCCATAGTAGTCATGATAATTCAGACGATAGACGTTTTATGTTTATTTATTTCTCAAAATAAATCCATTTAATGTTGAATGTAAACTGCTGCAGTTTTTATTATCTCTGAAACTTCAGTTTCCAACTCCTATATAAGCCCGATGCGAAATCGAAAGTTATGCCCGAAAGTGCATAACTTTTTGAGCTCTATCATTCTAACACATTTTTATGTACATATTGTCGACGACGAAGTGTTTGCGATTGAATACCGGGATCAAAAATATATTTTTCGTCAAAATCCGCAGACTATATTGTAACACCATTGCAAATCCACGTGAAGTGATGTAAAGAGCAAAGTACCGCGCGGACGAAATCCACGAAACACGAGGTGAGCTGCCCAAAGGACAAAGTCTACGTTATTCTGCAGTAGGAGAACGCCGCCGCCTAGCGGATAAATTCTATACTAATAGTAGTAGAGAATCACCGCCTAATGGAAGAAGCGTGAGTAAACAGGGTGGGCATATGATTTCGAGTGCTCTGCGAGTGCAGAGTGCTTGAAATGGAGACGCCAATCGGTACGCGAACAACGCGGTATAAACAAACGGAGTTTCGACATTACGAAGTGCGGGATAAATAAAAAAAACGTGCTGGTATTATAATCTTAATATCAAGAGTGAAATATCAAGAGTGACAGTTTTATCGTTTGCTGGACCGAGTCTTATCGAGCGTATATACTTTTACCGCGGAAGAGTGCGAGACGTACGATCCAAAAATGATTTCTTTAATATAAATTCAATGACAGCAATTTAGAGTTTCATTCAAATTCACGTATTTTTTATTTTTTCCCCCCTTTCCATCGCGACTAATTAGAATCTCGTGGCTTAAACAGTATTGAAAATATGAATATTTTTTCACGAACAGTTGTGAGCGAACAGTGCTGAAATGAATATGTATTTTTTTTTTATTATTGTTAACACTGCAGTTTTTATTTTCCACACTTAACTCTACGACGGAAACGAAATCGATCTCTTTTCTCTTTCGCGATTAAATGTTCCTCGTATAAGATTTCTTGGGAAATCATTTTTTTCGTTTCTTTGATAACTATGAAATGGTGTAGGTTGAACTGTTAATCATGATTGGTGTGAATCGACGTAAATTTGGAAAAGAAACTCTATAAAACTAATAATGAATGTCAACAAAATGTATATGGCAAAGTTTGTTATTATTATGCCGAGTTTTGAGCAGTGTCTAATAAATATTTTTTTTAACTCTACACAGTTGACAATTTATTTTATTGGTCCCATTCCTCTTTATTATAAAATGTTCCTCGCTTGCCATAATTAGATTTGTACATCATAAAATGTTCCTTGCATGATAACACTAGCACACAAAAAAAAAAGTGGTCAGTACCTTGGACCGGACCCATCCATCTCTAGGTATTTTGACCCGCTGAATCCGAATCCGGGGTCAGATTGGCCAATATACCTCCAAAATTTTGAGTAAATTCCAAAAAACCACAAAAATGGCGGAAAATCGCAGTTAAAAGCATGATACAAATTTTTTTCGACCTTAATGAGGTGTGTTCTTTATGTATTTTGATGCGCTGAATCTGAATCTGGGGTCAGATTGGCTGATACACCCCCAAAATTTTGAGTAAATTGCAAAAAACCGCGAAAAATGGGTGAAAATCGCGAAAAATCGCTGCTATGGGTATGGGAAAAATTTTATTGATCTAGATCGAATACGTTCTTAATGTATTTTGATGCGCTGAATCCGAATCCACAGTCTATTTAACTCGTGCATCTCCAAAATTTTGTTTCCATGGAGAAAACCGTCTAAAAATGGGTGAGAATGCCAAAAAATCGCAGTTATGAATACGAGAAAAATTGTTTACACCTGGATCAAGTATGTTCTTTACATATTTTGAGGGGCTCGATCCAAATCCGGCGGCTAGTAGTCCCGTTCATGCATACTTTCGTCAAAAATCGTAAAAAATAGTAAAAAATGTCAAAAAATAGTTTTGTAAATGATTTAAACATGCATAATTCATCCTAAACTATATACAAAAAAGATCTATAAATTCTGAATGCAATAAATTAGAAATTGGGAAAAATAGTATAAAAAACTTGAATATAAAACTATCACAGGCATGATTTTTCTTTGATTTGAATTCTGCTCAATTGCATTTTTTTTTATTTTCTGCAAATTATGAGAAGAGAAAAATGACCGATTGGAATGCAAACTGGATACCATATACAATTTGTGGTCGGTGTAAGACAATATTAACACGATGGGAAAGGTCTAGAAAGCAAGAGTACTTGCAATTCACAAAACCTATGATATGGTCTGCACCGATAAGTCAAGAGAACTGCTATTTTTGTATGACTGACATCACCGGTTTCACGAAAAATACTAAAGGTAAAATTGTATACGCCAACGTTTCATCAGTTGTGAAACCAGAAAAAATAGTGGCCGTGGATAAAATAGTAACTCCTGAAGAGATGGATGTGGAGCTTTCTGATGAAGAGGTAGTAATGGAAGTTGACGAGATCTATCAAGAAGAAAGTTCCGAGGATGATGATTACCTCCCAGATGGTGGAAGCAAAACTCCCCAAATCTTCAACCAAGAAGAGTTGAATGATCTCATACGAGATTTAGGATTGCCTAAAGACGGAGATGAATATTTAGCGGCAACATTGAAAAAGAAAAATTTGCTGTCAAAAGGAACATCAGCTTACTTTTATCATGACAGGGAGAAGAAGTTTCGGCAATTCTTCACAAACGACGAAGAGAATTCATTGGTGTACTGTTCAGATGTGAAAGGCTTGGTGGATGAATTCAAACCGAACATATACAAAAACAATGAATGGAGACTTTTCATTGATTCGTCAAAAAGAAGTCTCAAAGCCGTTCTACTCCACAATGGAAACACATATGCACCTATTCCAGTAGCTCACTCGACCAAGCTGAAAGAAAATTACGAAAATTTACAGATGGTATTGGCGAAAATAAAGTATTCGGAACATCAATGGCGAATTTGTGGCGATCGCAAAATTGCAACACTACTCTTAGGTCAACAATCGGGTTTCACAAAAAATCCCTGCTTTTTATGTTTATGGGACAGTAGGAACGGGAAAAAGCACTATGTTCAGAAAGGGTGGCCAACAAGAACAAACTTCGATTTAGGCCGTAACAACATCATACGAACATCATTGATTGAACCTTCAAAATATCTGCTACCATCACTCCACATTAAGCTTGGTCTTATATAGCAGTATGTCAAAGCTCTGGGCAAAGATGGCGATTGTTTCCAGTATTTGGGAGAAAAGTTTCCCGCGATGAGTGATGCGAAATTAAAAGAGGGTATATTTGATGGACCACAAATTCGTAGTTTATTTGAAGACGAAAACTTCATAAAAAAATGAACGATACTGAGAAGGCAGCTTGGCAAAGTTTCAAAAATGTTTCTCAGAACTTTCTGGGAAATAAGAAAAATGAGAATTACCAAAATTTAGTTAAAGAGTTCTTGGAAAATTTTAGAATCTTGGGTTGCTTGATGAATCTCAAATTGCACTTTCTACACTCCCACCTTGACTACTTTCCTGAAAACCTTGGAGACCTAAGTGAAGAACAAGGAGAACGATTCCATCAAGACATCAGTGAAATGGAGAATCGGTATCAGGGAAGGTGGAACGTTAATATGATGGCAGATTTATGCTGGACGCTAAAGAGAGAAATAACGAGAGAAGATAGAAAGAGGAAGAGAAACCCGCTGCATAGGTCATTCGAAGACAAAAGAATCCGTTACAAAAGAAGGACGGTTTAAGATCGACGAAGATATTTCTCTTCTCATAATTTGCAGAAAATGAAAAAAAAATGCAATTGAGCAGAATTCAAATCAAAGAAAAATCATGCCTGTGATAGTTTTATATTCAAGTTTTTTAAACTATTTTTCCCAATTTCTAATTATTGCATTCAGAATTTATAGATCATTTTTGTGTATAGTTTAAGATGAATCATGCATGTTTAAATCATTTACAAACTATGTAAACAATTTTTCTCATATTCATAACTGCGATTTTTTGGCATGTTCACCCATTTTTAGACAGTTTTCGCCATGGAAACAACATTTTGGAAATGTACGAGTTAAATAGACTCCGGATTCGGATTCAGCGTATCAAAATACATTAAGAACGTACTCGATCTAGATCAATACAATTTTTCCCATACCCATAGCAGCGATTTTTCGCGATTTTCACCCATTTTTCGCGGTTTTTTGCAATTTACTCAAAATTTTGGGGGTGTATCAGCCAATCTGACCCCAGATTCAGATTCAGCGCATCAAAATACATAAAGAACACACCTGATTAAGGTCGAGAAAAATTTGTATCATGCTTTTAACTGCGATTTTCCGCCATTTTTGTGGTTTTTTGGAATTTACTCAAAATTTTGCAGGTATTGTGACGTAGTAAATTTGTCCACATTATTAAAAATAAAACATTGGCACGGCACGGGAGAAAACGTCGGGTACCGACGAAGAATTCCTCTTGAGAAAATGATTGTTGGTCAAATGCGAGAGTATTTCCCGATATTAATTTTATTTTCGATTATTTTATTTTATACGAGCGAGCGACGGTCACGAGAAATCGAGAGAAAGAGCGAGGAAAAACATCGAGAATATTCTGGTCGTCGGTATCGTCGTATCGTCTGTGTGGGAATGCATAGGCCGTGTCAAGGTCGTCTCTTATTGTCGTCGGTGGATCGTGAAAATCAAATCTAGAGTGGTCGCTAGCTCGAAGCCCTCACCCGGAGCTGTCTAATCTCAAGAGGTGCGTCTAACAACATCGGGAGTCTTCGGAAAATCTCGGCCGGCAAGGGTCAACGTTCGCCAGCGTAGCGCTCAACCAAGATTCGAATTTGCGAGTTGGAAAAGAATCGAAAAATGGAGAAGATTCTAGATTCCGCGAGTAGGCGAAGGGTGGGGGGCTAGGACCCAAAACTATAAAATCGCGTTTCCATAATTTATAAAGGACTTTCGTTTTGGACAGCAACGAGACCTGACGTTTCTTGTCGAGCCGTAGCCAACCCCGTTCAAAAATACGACATCACCGGAATTATCGAGTCGAAAATCTGTGGTCCTTTTCCAGATTTCGCATCTCTGAAACCGTAGCGGTGAGCCGTCGTCTCGCTTTCATTTTTGTGTTGGAAAAGAGCTCTATTTTATGGGAATTAATGTGACGAATTATCAAATTAAAGAGCGATATTGTTTCGAGGTACGTTCGTGTTTGAAAGGAAATTCCATTAACGTTCAGTCGCGGTATAAAATCTGCCGTATTTTTCCGTTGTTTAATATTTCGAATTGCCGAGAGGAATTCTATCTTTTCGTTCAGCGAGAGTCATTAGTTTAAGAATTTTCTATTTCTCGAATATTATCGTGAGTCAATATTTTTGAGAAAAATAAATTCGTGAGGCGTGGCTTCCCGAATTTTCCATGTAAAATTGTGTAGTTGACTGACGATAATTTCGAACATTTTATATTGAATTTATACGACGGTTAACCAACAATTATATTAGTAGCTTTACGATTATCAATTTTATTATTAAGTAACTTGTAAAAAAACCGACTATCAAAATCTTTCCGGAAATAATTTTCTAAAACTGTTTTCTTTAATAAATTAAATTTTGTGATTCCGGATTTGTTCTCGCATTTAATGTGAATTATTTTGTACAACGTCTCGACCTCGCCCCTCTGCCACCTTGGTTTGAATTTACAGCTACGCCCGGGACACCCTAAAAATCTTGTTCTCGATAAAGTCAAATAAAATTTGTTTAAGAAATATCTTAGACTGGCGTCCAGAGTTTATCGAGAGTGAGGCATTTTGTTCGGCTTACGGGAAAAGTCGTTACAGTATATTGACCAATCTGACCCCGGATTCTGATTCAGCGGGTCAAAATACGTAGAGATTGATGGGTCCGGTCCAAGGTACTGACCACTTTTTTTTTGTGTGCCGGTGTAATTGTTGGTCCATTTCAAAAGATTTTCGACGTCATTTTTCTGTCCAAAATATGGTGTAGAATCATGTCGCGTTTGATGAATTAATAGACAAATACGTTTTTCGAAATTTCAATTTTTCACTTTTTGGGAACACTGAAGTGAAAAACGCGATTTTTTCGAAAAAAATCGGCTAATTTGTTATTGTAAAATAAAAAATATTAACAAATTTGAAAAAAAACTGTCCAGCGTTACCTCGTAAATTATGTACAGAAATAGTGTTGAAAATTTCAAAAGGATCGGAGCAGTAGTTTTGAAGTTATGAGGGGTACCGACTTTGAAAACGTGAGTTGTGGGAAAAACGCAGGCAGGTGTTTTCTGATGCGCTGAGTCATGTATGAGGCGCGGTTGCTTAAACCGCTGTATCTTCGTTAGTTTTGCTCCGATTCATCTCAAATTTTCACACAATATTCCTGAAAGGTTCTCCATTCAGAAAATCAAATAAAAAAATGCAAAAAGAAGTTTAAAAACGTTATCCCGCCCTTAATTCCACCGATACAAAAAAGATTGCAAAAAAAAGCGGACAGAGAGGACAGACTAAAGAGGATAGATATTATGTCTTAGCGAAAAATAAACATGCATAAAAATCCCCCTCGGGGAAAAAACCTGGACAAGTACATTTGTTGACCGCCGTTCCCATATTTTTCCACGAATATACATACACTGCAAAAACCTTTTCTCGCAAAAATCCCTGAGAAAATGAAATCCTATCAAAAAGTAAGAAAAGTGACCACTCTCAAAAAATGTATCAAATAAATTCAAATCACACAAAACAAAATGAGTTAATTCTCGCGAAAAGCTAAGGTTGGGTTTCGCAAAAAGTTATAAAATAAATTGAGCTATACTAAAATATATGTGGCCAAGTATGGGAGGCTTTATCGTGTGACATAAAATCTTCAAATAATGTTGAATGTTGATAGAGAAAAGAATCAAGTTCGAAAATGCAGTAGTTTTACCAACCAGAATGAAAATAAAAATTCTGTATCAATAAGAGTCCGAAGCAAAAAAAGATTGCAAACGAAAAAAAATTAGATGAAAAAGAATTTCGGCCGAAGTACTTGGCGAGGTTGTCACCATGACCGACACTATGTAAATTAAGTGAAAAAACATTCCTCAAGTACTTCGCCCCGAATTTTTTTTTAATCTAATTTTTTTCTATGTTTTATAAAACAATTTGTAAGTCAAGGACGATGCATCATATTCTTCCGTTATTTCATCTTTGAAAGAATAATAATTCTGAGGCTCCTGACAGTAAAGTTAAATATAATTATCTATTTATAGCTTAGACCGAAATGGCTAATATCCTCGCTGCCTTTTCGCCCCTGAATGACTTATTCTAATACACAAATTGAAAGCTAATGATAAAGTATTTAATTTTCTGAATTTTTGCCTTGGGGGAAAAAACTGGTACTTGAGGTCTCTTCTATAACACCTTCCTGCCAAACTATATTCGAATAATAATCTATCAACGAATTACTAACATCTCGAAAATACTTCGAGTCTGTAATTAACTCTTTTGAAAACATTATAACTTTTTTTCTTATCACAGGAACGAAACGCTCCTATATTTAAACAACCTCAATAACAATGAATTTATGGTAGAAAAGCTGTCTCATTCTATTATGTCGAATTAGTAGTGTGAGCAGTTTTTTTGTTATATACAGACTCTATTGGAGTCTATATAAAGCGAAATATATGAAAATACTATAGAAAAAATAAGTGATATCAAATAGCAAAAATCCCCTCCCGGGGGAAAAAAACCTGGACAAGTACATTGGTGGTCCCTCGTTTCCCTATGATATAACAAAAAATCCAAAACCCCACGTAATTTTTTTTTTTATGTTTACTAATTTTATTCATATCCCGTAGGGAAACCAACCATATAGATCACGAAATATCCGGCCAAAAATCCAGACTTCACAATAAATGTTACTTTGAATTTATTTCCACAGAACAAAACAGGAATCAAAACATTAAAAAATCAGCGTTATCAAGATGAGAAAAATACCACTTATAATTGGTGTGTAAGAAGTATCAATAGTCTAGAAAGAAAATGAAAAAAGGTCACCATCTAAGTTATGTGCAGCAGTAAAATTTATGATATCAGTACTAGGACAAGCATTTCTTTGGTGACTGAGAAAATATCAATATGGATGTACCGGCAACGTAGGGCATGCAGTTGGTGCATTGCTTCTGGGATTTTCTAAGTCGAGTAGCTACTTTTGTTTTGGCTATGGCGCGACTAATGTTGCCAAATAGTATTTACTTATATGACCTAATGAAACAACATTGCCTGCGCCGTGGCTAAAATAACAAAAACAAGCAGGAACAGGAAGTTTCGCATAAGAACCCGTGCTTTTGTAATGTTAAAAAAAAACTTTGATTTATGTCCGTACATGATAGCACAGTTTTGTTTGATTGGCAATAATTTCATGAAGATTCACCACCGTACGTTGAGCGTATACGCACAGAGTACTTGTCCGGCCCATAACTTTTTATTAAAATTGCTCATCTCTCTCTCTCTCTCTCTCTCTCTCTCTCTCTCTCTCTCTCTCTCTCTCTCTCTCTCTCTCTCTCTCTCTTCTCTCTCTCGATGTTTTTCGATGCTTGACACCGTCGTTTGCTCGTGTATAAACAAAAATGATAAAATAAAAGAAATTAATAATCAGTAAATACGCTAGCGTCTGGCCCTTCTAGATAAGCTCGAGAGCAATTCGTCAGCGACGAAAAGTGCTCTTTTCTCGTTCCGTGCCAATTGTTAACCAATTTGTGACGTCGGCAAAATTACCACGTCACATTACCAAAGAAATGTCAAGCAACAAAAAAACACTATCACACCTAAACACTACCAAATCTTTCTTACTACCATAGTCATACTCTATCAACAAAAAATGAGTTGTTGGTAACGAAGAATTAGTTCTTGGTAGCGTATAACTGGTAGTAAAAAAAAAAAATCGTAGTTTTTAAGCGTGATAGTGTTTTTTTGTTGGTTGACATTTCTTTGGTAGCGTTCGGTCAGGTAGAGATTTTACATGTGGGCTTTTTCTTTGGTAGATTTCCAAGGGTATGCCATAATTATATACATTAAATTACTCGGGAGAACGCCCAGAATAGCATCTTAAAAAATTAGTAAGATCGGAGATGAGACCCGTTTTCTAATTATTTACCAATACTTCATAAAATAAAAACAACTAAATCATGGTCGTCGTATATATTTTTTATTAATTCGCGTATTACGTGTAAAGTGTAACTACCCATCGTCATTACGAATACGAATGAATTCAGGTATTAAAAATTATACCACGGTAAGAATCGAGCGATTCTTTTCCGTAAACTCTTAAACTGCTGGTCGTGTTCTTAAAATATATTTTTAGTAATTTTTCCATTATTTATAGAAGTAATTCGAGGGTTTTGCAACTGCACAACTTAAAATTTCTTATTGGAGGACCGTTTTTTCCCCTTTATGCACAAGGAACAAGAGGGCATAAGTGAAATTCCTCTGAACAAAAATTCGTTTATTTAACATTCATTGATATTGTCAATTATAGGGAGAGGGGTTACATTTTAAGTGCATTAAAAAGCGTCATGTGATTGTTATAAATGGGAGAAATTGGTATTTTTCAGGTCATAAAATGTGCAGTTGCAACCACAACAGTTTCGAAAAAAAATTAATAACATTATTATAAATGTTTTTAAGGTAAAAGAGAAAGAACAAATGAAAAAAAAGAAAAAAGAGTTTGTAGAGTTTTGCTGATTGTTAAACTTGGGAGCGAGATAATCATTCTTCGGGCCATGGTTTTCCTATGCCCTGACTGGCGCCCATTCTTGATGGATCCTGGCTGGGATAATGAATGGGTGTAGTTCCAGGTGGAAAGATGGGCGCAGCTGCGGCAGCGGCAGCGGCGGCGGCGGCGGTGGCAGCAGCGATTTGAGGTGGGAACATAAATTGTGGAGCAACCGGAGGTGGTGGAATCATCATGGGTGGCATAATGCCGGGAGTAGCTTGTAGATTGAAGAAATTATTGCCCATACTTTCGGGCGGTGGTGGTAAAGCACCGGGTAAGCCGGGAACAGGTTCGAGCATTTCACGGGGTGTTTCGGCCGCGCAAATGGTTTGTCGTCCTTGAGATCTGCCCCATTTAATCGTTAATCGCCGACCGCCGAGGATCAATTTATTAAAAGTCCGTTCGGCCGCTGCTTCCGCGGCATTTCTCTGAGTATATTGAATAAAAGCGCATTGTTGCCTTGGTACCATTGTTACCGATCTTATTTCCCCATATTGATAAAAATGATCGCGCAATTGTTTTTCCGTAAGTACGTCACCCAAATTGCCGATATAAAGGGTGGTTATTGATTTATCCTCGGGTGGATCGAGTTTCGGCATTGCCGCTGCTCGTCTCATCAGCTTGTCTGCCACGGGATCGTTGACACCATAATAACGATCTTTGATGTTCTGATCGGCCAACGGATCATCGGGATCCGTTGGTTTCTCATGACGATACGGACACTCCTCGCCTCTCTTACATTCACCTTTTACCCAAAACGAACATATGTGAGGTCTGTTACGCTTGTAATAGGGACTGGTGCGCGCTAGCTTCATCAACAAATCGCTCGCCGCTGCTGATTTCCCCACTGAGCCTGCCGGCGTTGTAGCGTCCATTTTTCCAATCTCGTTGTCTATATTTTGCACGTAATACTCCTTGTTCACGTCCGAACGTGGTAAATCGTCCTTTATCTTCAACGCCGCATCTCTCACTTGTATCGGCAAACCGTACTCCAAATCCAACAGACACGTCTGACATACGTTTTTCAAACGACTGCATGTCTGACAAACCTCCGTCTTTTTGAAACGCATACGAGCTCCCGGACACCATCGAAATACCGTGAACGGCCTCATACAGATTTTACATTCCTTGCCGTATTTCTCTTTTGTCTGCAAATTTCAAATAGTTCATTTTACCGTACTTATTTTAAATTTATTTATCAAGTATCAACCTAAAAGTTTGCATGCTAGAAACCAATGAAATATATATATATATATATTTGACGTTGCACGATGTTGTTCGTTACGGTGAAAAAAAAATTCTCACAATCCTTATTTAAAGACATGTTAAATATTCACTGAGCCTTTATGAGTGCAACAGGGTTGGCTGTATTGATTCTTACAAACTTTCTTCTAAACAACAGATATTTAGATAAAAAAAACCACCTTCGGCTTCATTAAAAAACAAACAGAGTGGATCTCGTTATTTGCATTAAATATAATGCATGTAGGAAAAAAGTTGGACCCAAGTTTTTTTAACGACCGATCGTCTATTGCATTGCCTGAATATAGAATTACAATATTTATTTACTAAATTTGTTATTACCATCCATAACTAATAATAATTTGTCTTTTTGAATCATTCCAATTGTGACAAAGTTTGCAATTTATTTTGAACTCGACCTCTTTGATATAAAAAAATCTCACAGCAATTTCTAAAAAGTGTTCTAAAGGATGCACCAATGTCCACCTGGAGACATCTAAAAGTTATCAGGCATCTGAGAGTTATATTTAACCCGTCAGCAGGCATGCTATGTACACTTTAAACATTGGGTGCGCAATGAGAGATTTTCTCACATGTATAGCTTCAAGTGCTTAATTTAATAAATAAGAACTTGAAAACAATTTCACTATAGTGATTATGGTTATTAACCTTTTTTATTTTTAAATAACTATAAATACAACAATAATTGACACTAAAAACCAAAAAATAATAATTAAAAAAATTCAAAAATTTTTTTAACTCTTCTATCATACAGAAGAATAAATTTGGTGAAGATAGGAAAAAATTCAAATGCTTATGCCATTTAAAATTTTCGAGTAATCAACGTTTTAATATAAGTGTGAGAAAAAGTCTCATAGCGCGCCTGCTGATGCGTTAAATCCAATAATAATAATTAAGGTATTCCTTTCACGAACTCGAATATTTTACAATTAACAGATTTTTTTGTACAAAAATGTAAAAATACAACCTATTCTACTGAAAAAATATCAAGGAAAGTTACCACACTGTTAGAAAAGACTATAATTGTGAAAATCATCTAATTTATATGACACTATCAAGATGACCTGCTGCTCATATTTCTATTTAATAATTTATATATCAAATAATGATAGATGTTTAATATAAACCGTCCTATGGTTATATCAAATTCTAAAGATTCCATAACAATGATAGAAACAGAATCACCGGACGTTTAAAAAAAATACGACAGAACTTGAAAAAGTGATCAGCAGACGATTTTTCGTAGCCATGACGTTCAAGCGGTTATGTTATCTTTGGCAGTTTTTACAACATTTGTAACGCTATTCTTGTTTTTGTTCGTTACAAATTGGCTTACATTTTTTCCAAAAAATACGGCTCTCCGCGAAAGGAATACCTTAATAGATGTCCCTTGGTTTGACATTGGTACATACTTTGGTTAACTTTTTCATCATTATATGATGAAATACAGTCGAATTTAAAACGCCCCCCCCCCCCCCCCCACTAACGTTTTTTCGTAACAAAGGTGAGCTGTGAGAATGAGGCCTTTGACTGTATGTTGCATCTTGCATATTTATACTACGTTCGCTACTTATCCACACTCGTTACATCGTTATAACTCGTCGCACATAACATCCATGACGAATCGACAAAAATCTGAATTGAGATAAAAATTACTTACCATTCGTATATAAGGATTATCCCCTAGGCACGTTTGACAGAGAATCGGAAATTCCTGGAAAGCAAATTTCATAATAAACGATTCCGAGTATGGCAAGTTTTACGTTTATTCCTTCAAGCCTCATGTACTTACAGCATCTTCCCAATTTTGTCTATTGTACGTATTGGTCGTTTTTGATGTAGCCATTTTAGCATAACGATATTGCACGAAATTCCAAAGTTTCGAAACGTTGCGAACGAGGCAAACGCCCTGAAATATCAAAGTATCGAATTATAAACACACGGAATTATATATACAAACGCCGCACAGAACACCACAACAGAATACGGTGCATGTAAAGTTAATCACACACGGTTTGTTTTGCATAGCATAGCATAACGTGGCATAAGCGATTTCGACCAATCGGGCAACTCGAGACGCATATATATAATACATATATGCGCTCTTTGGTCCACGGTCTTAAGGTGATCTATCAGTTGCATGAGTGGGGGGTCGATAACTGAAAAGTAGATACACGGTTTTCTCGGACACGCTTGATATTTCGAGAAAACAGAGAGTTACACGTTGTTCTCTGATGGAAAGAGAACAACGTGTAACTCTCCGCTTTCTCGAAATATCAAGCGTGTCCGAAAAAACCGTGTATCTACTTTTCAGTTATCGACCCCCCACTCATGCAACTGATACATCACCTTAAGTCTGGAACTCGGTTCTGTATACTTAGCAGATGAATTTGATAATTCTCTTTTTTATTGCTGCTATGGTTTGCGAATCGTTTTCGCAAGTTTTCGAAACTACTATGATGGTTTTCGAAAAAATAGTTTACTAATAATTAATAAAAATTTATTGGTATATAGTTAGCAGAACTTAATTTCAAATATCGTTTTTCATTATTGTCATAGTTTGGAAATCGTTTTCGCAAGTTTTCGAAATTATTATGATAGTTTTCGAAATAATAGTTTACTAATAATTAATAAAAATTTATTGGTGTATAGTTAGCAGAACTTAATTTCAAATATCGTTTTTTTTTTAAACAATCAGAAATTATTTGGCAAACACATAAGTAATATAAGAATAGTTTACAAAGTGATTGTTTTATCGTAATGATTGAATTAATATCAATCTATCATAGGGAGCTTTCCAACAAGCAAGCGTGCACAGTGCTACACAGTGTAACCCAGAGAAACATAGAGAGTGGGTGCTTGTTGAAACACTCGAGGTTCTTCTGGAGACCACCAGAGGGAAAAACCATCACTTTCCCTAGCCTCATCGATAACCACCACCTACGAACATAGAACGCTTTGCATGTAGGTAACATCGTGTTGTCGCTTGTCGACATCGAATTTGATCGTGCACGTAATCGCACTCCTGTATGTAAGACCGTGACGCCTGAGTTCTTTGCCCTGGTTCACAATAATGTGTCGTTACTTCGTTTAACAATTCATTATCATACTTGACACCAAGAAAGCTTTACCACTCGTAAAAAAAATCGGTTACAAATCGACAATGAATTTACCACGTATATTGATAGTTAGCACATTGGGTATCGATCACGCAAAAAACATTGCGAAAGGTTTGTTCAAACTTTGAGGTTATACGCCCGACTAAAACAAAACAAAAATCATTGTGTTTTACTCTGCAATTTTCGATCAGAGCTGGGATCGGAACATATCACGGACAGTGAAAATTTCCATTATTACGTATGGATGATTGATAACAAATATTATTCGGTGAAAGTTCTTCTCTTTGTTACGGATGCTTTGTCTTCGCATATTTCCCTCGACGACGTAGAGGCAATCATAATACATCACGATCCAAAAGCAGTAAGATGCAATTGTATCTAATGAATATACTATAGAAAACTCCTTTTTATTTACTTGCGGAACTGAATAATAATAAATTAATTAAATTAGGAAAACGCGACAAGAATTCTGGACGATTATCTTCCGCTGGTTAATTCTCTCTCCAAAACTGATATTTTTTTGCTTGCTTGTCAGTCCTTTGAAAACTTGGGAACCAAGGATGAGGGTAAGAAATTTTAATTATGAATCAATAACAAAATAAATCTGTCGATTAAAAATAATTACAATCCTGACTTTAATGCTCAAAGTTCTATCCTTTTTACATTTTTAGAATGCAATAAAAATTCTATTCGATTTTTCAAACTTGTCAGTATTTTGTTGCTGATCTTTTCTGTGGATTCTTGAAAGAAACATGAAAAAAAGTTTTGGAATTGTGTATGGAAAAAGAGAGAATTGTTTCTATGGAAAAGTGTCAAATCATTATTAGATAATGTGACATTCAGGCATTTTTTCATTGATTTTTACAGTGAGCCAATGGTCTCGAACAAACAACTTTGAAATGGTAGAGTTGGAATGTCCAAATACATCCCATATAATAGATGAAGAAATGGAGGATAATGTATACGGAATGGACAGAATCGTTGAAGTGTTACACACTCATTTATGGCCAAACAGGATTCTCAAAGGTTTCTATGAAATTCTTTAATTTCTAATGAAGCGATAATAAAACACAAATACACAAAAAGGTTTTTTTTTTAGGCGACTTGACAAACAGCATAGAATCGTCGCTGGATATTAATGATGTGGAGGATCAATTGGGAAGTATGCGGTTGAATTCTGGCATACAGGGAAATTCGGAGCAATTGTTGATGGAAAGCGTGCTTGGTTTGTTCAATTTTTTTCAATATTTTCGTATTCATAGAGAAATGAAAATGGTACTGACATTGATGGAATGCAAGGAATTTTTATCCTTCTTTTCTTTAGTGTTTTTGGCTTAGAAAATCGGTTACAGCTTTCTTGAGACCCATAAATGAAATATGAAAAAAAAACAATTGAGAAATTGATAAATAAAAAAAAGATTAAAAAATAAAACCTTTTTTGTAGACGGTATTATGGGAGAAGAAAATACGGATTTTGGTGAATTATTTGGTCGTCTGATGGATATGAAAGAGCACACAGCATCGTTATCAACGAATAATCGTAGAGCTGCGGCGGAGCAACTGGTAACAGTATTTTGGAAAGCAATGGGTGGTGATCCTTCGGAAGTTGAAAATCTGGATGACCAATAAAAAGATGGGGTTGAGAACACATGCCCAAATTGTAATATTACGAATTGTATTTGTTTATAGAATAATGCGCGAGTTCCTGGCTCGGTCGCACTTTATTATCGTTCAAATATGAAAAACAAGTAAACACTCCGTTATTTGTAAATATAAAAGTGCTATAGCAATATAAAAATGTATATAGAAAAATAATAAAACAAAGAATCTTGAGATACCGACAAAAAAAAAACATTTAATCATTTTCATCTTTGTCGCTACTGAAATTCATGCGAATCATAGCATCAATACATTTCTCACAGACTTTCCTGTAATGTTCAACAAGATCATTTATCGAGAACCTTCTTTTCCGTCTTTTTCGGATTCTTGAAATTGTTTGGTGATTTAGGATTACGACCCAATTCCATTTTATTATTTTTTTCTATGAGTTTTGATAACCTAGAGTCGCGGTAGCAACTCGAGACAAGTACATTTACATATACTATAAGATGGCGAAGATGAGTCGCTACTAGAGTCTTTACAGCAAGCAGAGCGGTTTCGAACGGTTTTCGAAAATTGTTTCGGCGATATTTAATTAATTACAACGTTTTAAAAGATGTTGCTAGTTCACGTATTTTTTATTTTTTTTTTCTTTCGATCGTGACTATTTAGAACTCTGTAGCCTAACGCATATTGGAAATATTAATATTTCATCCTTTCAAATCATCAAAAAAAGTGGCATTTTTCGTACACATTTTTTGACGTTTAGCGGTTGCTGTCTAGTGACACTAGTTATAACTAGAAATTTTCTGGTGATATGCGAGACTGTGTTCGTTGATGTGATAGCCGATGACTTTTCTTCAGGATGTATAAGTAACGCCCATTTTCTCCAACGTTAATCGGAGTTTAAACTCAGTTCATCCTATGTCAACACTATATTAAAAAAATGGAACTGAATTTAAACCGATGCGATTTAAACTCAATTCAATTTTTTTGATATAGTTTTGACATAGAATGAACTGACAAGGAAACCTTCCCAGGTGTACCCCGCCGATTTTGTTCCGCTTGGAGTATGTTATTCTACATTGAAATCTAAGATACGTATTTTTTTTTTTTGCGGAAACTCATATTAAGGGGTGAAACACACCCCTAAAGTTGAGATCTCCTAGGGGAGGTTATTCAGTTCCATATATATGCAGACAAGGGGGCAAAATCAAACCAATTGCATTCAATGCTTCATAAGAAGTTATGACTACTCGATTTTTTTCAGCCCTGAGGGGGTGAATAAGCCGAATTTATAGGGATTGAAAATTAAAAAAACGTTATAACAAATAGAACATGCTCGATATGGAAGTGAAAAAAATTGCATAATTAACAGTTTCAAAAGTTAAAAGATACATGTTTTTGCATTTTTCGAAAAAATGCATCTTTAAGGGCGTACTACCCTTACATCCGAATACCTTTAATTTCTGTAGATACGTATTTTTTTAAGTATTTATCTGCTATAAAATATTCTTTTGGATATGGAACATATCGTGAAATTGTTAAAAAAGATTGTTATCAACATAAAAAAAGTCCCTTGAAAATAATCGATAGAACATATGATTCAGGCATTGCAGATAATGAAAATTCTTTTCTTGAGAGATCATTTCTGTGTGAGGGGTCGAAAAGTAGCTTTTTTCGCGATTTTGTTTCAACCGAATTTTTGATGTTTCATTAAATCACTCTTAAAGAATAGAGGATGAATTCTTAACGTTATTTTCATTTTTTACACTGTTTTTTTTTCTATCATTGGAAATGTCCTATAAAAAAACGATGTGCACGATTCTAGCCGTAATTATTGTCTGAAACAAAATTTAAAAAAATTATATTTGCATGTGTGTTACTATTTTGCTATGGAGGGTTTATTTTTATTTTTATTTCTTTATTTTTTATTATCAAAAAACTGTTGAAAAAATCGGCTAAATTCGTTCTCGTTTTGTTAGAGAAAAAGAAGTTTGTTATTGGCAGGGTGCACGAAAATACTAATACTATTCAATTATCAGTGTGTTACATATTCATGCATACTGTCAGCGCCACCTAAAATCATGCTCCGCATTTTTTCAGGCTTAACGTATACGCAATACACACTTATTTTTAAAGTAGTATATGTACGTGCACCCAGCCAATACACGTGATGTTTGTTGTTACAATTACGTAGCAGTAAATGAACTGATATATTTTATCATTTCGGACCTTACTTTGTATATGTTCGTTAGCCTTGCTTATTAGCTATCTGATTCTCCGAGTTGATATTCTACTTCACCTATCATTGAAAGAAGTTTCAAAATACGTTGATAAGAAATATATAACTGTTATTTGCCTCTGCCTCTCTTATTTGACATATGATGGCCTGTGCTACGCTTATAAGTCGCGTTCTTCAGAAATTGCTTCAATTCGATAAGTGCGAGTTAGAAAAAATTTATCTCGTGATAAAATAATATCAACAATCAAAGGCGTGTATAACTCTGAGTTTTGTTTGCAATCAAAAGTTGTTAAAAGTTCCATAAGTTAAGAAATCAAGTGTATTTATTATCAAAAATGAAAGTGAATACGCTTAAGGGGACCGTATGGTCTAGAAATTTGAAAAAATCGATTTTTTTTTTTCGATATGTCGAAAGTATAGTATCTCAAGAATATACTGTGAAATTTTCATGCGGAAATTCTCAATATTACAGCTTCTACAGCCCATAACGCAGGTAGAGAGCGGTCCGCGCGCTCCTAACGGGTCTAGCGCTAACCGGTAACCTAATCGGAGCGCAGCAGCTGTCCCAATCCTTCTCCGAAAATATATACCTGTATATAGTACATACTATATACCTATATATACTTTTCCCTTCCCCGAAATATACCTATTGTCGAACATTTGTGAGGGAAACGGTCATTTCGCTTTCCCCTGACTTGATCAGTACAACGTTACGTTTTGACGAACCAACATCGAAAATTTTGAAATAAAATATCAGAAAATATGGATAGAAAGCAAGGCCGTGACTCTTCTAGACGACCATCTTCTGTAGGTCGCAAAAGATATTTCAAGGGCAATCGATTCACTATCGAAAATACTACTGATTTTACGAGCACGTCTGCGAAAAAATTAAAAGGCAATGAGGAATTGGAAGTAAACGTTAATCCTACTTTCAATTATTGCATCATCGAATTCAGCATGATATTTTTAACGTTGCAACAGTTGTTGAAGTGTAAAGATTGTAACGGTGCGGTCACTTTTAGCAAAAACGGACAACGTGGTCTAGGATTCAAACTCTCTGTGAAGTGTGAGTGTAAAGAAACTTTTATTTTGTCTTCGCCGTTAATTGATAAGGCATTTGAAATCAACCGTCGACTTGTTCTCGCCCTGAGAATGCTTGGAGTAGGATTTGAAGGCTTGAAAAATTTCTGCGGTCTCATGGATCTTGGACAAGGAATTTATAAGAGTACATATTACGGCATCGTGGACAATATAAAAATTGCAGCTGAAGCCGTCGCGAAAATCGTTTTCCAAAGAGCATTGAAAGAAGAAGTCGAGTTGAATGTAAAAGCTGGGCGTCCCGCGGATGAACTTTCTGTGCCTGGTGATGGATCGTGGGCGAAACGTGGATTCTCATCGCTTCTCGGTATTGCCTCGTTAATAGGGAAATACAGTAATAAAATTTTAGATGTTGTCGTCAAATGCAGTATATGTCAAGCCTGCTCTCAATGGAAAGGCCAAGAGGATACGATTGAATATGAAGCGTGGTATCGAGAGCATGAAGATCACTGTGACGCAAATCATACCGGAAGTGCTGGCAAAATGGAGGTAGACGGCATCGTGGAAATGTTCAAGAGATCGGAAGAGTTGTACAACGTAAAATACGCGAACTATATCGGAGACGGCGACACGAAAACGTTCAAAGCCTTATTGGACACAAAGCCTTACGGGGATGATTTTTTAGTTTGCAAAAAAGAATGTGTTTTGCATGTTAAAAAACGTTTGTACAAACGTGCTGTTGATGCGAAAAAAAAACATGCACAAATAAAGAAAGCAACAAAGAAATTGACAGAAAAAGAAGAGGGAAAAAAGACACAGCGGAAATCGATAAATAAAACACCGAAGCGTCAACAATTGACGAATAAATTATTGCAAGAGCTGTCAACTTATTACGGTCTAGCAATTAGACGTAATTCAGATTCGACTGAAGGGATGAGAAGTGAAATATGGGCAGCATATTATCACAAAATTTCAACAGATGAAAATCCGCAACACTCGTACTGTCCTCCAGGTTCCGAATCGTGGTGCAAGTGGCGTCAAAGTGAGGCTGCAGGTACTTTAGACACCTACGAGCACCCACCTGCTCTGTGCGATGAAGCACAAGAGATATTAAAACCAATTTATGAAGAATTGACAGCAGAGACTTTATTGGAAAGGTGTATTGGCAGTAATACGCAGAACAATAACGAAAGTTTCAATGCTTGCGTGTGGCACCTTGCGCCGAAACATCTGTTTGCCGGAAAAAAAATCATTGATATTGCCACTCACATTTCCGCTTGCATATTCAATGAAGGATTTGCATCCCTATTGAAAATAATGGAGACCATGGGCATAACAATCGGGCCACAAGCGGAGCAACTAGCGCAAAACCGAGACGAGCTGCGAGTATCGAGCGCCAACCGTAGGAGCACGGACAACTCCAAAGAGGCTCGGACAGCTCGAAGAAATGAAAGGAGTGAGGAAATCTTGAATTATGAACGTTCCGAAGGAATCCTATATGGTGCCGGAATCGCGGATTAACTGTAAGTATTCAAAATTTGCTCAATTTTTGAAAATATCTGTACCTCAAACTTTAAACTCATTTATCTCGAAACGACTTTTTTCGGCACTGCGCAGGTGAAAACAAAAAAACTATTCAACCGAATCACTTGAAATTTGGATATGTTGTTCACAACATGTATGGCTATCGTCGGAACTACAATCATAATTTTATTTAAATAATTTCTTATTGTTTATACTAAAAAACTAGTGAAAAAAAACCCGATTTTACGAATTTTTTTTCAAAAGCGCGCCATTTTGTCAATTTTTAATTTTTTCGATTTGTTCTAGTCCCGACCATAACTGCACTCTTTCTGATTAAGAATCTTCTTGAATTTTGTGTTTCAGATGAGTAGAAGTCTCGGATCGATCTTCACCGTCCGGGTCGGATTTTTCGAGAGGGTCGTCTTCAATGCCAATTATATGATAATAAACACTGTTTTTAAAATTAAAAAAAAATTTTTTTGTATACTTAATAAAGGTAGTAATAAACCCGAAAAGTTAAAACATCGATTTTTAAATTTTTTATGGCAAAAAAAAAATCGTGAAAATAGGTGAAATTTTCGTGCTCTAGACCATACGGTCCCCTTAATGTGATGCGAATAGTTTTGGCACATTTTCAAGCCCTAAATATACCTGAAAGCCCTATAAATAATGATGAAATACAATTACAAGAAAGCATTGAAAATATATTAACGAATGCTATGCAAGATTACATGGGCGTCGAAACAATCGTAGAAGATTCAATATATTTCCAGGAACCTTACAAAGATTGGGATATGAAAATAGTAGACGACGAAGAATGGGGATCAGCAATCAATGATCCGATACTACCCCCGGATGTTTGTACTACTGATGATGAATCTGTTTCGTACGAGTATAAATCGAGGGCAGTCAACTATTGGAGAAGTGGCAAAACTAAAAATTTGAGCCTATCAAGCGTTAAACAAAAATTTAGAAAAGTACAATCAGTGACTCAATTAAAAAGATGGGCTAAATATTTAAATAAAGGTGGAACTTATAAAGAAAAAATAGCTAGAATTTGCGAGTACACTTTAGCCAATTTTAAAGCTGCCGTTGATGCTGGTCTTATGGTACATGGCATCGACTTGAAAAAATGGGCAATGCAAGCACAAAAAAAAATCGGCTAAATTCGTTCTCGTTTTGTTAGAAAAAAAGAAGTTTGTTATACACGTGATGTTTGTTGTTACAATCACGTAGCAGTAAATGAACTGACATCTTTTATCATTTCGAACCTTACTTTGTATATGTTCGTTAGCCTTGCTTATAAGCTATCTGATTCTCCGAGTTGATTTTCTACTTCAGCTATCATTGAAAAAAGTTTCAAAAAACGTTGATAAGAAATATATAACTGTTATCTGCCTCTGCCTCTCTTATTTGACATCGACTTGAAAAATGGGCAATGCAAGCACAAAAAGAAATCGGTCATGAAGATGTCCATTTTAAAGCGTCAGACAAGTGGGTACACTCATTTAAGAAAGCTCACAGGATTGTTTCTAGAAAAATTAGTAAATTTATCACAAAAAAAAGTATTGAAAATGCAGACAATCTGCGAAAGCTTGCTGAACAATTTGTTTCTGAAGTGAAGATTGATATAGAAGAATATGGATTATCGAACGTCTACAATTCAGACCAAAGTGATTTCCAATTAGAAATGCATTCTGGAAGAAAATTAGCGGTTGAAGGAGAGAAACAAGTTGAATGCCTTGTACAATCAATTGCTTCTACAACACATAGTTATACAATTAAGCCCATTATAGCAGATGACGGAAGGCTTCTTTCTCCGCTATTCCTGGTTTTGAAAGAACCAAGCGGTAAATTTGGTCCAATACTGGAATCGTCTCTATTCAAACCAGAAAACGTTTACATAGAAGTATCGAAATCTGGAAAACTCACTTCAGGTAATAATAAAAATTATTTTTTTAGAGAATTCCTTATATTGACACATAAGATACTGTTTATTTCTTGCAACGAAGCAAATTGAAAAATTAATTCATACTTTCAGAATATTTTAAAACTTGGCTACAAAGTGTCTTCTTCCCCCAAGTTGATTCAAACAGTATTTTATTAATTGACTCCTCTGGACTGGACATTGCCCTCGAGCTGTTGACGAAGCGAAACCTCGGGATAAAAATATAAAATTAAGAAAAATACCGCAGGATACAACGAGAAAGAATCAACCTTTGGATGTTTTTGGCTTCAGCATATGGAGAAATTATGTGAAACATTTTTCTGACAATGTCATGTTAATGGATTATGATTTAAATTTACATTTACGAAATAATATAATTAAGCTGGTCACTTGTTCACAACCAATTATCATCTCCACAATATGTAAACTTATTTAGGTATTCATGGTTCAAAAGCGGTTACAATGAATGGCGACTGGAGAATTTTGAAAAACCTGTAGATTTTAGTTTTAAAACTTGCAAAGCGCATTGTGATGTACCCGGATGTCAAAATATTGCTGTTGTTAGGTGTTCATGATATAAAAAATCATTATGTTTCCAACACTTTTTTGACGATTTCCACTATTGTAAAGAATATAATGAATAATTTCATTTGTCAATCAAAAATACATCCGTACAAAATACAGCATATAAAATATAATAAAAACAATGATACAATAATTAGAAATATTAATATGGTAACAATGTGATTGAAAAGAATTTTCATTATCTGCGATGCCTGAATCATATGTTGTAACGATTATTATATATAACGAAGACGAAATCGCAATTTTTTTATTAAAAAAATTTTTTTCAAGGGATTTCTTTTTTATGTTGATAACAATCTTTTTAAACAATTTCACGATATGTTCTATATCCAAAAGACTATTTTCTAGCAGATAGATACTTAAAAAAATACGTTTCTACAGAAATTAAAGGTATTCGGATGTAAGGGTAGTACACCCTTAAGCATGCATTTTTTCGAAAAATGCAAAAATATGTATCTCTTAACTTTTGAAACTGTTAATTATGCAATTTTCTTCACTTCCATATCGAGCATATTCTATTTGTTACAACGTCTTATTAATTTTCAACCCCTATAACTTCGGCTTATTCACCCCCTCAGGGCTGAAAAAAATCGAGTAGTCATAACTTTTTATGAGGCATTGAATGCAATTGGTTTGATTTTGCCCCCTTGTCTGCATATATATGGAACTGAATAACCTCCCCTAGAAGACCTCAACTGTAGGGGTGTGTTTCACCCCTTAAATGAGTCCGCAAAAAAAAAAATACGTATCTCTTAGATTTCAATGTAGAATAACATACTCCAAGCGGAACAAAATCGACGGGGTACACCTGGGAAGGTTTCCTTGTCAGTTTCGAATAGAAGCGCTTGACGTATTCGAATGAAACCAACGCTGAAATGTTTCTATTGATGAGTCATCGAAAACGCAATCTAGGCTTTTTAGGGGAAAGGGTGTTTAAGGGGTTAACAACCCCTAATTTAATAATTTTATTTTGTACCAAAAAAACTATGGTTCCGATTCGAACGGAACTAACTGCATTTCATAGAGGTCGAAGAACCAATCGATACGTGTTTTGGGGTTTTTACGAAAAATTCGCTTTAAGGGGGGTAAACCACCCCTTTCGTTGCAATACCTTATATTAATATTTTAAAAAATTTGTTCTCAATTATATTATTGTACGGCAACACAACCACCTATATCATTTATTGAAATGTCTTCAAACACAAAAATAAGTTTACCTTTGATCTTGTTTCTAGGTGAGATCATTCCTGTATCGATAATTCCTGCATAGGCCCATTGTGAGAAACGATAAACTTACAGTAATTTCGAGTGTTGGAATTCTTCGGGACAAATGCCTCTCCTCGAAGTTATTCCATAAGCAATAAAAAATATAATTCAACTGGAAGGCAATACAAAAATTTGGGAAATATATAATTAACTCATTCAGGAGTTCATTCTTACGCTTAATTATTTGCTTATGATGATCAACTCTTCCTTCCGCTTTACTCAACAAGTCTTTTTTAGGTTTTACCTATTCCGATTATTATTATTCATCAATTTTCATGAATATAATATTTTAGTCTGCATTACAGGATATTCGTTCGGTCTCATGCTCCATAATTATTTACTAGAACTACTGGATTCTTTGCATATATTTATTCAATTACTGTGTATTTCTGATATTAGTGTACATATTAAACCAACATCATAATACGTGAATATAGTTTTCAGATTATAATCAGTTTTTATAATTCGTGCAGTAATGGTATTCATCAAAAAAGTGTTGCAAGCAAAGTGATTTCTTACACCATGAACATCTTATTATTGCTACTTTCTCACAACCTTGAACATCACATTGAGGTCTTGATGATTGTCCGAAAGCAAATTCGACGGGATCAACAAATTCTTCAGGTTTATCACTTGCGTAACCACTTTTGTACCATGCATATCGAAACAAATTTTGATACCTTGGCGAAGATAACTGATTATGAGTTGAAGATTGCAATTTGATTATGTTATTTCTTAAATGTAGATTGAAATCATAATCAAGTAACAAAACAGCGTCTGAAAAATGTCGAACATAATTTTTCCATTCAGAAGAATCCATAAACATCAAGTGGTTGAATCCTTCCGGTTGTACCTTTTGGTATGATCATTGTTTTGATGCTTTTTCCACGGGGTGTAGCTTGCTTGACCACTTCTGTGCAATGTCCACTCCATAAATCTACTAAAAGTACGCTTTTTGAACCGATGTTAGGGGAAAAAACCTTTTCCAGCCATATCTTAAAGTGTTCTGGAAAATTCAATATAATGTTTGTTTTGACTTTAATTTTTCTTTGCATATGTAGGATTAACAGATTTTAAATTTAGCTTTTTTTCTTATAGCTGAAAATACAAAAGAACGTAGGGTATACAAATACCTGACGTAAGTTTTCCTGACTTGGAAGCAGTCAAAAAGACATTACTCGGTTTAAATATGGTTGTCTCCACAACTGGTCCAAATTTTCCGGTAGGTTCTTTCAAAACAATGAAAAGTGGCGATAATAATTTTCCCACTGCAGATATTGTGGGCTGTATAGTGTAGCTGTGAGTTGTCGAAGACATTGACTGCACAAGGCACTCGACCTGTTTTGAGCCTTCTACTGCCAACGTTCGTCCTGAATGTATTTCTAATTGAAACCCACTTTGGTCTGAATTGTATATGTTTTGTAAGCCATATTGTTCAGTAAAAGGTTTAATTTTATTAACAAAATTATCTGCTTCTCTTTTCAAATCTGCTCCTTCTTCTATAGTTTTTCGGGTTACGAATTTATTAATTTTTCGAGATGTTATACGGTGAGCTTTCTTAAATTTCCACAACCACCAATCGAAAGCCTTAAACAGTACGTCTTTAAATCCCATCTCTTTCTATGCCTGTATGGCCCACCTTCGAAGATCCACATCATGAACAATTAGACCGGCGTCAACAGCACTTTTCAGATTATCCAACGTAAATTGAGAAATGCGAGCTAGTTTTTCCATGTATGTCCCACTTTTATTGAATTGATGAGCCCAACGTTTTAATTAACTTTTAGATTTAACTTTTTTGAATCGGTGTTTGACACTGTCTATGCTCAAGTTCTTTTTCTTCCCGCACCTCCAAAATTCGACTGCTCTTCTTTTATAATCATAGCTCCAATCTTCTTCATCGTTCGAACATGTATCGGATGGTGTTCCAGGACTCCATTCCATCACATTATATTCTATAGGATTCGCCTCACACTCTTTATAAGGCTCTTGAAAATCTAAAGTATTTTCTTCAATATATTCCACCCCATAAAAATCTTGCATACTTTGCAATAAAATTTTTTCAATATTATTTTTCAATTCGCGTTCTTCATTATTAAACGGGCTTTCAGCAATGTTCATCGCTTCAAACGTGATCAACAAAAGTCGTATAACATTTAATGGATTCACAATCATTTTGTACTACGTGTACAATAACAGTGAAATATATTTCACTTTAATGTCCCGTGAGAAACTGATATTTGTTTTCAAAAATTGCTTCAAGAAGTACGAAAATATACGCAGAACCTAAGCCAGATAAGCACGCAGCCAAAGCGATAAGCAAAGATACTAATCGAAGCACGTAGCTTAAGATATGGAGAAGTTACGTCCTACCTTTAAGTACCATAACTACGCATAACCACCACCTACGCATAACTATAACTACACACAAATCTATTTTTCGAATAATAGTGACATATTTGCTCTCGCTGGAGTAAATAACTTGAGAAATCAATGGACTCGAGGAGATAAGTGGGAAAAACAACGAGAGAGATTATCAAGAAGACAAGATGATAAGACAAGGTGATAACGAAAATGAGGTTCATCATGAAGTTTAGTAATCGGTGCTGGACGACGAAACCGAGATAATGCTATCCAGACGTACTCCTATGTATCATTTAATATAAATTTACAAAGCGTAGCATTAAAATGTGTACCATAATTTCATATACGTATGCATACGTACATATTATACTATTCTTTATAATGAAATAAAAAAATTTACATCTTGCTAAAAGGGGCTTGGCGGTAGGGATTCCCTTTAAATGTATTAAATTCTACGTTCTATGGTTCATCACAGTTGAACCTATGCTTTATTTCTTTCATAATAAATAAATCGTAACTCACAATGGGCCTATGTAGGAATTATCGATACGGGGATGATCTCACCTAGAACAAGGTCAAAGATAAACTTATTTTCGTGTTTGAAGACATTTCAATAAATTATATACGTGGCTGTGCTGCCATACAATAATATAATAGAGAAACAAATTCTTTAAGGAGGATGTATCGTTTCTCATGTAAAAATTATTTTCCAACTTTACACAATAAAATTTTGTAAATAGAAAGCTTAAGACAGTATTAAACTTCTGGCAGAATATGCCGATGATTCATCGTCTCAAAATTGAGATATTTATTGTTGAAGTTCGCAATTTTTTGAAACCTTCCATAAGAGCCCATGTTAAACTTCTCTTTTTCAACAATGAATATCTCGATTACTAGGCGGTGAAACCTCTCAAAATTTTTCACACATAATTAAATGCTGTTCAAGAAGATTCACGCCAAATTTCAATACATTAACTTGGAATATTCAAATATAATGTATTTTTCGTATGATGTCATATAAATATCGATACAACCTCCTTAAATATTAATTTAAGGTATTGTAACGAAAGGGGTGGTTTGCCCCCTTTAAAGCGATTTTTTCGTAAAAACCCCAAAACACGTATCGACTAGTTCTTCGACCTCTACAAAATGCAGTTAGTTCCGTTCGAATCGGAACAATTGTTTTTACGGTAAAAAAAAAATTATCAAATTAGGGGTTGTTAACCCCTTAAACACCCTTTCCCCTAAAAAGCCTAGATTGCGTTTTCGATGACTCATCAATAGAAACATTTCAACGTTGGTTTCATTCAAATACGTCAAGCGCTTCTATTCGAAACTGAGAAACCACCCCCTTCAGTGCCCATCTTTGGGGGCTGTTTTCACCCCTTTAAACCGTTTTTGGGCCGATAAAAAAAAATACGTGTCTCTTAGTTTTTGATGTACTACAACATATATAAATTAGATCAAAATCGAAGGGGTCGACCTACCTAGGGTTCCTTGTGAGAAGATATCAACATGGACGCACCGGCAGC
Source organism: Rhimphoctona megacephalus (assembly GCA_963989365.1). NCBI lineage: Eukaryota > Metazoa > Arthropoda > Insecta > Hymenoptera > Ichneumonidae > Rhimphoctona > Rhimphoctona megacephalus. The sequence goes on from OZ022416.1 coordinate 15,916,506, forward strand.
GTAGAGCATGCAGTTGGTGCATTGCTTCTGGGATTTCCTAAGTCGAGTAGCTACTTTTGTTTTGGCTATGGCGCATCCAATGTTGCCAAATATATTACCAAAATTGCCAATGTTGCCAAATATTTTAGTCCAGTCATTATATACATTTGGAAATGCAAATGAACCGAGAAGGCTAAATTTTTTAAATGACGTGGCGGGAATCTAGAAAAGCTTAACTTCAAATTGTCGACCAAGATTTCCTATGTGCATTTTCCGCCATCTTGAAAAAAGGGTTAAATTCAGATTTTTAACAATAACTCGGTTTTCCGTTGAGATACGATAATTTTGAATGAATACTTTTTTGTTGCTTTTTTCACGCTCTACAATTTAGGTTCTATACATTTTTTACCTATTGTTCATGGTTATTGAGATATCGATCGAAAAACTCAAGTTTAGGTAGTGAAATTTGTTTTTTGCTATTTTCTCTTTTCTCGTGATAGATATCGAAAAATTGTTTATTATAAAACTTGTAGAGCGTATTCAGACCTGTAATTTCGTTTTTTCATTTTTTGCCTCCGACCAAAATTACGACCTCTAGCGCGCCGCAAAGTTGACCACAGCGCCGCCCGACGCTACAAAATGTGCGTCCCGACATGGAGCGCGCCAATAAAGCGACCGTTGGAATTTGAGGGGTCAGGTATAAAAGACCCTTTTTTCGTATTCGTGCCGGAACAACTGCTCTTTTTCGTAGCATTTCAGTCAGTTGTCTCGAGTCTCTTGGAGCGAGCGTACGTGTTTTATAAATTTCGTGAACATGGGCGATTGTTTCAATTGCAAAAAACCTCTGATTACAGACATTTATGTGGTTAAAAAGAGAGCTGTTCAGCTGTCTTAGCGGCGAGCGTGAAAAGAGGATGTGTGGAGCATCAAAACTTGTTACAAAGTATTGATTCAGTGAGTGTTCACAGTGCGTGCTACAAAAAATATGGAAATCAAAGACTAGCGTCGTTTGCCTCTCGACGAAGTGAATCTGCATCGGAAGAACCAGAACCCGAAGAACAACCTCAGCTCATATCCACTTTTGATTTTAAAAATCTATGTTTATTTCGTGGTGTAGCATTTCGCGATGAATCAAAATTGCCAGTGCATAGACAGAAAAAAATTCATTCGGTGCACGAAACATCAATGAAAGAAAATGTTCTGTGATACATGTCTGGACGTGACGATGAATTTGCTATTTCAATCGTCGAACGTATTCATTGTGTACCTGATCTCGTCGCAGCAGGAGCTCTATACCATCGAGCATGTACTTCACGTGTGTACCATCCATTATCTAAGGAGGGGATTAAGAAAGGAGGACCTACAGAGGACAAAATAGCCGAGGCAATGGAGGGAATTTACTCATTTCTGAAAGGAAATTCGGACGAATGTCAATTTTCAATGAATGAGTTAATGAACCAATTAAATGGAGATTTCGTTCCTGACATCAGAACGGTTAAAAAACATTTACAAGTTAAGTATGGAAATGACATTCTTATAAACGAAAAACAAGGACGTGATTGTGTAGTTTGTTTTCGGAATACTGGCTTTAAAATACTTTCGGAAAAATGGTATGAAGAAAAAAAAGGACTCTCGTGAAGAAAGGCTAAGAGTTATTCGCGAAGCTGCTGCAATAATCCGCGAGGACATTAGTGGTGTCGTTTATGATAAAAATAATTATCCCCCATCGGATGCATTCGTAAAAGATGTCGAAGCCGCTGTTCCTGAATCTTTGCAAGTTTTTCTTGTCAAGACCATCACAAAAGATAAACGCGGTGCATTGGAGCAGTGGAAAAAACAAGTATAGCGATAGCTCACTCCATAATAACAACTGTGCGTCCTCGTTCGTTTTTCTCTCCGCTCCAGATAGGTGTCGGAACTTTTCTTTACAAAAAATTTGGTTCAAAGAGTCTTATCAACATATTATCGGCAATGGGATTCTGTTCACCGTATCGGGAAATAACGATTTTCGAGAATTCGTGTATTAATCGAGCTAAAAGTGAAATTCTGGAAAATTCGTTTAGTCAATTCGTGTTTGACAATGCGGATTTCAACATAAATACCCTTGACGGTCATGGAACGTTTCATGCAACGGGAGGAATACATTGCGTGACTCCCTACACAGCTATCCAGCGTAAGAAAAAAATTCCGCGTATTGTCGAAATAAAATCAGCTTCAGAAGTTGCACAATTGGGCACGGTTCCTGTGCTCTCTTACAGCAAACATAAATCGGCAGGCTTGCAGTCTATAACTGTTGCCGATGTCGAAGCTCTTCGTCAACTTCCGAGCGAAATTTTACCAACAATACCAGATTTAATTTGGATTTACGGAAAATGGAGTTGCTCCATCGGAATTCCAGGATGGAATGGTTTTATGGAGAGTGTAACAGCCAATATGCATTACGAACGCTCAAAAGTTATCCGTCTTTCATTTATCAATGCGCCGCCATCGGATTATAACACGATCCTTACATCGCTTCTCGAAGCTGTCGAGAATGGCAAGCGTTGCAGTCAAAAAACAACCTTCATCACATTTGATCAACCGCTTTACTGGAAAGCTCGCGACATCGTGGGGGCTGCTGACCCAACATCTGATTTGAAAAAGTGAGACTCGATGGATTCCATCTATTGATGTCGTTTATGGGAACAATTGGCATGATCATGTCGGGTAGTGGAATTGAAGAGCTTTTCAAGTTGATTTATGCAGAAAATTGTGTCGAAAAAATTCTTTCAGGTCATGCATATGCATGAGCTGTTCATGCTCACATTTTGTCACACACAGCTTTGTCGAAAATTGTACTGGACTCGCTGAAATTAGACGAAAAGGAACGTGATGAACTAGATTACTACGCGGAAGATGTTTTCAATCGACCTACCTACGAAAATAACGGAGTGAAAAGCGTATACGACAAATTTGCAAAAGAATTGAATGCCATCGCAGAGGTCCTACGGCAAAACTATGGGTACAGTACCATCGTATGGTTTCTCTGGTAAAGAACTTCCTGGAGACAGAAACATCCGGTAATTGGGAACTCCATCTCGATACCATACAAAAAATGCTTCCTTTCTTTCATGCCAGCGGACATTTTCTGTATGCGAAGTCTGCTTATTTATACCTACAGGATATAAGAGCTCTGCATGAAAAAATACCCATAAAAGATTATGTCAAATTCACTAAATATGGCTACTTTATGATTCGTCGCACGGAAAAATGTTGGTCTGGGATTATGTCAGACATGACGTTAGAGCAAACTCTTATGCGATCCATGAAGACTACAGGAGGACTGACTCAGGGACGGGGAATTACAGACAGCACAATAGCATCGTGGACTTTGGGTATGGTTCAGCTTCAAAACATTTGTGAACGAATTGAAAATTTTTCCGGAGTATCTTGCTCTACAACCGAACAACACGTGGACATGAGACCCTCACGGATTTCTCGAGACAATCGTGACATTGAGAAATTAGACATGTGGCTCGCAAGTCATAATCCTTTTCCTGAAAATAAAGAATTGATGTCTATCGGCACAGGAGTTATTGCAAACCAAAACATAAATTGTCATCGTGCATACGAAATTGGTCGCGACATGATTACTAAAATCATAGGAGCGAATTTCGGGTCCGTGTCATTCAAAAGGAAGGATAAAGTGCTTCCTATATCGGCAGTAAATACCAGCATTAAAATCGACGCGTCACCAGTTCCGATCAATCCATTGTTACTTTTCCAAAGAATGTGCATAGCGAAGAATTCCAGGACTGACCTGAAACACTTTCTGGCATACGAGCTCGCTCCGTTCCCATTGTCTTTGTTCACCGGAGAAGGAATGCGGAAAGGAACAAAGTCGCTATTATACAATGCCTTCGAACCTTTGACCGAAAATTTACAACCCGTTGGCAGACATCATCACATAATTGACGGTGGATTCCTTCTGCACAAAGTTGTTTGGAGTCGAATCGAGACGATTGACCTCATCTGCAAGAAATATGTCTCATACGTGCAACAACACTTTGGAGAAAATGTGACAATTGTATTCGACGGTTATCCGAATGATATGAGACTCGCAGGAACAAAAACTTCGGAAAGGGTACGACCTTCCAGGAAAAACCAATCACCACAGTTCACATTCGATGAAACTACGGCTCCGAAAGTTAGCCAGGAGAAGTTTCTTGCAAGGGACCAAAATAAGGACAATTTAATACAAATGCTCCGCCATTATTTCACAAAAATCGAAATAAAAGTAGAGCAGGCTTTTGAGGACGCTGATACCCTCATTCTAACCACGGCAATTAAAGAAGCATCGGTTTATGACTCAGTGGAAGTCGTCGGCGAAGATATCGATCTTTTGGTTTTAATTACCGGACTTGCACAGGATAAAAAAAAATATTTTTTCGCAAACCAGCTAAAGGCAATACACCAGCAGAACTATACTCTCCGAATAGTTTCAAGCATGACAAGTCTGTTCTTGAGAACATTCTTTTCATTCATGCTTTCAGCGGTTGCGACACCACGTCGTCTTTTTATAATATTCGAAAGTCGAAATTTATCAACACTCTCGAGAAAAATCCGGAGCTACAGTCATCAATAGAATTATTTAAGCAAGAAAAGGTCGATCCGGAGGTTCTAATTTGTGCTGGAGAGCGATTCCTCATCGCCTTATATGGCGGTGATAAACAGGAGAAATCGATTAATATTTTGCGATTCCACCGCTTTGCAAAGTCAATGACGACAAATAAGTTGAATCACCTCTCACTACTCCCACCAACAAAAAGCGCAGTCCACCAACACATTTTCCGGACATATCTACAAGTACAAACGTGGCTCGGATTTTTCAAAGATCCTCAGGAATGGAATTGGCGACAGACTAATTACGAGATGGGACCAATTTGTACCACTGCCGAACCCGCTCCACCTGAACTTTTAAAACTCATTTCGTGCAAATGTAAAGGAAAGTGTGAGGCTGCTTGTGGGTACAGAAAAGCAGGAATTAGTTACTCCGTTATTTGCCTGCATTGTAGTGGGCAAACATGCAACAACATCGCCAGAGTCGACATTCTATTCAACGACGACGACGACGACGATGATGATGATGTTTCGACCATCCCAGCATCATTTCCTGCGGTTCGAGAGTCTCCACAACTCGAAGAGTTAACCGAGGAAGAACTTCTTCAGCCAGGACCATCGAAACGACGAAAAATATAAAAAAAAGGGGGGCCCTTAATTATTATCTTTGGCTACACAAAAAATTATTTATTCAATAAATTTCATGTGTTTGTTTCATAATTTGTCTGGTTTATTTATTTATTTTGTATCCCAATAATTCCCCGAACAACCGTTCATCCGTTTTGACGTGTGCATACAACCGTGCGAGCGACTAAATTGAAACGGGGCACGGACTCGCCGAGATCGTAATTTTGGTCGAAGGGAAAAAATAAAAAAACGAAATTATAGGTCTGAACATGCTCTAAAAGTTTCATAATAGACATTTTTTCGATATCTATCGCGATAAAAGAGAAAATAGCAAAAAACAAATTTCACTACCTTAAATTTTGACTTTTTCGATCGATATCTCAATAACGATAAACGATAGGTAAAAAATGTAAGAGACCTTAATTGTAGAGCGTAAAAAAAGAAACAAAAAAGTATTCATTCAAAATTATCGTATCTCAACGAAGAACCGAGTTATTGTAAAAAAAACTGAATTTAACCCTTTTTTCAAGGTGGCGGTAAATGCACATAGGAAACCTTGGTCGACAATTTGAAGTTAAGCTTTTCTAGCCCCCCCCCTCCCCCCTCCTCCCACGTCATATCAAAAATTTAGCCTTCTCGGTTTATTTGCATTTCCAAATGTATATAATGACTGGACTACTTACAAGAAAATCAATTCTTCTCCAAATTTCAGGATACCCTTGTATCATGCACAACATTTGACGTCGATTCATTCAGAATGAAATCCTGTTCGTAGTCGTCATAAAATTACACTAACATAAGACTCAGGCAGTTATAAAATTTCTCAAGATGCGACACAGTACAACACTGCCAGCAATGAAGCGTGCCATATTATTGAAAACTTATATTGCCAGCAATGAAAGTGATCATACTTCGAAAATCTATTATCTATTGATAGAAGATTTAAGTAACCACTGGTAAATGGCCAAACGATCAATACAGGCTATGAATGCATCGTCAAATTTGAATCCAAGGTTTTAACATCACGCAAATTCCATACAAAATAATCTAGGTTCGTTGATTTCATTTTAACGTTCTTGGCCTCTAACCATCAAGATAACCCTTTATGTTTTGAAATGGAGAATTAAAAATGTTATGCGGGAATTAATCATAAGAAAATTACAATTAAACAAGAGGAAACCGACAATAAAAAAGTGTGTGATTATGACCCTTTTATTTTGAGAGAGACCCCTGATTTTTACTTGAATTAGCAATTTTAATAAAAAGTTATGGGCCGGACAAGTACTCTTAACATGTATTTAAACATAATTTTATAACATTTACAATTTATAATATTTATAATTTAACAATTTTGTTAAGTATTTTTAGTACGTCGATGTTGATATCTTCTGCATCACCAAAGGAATACTTGTCCGAGTATTTATATCATAAATTTGACTGCTGCACATAACTTAGACAGTAACTTTTTTTTCTAGACTATTAATACTTCTTACATACCAATTATAAGTAGTATTTTTCTCATCTTCATTACGCTAATTTTTTAATGATTCAACTACTGTTTTTTTCAGTGGAAATAAATTCAAGGTCAAATTTATTGTGATTTCGGAATGAAAAAATAGGTAAACACTTTTTAAAATTGCTTTCAGTGGAGTATTGGATCTTTTGTACGATTTTTCGTGATATCATAGAAAAACGAAGGACCACCAATGTACTTGTCCGGGTTTTTTTCCCGGGTGGGGGTAAAATTTTCGAATGACGAAATTTCGAACAGCTAAAATAGCGAATTTTAACATACAATTATATATATATATCGATAATTGTATGTTAAAATTCGCTATTTTAGCTGTTCGAAATTTCGTCATTCGAAAATTTTACCCCCACCCTTTTTCCCTGGGAGGGGATTTTTGCTATTTTCGTTTTATTCAGAGATAATATACTCGTCGAGCCTCAGGCCAGCAGACGACAGAGCTGTCAATACACTGATCTCGAGACTCTACCGAGTCTCTTGATAAGATGATGTGACAGACTAACCTTTCATTTTCCTCTTACGTCAAGTTTTGTTTATTTGCAGAACGTTCCGATTTGATGCACTTTTTGGTTATGGCATGTAATAGTTGCGCTGCGATTTCGATCGCTCGCCCGTATGCCAGAATTTTTCCATAACCAAAATACTTGTATAGTAAAAATGTTAAGAATTTGTAAATCTCATTAATGCCAATAATAATTTTTTTTACTGCGATTACACGTGATATTTGCAACTGATATTTAGGAACTGAGTTTAAACATACGAGACAGGACTGCAGCCGTTTCTTTATTTCGCCACCGCGAGCGTTTCAGTCGAAAAATGTTTAGCCCCGCCCACACGCATATAGCCCATAATCAGCGTCGTTGTAAATCCAGCATTAAGGGGTTACCCCCACTTGTAGCGCAAAAAAAAGGCCTTTTTCATGAATTTTTTTAAAGAAAACTACAAAACTTTTTTAATCGATCACTATATCATCTTAAAGAACACATCTTGAAGAACTTCCAGTAATTTTTTTATTGAAAAATATTACATTGTTAAGTGGCAAATGGCCGTCAAAGAAATAATGTTTTTATTTGTACGGTTTGCGATGACCAACATTGCGGCGAAGTGGATCATCTGAAACAAAAAATGTGGATGAATTTAGTCAAATATAAGTATAAACTAGTCTTTAGTCGAAGGATTTAAAAAAATATTCATTTTTCACAAAATGGCGGACAGTCAAAGTTAATGGTTCGATTTTAACGAAAAAAAACGGCCGTTTTTTGGCTATAAAACGGTCATTTTTTTTCGAAACAAAAAATCGAACGATTAAAGACTACATTTTTATGTATTAAATAAGCCTGCAAAATTTCAAGAAGATCGGTTTATTAGTGTTCGAGTAATCTTGGTCACCGACTTCAGAAATGCCATTTCGAGAAAAACGCGTTTAAAGTTTCAATTTCAGTTTACACGAAGAAAATAATTTTTTTTGTAAACTTACATAGAGTCATCTATTCCGGGTCCATACAGAAGTTCTTCCGCCGACGATGCCGCTTGCAAAACGGAAATTTGGTGTTGCCTTCGTAACATTCTTCCTTCACGAGTGCTCTCGGCCGCACGTCTCTCTGCCAGTGCAATCCGTGCTTCGTCCATTTTATCAGCGTATTCGTGCGCGTTGTGTCCACAGCTCACTCCGATTGAGTTAAAATAAAATAATAATGATTTTGAACCTTCGTTGAATAGTCCAACGGCAATATAAGCTGCTAAATTTACAACGATTGCTCCACTCGAGACGATTTTTGGGCTGATTTTCCAAATAAGTTGATTGAAGCTTTCGTTGTTATTTTGATTGAAGCCACCGACGCATCTTTCGAGTAAACTTTCTTTACTCAGATCGTTGTATATAGGTCTGATGGCATCCAATACATTTGATGGAAGTGGTCTGTAATCGTGTTGGAAAGCCTCGTTTCTCGCCTGAGCTCGTTGATATGAACAGCACGACTCTTCACCGGTTGGACATCTCTTATGGTGTGGATTTGCATCGGTTGAACTGTAATGATCGAAGATCGCCCATATTGCCTCATGGATATCGTGAACAGAAGCAGAATGGCGTCGAATAGCAAGTCCATAGTACACAGTGAGCTTGTCAATAAATTTTCCTGACAGCTTTCCTTTACCACCAAGCTTTTTGTTTTTTTTTACTAAATTACGAAGGCAGGATCCCATACGCTTTTGGACGTGGTCGATGCATTCTTTTTTTATAACTTCTACGTCGTCATAAGGATGAGAATTTACTAGCCCAGTGTATGTCTTCGAATCTCCGTCTCCAATATAGTAACGGTACAGGACATTATATTTTGCTATTGAACGCTTGAAGATTTCGATAATAGAGTCCACCTCTATTTTTCCCGAGGAGCCTTCGTGATTTGCACTGCAGTTATCTTCGTGTATTTCGTACCATTCTTCGTATTCCGCATCATTTAGTTTATGTTTCCACGATTCACAGATTTTACAAAACGCACTTTTTACCACAAGATCAAGTACTTTTCCACTGTAGTAGCCTATGACCGATGTAACTCCGAACAACGACGTATATCCTCGCTTCCTCCAGGATCCATCTCCGGAAACTGTTAATTTAGAAGTTGCATCGCCTGCTGCATTAGGTGTATTTTCAATTTCTTCTCGTACGGCTTTTTTAAATATTACATCTGCACATGTTTTCACAGACTCATAAATACTTTTTAAATTATTGAATATGTAGTCTCGGTAAGAAACCTTGGCACGTCCATAAGTCCGCAAAATGTTTGTGCTCCAGCCAATCCTATGCCGAGAACTCGCATAGTGAATATAAATCGACGATTTATTTCATACGAATGTGCCACAAAAGGAGAAGATGGTATCAAATTATCTGCACGAGTCACATTTCACAACGACTTTGAAGCCTAGTCCTCTTGCATTTGCAGTTTCAAATTTAATATTTCCATTACACGTTTTGCACATCACTAAACTTGAAATAGCAGCAAACACAACACAAAAGTTTAAAATGCGATATTCAATATTAGGATTTTGATTCACAGTCATATCAATATTATCTTTCAGTTTCTTCGCAGACGTGCTGAAACTTTCAGTTTCCGATTCGGCCAGGTTCGGGTTAAAAATACCCTTCCTTTTTTTTGGTCGAGATTTCCGTAAATTATCACTGCTTCTTGTTTCTCGCGAACCTTTTTTCGATCCATTTTTAAATGTAAAATAAATAAAAACTGCGCTTATAATATTGTGAACGGCGGAAATAAATACGTCTCATATAGTCGAACTTTCGAGCTACACTGACGAATTTAAACCATAAAAGGCAACGACAATTCGTTTCTACAAATTCCAGTCTATTATATGAACGTTGTGAATGCCAGGTATACGACCCTTTTCATAGAACAATGGACTGAAACCGGAGAGAGTGTCGAGCGCGCCAGGCGGCAGACTAGCCGGTCGTTTACACAACGGATTCTTCTCTTTCAACGCTCATATCTCAGTCAATTTTGTTCGGATCGACTTGAAATTTTCAGGCCATATGTCTCAGATACTTATACTTCAAAAAAATGCAATAAAAAAAAATCGATTTTTTCAAAGTCGCAAGTGGGGGTAACCCGTTAAAAAGCGAATAAATACCGAGAAAAATAACCAACGTAAGTAACCAACATTAATTTAAATATCCTTAATTTCACCTCTGAATGAAATCAATAAACGACTCTACGGGCCATCCTCCCCTGCATTCTACTCCATATCGACAGACGAGGCTTCCGTCCCAGGGTAAAGGACTTGATTGTCTTGACCCGAAAGAAAAGTCAATACCGTGTTGCATCTTCCCTAATTCCGATAAGTTCACGGGGACCTAACAAGGTTCAAGATATATTTTGGAATTTGTTAAATATTTTTACCACATCGCGTTCATGCGCTACAAACTTCCAACTCTGCTGAAAAACACGTTTTTTTTGCCATTTTGACCTTAATTTGCTGGAAAACCTTGCGTGATAGGCAATTTTAGCGGCCGGATTCGTGTTCAACACGAAAAAATCTATCAAAAACACTTAGTTACTTTCCTATGAGAAAATTGATGTTGACTAGTGTAATTTTTCTCAATACATCCTGAAAAAAGGCAGATTTTATTACAACTTAAGTAAGTACATAATAAATAATAATCTTTTGTGTATCAATCATATTTTTTAATTCATTTTCACGGTTTCATTAATCTTAAGGGGTTTTGGTACAATTCCATTATTTTCAAGCAAAGCGCCAACTTCACATAGCAATATTTCGTCGAAAACAAATAAAAAAAAGCGTGTTCGTTCGGTCAATGGGGGGAAAACTCACCGTTTTCGTTGATGAATAAATGAATAATTAATAAACCATGTAGACGAATTATTTAATTTTTGGATACCGGAATTGCAATAGTATCCTTAGTGGTTTAGCAGTTTTTCAATTAGTTTTTAACATTTTTTCTCAGTATTCCATTCGTAAAACTGTCGTTCACCAATGACCTTAGGCATCTCACCATGTTAAAAAGTGTTTTTTGACATTTAATTTCACAAAAACGGTGTAGACGATCGATTTAAAATTTGGACAACACATTCAGTATATGTCAAAGAATATACTGTGTAAATTTGAAATAAATGGTTACATTTTGCCACTTGTACCGAAACTCCTTAACGGGACAGACCTAGTTAGAATTTTCGAAAAATCGATTTTTTTTTTATTTCATTTTCAAAAAGTAGAATCTCTTACGAACATTTTCCGCCCAGGTAAATGTAAATCGGACCATTATTCGCCGAAATACAAGACTTTGTAGCACGTCGTGTCTGAGCCATAGGTAAGCAGGTAGCGGACTTGAAGTGCGTTTTTCTCGAAACCATGTTTTTGAAGTCGGTGATCACTGTAGCTCGAGAACGGCTTTACCGATCGGGTTGAAATTTATATCACTTCTTCTATACATGGTAGTCCTCCATATGAACGAAGGATTTTTTTTTTTGGATAATTATTTTTATTTTTAATAGCAAAAAATGGAACTGATATTTTGGTCAAAAAAACACTTTTGACTTTTAACGGCCGCCATTTTGTGAAAAATGGAAATTTTTCAAAACCCTTCGTTCAACTGGAGCATTATATCATTAACTAAAAATCCCCTCCGTTTTTTTTGTTTCAGATGAGCCGTTGCAGCGTGAGCTTGATCACCGCAAACCGTGTTTTTTTTTGCAGCGTCCTCGGCAATTGACGGTCACCAGCTTATTTCGATATGTATTGCGTTGAAAAAATTGCAACATATACATTACATATGTATCTTTTAAACGGAAGAACTTTTGTTGTGAATTATTTTATCGTTTGACCAAAAAAAAATCGGAAAAAAGGCCTTTTTTTGACGTTCCAACTAGGTCTGTCCCGTTAAGGTTCATTTTATTATTAAAAATAACGGTAGGCAAGTATAGATAGCATTTAAATCACCTAGTACGGATCATATTTGAGATGATGAAACAGTTGAAAAAATATGTCATTTTTAGACATCTCCGTGTGTTTTTGATAGGTTTTAGATGGTACGCTAATTGAAAAAGTACAATAAATAATCGAGTTTACAAAATTTCAAAGTTTAGCTCGACGAAAGTGTGATTTATATGTAAATGAAATATGTCTACGCTGTAAATTATCACGTGGAAGAAAATAATTTGAACATAATGGATAAAAATTGTGAGTGTACGAAAAAATGTGCATCGTTTGTAATCGAAGAAAATAATTCGAATTCAATTGGAGAAAACGATTCGTACATAAGTTATGAAAACGACTCGAATTTAATGGAACAAAATTTTTCATACATAATTCAACAGAATAATGCGCAATTGATTGATAAGAATTATCCACGTGTAATTGAAGATGATAATTATTTTAATAGAGAAAAACGTTCAACTACGAAAATTGATGAGAGTTTTTTACCAAATGTATGTTTTTGCGATGGGGATTCCGTTGATGCAGCATCGTCAAAAAATTGGATAACATGTGGAGTTGAAAGAAGACTCCAAGAATTGCTCGAATTGAGCAAGCACAAAAATACTTTACGAAATTTAACTAATTCGAACACTGGAACGAATCCAGTTTTACTTCAGGACATTTCTGAAAAAAATCGTGATATTTGGAAGGACGTATCGCGAGACGGAAATGTCAAATCAAAAAACAAAGATAATAATCTGAAGAGCAGTAAGACAAAGAAACGATTATTTAAGTTAAAAAACTTGAAGAAATATTGTATAGGTGCGAATTGTTTGAAAAATCGTCCAAGGGCAAGATGTCGTGGCCACGATCGAGCTCCAGATGTTTACACTTATGTTATTCCCGAATGTAGTTGTTTATAGGATGACAATGGGCACTCTGCTAGAATCATTAATTTTTGGCTCTGATTCTGCAGATATTCGATTATTTGCTGTAATGACCGACTCGGAATCAGAATAAAAGCGTTCATTGCTAATGGATCAAAATCTGATAGTTTGTAAACCTAGACAAATTCTAATTTATCGCCAAGACGACGGTTTCACCAAAATTCTTCCTTCCAACAAGATGTTTCAGCAATTTACGATAAGAAAATTATTGGCAGAACGTCCCGAAATGTACGAATTTATGATGAAAGTCAAGGATTCGTTGCAAGAAAATATCAAAAAGGCATGTTGCACGCGAAGTAGACAAAGGATTAATGGAAAGAATGATAAAAGTTCAAGATATTAGATTGTGCCAAACTCTGAAGGAAGGCAAACAAATGTTACGGGCAGAGCTCAATCGAGAACTCCTGCAATCGTCATTCATTTTTTATTTGATGCCCCTTGATCAAGAAAGAGAAAGCCGGATAAATATAAATAATTTGATCATTTTATTATGGCGCGTGGAAATTTATTTATTTAGCAAACACTTATAAATTAAAAAGACTTATGGCTACATATGTACGTTTCACATAATTTTATATATATATACACAAATTTTCTTCAATAGCAAATGGTTGTTATTTATTCTGTTTCCTTTGCCCTATATTAATAGCATATCACACGAAGGTAATTCATTCTTTGTGTCTATACGAATGCATTTACTATCATGCTTACTGATAAATTCTACTCGTGTATATATTTAAAACAAAATTGTATTTTATATAACAAGTGCGGAAAACGATGGATTACATTGCGCGTAAAGTTGTCGTATGAGCCAAAGGCATATATGATGCATTTTGGCATGAATACGAGTGCGAATATACGTCATAAGTCGAGGCGAATGGGGCATACGGGCGATTGAAATCGTTGTTTTCCGCACTTGTTAGAATATTTGTTATGATACCTGCTTCGGAAGTTTGATTTGAGATTCGGAAACTAATTGCAGTTATGTTCAGTTGACGCTATATTTGTCTCGCGTGAAATTTGTTACGAATAAAAAACTGTCAACCACAGTCTAACATGCAGGTCTGGAAATGGAGGGGTCGCTTAACGATGAAAACTTTGTACTGCGGTGGCCGCTAGGGGCGCAACTATCTGTAAAGAGATGGTGGTGAGGCGCGGTGCGACGTCAGACAGAGGTATTGAATAAAGACAGCACTAAGGGCCGGTTCTTCCGCCGTCGGGTAAACTCGTAGGCAGCTTAACTGATGGATAAAAATTTATTTTGCGTTGTTCCACCTTTGGGTAAATTTTACCCGTCGGATAAAAGGCGTTACCCAATAGATAAATTACCCGCTGGTCTGGGTACCGTGTAGCACTTACCTAACAGATAAATAGGTGGTAGGGGTAGGAAAACCTTCTCGTAACGACATTTCGACGTCCAGTTTTCCTCGATATTATTGTTTACATGCCTTTTAGGTTATACGAAGGTTTCATACTCATTTATACTTGCGTTTTCACAAATGGAACTGGAACACCCACTTATTTATGGTAATGAAGATGATAGTGACCAATATGATGAAGAAATAGTAGTGGTGCTTCGAAAACGATATACAGTTCGCCCGATTTATTTAATGAATTTCTGAATGAAGAATTTGTGAGACGATTTCGGTTCAGCAAACGTACAGCCGAGATGATTTTGATCCTCATTGAAGAAAGAATTCGAACAAGGATTGCGAGGTAAATATTTATATTAACTAATTCGTTTTTATTCAAAAATATTTATCATAAGGGAAATGTGTTTATTATAAATAGCTTCCTATTTTTGGAAAGATAAAGACAACCTAGCCAAAAACAGCATAAATGCTGTGAAAAAAGCTGAGACAAGTAAATTTATGCCCTCTGAATAGTCGTTCCCACGGTCTTGTATACAGGTCTTGCAACTCGATAGAATTTCAATAGAAGGCAGTGACTCCACTGTTGAAGCCGAATCCAGGTGGCGCAGCGATAGAGGGATATATCAACATAACCTATATTTGTTAAATTCTCTCGCGTGTGACGTGTGACAATTTGTGAGTGCAGTATTATTATTTCCGTGCATGAATTAAAGTAGTGATTTTTTTTTCGAATTATGACGAAGCCTTGTGTTGTGCCGCGTTGTAAAACGGGTTACAACAATCTGAAAATTAAACGATCGGTTTTTAAAGTGCCATCGAATAGTGAGCGACTCAAAAAGTGGCAAAGCGCTATTCCAAATAAGCAGCTAACCTCTTCTCATTATGAAAGTGACGAAAAAATTTGTTGTAAAAAAAAAATTGTCAAAGTTGACGAACCAATAAAGCTTTGTTCCTCTCGATTTCATATGGTTTTCCTTCTTTTTCTACCTCCTCTACCGTTGTTAATATTTTTTCCTGTTTGTGTCTCTAGGAAAGCTATCTCAAGGTACAGAAATTATTTATTCAAGAATTCTAAAATCATCGTCAACATACGCCCAAAAGAAATATTGAATCGTCAAATACACGCTGCACGACGCATTAATATTGTCAAAAAGGAGAGTGACTTCATTTTTTTACAGAAAAAAGGGTAAAAAAAAATTATATCAACCGAGGTTTGAACCCAAAATAACTGGGCGAGAGCTCATGACTCAACACACTGAGCCACGAATTTTTTCAAAATAATGATTGAAAACTCGTTCATACTTATCACAGTTGCTTGATATTTAGGGAGAAGTTTAGATATCAACTAACTTAAAATATATTGGCTTTGGATTTGTTAGTTGATACACATCCTTCTTTCTTTAAACAAACTAAATTCATAGAAATTATAATGTATAAACAAAAATTTTGGCTTCAAGTTCAATGCTCGCGTGAGTCGCATGCGCGAGTGTTGTCATCTTTGTCGCACCGAATATCCCTCGAGCGCAGCGACGCCAGCGGCTTAACGCGTTAAGAGGACCACATCAAAATCTACAGTTGCAAGACCTGTATACAAGACCGTGGTCGTTCCAGTTAATTCCCCCCACCACCCAGCGCCAAAATACCGATTCCCACAAAAATTTATAAAAACCCGTCTAAGTCGTTCATGCAAAGATCTCCGCACAAAAATCCTTTCTAAAAACCAACTCATACAAAGTTTTATGAGTAACCGCTCTCATTATCTTATCAAATGAAGTCAAATTGTACAGAGGTGATAATTTCATTCTCGTAAAATGATGTAAGTTCACAAAAAGTTGATAAATAAATGAAGATCTATTAAAGTATATGTGGCCAAGTACGTGGGATTTTATCATGTTTATAAAATCTCCAATTATGTTCATATGCCATTTCTCTAATTAATGCTTTATTACAACGAATTATTATCCTATGACTTGGAACTACAAGGGCTTTAAAAAAAAAAATATAGAATTGCATTAGCCTGCGTGAGCTTGAACGCTGCCACGCTCTCATTTGTTATATTTGCAGTATAGTTTTATTGGTAACAAATTGATAAAAGTTTACTATCGTACGTAGAGCGGATACGCACAGAGGGCACCTTTACAACCCTACCAAAAAAAAAGCCTACTTGTAAGAATCTCTATCCCGCGATCTCTACCAAAGAAATGTCCACCAACAAAAAAACACTATCTAAGCCTAAAACTACCAAGATTTGTTTACTACCATGGCCATACTCTACCAACGAAGAATTACTAGCGTATATATCTATATACAGTGTAATATATAGTTATATTACATTAGTAATTCTTCGTTGGTAGAGTATGACCATGGTAGTGAACAAATCTTGGTAGCTTTAGTCTTTGATAGTGTTTTTTTGTTGGTTGACAATTCTTTGATAGAGATCGAGCGGTAGAGATTCTTACGGGTAGACTTTTTTTTTGGTAGGCTTGTAAAGGTGCCGCACAGAGTACTTGTCCGGGGTAGGGTGGAGATTGTCAGAATAATCAACTTCAGACCGTACGAAAGTGACTAGGGCTCAAGAGCCCAGAACGTGAGAGACTGCTTATAGATGCGGAGCACAGATGTCGCAACGGTTACTTTCGTCAATAATTCGCCGTTTACAGATTTGGTGACAGTGGTTCTCAACTAAATAGAGATATCCGAATACAAGACTTGATTTTAATGTAAGCGACGTTATTCCTTCGTAAATGATCATTTTGGAGGGCTTGTTCTTAATTTTTATTATTAAAAGGGTTATGCATAGCAATAATCTGGAGCGATTAGCTTACTTTGACAATAATTAATAAATATTAATAAGTATATAAATGAACAGAATAAGAAAAAATGGAGCTGTAATTAAGAATAAAAATAATAATAATAATAATAATAATAATAATCATTTTACTATTATTCAATATCAATAATTATAATAATTGTTGTTATAAATGTTTTATTTCTTTATTTATTATATTTAATACTATATTTTTGTTCCTGCGTATGACGGAACAAATGAGGAGAGGGGGAAGGGTGCACGGAATACTCAAGTATTATGTGCATATATATATTTGTAAGATTCTTAGATCAATTTTACAATGAATAAATAACAACAAATTGTACTGACATCTGGCTTTTGCTATTTTGTTTCAACATACTTCATCAGAACAATGACTGCTGGGTTTCAGCTCTCTATATCTAATAATAAAAAGATAATTATTTATTGAAAATAAAGCTGGAAAGTTGAAAACATATATTAATATATAGATATGCAAAGCTGCGTGCCCAAAGCGGAACATTATAGAAATTTCGTGGATGACTGTTTTAATTTTGATAGCAACGCGGCTATTGTTGTTAAATATTAAGAAAAATTTTAAACCATAGTTTTCTACTCCGTAAAACTTCAAATAAAATGTCAAGCAGCCCTAATATGCATGTACCATTTTCTCCCGATAGTTTTAAATACATCCGTAACAAAATGAGTAAGAGCTAGACTCACATCCCGAAGGTGGTGAGATCGATTCCACCCTCGGGCAACTTTTTTTTATAATGTAACGAATTCGAATAAATAGTAATATGCGAATAATTATTTTTCTTTAATTATTATAGAAATGAATTATTATTAACTGATTATTATTAATTATTGATTTTTTTATGCTCCTTTTATGTAGTTAGATATGCGAATAATTGATTCTGTATTCAATTTTTTGACAAATCTAATTATTCGCATAACTAACATGAAATACAATATAACGCAGAGCGAAAATGAATATGTGCCTATTTTACATTGTACTAATAAATGATTATATTGTTATTAAATATTCAGAAAAATTCCACTTTTAGACTACTAAATTAATTTTAGACTAATATACAGACTAGACTAGACCAACAAAAATTGAAAAACGTACTAAATTTACAAAAAGCGTACTAACGTACTAAATACTTTAAAACCGTATTAGATTAAGTACAATCTAGTACGTGTTTAAATAAATACTTATATTGTTGTTGAATATTCAGAAAAATTTAACTAGTAAACTACTAGACTAATTCTAGACTAATAGGCTAGATTAGTAGACTAGGCTAGACTCATAGATTTAGTACAATCAAGATCATTTTAAGGTGTTTAATACGTCGGTACGCATTTTATAAATCTAATACGTTTTTTAGTTTCTATTAATCTACTTTATTAGTCTATTAGTTTAATAGTGAAATTTTTCTTAATATTTAACAACAATATAATCGTTTAATTCGAATAATTGAATAGAATCAATTATTCGCATATCTAACTATATGAAAGAAACACCAGAAAATAATAATTAGAAATAATAATTAATTTATTTAATTATTAAAAAAAATAATTATTCGCACATTATTTGTTCACATTCCTTACATTATAAAAAAAAAAAAGTTGCCCGAGGGTGGAATCGAGCTCGCCACCTTCGGGATACGAGTCTAGCTCTTACCCATCCTGTTGCGAATGTATTTGAAAATTATTTATCGGTGGAAAATGGGACATGCTTATCAGGGCCGCTTGACATTTTATTTAAAGTTTTACGGAGTAGAAAACTGTGGTTTAAAATTTTTCTTAATATTTAACAACAATAGCCTCGTTGCTATCAAAATTAATACAGTCATCCACGAAATTTATATAATGTCCCACTTCGGGTAAGCAACTTTGCGCAGGGTAAAATACTCAGTCGCCTGCCATGTACCAGTAGTCGGTCTCTGTCCATACTTTGTATGAGTGGGAAGAGTGCCGAAGACAAGCTATATAAAATTAGCCGCTCGATTTTGACTTTTGCATTTTTTTTAAATTTATAATGATTGTTTGTCGATAGTTTGTGATTGTTTGATTAATTAAAACGTTTGTTTGATCATATTTTTTATCAAACAAACGAAACAAAAAAGGGCGTTAAGTTATAGCCGCAAATTTTTGAAATTTTATCTAATTTGATTTTTTCAAACGCCAATCGATTCGGAATCGTTTGTTTGAAACAAATAATATTATTTGAAGGTTTGTTTGATTGTTATTTTTCCAAAAAATGAATAAATAAAATATTGGATCGTTGTAGCTTTTACACTAGATTCTAATATACCCTCGAGCATTGGCCGAAGCGGTTGAGTTTACTTTTCAGAGCAATCATGATCTCGATTGTGTATAAAAAATATGTACATCTATTTGATTTAAAAACATTGAATTATTTATATTACCAGGCTGGCATTAAAATTAGGCTGTGTCTAGTCGTCCGGACACCCGGACAAATACGCGTCCGGTATTCGTCCGGATATTTGTCCAAAATGAGGTTATTTTTTTCAATTAATTTTTTTATAGTATGATGGTATATTGAAACTCCCTCCGAATATACACCTCGTAGCTATAAATGTCCGGACGAATAATCGCACGTAATTCGTCCGGATATACAATTTATAATGATTTTCGTATATCCGAACGAATAATCATACAGAATTCATCCGGGTATATAATGAATTACGTATCGACGAACGATTTCCAAGGGTTCTAATATGTATCCGGACGACTAATCGTACGTATTTCATACGGATACATAAGAAATAAAGGTATTTGCATGTATCTGGACGAGTAATCGCACGTAATTCGTCCGGAAATACAATTTATAATGGTTTCCGTATAGTATATCCGGACGAATACTCACAGGTAATTCATCCGAATATACAATTTCTGATAGTTTTTATATGTATCCGGATAACTAATCGTACGTAATTCATCCGGATATATGATGAATAAAGGTATTTGCATGTATCCGAACGAATAATCGCACGTAATTCGTCCGGATATACAATTTATGATAGTTGTTATAATAGTTGGACATGAGAAAATAGTAGGGTGGGTTGGGGTCATCTTGCGGTTGTTTTTTGAATAGTTGGGCATGTGGAAATAGTAGGGTGGGTTTGGGTCATCTTGCGGTTGTTTTTTGAATAGTTGGACATGAGGAAATAATAGGGTGAGTTTGGGTCATCTTGCCGTTGTTTTTTGAACAGTTGGACATGAGGAAATAGTAGGGTGGGTTTGGGTCATCTTGCGGTTGTTTTTTGAATAGTTGAACATGTATTTGAATAGTTGGATAAAAATACTTTTTTCACATGTCCAACTATTCAAAAAACAACCGCAAGATGACCCAAACCCACCCTACTATTTTCTCATGTCCAACTATTCAAAAAACAACCGCAAGATGACCCATACCCACCCTACTATTTCCTCATGTCCAACTATTCAAAAAACAATCGCAAGATGACCCAAACTCACCCTATTATTTCCACATGTCCAACTATTCAAAAAACAACCGCAAGATGACTCAAACCCACCCTACTATTTCCACATGCCCAACTATTCAAAAAATAACCGCAAGATGACCCAAACCCACCCTACTATTTCCTCATGTCCAACTCTTATAACAACTGTCATAAATTGTATATCCGGACGACTTACGTGCGATTATTCGTTCGGATACATGCAAATACCTTTATTCATCATATATCCGGATGAATTACGTACGATTAGTCGTCCGGATACATATTAGAACCCTTGGAAATCGTTCGTCGATACGTAATTCATTATATATCCGGATGAATTCTGTACGATTATTCGTTCGGATATACGAAAATCATTATAAATTGTTTATCCGGACGAATTACGTACGATTATTCGTCCGGATATTTATAGCTACGAGGTGTATATTCGGAGGGAGTTTCAATATACCATCATACTATAAAAAAATTAATTGAAAAAAAAATAACCTCATTTTGGACAAATATCCGGACGAATACCGGACGCGTATTTGTCCGGGTGTCCGGACGACTAGACACAGCCTAATTTTAATGCTAGCCTGGTAATAGAAATAATTCAATGTTTTTAAATCGAATAGATGTACACATTTTTTATAAACAATCGAGATCATGATTGCTCTGAAAAGTAAACTCAACCGCTTCGGCCAATGCTCGAGGTTATATTGGAATCCAGTGTAAAAGCTACAATGATCCAATATTTTATTTATTCATTTTTTGGAAAAACAACAATCAAACAAACGTTCAAATAATATTATTTGTTTCAAACAAACGATTCCGAATCGATTGGCGTTTGAAAAAATCAAATTAGACAAAATTTCAAAAATTTGCGGCTAACTTAACGCCCTTTTTTGTTTCGTTTGTTTGATAAAAAATATGATCAAACAAACATTTTAATTAATCAAACAATCACAAACTATCGACAAACAATCATTATAAATTAAAAAAAAAATGCAAAAGTCAAAATCGAGCGGCTAATTTTATATAGCTCCGAAGACATCTACCACGCTCTTCCCACTCATACAACGCCGACTACTGGTACATGGCTGGCGACTGGGTGTTTTACCCTATCTATATATTAATATTTGTTCTTCAACTTTCCAGCTTTGTTTTAAATAAATAATTATCTTTTTATTATTAGATATTGAAAGCTGAAACCCAGCAGTCATTGTTCTGATAAAGTATGTTGAAACAAAATAGTAAAATCCAGATGTCATTACAATTTGTTATTATTTATTCATTGAAAAATTGATCTAAAAATCTCACAAATTTATACATGTACATAATACTTGAGTATTCCATGCATCTTTCCCCCTCTCCTCATTTGTTCCGTCATACGCACGAACAAAAATATAGTATCAAATATAATAAATAAAGAAATAAAACATTTATAACAACAATTATTATAATTATTGATACTGAACAATAGCAAAATGATGATGATTATTAATATTATTATTCTTAATTATAGCTCCATTTTTTCTTATTCTGTTCATTTACTTATTAATGTTTATTAATTATTGTCAAAGTAAGCTAATCGCTCCAGATTATTGCTATGTATAACCCTTTTAATAATAAAAATTAAGAACAAGCCCTCCAAAATGATAATTTGCGAAGGAATAACGTCGCTTCAAGTCTCGTATTCGGATATGTCTATTTAGTTGAGAACCACTGTCACCCAATCTGTAAACGGCTAATTATCGACGAAAGTAACCGTTGCGACATCTGTGCTCCGCATCTATAAGCATTCTCTCACGTTAGGCTGGGCTCTTGAGCTCTAGTCACTTTCGTACGGTCTGATAAGTTGATTATTCTGACAATCTCCACCCTACCCTATATATATAGGGTGGAGTAGGGTGGGTTTGGGTTATCTCGGGATTATTTTTTGAATCGTTGGACATGTGAAAATAGTAGGGTGGGTTTGGGTTATCTCGGGGTTGTTTTTTGAATCGTTCGACATGTGGAAATAGTAGGACATATGGTAATAGTAGGGGCAGGAAATAGTAGTTCAAATTGGGTTGAAATTTTTAAAATCAGAAATTTTTTTTTTTGACGGATATTTTGACAGCGGATATTTTGACCGCGTATATTCTGTCGCCGATATTGTGTCAAAGAACATTCCGTCATGACACCGTTCCACAGTACGTTTTTCACTTATCCACGTTATTTTGCGTAAATTTTGATGAACACATTACGACGTCTCCAATGAGAGTTCAGGTATACCCTAGCAAATCCCAAAAAAAAATCCCTAGGCATGCGAAGCTTTTTGACTACAGTATGATAGATTGATACTTCAATCATTAAACAATCACTTTGTAAAGTATTCTAACATTACTTATGTGTTTGCCAAATCATTTCTGATTGTTTAAAAAAAAAAACTATATTTGAAATTAAGTTCTGCTAACTATACACCAATACATTTTTATTAATTATTAGTAAACTATTATTCCGAAAACTATCATAATAGCTTCGATAACTTACGAAAACGATTTCTAAACCATATCAACAATAAAAGAAGAAAATTATCAAATTCATCTGCCAAATATACAGAACCCAATTGTGCTCTGTTCAATACCTCCTGCAGTCGCACCGCGCCTCGCCACCATCTCTTCAAAGATAGCTGCGCCCCTAGCGGCCGCTGCAGTAAAAAGTTTTTGTCATTAAGCGACCTCTCCGATCCGGGAATTTTCATACCTGGAGCCATATTACAAAACAGAGCAAGGGCAAGAATTAAGGGGAATGGGAAAAAAGGGAAGGGTCGCACTATACTTATATTGAAGTAAATTAATTTCGTAAATTTTATTTATTTATAAATGCTCATAAAGATGTTAATTCATATATTTTTTCAAACATTGCTCATAGCAATCGTTTTTAAATCCTATATTTCTTCGAATGTTTTTTTTATTGTCGAAAAAAAAATTTCATAATTTTTTGCTTCATTAGAGAGGAAAAATTTTGGCCACCGAGAGTGCTTAATTTTTCGAAAAGATTCTTATAAATAAATTAATAACTAACATCGATAAAGTATTAACGGAGTGTAAATAACAATTTTTATACATGTGATCTAACGTGAATAATCAATTATATTACATAAAATAATATCGATAATTTCATTCGTTTATAAATGCTTATGAAGATCGCATATATTTCTTGACGTCACTTATCGTATTTCCTCCCCGCTTAGAAAATCCTATTGAAACCCATAGAAAAAAATGAATCGGAATCAACGGTATTATTTGTCCAGAAAATAACCTATTCAAATGCCCCTTTTCGATAGACTTTTTCAATAGGAGAGAACCCTATTCAACTGTTCCAATCCCATAGACTTCCTCAATGGGAATGAATCGGTAAAAACACTTAACTGGGTCATCCCATGTGACAGCTATTTTTTTCACTTTTTTTGGGATTTTTTTTTTTGATGAACCATTAAAACACACTATCTTTGAATTTTTATCACACATTTGTTAACATTTTTACAGTCCCTCAGAATTTTATCAAAAAAAATAACGAGCTGAATCAACTTTACACCGTTTGGAAGACACTCATGTGTTGGTTGACGGCTGCCATGATTCCGGAGGTTTTGCTCATCTAAAATCAAAAAATCAAACGGCATTTTAATTTGTAGACCTGGGACTATCGCTGGAACTAGAATAAAGTAAAAATATCGAAAATTAAATTTTTGGCATGGTTTTAAATGTTAAGTTCAAAGTTTCGTCGTTTTTTTCGACTTTTAAAACCGTGCCAAAAATTCAATTTTCGATATTTTTACTTTACTCTAGTTCCAGCGATAGTCCCAGATCTACAAATTAAAATGCCGTTTCATTTTTTGATTTCAGATGAGCAAAATCTCCGAAATCATGGCAGCCGTCAAGCAACATATGAGTGTCTTCCGAACGATGTAAAGTCGATTCAACTCGTTATTTTTGTTTGATAATATTCTGAGGGACTGTAAAAATGTTAATAAATGTGTGGTAAAAATTCAAAGATGTTGTGTTTTAATGGTTCATCAAAAAAAAATCTCAAAAAAGCGAAAAAAAATAGCTGTCACATGGGATGACCCCGTTAAAGCAAGGAAAAACGAATCGGAATTATCCGATTGCTTTGCACTGTAAAAAAAAAATTTCTAGCTCCAAACAAAATTTACTTGAACGAAGTAAATTATTTATTTGTATATTATCCAGTAATTCAGTACTCGCATGAAGTAAATATATCTTTGATCGAAAAATCATGGTTAGTAAAGGCAAATACAAAATTATTTAAAGAAATGCACAGTTTCAAGATCGAAATGAATGGGTTACTGAAAACAAAAAATCGGTTTTTTTTCAACCAACAATTCATATTTTATTATTATTGATCACATTTTAATATGCCCATCACTCCTGACATTCATTTTTACGAAAAAAATTTTCTACCTACACGGAGATTCGATCCGACCTACCTACCCACCTACAACCTAACCAGCACGGACGCTACCTATTACACCATCCTCTACATCAGAACTTGAGTTTGAAAAATGATACATAAATCGCAAGTCCGGCATGGAGTAAGAAAAGCCAATGCATAATCTATAAAACAATATTTATTGAAATTCGTTTTTACTATTCTGTTTTAACCATTATTATATTGAAAAGTCGGATTAATATTCGTTTTAGTAAAGAAAAAAAAATCGTGAGGTGATCGCTTGGAAAAAAAATTTAAGCAAATATACACACTTAAAAGGAGTGTACGATTCGTATTTGTAAGAAAAAACATTTTAACTCCGATTTTAAATCGGATTATCGGATATTTAAATCGGAAATCGGATATTTAAATCGATTGGATCTTATAAAAATCGTATCACGCAATGTTCCTATTGCAACCGATTCAGTATTTAAATTGGAATCGTTTTGGAATTTACCATTTCACGAAACTCATTCAAACCCATAAACTTGTCAATTGGACGATTTCCCATTAGATTCATTCATTCCAATTGGATTTCATAAAAATTATTAAAACCCATAAAATTGTCAACTAGACTATTTCCCATTAGATATTCTATTTAATACGAAATTTCCCATACATTCCGATTGACAGTTCATGCAGTTCTCTATACACTGCTTCCCATTCATTTCCGATTGGATCCCATGAAAATCGTATCACGGAATATTCCTATTGCAACCGATTCAATATTTAAATTGGAATCGAGTTGAAATTTACCTTTTCAGGAAGCTCATTCAATCCCATAAACTTGTCAATTCGACTATTTCCCATTACATATTCTATTTAATGTGAAATTTCCCATACATTCTGATTGACAGTGGATGCAATTTTTGACACACCATTTCCCATTCATTTCTGATTGGATCTCATAAAAATCCTATCGCAGAATTTTCCTATTGCGATCGATTCAGAATTTGAATTGGAAATGTATCGGAATTCTCCTTTTCAAAAAACTCATAGTACAGTCAATAAGTATATTTTCTATTAAGTACCATTTAATGCGTTATTTCCAATTCATTCCGGTTAATGATACAGGCTGATTCAAACCCATTGATACCGATTGACTTCCAATCGGAGGACATATCGCTCTCCTATTGACGCATTCATTCCGATTAAATTTCTATGGGTTCCTATCGGTTTCAATCGATATCTATCCGATTTTCTAAGCAGGGCTCCTACATATTTTAATATTGAAAAAAAAAAATAACAGAGTTCAATTATTTTTCGCTTGATTCATGAGTTTCAATTTTGGCCATGAAGAGAGCTTAGTTCTCCGGTAATATTCTAATAAAAACATCGATTTTTAACGTCGAATAAAAGATGAATGTTGTATAAGTAACAATTTCTACGGATTAGGTAAGTGATTGTATGCTGCATGAGTCGCAATACAACAATTGCAAGTAAAACTGAAAATACTAATCACAAGAAGTACAGCAATAATCCAAAGATACGCTAGGAGCTTGGGAAATCGCTCGGGCAACCAAAGAACTGTGAATTCCAAAGCTTTTTCTGTTGTATCTAAAAAATCAAGAAACAAATAAGAATCCAATACTTTAAAAAAAGTTTTGTGTTCGTAGGTTTTATTTCGTTATTCGTGTGAACATGACGTGCAATATTTTTTATTTATTTTATAAAATATTGACCCATAGCATCCTTTTATTCTAATGAAAATTTCTCAAGAATGTCTTCGTGTTTTTTAAAATTCCCTAAGAACAAATTTTCAATCACAAAGAATAAATTTATTGCATTTCTATGTAGAATTTGAAATATATATAATTCTGCATATTTGAAAAATTATAGAAAATGATGGAAGTTACGAAAATTCTAGAAATCCTTATAAATGTGAGAAAAAGACTGACAAAAATATTCTTTAATAACGAAAATTGATTAGGTTTGTATGCAAAATTTGAAAATGCAATATTTAAGAAATTGTGGTAAATTCCCTCACCTATGTATGCAAGACCATATCCCATATGAGAAGTTCCCATTCGATAAGAGCACGTTGGTATTTGCAATTCGTGTACATCGCCCATATCGAGTCTTAATTGATAGAGGGGCGTTTCGTGAGGAGGCAAAACCCAAGTATCGCTCAATTGATCAGTGGCTGTGTCGAGGCTCAGATGTTTCGCTTTGTGATCGTGGGCTGTGAAAATAACTTGAGGACTCAGTTCTTTGATTACCTAGATTTGCAAAAAACAGTATATTATATATATATATATATATATATATATATATATATATATATATATATATATATATATTCGTCGTTTTAGATAATTAAACTCAAAGAATACACATAAGTATATGTATTACTGTTATCAACGATAACACAGATAGGCTCACATTTCGAACGAATGGTCCGGGTGAAAATAACAATGGCATGTGACTCAGTATAACATTCGTCGTATTTCTCTCCGTATAATCGTTGAGAAAAGCTTCTTTTGGCGCATTTGGCATCGTGCGGGTAAGTCTGTTGACCTGTTTAATTAAACATAAAATTTTCAAGAAAAAAATATCAGGTGTTTCTCCACTATTTGCAAAATATTCCAAAACAAAAAACATGTTATTTGAAATACCTTGAAAAATGTAACACTCTTGTAAACCATTGTGTCTGGCTGGTTATACGCAAATTTGAATCTATTATGTATTCTAGTTGAAACCGTGTCTTCCTCACCACCAATATCATTATCTCCTGGTAAGTACATTTTCTGAAAGGTAAACATCACGTTAAAAAAAATAAATAAAAAAAAACAACTCGAAAATGCATCGAAATACGTTTAAAAATGATGTTTCAAATTCCAATTGAAACGATAGCAAATTGAAAACTTCAGAAACGCTTATAATTAATAATTCGTATAATCAACAAATAAATGTTTTCCTGTTTGCACAACTATGTACAAGTGTATTTATAAAAATAATTTATCTTTTGTTTACGAAAATATGTCTTGAAGTAAAAAGTGTTTGCAGGGCGTAACTTACCAAAATGTTATCTTTGGTATAGAATATGTCATCTAATCTTTTCTTGTACTTGGAGAAGTCTTCTATTGTCGCGATGTGGCCTTCGTCCATCAGATCGCCAAGAAATGCTATTACATGAGGCTGAGAGTGTCTGACCACCCTTGAAAAAGTGTTGGCTAAGTACCTGCGAGTAAACAATTGAATCCATCATGAAGCAAATGGAAAAGTAAGATTTCACAAGTCAAACGGGTAAACAACGATATCTAGAAATTTTTGTGCACACTCACCTGTCGCTATCCCACCGGGCGAACCAAGCCCCATGATAATTCTCATTTTTCTCACCCAATATTTGTGGGTCAGCTACGAGTAACAACTTCACACAATTTTCACAATTTCTTGAGGACCATCTAAAGCTCTCTATCTCATAGGCAAGAAATTCATTGTAGAATATTGTTACTCCTAGGATCAGGGAAACTAGAGTGAGCTTGTGTCTTGTTCTAGAAAGTCCAATAATAATAATAATAATAATAATAAACATAGGAATGAAAATAAAAGATGTTATTTGTCTTTCTTTGTACTGTATTAGAGCGTATGTAAAGTTTGTTATTATAATTGTTTATTTTCAATTAAATTAAACTTTATATTTACATTTGGTAATAAAATATTTGTTTTTGATTCTTTTTATATTTAAACACGAATATTCAATGCAATTAATTTTCTGTATTTACATTTTTCCGTCTTTGGAGTTTTGAAACTCTGAAATAATTCTCGATAATACCAAAAATTGCATAGCACTAACTATATATAACAAATAATGTCAAATTTCTATATTAAAATGTCAAAACTACAAACATTACTAGCCTTAATTTTTTTTAATCACCTGTTATTAATATGTAAAAAACAAAAACTAGGATTATTTTACGAACAGAACATGTACCTGTTTCGCAGTAACATTGTTTTTCAATGAAATGAAAAAATCAATGAGTAATTCAACTTCGATGTAATGGGCATCGCTTTCCTTCGTTTTTACTCATTTTTCGCCATTACACGGTGGAGGAATCGTATTCTTTGTTTTTAGTTCTATTACTTCTTTTAATTTTTTCCTTGCGGAAGCAGTATTGCGCGCTGGCCCCCGGCTAGCCCAGGTATTCGAACGAAATAAAATGATTGTGTATGCGCACAAAACGTTCATTCAAACGATTCAAACAAAGCTTTTGTCATATTAATTCAATACTTTTAAGTATAGCGTGTATAATATAATAAGAATAACAAACGAATGTACGATTATTCTTGCACCCACGGTCTTACGTATACAGGTCTTGCCCACGGTCTTACATACAGGTCTTGAAACTCAGATGGTGGGGGGTGACCCGTGACAACGAAGTGAACGAAGTCAGATTTACGTAATAGAAGCCCAGTTCTTATGGGCGACTTGAAGACAAACTTTCTGCGACCCGAACTGCCGCTCCGCGGCGCGGCGTTCGCTCCGTGACGTCACTAGCGACCAGAGTCGTCACGAAGCTTGTAGTGGCCAGGCTAGTCTCACGTCATATTCACAGACGGGAGACTAGCCAAAAAGATAAAGAAGAAGACGAAGGCTTGTCGGGCTGAAGTGCGTCAAGAGCGATTGTTCCTCGATTTTTGTCGGTTTTTTTTACGTGTGTATTACGGTATAATTCATTACCAAATTGACTGTCGTTTTAATCGTGTAAATGAATAATAATAAATGCGTGTAGTATCGGGCGGGTAAGTGAAAATACGATCGTACAAGTGTTCCAATCGTACATAAATCAAGGATGATTACCATTTATTCCAATTAACGCGAAAGACACGCTGCCTGTGAGAAAAGTCCTTTCTGCTGCTCACAGAGTGGTCCGCCACTTTTTTTCGCTACCATAGATAAAAAAACATACATTTCAACGTTTTCTTATTTACGAGGGATAAACAAAATTAGAGTCAAAAAATTCAGAACAGATCGACGTGAAAACTTTTCCTTTGCCATCGACTTCTTTCTCCTTAATTCCGCGTACGTGTATAAACAAATTTAAATCTCGTAGTGATACGAAATCTCAATTGGTTATGTACTATTCAGCTTGTTCGACTTGGAGTTTGTAATACCGTAATTAATCGATGTTGCAAGATTTACCGCTAGAAAATGACCTTGACAGTATCGCAAGTATTCCGATACCCAGCGGCGATGTGCCAAGCACGGACTCGCCGCTACGACAAAATGAAACATCCTCGAACAAAAGTACGACTGAAATTAGCGAAGGAACCGTGGATTCCCAAACTTCAGACGCGGGTACAGGAACTCCCGAAAGTACCAAAGATGCCTCCAACAAAAATTTACCTCTAACCAATCCTGTCAAAACTACCAAGCCTGTCTTGGGAAAAATTCAAGCTAAAAAACGCTTGATGGCTTTTGCCAACAAATACAATGTCTTGCCAAAAGTTCAGAAACCCAAACCTAAGCTTCAAATGGCCAACAAAAATCAAGCTTCAGAAACCATGAAAAACAAACAAAAGTCTACCAACAACGTTAAAATGCTCATTGATGAATTGAACAATGCTAAATCGAAAATCGAAGCTGCTCTTGACATTCAGGAAAAACAGGAACAACATTCCAGCCAACAATTAAAAACTAAGAAACAAGGAGGTATTGATTCATTGATTTATGTATTAATTTATAAATTTATAGTTTTACTTATATAGTAAACTTGAATTCAGTGCAAAATGTAGAGGTACCTATTTGAGTTAATAATGTTGCAGGATAGAAAGAAGCATTGTTTAAACTTAATGAGGAAGTGTTTTTTTATGCAACAAAAAATATTTAGTTTGTCAATCATTTGTTTCATTTTTTAAATAGTCCCAATTTTTTCACACGTTTAGTTTCTAGGTCCCAAAAAATATTGTCAAATTATTATACCGCCATGTATAAATTTTGGGCTCTACAAAAATGAGAAATTACACTGCATTCCAACAATACAAAATTCAACATTGCTTTCTTTTCAAAACTTCATTTTTAGTTTTCAAACGGTTTAAGGCAGTGGTTTGCCTTAAAGGGTAAAAAAAAGGTCATTTTCAAGAATTTTTTTTTTCAAGTAAAACATAATTAATCTCTGAACTTTTGCACACATTTTATTACATATTACAACAACACATAAAAATTTTTTTATCAAAATATAATAAAGGAATGATATCCTTTACGGTACAAGAACAAAGCGCCTTGCTACAGGAAATTCAAATTGATGAGAGCTGGGGAGCCCTTAATTTTTACCTGAAATAAAAAAACCAAAAAGATTTTTATTTTAGACACTTTTCTATAGTCAATGAACTAAGAAAAATTGAAGAAACAGTAAAGAATATAGTAATAATGTTACAAGCTGAAACGTAAAAGTGACAATTTTGAGCCAAAACTTTAATACTTTTTTGCAATAAATATTGTTTAAAATGAAGTTTTCACCAATTTTCTTAGTTCATTTAGGATGGTTAGCAATACTCCAAAGAATAAGTCTTGTTTTAAGTCGATAAGTCAAACAGTTTTTTTGCTATGAGTCTTGCTAAATTGGACAAATCACAAAAACAATATTTCAGGAAAATACGCTTCAAAGTTTGTAGCGTTTGTACGTACTCGTGCGGCACCTTGTTGCTCTCGACTCTGTAACTTTCAAAATTCGTTCCAATAGTCTTTCAAACTTTGAGAACATATTGTTCGATACTTGAACTATCGATTAAAGCCAATGAAGAAAAAAGACAAAAATGGGCTAAAACTGTTTTATTTCAAACGGACAAACAATATGGAAAAATATCCACTTCAAAATTTGCAGCTATCTCTCCCGCACGTATGCGACTGATCCATACCCTTAAGCACTATTTTGGTAATGCATAACTGCATATTAATTTCAGGCTCTACTAAAAGAAAATTCTATTGACTTGCAGGACTGTGCTTACCTTCAATTTAATTTATTTACTTATTTATCATCAATTTTATAGTTTATCAATGAATATTTATACAAGAAAACTTCAATTAATTGCAGAAAGTAAAGACACTCGTTCAATTATTTATTTATTTATTTATGTCGTGTTACCTGTGTACATCAGAAATACTCCAATACTTATTTACAAAATGCAGAGATTGAAATTGATATTTCCATCAAAAATTGGCACCAACATAAAAGTATGATTGAATTTCCATCACAATCAATCGGATAATATTGAAGTATACATGGTCGAATAACCAATAATGTTTTTTGTTACTCTTGAATTCCCCATATTTTGGAATGAAACAATTTTCTTCATCAAACTCTGTGACTCTAGCTGATAACCAGACAAAAATTAACACAATTGCATAAGACAAGTATAAAAAAAATGTAGGAGTTACAAAAAAAAATGGATGTCGCATGTGTACCAATGATACAAGCTTTGACATCATAATTATAAATCACATTCGTATTGAATACAGCTAAAAAAAGTGTGCACATTTTAAGTGACTCTGTGTAACGATTTGTTTGATAAAATTTCAGAAGAAAAGCTATTGGCGATAGAAGAAATAGTACGCGAAGAGGCGCAAAGAAAGGCACTGGAGAGGGAAAGTCCATTGTCGGGATTGCATCATGGACGACAATCGGCAAATTCGAGTCAAGAGGAAAGTAGCGTCAAGTCTCAGCGCTCCGACAGAATTATTCTGGATATTAAAAAATATTCAGATAGCAGAGGTAGACCGAGATCTTACGACAATAATCCTTTGCGGCATGCGCGAGTATTTGATAATCACAAAATAACGGAACACTCGTCGTCGTTCAGACGACAAAGAAGTTGTAGCAGAGAGAGACAGGAGGAAAGCAGGAGTAGAGAACGCAGAGACAGGATGAGAGATAAGAATCAGGTAAAATATCACGAGAAAGAGCGTCGCAGTAGAGAAGCGGTAGATAGAAGAGATGGCAAAGAGGAGAGACATCGAAATACGATGAGAGACGAGAGGAAGGATTTCAAGCGTCACGTTAGAGGCGGAGAGGAGAAGTACAAGAGCGATAATCATGGGAGGGAAATACAGAGAGGTATTAAAATTCAAGAAATAACTAAGGAGAGTAGAATGCAATCAACAATATTCCAAGATCGGAAGGACAGTATTTTACCGGAAGAGAAATGTGCAGTAAGAGATACTGAAGACACGAAAATTTCGCGAAATCGAAGCGATATTCCGGAATTGTTGAAGAACCCAACCGACAAATTGAAAGAGGTCAAAGTGGATGTTAAGGTCGAGACTGCAGAAAGAGTAGAAAGAGATATAAAAGGTGAGGAAAAAAAAGAAACTAGAGAAGAGAGCATAGTTGGAGATGAAAAAAAAGGATCCAAGGATGAATTATCAATGAGAGAAGAGAAAAAGGATCGTAAGATCGATGATAAAACGAGTAGTGAATCTACAAACTGCGAAAGCGGAACAAAAGGCACAAACACATGCAAAGAGGAAGATGTAAATAGTCCAAGGGGTAGCCGGATGAAGGGGGATAAGAGACAAAGTCGTAGTAACAGCAAAACGCACGATGATCAAAAGGAACAGAAAAGACGAAGCAGATCGAAAGATAAAAAAAAAAATCGGAGTGACAGCAGTGTTAAAGAGGAGCATAAAAAGAGTAATTTAAATCATCATTCATCTCGTGATTCGAAGAATACTAACAAAGTTGGAGAAAATGAGAAAACTTCAAAGTTTAGTTCGTGGGTTGGACTGAAGCACTCGGCATTTCCATCGACGATTTTGAATACTCCGGAAGATTCGACGGTTCAATTTGGAGGTTCAAACGAAGCTGCAAAAGCCAGGTAAATTATTATAGATATTCAGTTTGATTGTTCATTTTAAAATATATTGGTCAATCATTCATTCATGAAATGACTATTTTTCACATCGGACACTCCAAAAAATGATGAATATTGTTGTTTTGTTTGTTTGTAGAACCGCACAAGATTATACGAAGCATTTTCAGCAGATGATGATGATCGGCGAACACCGATTAATACGGAGTCCCTTAATAGCGTCAGGATTGCAAGGACCGAAGTATTATCCACCGGAATCGATAAAGGCAACTAAGAACGTGAAAGGCTCTTCGATACTTTATTGTGAAAATCCTCGTGTATCTCTTCTTCTAACTCGCGAACAGGTTTACCAGGCGATTCCGAACGAGCGTCGTAATGCGATGAGGGAAATATGCGAAACGACACGCGAACGGTAAGACACGTGAACATTATTGCTCATTTTGTTATTTATTATCAAATTTAAATTTAAATATAAGTTTAAGTTAAAATAACTTAAACATTTTCAAATCAACGGATCGATTAATAAATTCATTTGCAATCATTATTCTACATATTTTATACAGAGAGGAGTCGGTCGAATTGAAAGACAAGCATCGCAAATGGTATCGAAGACACGGAGGTAAAGGAGGATCAGAAAAGTCACGGAAATGTAAAACCTCTCATTGCCTACCGAAGTCAAAATGGGATAGCGAAGAGGAGTATCCAGAGTCGCGATCCGATTTCGAAGCTGCAATATTGCCGGACGTCGCAAATTTGAATGCAGAGACTCGTTCGAGCAAAAAAATAAGTATGTTATATTTGCCGATAGATTGTAGGATCGGGTTTTTACGGGATTATGCTATTGGAAAATGGTGAATCCAGTGAAATAGGAAAAGTCGAGCGAAATTTTTTGTATTAAAAAGGCTTGGCACACAATGGTAATGGGATAAACCAAAATACACAGAGAATGTCGAAGAATTTTTAGAGCTGCAACAATAAATTGATAGAATTTGATATTTTTGCACCTCGAAGTTTTTCGTAATTTCTTATCATATTATTATAATAGCAACAATTGGTATTTTTTATCCAAGATTCGATTCCATTGGTCGAGTTGTCGGAACGGACTGAATTTCATTTTTTTCACACGATCATTTCACGCCATTATTTATTCTTTAGGTAAACGAGCTCCTTTGGATGCACTCCCACTAGATCACAAAGCCACGCCATCGGATGTCGAAACACAATTTGAATTGAACCAATCTCGAGATGCGGATGATAAAACGAACGAAATAGTCGGTGAAAAACTTGTGTCGGAATACGAGCAATTTATGAAAATGCTTAGTAACGATATACCATTGGGCGAATCAACAAAGACCGAAGAAATGGTGAAAATCAAATCATCGAGTGACACAATACCGGTGGAGTTCGATTTTGGTCGAGATTTAATAAAACACAACGTGGATACATACAAAACATCAACGGAGGAAAAAATTTTCGTATCGAAAAGGCAATTATCGAGCAAAATAAGTCACTCGAAGGACGATAATGACGAAACGATCGGTGAAACTGCCTCGAAAGAAAATCTTTCTGCAGAAAATTCGTTGATTATTGACGATTGGAGAAGTGTACGAATCAAAGTAGAACGAACGAGCGACGCTGAAGATCCAATGACGATGAGAGTACGATCGAAAAGAAAGACAGAAAAAATGGTGAAACGTGCGACTTCGACGAACTCGAGCGACTCATCATCCTCTTCGAGCTCATCCGAGTCGGAGATCGAATGGGAGAGAAAAAAGCGACGTAAGAGAAGAAAGAAGAAACGTGCGAAAAAACGTAACCTGCCTAGAGACTCGACTACGAATAGCGAAAGCAGCAGCAGCAGCAGCAGCAGCAGTAGCACTAGCAGTAGCAGCAGCGAAGATACGAGTAGTGACGAGCGAGCGAGTCGGAGAAAACGAAAGAGAAATGGTAAACGTAAAAACAAAGGTAAACGTTCGAGAATTCGGAAGAAACGAGCGAGGCGCGCCAGCACCGAATCTTCGAGCAGTTCGGTCGAGGAGATGAAACCCAAACGTCGCAAACATCAGTCCCATTCGATAAAAATGAAAAGAACACCGGATACCGTAATTTCGATATCAGACGAGGAGAAACGCGAAACTCACGAGAATCCAACAAAAATTCACGACATTCCTCTGGAAGATACAATAAAAATTGAAGAGATCAAAGAATCGAGAAAACATTCTGCTGAAATAGAAGAAAAAGTTGGCGAAACATCGGCCACGGGCAATCAGCTCGATAAGGACTCATCGAAAATTCTCGGATGTGATAATTTTCCTAAGAAAATTGGCGAGAGCGAGAATGAAAGCGAGAGATTTTTGGAAGAATGGGAAAATATTTCGGTACAGTTGCAACGGAAAAATTCCGAACGTCCCGAATCAGTTGACAGTAAAAGCTCGTCCGGTAGAGCAAACATCGAGGCAACTTACGAAGCACGAGATAAGAAAAATTCACAAAATAATTCACCATCGATGAAACTTGACTCATCGAAAAGTGATGAACAAAGAAAGCCTCGGAAGTTCCGCTCGTCGAAAGTTACCCAGGTATCTGATGTAATGGTAAAGACTGTCGAGGAAACAGGCACAAAGCGTAAAAGATCGAGAATAGAAACGAAAAAATTACGTAATCGTAGTAGCAGCAGTAGCAGTACTACGAGCTCGAGTAGCGAGACAAGTACTAGCACAAATACAACGAGTTCAGCGAGTAAAAATAGTCGTAACGAGTTTCTTGACGATTGGGAAACGAAGAATGAAGATAGTTTGACAGGTATGAGAAGAAAAAGCTTGTCGAGGGAGGATGGGAAATGGCCAATAACCGATTTTGACTCGTTGAACGTACTTTCGTTGACGCAATTGGAAAAGGTAACTGGCAAAACCGAAGGATTAGCCAACGAATGGGAAGTCGACAGTATGGACGATCCTCACGAACGCGATTCCAACAATATTCAATTAGTGATGAAAGACAAATCTTCGAAAAGCAAAAAAATCTCAAAGGAAGTACGCTACGATCGTGACACTGATACTTATATCGCTGTCGAGCGAGAAAACACTCGGGAATCGCGAAAAAGTCAAGCACGAGTGTGCGCTATAAGAATATGGGAAGATGAGGAAGAAGAGGGTGAACGAGAAGAATTAATGCTTCGCAAAAACCAAGAAAAGCACGAAGACCTGGTCAAGAAACGAGAATGGGAATCGGAGGAGGAATGCTTTACGAATACATCAACAAAATCGGCTACAGAATCAATTCCTTCGGATCTATCCTGCACCATAGTTTCTGACGTTATTGACGAGAAAACGAAAGACGAGAATAACGAGCACGAGTCAGTAGAGAAGGAAAATCTTTCAGAGGCGAAAAACGAATCTGATACTCGGAAGAAAAATCGAAAAAGTCGTTGGGACATCTGCTCTCAGACACCCGAGAGTACGAGCGAAGAAAAAATAGTCCCCGTTAAGTGGGGAGAAGAGGAAGAGTTAGAGGAAAATTATAAGTGGTCGAAAATGGTTGATCCCGAGAGCATATCCGCACAATCGTTGATGAATAAAATAAAAGTAGAAACAATGTCTGATTCTACGGAATTAACGAAAATTGAGGAAATTCCTGAAGCCGGGTGGCCAGCCGAAACTTCGGAACACGTTGCGATTCTGAAGAAAAGTTATGATGGGTCTTCCGCAGCGAAGGAACGTGACAGTGCACTTTATAGTCCAAGTTCACCTGGTCTTTCCGTTAAATCCGAAGACGTTTCGAGCAGCGCTGGTAATGGGGTAGCAAATGATGAAAATATTACCAGCGAAAAAGATACCAAAACAAACAACGACGAGAACGTTTCTACGGAGAATCTGTTGAACTTGGAGAAAATTCAAGAGAAGTTCACAAAGACTTTGGATCGTCGAGATGAAGAAAAAAAATCCATCGATAAAGCAACCGCAGGAGTTTGGACGAATGTTTTGGCTTCCGAAAGCAAAGAGCACAGCGACGAGGATTCTTACAATTCCGGAGAATCATCAGCCATGAGAAAATTACGTATGGACATGTTCGCGGAATATCCGATCGTAGAGCTTCATAAAAAAGTATCGAATATCGAGCAGGTTTCAGCGATTAACGATAATACGACGGGATCAACGAGCGATAACAAATCAACGCTCAAACTCATACCGAAACAATTGCTCGTACGTAAAACTACGGACGAACCAAAGACAAGTGTAGCCCCAAAAGTTTCTAGCCAATTAATCAAATCGCCAAAGATTGCAAAATCACCGCAGGTGGATGAAACAACAACTGAGAGAAAAAGCATTTCGATCACGAGTGAAAGCGTTGAAACGAAGAATAATGAAATAAAAATGACGAATGATGATAAATCAAGGGAGGACCTAACATCAACAACGCCACCTCTGTTACCAACACAAATTGCAAAAATTCTCACGGATGACGAAGAAATTTATACAAAAAAGTCATCCGTTATTAGTTCGTCGACAATTAGTTCTCCGTCGCGTGGCATAAAGAAAGAAGAACAATCGAGCATGGAAATAAGAAAAATGGACAAGGAGAGAACGGCGAAATCTCCATCGTCAGAACGACGAAAAAAAAGTCCTTCGAGGAGGGAAAAGGACAAGTGGAAAAACGATAACAGACCAAGTGGATCGAGTTATCTGAGTGGTAGCCATGGAATTGTCAAAGATGGAAAAGACAGAAGAAGGGGGGAAGATGAAAGAGACAATCGTGGCTTTCGCAATACTTCACAGGACAATCGTAGAAGATCAAGCCCAGCAAGGTCAAGAAGCGCTCGGAAGAGTACAAGTCCAGCTAATAATTGGGAAAGAGAACGTACCCGTAGCCCTAGCAGGAGTCGTAGTTGGACTAAAAGTCATAGTAGAAGTCCAAGAAGACGGAACGATGGACCGAGTTGGGACAGACGAAAAGGAAGCAATCGATTTTCCGTTGATAGGAGAGACAGATGTTCACGGAGTCCGAGCCGATATACTCCTGGTGGCAAAAGTGAGTCAAATTTATTTTCCAATACACGATCATCATCATCATCATTCATTTTTCCTCAATGTCTATCTCTAAGTACGTAAATCTGAAAAAAAAACAAACAAAAAACGCTAAAGATGTACATAAAAAAATTTGGAAACTAGGTAATCAACTTCAAACATTTGTTAAAAATAAAAGGATATTGTTTATAAATACGTAAACCAAGCGGATGTTTATACAGTATTTGAATACGAATCGAACGAGCGACCGTCAAAGTTTCAACTCTAAATAGAAAAAACTTTACAATTATTTTGTCAAGTTGGCAAAAAGTTAATTTTTAATTTTTTAAGTAACTTATTTTTATTCACTTTGATTCCGAAACCCCGAATTTTGAAACCTCGAATTTTTGTGAAAAAAACCCGAAAAATTAATTTTTTGGAAAATTCTCAGAAAGGGAAAAAACGAAGAAAATAGTGCAATATTCATCACGATATCTCAAATTGAAAAAAAAAAACAAAACATGGCCAAATTTCGATCGCGGAAATATTTAACGCCATGCGTGCACCACTAGTAATAAATGCACTTTCACCACGAAACTCAAAATTTTCCATCAGATAACAAAAGAGGACTGCCACATCATGAGAAATGGGATCGTGAACGAGGCCGTAGGAATTACGACGACGACGAGCGTCGAGATCATGAAAGATCACGCGAGAGAACGTCCTCGTACGATCCTTTAGAAATGTTACGCGATGCTGACCGAGCTAACAGAGCTGCAAGGTAATTGCAATCGTTGTAACATTCTTTTTTAGCATTCTTAATTTGCGAACCTTCGGTTATCAGGTTTCGTACGTCGGAGGAAAAGGATAAGCCAGTATGGAGATTCGAGGAGAACCAACCTCGTCGAGAAAGCAGCGAAAGACTCGAACCATTGTACGCGAATAGTCAAGCTCCTCCCGGTTTAGACTTTGAGGAACGAAGTTACTCGAGAGACGTGAGTCTCGAGAGGGATATAACTGAGGGTCCGTTACGATCGTTGCCAGAGAGGTTACCGAGGGATCGATATCCTCGAGGAGGACGCGACGAGGATCGTCGTGATCGTGATTCTGGTTGGGATCGTTCGCGATCACCAGAATCTGACAGATACGAAACTCGTCCATTCCGTCGTGATGGACGTGGCAGAATCGCACGATCCCGTTCACGAAGATCGCGTTCCCCAATGATTCGCGGAAGATTCACTTCGCGCTCGCATTCACGATCGCGGTCTTGGACGAGATCCCGTACAAGATCGAGAACAAGATCACGATCGAGGTCAAGATCGCGTTCGCGATCGAGACGACGAAGTGTCGATCGATCAAGACGGTCGTTGGACCGAGGGCGACGATCCAGGTTCGTTTATGAAGGAAAAATAGAAAAAAATAATTACAGTAACAATAATTAATATCAAAATTTCAGATCAATGTCCCCTTTAAGAGGCAGAGCAAGAGACGACGATAACAGAAATCGACACAGACGAAAGAGTACCAGCAGAGAACGTGGCCGGCGGATTGAAACGATCGTTCAATCGTCGATTGGTTTGCCCAGTAATGCGACAGCAATCGAGTCCGATCTTTTATTGGCTGAGAGGGCGGATGTCAATACTCCGGAATTTCGTTACGCGAATGAAAATCAACCTGGCGGAGATTACGACTATTATCCGAGAAACAATCTCACTTATCCACCACGTGTTGACGAAAATACGGGTTCACCGAAACGCTTGTCTCTCGACGATAGGTAACGTTTTTTTATTGTTTTTCGTCTGATCAAGCTCCACAAATTTTCACAACTCATCAACAATATTTATCAAATTTAAAGATTAACAAAATTCTAATAGGATCATCGATTTTGCACGGATCTATCCGTTGAAACGATTTATTTATATAAATGAAATGATTTATGTCTAAAACATTTAATTTGTCCGACAGGTTGGAGCTTGAACTTGGAATAAAAAAACAAATGCGTCAAGAGCCCGGTACGTTACCTGGTCTAGTGCCTGATCCGTACAACGCAGCAGGATTTAACTCAAGATCTTATCCACTACCTACGATAACGTCTGGTCCTTTAATGATGGTCCCTCCGAGTCAGCGAAATATTCCAGCGATCTACAATCGTCAACAGCCTACCGTTCTTCAAGTATTTTAATTTCATAAATACAAAACATTACTACATCAATAAGACCAATAATAAATCTGATATTTGAACATTGAATATAATAATTATATGTGGTGATTAATAATTAAGGTTTTTTTTATTTAAAACAGTTTACTTTGTAATTGATGAAATCAATAAGTGAATCGTCAATTTCTCATCAGGTTGGTAATGTTCTACAAGTTGTTCCGCTACCAGGAGAATTCGAAAATATTTCGAATCCGGCGGTTCGCCCTATTTTACCAGCAACTTCGTCATCGAGCGCAACGGTTGGAAATAGTTCAAATCGCGTGGTACGCGTTGGTAATGTTTTGCAGGTCGTACCAACAGCGACGATTGATTGGAAGGGAGGACAATGTTCGAGTGTAGCCAACGAGCGTCATTCAAGTACGGCCCCATTTGCAGCCGCCACAATACCATCCTCGTCACCAATTCCTTTACCAATAAGTGTTCCAGTGCCCGCTCCCGTTCCAGTTCCCGTGCCGATTCAAAATGTTGGTACACCGAGCACCTCCGCTATGTCACCGATTCCGATGGGTCTTCCGATTCCTCCTGTTACTCTTCCTTCACCGATATCAGTTCCGCCGATTGTTTCATCGTTTCCGGCGAGAATGGAACGACCACCACGACGTAAGTTAACCATATTGAAACAATGATTATTCAATTCCCTCATCTTCAAAATGACCAACATTTTGTTTGTTGTGGCGATTGATAAATATTTCAATTTGAATAGAACATTGAGTCATTAATTGTATTTACGATGAAATTATATTGTTTACTAGCTCCGCCTCCACCACCAGCTGCCCTTCCGGTCTACAATTACGAGGCCATACTGGAAGTACGCCGAAAAGAGCGCGAAGAGCGTAAAAAAATGCGTGAAGAAAAACGGCATGAAAGAGAGAGAAGAAAGTGCGAACGTGTCAGAAGAAGGGCCAAGCGTTTACTCTGTAATAAAAATGAATCGGGGATTAATAGTCTTTTACCAGAGAATACGACAGCCGATGAGACCGAGGAAATTGAAAAAGAAGAAGAGGAGGAGGAGAGTGCTATTGTGACTTGCGTGGAAAGAATGATTGTCGAAAGTGTTGAAACCGAGCAAGAGCAGAAGGAATGTTCAGTAGTGATGACCCCCCCCAGAGTTGAAGAAACCACGGGTGAACCTGAAGAAGAGGAGGAAGATGATGAAGAAGAAGAGGGCGATGTCGAGGATGACGAAGAGGAAGAAGACGAAGACGAAGAGCCCGAAGAAGAAGTTGATGAAGACGGACAAGCAACGACCGCCAATAGTCAAGAAATTCAGGATAAAATTGAAATTAATACCACACTGGTTTCGACCGTCGATAACTATCAGGCAGAAACTGTTACGCCAACTGGTTCATTTTCACTTCCTCCGCCACCTCTGAAAGGAATTCTCGTACCACCAGGATTTTGGTATGTCAAAACCTACTAGTTTTGAAAATCTTTGAGAAAAGTATATATATTTATCCTCGGTAAAAACTTTTAAAAAGTAAAAAAAAACGTCAAGTATTAAAAAGCTGCGACCTTATTTATAAAATGACCACTATATTGTTGTTATTCCGTTAAAATAAAAACGATCTTTCTATTCACAACTGTAATTTCTATTTCGTTGTATACAAAAAGTTACTTCACCTCGAAAAAAAACTACTAAAAAAAATTTGTCCTTGATTTTCAAAGAAAAAAATTAAATCATTCCAACATAGCCAAGTACGGTGAATGAATTACGAAATTTCACAGGAGATCATATGCACCTTGAACGGTACCCGTTAAAGGGTTTTGTCGCCTCAAGAGCTTCCGAAGAAAATCCTAAAAATATCAAGAAATTAGTATTATGATATTATGCTAGCTAAGGAAAATGAACATACAAAACAATTCCACGGGAAATGAATGAACCAAAAATAACAGAAAATAGATGGAAGATAGATGGATTGGATGGTTGGCCTAAATGCATAGTCGAATAGAATGCATGGGATAGAGGAATCGGATGGATGAACTAATGACTAGAATGGACGGGCGGATAGAAAAATAACTAGATGGGATGGAGCGTTGGTACGGTTGAACGCATAAATGAATGTACGAGCGGACGGATGGATGGGATAAGTGAATAGTTGGGCTGGACGGACGAACAAATGGGCGAGTGGATGAGCAAACGAATGG
Organism: Rhimphoctona megacephalus; assembly: GCA_963989365.1. NCBI lineage: Eukaryota > Metazoa > Arthropoda > Insecta > Hymenoptera > Ichneumonidae > Rhimphoctona > Rhimphoctona megacephalus. Next base: position 15,959,966 of record OZ022416.1, read on the forward strand.
ATGGGTGGATGAATAAGAAATGGGATCGAGGGATAGAAGGAATCGATAAAATAAATAGGTATTTTTATTTGCTGCGAGTACAGATGGGTGAAAGGTTCCTTTGCCGACTTTATGTTTGAAAACTATGCACGCCAAGTTTTTGTACAGTTTTTGCAGTCAATTTGTGTGGTATGTATGTGTAGAAACGTGTATACGTGTGCACTTGTACGTGTACGTGCATTTTTCTATGTAATTTTTGGTTCATTCATTTCCCGTGGAATCGTCCTTAGCTAGCTAATATCATAATACTAATTTCTTGATATTTTTAGGATTTTCTTCGGAAGCTCTTGAGGTAACAAAACCCTTTAGTGAGCACCATTCAAGGTGCACATGATCTCCTGTGGAATCTCGTAATTCATTCACCGTACTTGGTTATGTTAGAATGATTTCATTTTTTTTTTTTTTTTTTAATCAAGGAGAAAATTTATTTAGTAGTTTTTTTCGAGGTGATGTAACTTTTTGTATATAACGAAAAAGAAATGAAAGTTGTGAATAGAACGATAGTTTTTATTTTAACGTAATAACAACAATATAAGGTGGTCATTTTACAAATAAGGTCACGGCTTTTTAATAGTTGGCGTTCTTTGTTTACTTTTTGAAAGTTTTTACTGAGGATATCACTTCTTTTTGAAAAACATCTTGATACCTTCGCATCGTAAATAGTTAATAGGATATGTCGATATTGAGAAACGTTAGTTGGGAAACAGAAAACCCTTAAACCTATACTTTTAGCATTTTTCACCATTTTTTAACATAGCCAAGAAACGTACCGACGTTAAACGTACGTGCCACACAAGTTCACTGCAAAAACTTGATGTGCATGGTTAAGAAAAAAAGCTCGAAAAGATGCACAGTTGATCAAATCTACTGCCTAAAAAAGGCATTTTTTGAAGGTTTCATGTGCATATGACTTATTTTTAATTTCTTCAACATTCAATCGGCCACTGCTAATTCTTTTGCTGATCGTTTCTTTCGATAATTATCATTGGAATATTTCTATAATGGTGAATCAATCTAAAACACTAATCGATTTATCTTCGATTTCCCTGAATACGATTGCGACCCTGCCAAGCGCCGCTGACGTTAAACTTACCCGTATTGCCGCGATCAGTAAAATTAATTTAATCTAACACAGTCATTTTGAAGCCAGTTACCCAAACTGATTGAAACGGTTGGGTCTAACTCAATTCGAATTACAGACCTAAAGCAAAACAAAGAACACCTTCTTCAGGAAATTGCGGACCTCAAACGTCAACTCTCTCTCCCCTGTCTTTGCCCTTCTCTCTCTCTATCTCTCCCTTTATCCTTGAACTTGACATTTATCATTTTGATATTCACCTCCACCTTAACCTTCATTATGACGTTCATCTTAATCTTCAAAAGGGAAGAAGGAGAAGACCTGGATATATAACTGTGTAACGTCAGAGTAGACAATGTAGACCTTTGTCGCAAAGGATGTATGGCCAATGCAAACAAGCCTAACTTACATCCTTCTGTTTCTAGGAAATTGATTTTTTAATAAAATTCCCAAAGTGGCAAATTTTCTTACGTAATATTGCGATATCCCTGAATTGCGTCGACCAGACGACTTCTAACAACAACCAGTTGAAAGAATAAAAAATCTTCATTGGTAAGCTGTGGTCAGATTTGTATTCATTCCACCTGTTGCTGCGTGGGAGAACTGACAATTTAAAATGATTGAATAACCTCATATTCGTGTATATATAAGTGTGCGGCACTGATCTCTTTCTCGCTGTCCACTCCCTCCCCCCTTTCATATTGACCTTGACTTTCAACATTTCGACCTTCACCTCCACCTTAACCTTCATCTTGACCTCCATCTTAATCTTTATCTGCATCTTCGAAAGAGGAGAAGAGGAAGACTTACTAGGTAACTGTATGATGACGTCAGGATAGTCAATTGAAAACTTTTGCCGCAAAGGACATATGTCCAATATAAAAAAACATAACTTACGTCCTTCTGTCTCTAAAAAAATAACATTGTAATGAAAGTTCCCAAAGTGGCGAATTTTATTATGCGATGTTGTGATATCTCCGGATTGCGTGGACCAAACGACTTCTAATAAAAACCACTTGACAGAAAAAAATTACTTGCACTGGTAAACTCCTTTTAGTTTCATTTACTCCACCCGTGGCTGCGTGGGAGGACTTTTAAAATTTCGAATAATCGGAAAAACCTCATATTCCTGTATATAAGAGTGCGGCAGCGCTCGACGAAAATTTTGTACTATACGTTTCTTGAATTTTTGTTCCTTTTTAACGCTTGGCGTCGAGCCGCTGCCGCGTCTTTTGATATGTTGCAAAATGTCGAAATTTTATGCCCAAATCAATTTAACGATTTGTTTAAATTTAATTAATCAAATAACTAAAAAAATGGTAAAGTTTCTGGTGATTATCGCCGACTTTGCACATAAATACAGTCGACGTATGTCAATACTCTCGCCGTTTCGCATTCCTTCTGCTTCCAAGCGATGCTTCGCACTAGATCTGCGTTATTAAGAGTGAGGATGGAGGAGAAATTTACATAGAGCGCTCAGTATAAGTTAAAATAGCAAATGCTGGTTGCTAATAAATGATGGTTGTGTAAATAGGGAAGATACGATATCAAACGGGAACGCGAACGATTTGTCCGGTCCCGAGGACAACGATGCCGTCGAACCAGAGGATACACGGCCAACAACGGCGAGTCTCGAGGACGAGGAGCAAGTGGCAATGGGCGATGACGAGGAAGAGCGTGGTGAAAACGAATCGGATGTGTACAAGGACGGTGAAGGATGCGATTGTTTGGCAACAACGACACGTAGATCGATGGATCAATGGTCATGGTCGAAAGTCGGGAAAACGACGAAACGGCGGCGTGGTAAAAAAGCGGTACAATTCGCGGATGGTGTTAGACCCGGAGAAGGTACGAGTCCTAGTGGCGGTGAGGGTGATATGCCATCGCCGCCACCTCCGGTACCTGCTCTACTGAACGACTCGGTACGCGATATCGTGAAGAGATCGAGGAGTCGAAAAAGTCGAAAGAAGAAGAGATTGAAACCCCTTAAAACGAAAAAGAAGGTCAAGGTACGTGTTAAACGAAAAAATTCGACATTTTTTTTATCAAGCTATTCAGATAAATTTTCAACAATAATATACCCACTGCGTCATTAACGAATTTTATAAACGAAAAATATAATATTCGTAAATAACACTATGCAACGATCAAAAATTCACTGGTACGGAACGAAAAGTGTTTCGTATTAGTATGAATTACAGATCAAATGAATCAACATTTTATGGCCACATGCCATCTCCACAAATTTTTATTATACGAAGAATCATTAAATTATTGCAAAATTTAGATCTTTTTTAAATGGCCGTAACTCGTTAGAAAATGGTCGTAGTTTTCATTTTTAAAAAGCATTTCGAATCTTCAATCTTGTCGTTTTCGAATCCGATCGAACGGTCTTTTGGAAAATCGTGAATTTTCCAAAAGTGCATCTTTTTCTGCAGAGGGTGAAAAACGAAAAGACAATTCTTTCAGCACCTGTGGAACAGTGCACAATGTGGACAACATTTTTTTAAATATATCTGTTCCATGATAGTTGTAAACCATATATGGAGCTTCAAATATTTTGTTTGCAAGTAAGTGTATGATTCCTTTTTCTTCTTGATATCCACGATGGGAGCGTAAAGAAAACCTCTCACTGTAATCGTTTGTAACTCATTAACTGAAAGGTGTACAGGAAGATTAAGGGCAGTTTTAAAGAGCTGTCAATATCTCGGTAATTGTTGCGCAATATCCTCTTTCCAAAACATCAAAAAATTCCATATTTCTAATTTTTTGGCAAATTTCATGGCACTGCGAAAAAACAAAACTAACAAACGTAAAAGTTTGCAAAACCGCAAGGCCTTCAGGTTTTTTTTATGAGCCCTCGATTCTTGAATATCGCACTTCCGTTGAAAGCTCTAAAAAGCCACTCGTTTTTACTCTAACGAGGAGAGTGCCAGATTTGGGAAATGCAGTTTGGGATGGGGCGACGCGTGGTTGCAGTACTACCCCATGGTATTACTATGGCACAGCCAATAGGGCCAGATGGCCACCCATTTCCGAGAAAAACGCTCGAGAAATCACGGTCACAATTTATATACTAGAACGTGTTGAACTTCATTTTTTTTTTTTTTTTGAGAAGTATTTATTGGACATTATGTCCAATAAATGTATGATGCAAATAATGTATGAGTACATTATGAAGAATAGGCGGTTACAATAAAATACATAAAGAATAACCGAACAATAATAAAGTGTGTCCAGATATGGCTGTTTGTTCGGAGCTCTCGTCTGGAATATGTAGGTTTTTAGATGATTGGGTATGCCAATATAGCGTGTGTATTGTGGAATAATAATCCTAAATTTTGGTGGCGTACAATTCAATTTTGTTGCTGAACAATAGGGGAAAAAGATGTGACTTAAAAAAAACCCCTACGTACGGTGTTAACTTAAAGTAGTACTTAAAGCTAATGAAGAAATAATTAAAATTACGGGAATAATATACATATATACATTTTAACATTATTGTCTTAGGGATAAGTGCAATTTTTTGCTAATTGTGTTGTTGGTGTATAAAGCGTCGGCGCATTTCAATTAGAATAGTGTTTCTGCGTTCATTGAGTTCCGTTAAGTGCGGGCTGTTGTAGTTTAGCCAGTGATATTTGGTGAAATTCAGCCTGTGGAAGTCGAGGAAGTCTTTCAGGGGTATTTCAGTTGATTTAGAGAATAGGTGTCTGTTTTCATTGAAGTCGTTATTTTTGAGGGAGATACGCTTGTTCGCTTTGTTCCTTTTCCAGTGGTAATTTATCGGAGTGTTGTTAGCTATCCGGAGAAGGCCTGCTTGGTCACAGTATATGAATCTTTGTGGCGCAATATAACCTGTTGTCGTTTGGCGAATAGCTTCAGCGATGTTTGGAGTTGCGATGTCATGTAATATCGGGTTGTCAATTAAGGTAATGTTTGAAAAATAATTTCTGCATAGTTTCAAAATGAAATTGTCGATTCTTGGGATGTCTGCTAGTTTGTAGAGAATGCGGTTGGAGACGTAGTGAAGGTGATTGGTATATTCAGATCGGTAAATATGGAGGCATTTTCTTATGCATTGTCTTTCGAAGATTCGTAGCTTTTCCATCATAGTGTGGTTGAGGTTCCACCAGGTCGGTGCTGCATATGTGAGAATTGGGCGTATTAACAGTAGATATAAGATGATCTTTGTTTTGCTGGTTAAGTGCTTGTTATAGAATGTTCTGATATTAGCATGATAGGCTTTTTTGGCTTTGGCTAGCTGAGTATCGATATGAACGTTTCCGCGGAGGAGTTTGTCGATGTAGACGCCAAGGTATTTAACAGTCTCTTTGTGAAGTACTGCGGCTTTGTTGCGGGTGCCTGGTGTCGTAATATTGATTTGAAAATTATTGTGCCCTGCTCTGACTGAATTAGATAGTTGATTGAGTGGTTTTCTAAATAGTATAGTTTCACACTTAGTTGGGCTGAGGCGGAGGTTCCATGAAATATACCATTGATTATTTTTTTCAACTGTTGTTTCGAGGGATAGGCGGACTGATTCGATGCAGTTGCTTTTGGTGTAAATGATGACGTCGTCTGCGAAGGCGATGGCTGTTGTGTCGGGGTTATTAATTCCACAAAGGGTTAGGATGTCCGAGGTGAATATATTGAACAATATTGGCGAGTTTACTGTTCCTTGCTGGAGTCCTTCTTGAATATGGAAGATTTCAGAAGACATGGTGATGCCGTCCCAGGTAACGAATGATTTTCCGGTGATCATCTCCCAAATGTTGAAAAGTGGCGGCTTCGGAAAGTTCTTTGAATGGAGTTTGTAGAGGAGTCCTGCGAGCCAGACAGAGTCGAAGGCTTTTTCAAGGTCGAGTAATGCCGCTCCCACGAATTGAGTATTCCCGACGTTTTTGTTGACGTCAGCGAGGAGTTTGTGTATGGCATGTGTTGTGGAGTGTTTGTGTTTGAATCCGAATTGAGTGTGCGGTATTATGTTGCGGTTGATGCAGATTGCTGTAATGATTTTGTTTATTATTATTTCGTATACTTTACTGAGGTTGGGAGTGAGACTGATAGGTCGATAACTGGAGGGGTCGTTCGGATTTTTATTTTTCTTTAGTAGCGGGAGGACTTTCGCTTTTTTCCAAATTTTTGGAAAGTAGTATTGGTTCAGGGCGTTATTGAAAATTATGGTGAGGGATTTTATGATGTTGTGGGGGAGGTGTTTTAGAACGATAGAGGGAATGTTGTCGAGCGCGGCTGAGGTTTTGTTAGGAAGGTGCTTGAGTATTTTACTGACTGTGTCTATGTTACAAAAAAGGTTATCGTGGGTGTTGTCGGTGAGGGGATTTGATGCTTTATTTAGATCGGTGAAAGTTGTTATTGTTGATTTACTTTGTTTGAGGGTGTTCAGTTCGGTTAAGAGTTTGTTGGTTATGCTGTTGACTAGTTCCTGCTGTCTTGTTCCTAGATTCAAGTGATTGGGGGAGTTAATGGATTCATAGAAGGCTCCAATGACGTTGAGTTTGTCTTTTGGCTCCGAGAAGATATACTTATTGTTTTCTATAGGGGTGTTTGTGAGGTTAATGTTAGTACGGTTTAGGAGCGATTGATTCTGAGCCGGTATTTCTAATTTGTCGATTTTGATGGGGTCCTTGGGTCTAAGGAGTCTATTGATTTTAGGAAAAAAGGATTCGGGCTTGCGGTGATCAATTAGTTTTAGTTGGTTGATCCAATATTTTTCTGTTAATTTTTTGAATTCGGCTTTGAGATTTTTCTTTATTTGTTTCAGCAGATTTTTCACGTAGAAAGTGATGGGGCGTTGGTTGTAAGGGTCTATGGTGAAGAGAGTGTGCATGGTGGTGCTTAGTGTAGATTTAATTTTATGGAGCTTGATAATCGTGGAGTTGAGGTATTTGTGAATGTTGTTAGAGGCTTTGATACGTGGTACTATGTTGTGAATCGAAGCGTTAATGTTAGAATTAATTTTAAGTATAGCGCTATCTATTTCTTCTATGGTAAGGTTTCTGTTATCAGGCAGAACTTCGATGTAGGTTTCATCTAAATTCCTACTGAATCTAGTCCAATTGGTGGTTTTGTAAATGAATCTAGGGTGTTCTGAATTTGAATTTTGGGTATGAAGTTCGTCATTAATTAGGGAAATTGCTGCATGATCGCTGTCGTATGGGAGGGTTTTCTTTTTTGAGTTCGGGCAGTCGGCTAGTGGTAAACGCATGTCAATGAGGGCTAAGTCAAGAAAGGTACTGGCTGGTTTGTAGGTAGGGAAATCAGGGGAAAGGATCTTTATTTTGTATTTTATGTTGTTGTGGAATTCCCATCTCGTGAGTAGATTTCCTCTCGTATTGTTAGCGCAATCGCCCCATTGCACATGTCTAGCGTTCAGATCTCCTGCGAGAATGTAGTAGTTGTTATTAGTGTGCAATTTGAGCTTGTCGAATAGAGCATCTAGTTCTGTAATAAATAGATCCCTGCAATCGTGCGTGCCATAAGCGCTTATGATGTATAGATTTTTTACAAGACGAGAGTTTATCTTTATGATAGTGAATTCTAAGGTGGAGTTATTCAGGGAAGATGGATGGTTGATTAATGTGTATGGTATTTCTTTTTTAATAAGTATGGCGGTACCTCCACCGCGAGTAGCGTTAGGTCTGTCAGTTCGGGTAATGTTATAATTTTGAAATTCAAGTTTGTGCTTTGGCGTCAGCTTGGTTTCTGTTAGAAGGATGACGTCGTGGGAGAATTTTTCTGTGAAGGTTATTAGTTCGAGCCTTCTTTGATGTGTTACTATGGAATTTACATTTATTGCTGCTATATGAATGTTCATGAGGGATGTGGTGCTGTCAATCATTGTTGGGGAATAGGGAGGATAGAATAAATTCTATTTTTGCAGTGTTTGCTGCAACTTGGGCTGAGATTGTTTTAAGTTGTTCTGATATAATGGAGGCTAAGTCTTTTTTTAGTTCGTTCAGCCAGTTTTGTTGCGGCTGCGGTTGCTGGGCGGAGGACTCGTCATGATTGGTAGAGATCGAATGATAGATCGTATTGTTGTTGTTTGCGATACTAGTATTTGGTGAGCTTTGGTAGTGTTTAGATTGGGTACTTGATTGAAGTGGGGAGGGACGGATTTTGGTTATTTGAACGTAAGATGAGCTTGGACTGCATAGAGATGGAAGCTTGTCAATTTTTTCTTTTATTAGCGAGATGCGTTTTGTTTCCTGTTGTTTTTTTGTTTTTGCCGCAAATTTCATATACGAGCATCCTCTGGATGACGCTGGATGGCCATGCAATCTGCAGTTGGCGCAAGTCAAGTCAGCTGGTGGGCTGGTATTGGTGGTGAATTTGCATTTCCCTGGCTCATGAGATTCAGCGCATTTTACACACCTGTATTGCAGGTTGCAATTTTTGCTAGCATGTCCAGCTCGTTGGCATTTTTTGCATTGAAAGCTGGTTTGTGGAGGTGTTCCCATCTTATTCTTTGGTAAGCTAGTGTTTTTATTTTGAACAGCTGGCTTATTTTGCTGTTGTTGGTGACTTGGATAAGGTGATGGTGTCTGTCAGGGTTGTTCTTGTCAAAATAAAAGATGGATACGCTAATTATTTCTATATCTGGAAGTTGAAGGTCTGACAACTCTTTTTTAATATCGTCAGCGCTGAAATTGCCTCGAATCCCTTTTATTAGGAGTGTTTTTGGTTTTTCTTCGCTCGGTGTGTAAGTGAAGAATTGGATTTTGTTCTTCAGTAGAGCTTCTTTAATTTTGTTGTATGTTTCCAGGTTGTTGGGATAGATTATGTGGTTATTTTGATCGGTTTGCTTCAAAATTATGTCGTTTTTAGGTACCTCTATTTCTGCCATTAATGCGATGATGCTAGCGAGCGATGACTGTGCTATGTATAGCGGAGGGGGCTTGCGACGCTTACGCTGGTCCGTTGCGGTGGTGTTGAGGGGGGATTCTTCTGTTTCCATGTCACTCTCGTCAGAGAGTATCTCGTACCGATTCTTCGGGGTTGACGTAGCTCCTTGCTGGTCCGCTTGGCTCTGTCGACGCTTGAAGGGCTTTCTGGGCTGAATCCATTCTTCAGCTGTAGATGGCGACGCTTGCTGGGACTGTTCTTGCGTTTCGTACAGCGACCCTTGCGATGGTTTGCGCTTGCGCACTGTGTTGAGATTTGGCGTTATATTCGATGTTGAAGGCTCTGTGTTTTCTTTTAGAAAGTTTTTGTATAGTCGGTCTAATTGCACTGAATCTACTTTATTTCTCATGATGACCCGATTATGGTCCTGTGGGATGATGTTATCGCGGGGTTGCAAAACTTTAATCATCCGCATTTTGTCTTTGTCGCCCGAGGCGGAGGCCATTGTTTCTGCTGATGCCTGGGCGCGGTGCCCGGCAGAGCGAGAGACTTTGTTAAATTTAGCACTCACTTTAGTGTCTCTGTTAATCTTAATGTTAAGTATATCCTGATTGTTATCAGACTTTGCCTTGAGACACAGGGTGTCCAAGGCTTCACTTTGGTTAGATTTTTGAACACTTATGTTCAGTATATCAATTATCAATTGGAAGGCTGATGAATAAACAGCGCGATGTGCACACAACGGTTGCCACGCCGGAACTGTGTTGAACTTCATCCAAGCCGCACGATGGCTGGAGCGGTGCGGGTCAGCGTAGTAACCCGGAGGTTCCGTGTACAAACCTCTGCTCGTGATTTTTTAAATTTTTTTTAATTTCACTTTCTTTTTATTGAAAAATTACTTATACAACGAAGTTGAACAATTTGTTTTTTTTTTTTTTTTTTTTTAATTGACAGCATGTTTTACTTCAACATATTGAAATTTTCCGTCCAAACTATCCCCTTCAAATTTTCATTTGTATTGTATATTAGATATTGCGTGCATAGGAGAATAATAATCAAGTCATAAAGAATAGGCATGAAGATATTCGCTAGATTTCGATGTTGTACAAGAGCCAGAATGGTAGTTGACGTAAAAACATTCGAAACAATAGATATTTAAACAATTCGCGCATCGAATAAATGAGGATTTTTTACAAGAGTAAGAAGTTCTGAGGATATCTATCGGAAAGCAAACCGACGATTTCTTGGAAAAATATCTTTATAGAAACACAATATTCAATATACCATACGAACGAATATTTGAAGGAAATAACTTCAACGGAAAATTTCAAAATGCTGAAATAAAACATTTTTAATTTAAACTTCATTGTATAAGTTATTTTTCAATTACAAAAAGTAAATCTGAAAAAGTGAAATCAAATAGATACATCAAAAGTACGAAGCAAGATTTTTCTAAAAAATATTTCTTATATAATTATTATTATATTAAACTAATTCATTGGCAAGTTTTACGAACAATAACCTGAAAAAAAAAATTAAAAAATCATGAACAGCGGTTTGAACACGGAACCTCCGGGTGACTACGCTGACCCGCTACTGCCCCGGCCACCGGGCCGCTTGGATGAAGCTCATCACATTCTAGAATATAAATTGTGACCGCGATTTCTCAAGCGTTTTTTTTTGGAAATGGATGGCCATCCGGCCCTATGGCTGTGCCATAGCAATACCGTGGGGTAGTACTGCAACCACGCATCGCCCCATCCCAAACTGCATTTCCCAAATCTGGCACTCCCCTTGTAAGCTTGTATGTTTTTATCGTCATTTTTCAGTTTTGCCAGTGTTATATTTTGGTATTAATTGTAAGATGGTTTACGAGGAAAAAGATAATGATATCGACTTGAATGGTAGCGTAGTGTACTTACTTAATGAGCGATGAGACGTGACAGGTTATAAAAAAGCGGCTCAACACCTATTGTGATCACCTCAATGGTCCAAGATGACGGAAGTGCCGTCGATCCTTCGGTCTGTGTCGACGACCGTTGTTCCCTTAGCGGTATATGAAATATACTGGCCGTTTCTACCGGTTTAGTTGACACGATTTGAACTGGTGTTTTTATTGTTCAACGGATACTATTTTGATTAGTTCCATAGGTATAAACGATATGCTTCTGCGATAGCTTTTTGCCATTGAAATTTTGCCCATTGGGTAAAATGGGAAAAATTTTCCAAGGTTACACTCCGATACCATCTTCTTCATGAGTATATACTCTACTCGATACACGTACTGTACATGAATATGATACTCGTATGTATTGTTTCATTATGTGTTGTTGAAATGTGTAATAAAATGTGTGCAAAAGTTCAGAAAGATTATTTTTTTCACAAAAAAAATTCTCTAAAATCACCTATTTTGTGACCCTCTAAACTTGTTCACTGTCTTAATACTAACAATGGCCTGATTAATAATTATTCGATCACTTTTAAATAGGGATTGTATTCGTCTTATTGTTAGGTGGTCCAAAGTTAAACAGTCGCTTTTTGTTTCTAAGTGCGAGTGGTTCGATTTTTCATACTTCAGATTTGTTATGTTATTTGATATAGATAAATGATAAGTGGCTACTTGGGTAAGTGGTTACTTGAGATTTAGATATAATTACTTGAGGTTTTCGAGAATGAAGTACTCTCATATGGCCAGTGAATTTTTGAAAAATATTTTATTGCCTAGCGTGCTATTGTATTTTTTGTCTTATGAAAGGAATTATTGATTTTTCTAGATATTTCAACAAATTGTACAAATTTTGGCTCGTCTTTTTTGAAATTAGTTGATATCCTCGAATTCAAAATGATTTACTAATATTTAATTAATGTTTCTCAAAACGCGGCGTATAATTCGCAATCAAATGCCTGTTCTTAGGTGAAGATAATAAAGCTGAAAAAGCCGAGAATAACACCATTGACGGCAATGATGCTGGAAGATTCGGATGATCTTGATGACAGATCGCCACCTCCGCCGCCTCCTGGTTCACCGCCGCCTCCTCATCTATGGCCAAGTTATTTGGCCGCTTATAACGCGACTGCGCTTCGTGCTCCTGAGAACCCAACATCTTCGCCGACACCGGTGGCTGCTCCTCCACCACCGACACCTTTGCCGCTTCTTGTACCGCCGCCACCTTTAAATTACACGATACAGCCATGCAGCAAAGCGTGAACATGAAAAATGAGAATGATATGAATGAAATTTTTCATCATTGAAAAGCAACATGAAATTCTTTCTAGTATTTTCTTCAATCTCATATCCCTTCGGATGGCCCGCATTTGCAACTGCGTCAAAATTTTGCACTTGATGTTTTGAATATTTAATGGGGTCATCCCATGTGACAGCTATTTTTTTCGCTTTATTTGGGCATTTTTTTTATTAACCATTAAAACACACTATCTTTGAATTTTTACCACACATTTATTAACATTTTTACAGTCCCTCAAAATTTTATCAAACAAAAATAACGAGCTGAATCAACTTTACACCGTTTGGAAGACACTCATGTGTTGGTTGACGGCTGCCATGATTCCGAAGGTTTTGCTCATCTAAAATCAAAAAATCAAACGGCATTTTAATTTGTAGACCTGAGGCTATCGCTGGAACTAGAATAAAGTAAAAATATCGAAAATTGAATTTTTGGCACGGTTTTAAGTGTTAAGTTCCAAGTTTCGTCGTTTTTTTTTCGACTTTTAAAACCGTGCCAAAAATTCAATTTTCGATATTTTTACTTTACTCTAGTTCCAGCGATAGTCCCAGATCTACAAATTAAAATGCCGTTTGATTTTTTGATTTCAGATGAGCAAAACCTCCGAAATCATGGCAGCCGTCAACCAACATATGAGTGTCTTCCGAACGATGTAAAGTCGATTCAACTCGTTATTTTTGTTTGATAATATTCTGAGGGACTGTAAAAATGTTAATAAATGTATGGTAAAAATTCAAAGATATTGTGTTTTAATGGTTAATCAAAAAAAATTCCCAAAAAAGCGAAAAAGAAAATAGCTGTCACATGGGATGACCCCGTTAAAGAAAAAAATGGTTGCGTTTCAACGATGTAAACACCTCAATATGATAAAAATGTTGTAAGAAAAGACGACAATGATGAAAAACGATCAAGTTTTTATTCGGTTCGATGTTGTATCACGTTGTCGTAAATATTTTACGAACCGACGATCCGTGACTTTGCTAATTAAAATTGCTGCTATAACGAATTTGACATTGTAAATATAAGAACTGTACCCATAACAGCTGGCACTCATGGTGATAAATTTTTAAAACTCAATTTTGACGAGATCTGCTCTACATTGATATGAACAGAATTAACCGTGCGTATACACAACATGGATAAATGCAAACGCATTCCTGAAGTCCATTGGCTTGAGAGTTGACTACCAAAGGCGCTAGCTAATTGCGACGTAACGGAATGCACTGCATCGCAACACACGATAAACATACAAAATTTACGGTATAAACTGTCACTCGTTCACAATTATAATGGCTGTAAATAGTATACACTCGAAGTACGTAATAAAACTATATAATGATTGTGACATTTGCTTGGCATAAGCTAAATATGTCTTATACATACACAGTAATTACTTATATATAAAAATAGAGAAAAGTGCTCTACTCGATTTGTACACTACGATAATCCGTTAATATGATATATATTTTGTGGAAATCGTGTATGTGTTGATTTCCATGACGAAACAAATATTCGTCTCCGGAAATTATTGAAAATATACTGTGCAAAAAACTTTCATCACTTGTTCCTTCATCGTTGTCATCAAGAGACTCGGTAGAGTCTCGGGACAAGTACATTTGACAGCTCTGTCGTCTGTTGGCCGAGACTCACCCGAGTATATTATCTCTGAATTAAGCAAATTCGGTGGTGGGGGGAATCTATTTCTTTAATTGTGGGGCCCAGAAGAAATATCATGATCTGAAAATTGAACTGGAGACTAATTACGCGCTACTCCCTCGATTGAGCCTTAACCCATTAACGCCGAGGTGATCAGAATTTTTACTAACTTTTCAACGTGTTTATTTATTATGTTATCGGACCAAAAAAATAATGCAATACCTCTATTCCTATGCGGAATTCGATGCTCTTTCAGAATCTGAGCTCAAAATTTCGGTTAGACACCGAGAAAAAAAATATGGCCGATTTAAACGTGAAAAACGTGAAAATTTTCGAAAAAAAAATTTTTTCGCATTTTTTTTCACAATGATACCGCAAAGCTATCAACTTTTTACAATGATCAGAGGTGATCATGGCACTCGAACATTAAGAGGAATTTTTTTCAGAAAAATTCATCGACGCGTTTTTTTCAAAATGGTGGCGAGAATGAAAAAATTTTATAAAAATTTTAATCTATCGGTTTCTTCAAAACTATAAACTTGAGAAAAAAATTTCTAAGAACAAAAATGGCTTAAAATTAGTCGAAGAATACTCTTACATTTTTTCAGAATTTTTGAAAACAATTTTTAATTTTCGAAAATTTCAAAAAATCCAATTTTTCAAAAATACCTGAAAAATTTTTGGAAAAATTTCCTTCAAGTGTTCCTTGACTACTTCTTTTCTGATTCTGTGCATATACATTGTTTTTTTCTACTCTTAGCATTACCCAGAGACAACGGCGTGGACGTGGTAGAACTTTGTCTCCTTTGGGGTGCTTTTTTTCGTGAGTCCCCTTGCCTCTCACGTTTCGGGGTGCTTTTTTTTCGTGAGTCCCCTTGCCTCTCACGTTTCGGGGTGCTTTTTTTCGTGAGTCCCCTTGCCTCTCACGTTTCGGGGTGCTTTTTTTTCGTGAGTCCCCTTGCCTCTCACGTTTCGGGGTGCTTTTTTTTCTTAAGTCCCCTTGCCTCTCACGTTTCGGGGTGCTTTTTTCGTGAGTCCCCTTGCCTCTCACGTTTCGGGGTGCTTTTTTTCGTGAGTCCCCTTGCCTCTCACGTTTCGGGGTGCTTTTTTCGTGAGTCCCCTTGCCTCTCACGTTTCGGGGTGCTTTTTTTTCGTGAGTCCCCTTGCCTTTCACGTTTCGGGGTGCTTTTTTCGTGAGTCCCCTTGCCTCTCACGTTTCGGGGTGCTTTTTTTCGTAAGTCCCCTTGCCTCTCACGTTTCGGGGTGCTTTTTTTCGTGAGTCCCCTTGCCTCTCACGTTTCGGGGTGCTTTTTTCGTGAGTCCCCTTGCCTCTCACGTTTCAGGGTGCTTTTTTTCGTGAGCCCTTGCCTCTCACGTTTCGGGGTGCTTTTTTTCGTGAGTCCCCTTGCCTCTCACGTTTCGAGGTGCTTTTTTCGTGAGTCCCCTTGCCTCTCACGTTTCGGGGTGCTTTTTTCGTGAGTCCCCTTGCCTCTCACGTTTCGGGGTGCTTTTTTTCGTGAATCCCCTTGCCTCTCACGTTTCGGGGTGCTTTTTTTCGTGAGTCCCCTTGCCTCTCACGTTTCGGGGTGCTTTTTTTCGTGAGTCCCCTTGCCTCTCACGTTTCGGGGTGCTTTTTTCGTGAGTCCCCTTGCCTCTCACGTTTCGGGGTGCTTCTTTTCGAGAGTCTTCTTGTCTTTCATTTTAACATTTCTTTTATCAGTGCTTTTTTGCCCAACAATTATTGCATACATATAGATTGCATTTTTCACAATAGATCCTTGTTCTTATTGGACATTTTTCATTTGAACAATTTTTTAATTTGTCCCTATTAGATCGTGTATGAAGTGTTTTACTTGTTTGACCTTTTTGAATATAATATTTAGCAATTGAAGTAGTTAACTCTTTTATTCCACTTTTTTTCTTTCCATCACGTGTAGCATTGAAAATTACGTGGGCATTTGTAATGGATGCCTGTATAAATCTTATAAAAACGACCCATGTCCATTTTTTGGAACGTATACTTGGAAGTACATTATTGCAGTGTCCATCATGCACGTCAACACCACCCATAAATTTGTTGTACAAATGAAAAGCTTGCGGAAAAGGTATATCAGTTTTGGATCGAGCCTCTGAACTATATCTTCTCGAAGTTAATAGTGGACTTACACCTGCAGCAGTTGAAGCTATTGAAACGGGCTTCGAATCCATAATAGTGATGAAATTTATGCCACTATTTCGATCATGTTTTACAATATAAGTACCTCGTGGAGCTTTCTTTTCAAGTATATTCTTTTCTTTGACTCGATTGTCTCTGATAGTGCCAGTGCATTTCAAACGTAATTTTTGCAAGTGTAAAATTAAATCCATATTTGTAAAAAAATTATCAAAGTACAAATGAAATGCAGGGATTTTATTATAATTTATTAGCCGAAAAAAAGGTTCTAATAAATGCAATACTACACGAGTACCTAAAGCACATTTTACTAATTTGTTTCCGGTTTGGGAATTTTTACCGCAATATAGATCTAAATTTAGTAGATAGCCGTCCGAAGTGCATAAACCCCAAAATTTCAAACCAAACCTTATTGGTTTCCCTCGAATAAATTGTTTCAAAACAGTTTTTGCATAAGACTTGGCCATCATTTCATCAATAGATATAGAAGTTTTCCATATTCCGAACTTTAGGAGGTTGTTTTGGAAAAGTTTCAACATCGAACGAACCCGCCACCCTCTATCGTTTGGATCCTTGTCTTCAGCTTTTGAATATTTTATTTTAGACTTGATTTCTTCAAACTTATCGCGAATCATTGCAGAAGAAACAATTTCACTAGATAAGAATGGATCAGATGACCAATAATCTCTCTGAGACTTTCTTTTATTGAATGAACTGAAAATAACTATACCTATAAAAGTGTCAAGATCTTGTAATTTCAGATCATAATTATTCTCTTTAGACGCATCAATTATATATTGTTTCATTTCGGCGGAAAAAAAGGTTTCAAACAATTGGAAAGGCTCGCACGCCTGTATATTCTTTTTTGTAGCTTCAGATAATAATATTGTTTCTTTACAAGTATTTGGATATGATTTCTCGCCATCGATCCAAATGAATTCGTGATTTTTTTCAAGTTTATCTAAGTTTTCAGAATAAGTAGCACAAACTTTTTTATAAGTAATATTTGGTATTGTGAATTCATGTTCAGAATCTGAATCAGATATCGAATCACAATCGGAATCAGAATCATCGGAGCCTGAATTGTCTGCATTCGGAATCAAAATGTTTTCGTCGGAATCACTATCCGAATAATCTGATTCATACTCTGCATGCAATGAAGCAGAAGATTTTGAACGTTTTCGTGACATAACAAATGTATTGAAAAAGTGAAAACTAATATTTTTTTTATATGCTTTACCTATAATTCATGTAAAAATTGTATACAACATATGTGTCCATGTACAAGTGAAAGGATATACGAGTTTGTTCGTGAATTTTGTAGTGGTAGATAGAAACAAAATTTTATGTACCATTCAAGAAAATTTTTTTTCTCTAAACCTATAGACTTTACGAAAGAATTTTTAACAACAAAAAAGTCTTAAAATTAGTCAAGGAACACTCTCAAATTTTTCCAAAAATTTTTCAGGTATTTTTGAAAAATTGGATTTTTTGAAATTTTCGAAAATTAAAAATTGTTTTCAAAAATTCTGAAAAAATTTAAGAGTATTCTTCGACTAATTTTAAGCCATTTTTGTTCTTAGAAATTTTTTTCTCAAGTTTATAGTTTTGAAGAAACCGATAGATTAAGATTTTTATAAAATTTTTTCATTCTCGCCGCCATTTTGAAAAAACGCGTCGATGAATTTTTCTGAAAAAAATTCCTCTTAATGTTCGAGTGCCATGATCACCTCTGATCATTGTAAAAAGTTGATAGCTTTGCGGTATCATTGTGAAAAAAAAAGCGAAAAAAATTTTTTTTCGAAAATTTTCACGTTTTTCACGTTTAAATCGGCCATATTTTTTTTTCTCGGTATCTAATCGAAATTTTGAGCTCAGATTCTGAAAGAGCATCGAATTCCGCGTAGGAATAGAGGTATTGCATTATTTTTTTGGTCCGATAACATAATAAATAAACACGTTGAAAAATTAGTAAAAATTCTGATCACCTCGGCGTTAATGGGTTAAATCAGCACGATTGATGCCGTAATTGCTGAGAAAAAAACATTGCACAGGCAAAGTTATGCAAAAGCACCAACACATTGAAAGATTCAGTGCGTCTGTATATGCGCGCAGACGACAATCAAAGGGCTTTTGATGCCCATCATGACCCATTTTCATGAAAGTCTGTCTCCGGTGACGGAAGCGACGAGTTTCTATTGGTCGCGAGTGACGCGTCTTTCTTCTGTACTGATCCGGCGGAAAGTTCTTGGTTACGACAAAGAACGTCCGAGTTCTTTGGTTACGAGTCATTGGGAGCTTTCCAACAAGTCGACACAGTGTGACACTGTGTCGACACTGCGAGAGGTGCTTGTTGGAACGCTTTTTTAGTTTCTGACACAACCATCAGATGTCAGGCAGCTCGCAATTTCACTAGGTTCCTAACAACGAGTTCCTAACCTTAATGTAATCGACAACATTTTCATCATGGTGAGATGATTATTTTTTCATATTTTTATTTTTATTGGATAAGACGTGTTATAATTTATAAAAAGGTTTGTTGTAAATTTGACATAAATATTTTGTAGGACGACTTAGATGTAAGCATCGTTCTACTTATGGAGACACCAATCTTGAGTAGCAGTAGTTCCTCTACGTGTGTCAAATATGAGGAATGAATAGATCGAAATAGACAAAGGGAGCTTTCCAGCTACGACACAGAGCGACACAGTGTGGCACAGTGTTCGACACAGTGCATTCCTACTACGACACAGTGCAACACAGCCAGACACAGCGAGTAGCAGAGTTTTAGCGTGTTGCTTCACGCATGACTACCAATTTCTCGGGGAAATTTCATTTTCTCAAGTTGGCTCATCTTTCTACACACTTCTCTTCTGTAACCTCTGTCTATTTCGGTCTATTCATTCCTCATATTTGACACACGTAGAGAAACTACTGCTACTCAAGATTGGTGTCTCCATAAGTAGAACGATGCTTACATCTAAATCGTCCTACAAAATATTTATGTCAAGTTTACAACAAACCTTTTTATAAATTATAACACGGCTTATCCAATAAAAATAAAAATATGAAAAAATAATCATCTCACCATGATGGAAATGTTGTCGATTACATTAAGGTTAGGAACTCGTTGTTATGAACCTAGTGAAATTACAAGCTGCCTGACATCTGATGGTTGTGTCAGAAACTAAAAAAGCGTTCCAACAAGCACCTCTCGCAGTGTCGACACAGTGTCACACTGTGTCGACTTGTTGGAAAGCTCCCAAAGGTTACAGAAGAGAAGTGTGTAGAAAGATGAGCCAACTTGAGAAAATGAAATTTCCCCGAGAAATTGGTAGCCATGCGTGAAGCAACACGCTAAAACTCTGTTACTCGCTGTGTCTGGCTGCGTCGCACTGTGTCGTAGTAGGAATGCACTGTGTCGAACAGTTCTGTATAGTTAGCAGACGAATTTCATAATACTAATTTTTTATTGTTGCTATATCTTGGGAATTATTTATGCCATTTATTGACACTAATATCATAATTTTCGAAATAATAGATCATTGATAATAAATAAAAATGTATTGGCCGTATAGTTAGCAGAACGTAATGCAAAGTTCTATCTTTTTTCGCAATCAACTAGAAATCATTTGGGAAACACATTAGCAATGCTAGAATAATTTGCGAAGTAATTATTTTATCATGATCACGAAACCTAAATCAATCAATTATTTCAAGAGAAATCCGCTTTCCTAGGTATTTTCTGGTATACCCTGGCTCTCATCTCTCATTGGCTACCGCTGCTGAGTGCGAGTAGAAGTGTATAACCCGTCAATTAATTGTAGTTATATCAACCATATCAACAATAAACAATATCAATTTAGTGCGAAAACGTCATGTGTTATTCAACCTCTTGAAAAATAAGTATGGATGAGTGGAAAACGTACTGTGGAAACGTATACGGGTAACGTAAAAGTCAATAACCAAATAGAACATGTAATATTTAATCTGATTGACGAAGCTGCATATATATATATATATATATATATATATATATATATATATATATATATATGTAAGAGATGTATATATATATTATATGTAAGAGAATCGAATAATTTGATAACTGTAAAAATAGTAGGGTGGGTTTGGGTCATCTTGCGGTTCTTTTTTGATTAGTTGGACATGTGGAAATAGTATTTTTACAGTCATCAAACTACTCGAATAACTCTTAAAAACTTTTATGACCGTCATCAAAATGACCAAAAATCATCAAAGTACACGAATAACTCTTAGAAAAGTCATTAAACTACTCGATTATCGTACATGGTAGCATGTCTAAATATCATAGTCAAAATATCACACGACAAAATATCACGGACAAAATATAACATGACAAAAAAACACACGAACAAAATATCACCGCGACAAAATATCACATAACAAAAAATCACCTGTAACAAAAAATCACTGCAACAAAATATCACATGACAAAAAATCACTATAACAAAATATCACGTCGACAGTATATCACAGCCAGGCATGAATTTATTGATGCTCAATGTTGTGTGTGTATGTTGTGAGTGTTGTATATGGCAGAATGGATAACGGTTCGCAGTTACGCCAGAGCGGGGGTGATTCCTGATATATACAGACTATTGTATGTAGATAATCGTAATGATAATTTAGTATCAATTCGTCTTGAGTCTTGATTAATTGTATTGAATTTGAGATTGGTGATGTTGCCGGATATGAAACATTGATAGAAAGCGAATATTTTAATAAACATCCCGAGGTATTGAAGAACTATGTTGTGTATTTTGAAGAAAATTATATCGGTAATGCATTGACTCAAACCCACCCTACTATTTTCACATGTCCAACTATTCAAACAACAGCCCAAAGATGACCCGAACCCACCATAGTATTTCCACATGTCCAACTATTCAAACAATAACCCAAATATGATCCGAACCCACCCTACTATTTACACATGCCCAACTATTCAAACAACAACCCAAAGATGACCCAAACCCGCCCTACTATTTCCACATGTCCAACTATTCAAACAACCCAAAGATGACCCGAACCCACCCTACTATTTCCACATGCCCAACTATTCAAACAACAACCCAAAAATGACCCGAACCCACCCGACTATTTCCACATGTCCAACTATTCAAACAACAACCCAAAGATGACCCGAACCCACCCTACTATTTCCACAATGCATTACGCAAATTCGGGCAGGTCGATAATGCGTGCTGATTTTTAGTTTAGCGTTTGCTTGCGTGTTTCAAATAAAATAATTTCATTGTGATATATTGTCAGGGTAGTTTTTCGTCGTGTGATATTTTGTACGTGTGATATTTTGTCCGAGTGATATTTTGTCCGTGTGATATTTTGTCCGTGATATTTTGTCAGTGTTATTTTGTCACTGACAAACTATCACGGACAAAACTATAACGGACAGTGTTTGTCACTGACAAAATATCACGGACAAAATAACACACGACAAAATATCACACGGACAAAATATCACAGGACAAAATATCACGCGGACAAAACATCACACGTACAAAATATCACACGACAAAAAACGACCCCGACAATATATCACAATGAAATTATTTTATTAGAAACACGCAAGCAAACGCTAAACTAAAAATCAGCACGCATTATCGACCTGCCCGAATTTGCGTAATGCATTGTGGAAATAGTAGGGTGGGTGGGTCATGGTGGGTTGGTTGTTTGAATACTTGGACGTGTGAAAATAGAAGGGTGGGTTCGAGTTATCTTTGGGTTGTTGTTTGAATAGTTGGACATGTGGAAATAGTAGGGTGGATTCGGGTCATCATTGGGTTGTTGTTTAAATAGTTGGACATGTGAAAATGTGTGAGTTCAGGTCAACTTAGGTTGTTGTTTGAATAGTTGGACATGTGGAAATAGTAGGGTGGGTTCGGGTCATCTTTCAGTTTTTGTTTGTATAGTTGAACATATGAAAATAGCAGGATGGGTTCGGGTCATCTTTGGGTTGTTGTTTGAATAGTTGGGAATGTGGAAATAGTAGGGTGGGTTCGGGTCATCTTTGGGTTGTTGTTTGAATAGTTGGACATGTGGAAATAATAGGGTGGGTTTGGGTCATCTTTAGGTTGTTGTTTGAATAATTGGACATGTGGAAATAGTAGAGTGTGTTCGGATCATCTTTGGGGTATTGTTTGAATAGTTGGACATATGGAAATAGTAGGGTGGGTTCGGGTCATATTTGGATTGTTGTTTGAATAGTTGGACATGTGGAAATAGTAGGGTGGGTTCAGGTCATCTTTGGGTTGTTGTTTGAATACTTGGACGTGTGGAAATAGTAGGGTGGGTTCGGGTCATCTTTGGTTTGTTGTTTGAATAGTTGGACATGTGGAAATGGGTGAGTTCAGGTCATCTTTGGGTTGTTATTTGAATAGTTGAACATGTGGAAATAGTAAGGTGGGTTCGGGTCATCTTTGGGTTGTTGTTTGTATAGTTGGGCATGTGGAAATAGTAGGGTGGGTTCGGGTCATCTTCGGGTTGTTGTTTGAATAGTTGGGCATGTGGAAATAGTAGGGTGGGTTCGGGTCATCTTTGGGTTGTTGTTTGAATAGTTGGACATGTGGAAATAGTAGGGTGGGTTTGGGTCATCTTTGGGTTGTTGTTTGTATAGTTGGACATGTGGAAATAGTAGGGTGGGTTCGGGTCATCTTTGGGTTGTTGTTTGAATAGTTGGACATGTGGAAATAGTAGGGTGGGTTCGGGTCATCTTTGGGTTGTTGTTTGTATAGTTGGACATGTGGAAATAGTAGGGTGGGTTCGGGTCATCTTTGGGTTCTTGTTTGAATAGTTGGACATGTGAAAATAGTAGGGTGGGTTCTGGTCATCTTTGGGTTCTTGTTTGAATAGTTGTACGTGTGGAAATAGTAGAGTGGGTTCGGGTCATCTTTGGGTTATTGTTTGAATAGTTGGGCATGTAGAAATAGTAGGGTGGGTTCAGGTCATCTTTGAATTGTTGTTTGAATAGTTGGACATGTGAAAATAGTAGGGTGGGTTCAGGTCATCTTTAGGTTGTTGTTTGAATACTTGGACGTGTGGAAATAGTATGATGGATTCGGGTCATCTTTGGGTTGTTGTTTGAATAGTTGGACATGTGGAAATAGTAGGGTGGGTTCGGGTCGTCTTTGGGTTGTTGTTTGAATAGTTGGACATGTGAAAATAGTAGGGTGGGTTTGAGTCAATGCATTACCGATATAATTTTCTTCAAAATACACAACTTATGTTAGTTCTTCAATACCTCGGCGTGTTTATTAAAATATTTGCTTTCAGTCAACGTTTCATATCCGGCAACATCATCAATCTCAAATTCAATACAATTAATCAAGACTCAAGGCGAATTAATACTAAATTATCATTATGATTATCTACATACAATAGTCCGCGTACATCAGGAATCACCACCACTCTGGCGTAACTGCGAACCGTTATCCATTCTGCTATGTACAACACTCACAGCATACACACATAACATTGAGCATTAATAAATTCCTGCATGGCTGTGATATACTGTCGACGTGATATTTTGTCGTGTGAATTTTGACTGTGATATTTAGACGTGCTACCATGTAAGACAATCGAGTAGTTTAATGACTTTTCTAAGAGTTATTCGTGTACTTTGAAGACTTTTGGTCATTTTGATGACGGTCATCAAAGTTTTTAAGAGTTATTCGAGTAGTTTGATGACTGTAAAAATAGTAGGGTAGGTTTGGGTCATCTTGCGGTTATTTTTTGAATAGTTGGTCATGTAAAAATACTATTTCCACATATCCAACTATTCAAAAAACAACCGCAAGATGACCCAAACCCACCCTACTATTTTTAGTTATCAAATTACTCGATTCCCTTACATATAATATATATATATATATATATACATTTCTTACACACACATATATATATATATATATAAACTATAATTAATGATAAATAATGATTAGGTAAGGTTGAAGGAAAGCAGCTTCGTCGATCAGATTAAACATTACGTGTTCTATTTCGTTATCGACTTTTACGTTACCGGTATACGTTTCCACTGTACGTTTTCCACTCATCCATACTTATTTTTCAAGAGGTTGAATAACACATGATGACGTTTTCGCACCAAATTGATATTGTTCATTGTTGATATGGTTGATATAACTACAATTATTAATTGACGGGTTATAGCCACAGCACACTTCTACACGCACTCAGCAGCGATATCCAATGAGAGATGAGAGAAGGGGTATACCAGAAAATCCCTAGGAAAGCGGCGGATTTCTCTTGGAATAATTGATTGACTTAGGTTTTGCATTATCGTCATAAAATAATTACTTCGCAAATTATTGTAGCATTACTAATATGTTTCCCAAATGATTTCTAGTTGATTGTTAAAAAAGAAAAGAACTTTGCATTACGTTCTGCTAACTATACGCCCAATACATTTTTATTTATTATCAATAAACTATTATTTCGAAAATTATGATATTAATGTCAATAAATGGCATAAATAATTCCCAAAATATAGCAATAATAAAAAATTAATATTGTCAAATTCGTCTGCTAACTGTACAGAACTGTGTCGAACACTGTGCCACACTGTGTCGCTCTGTGTCGTAGCTGGAAAGCTCCCATTGTTGCTCAATTCGTGCACCTCCGTGAAGTTAGCCCCCCCACTTCATTTCTCAAAATTTTCGTTTATGCAGATCGTTAGAGAGAGTTTGAGAGACAAGAAAAATTATTTGAGAGTTAATATTTTTTACGTAAAAACGATTTTATTTTTTTGCGTGAAGTCGGCCTCCATTTTTTTCATCTCCTGGTAAAATGAACTTAGACGTCTCATTTTTTTTTAACCATTTGAGAATCGTTTGAGAGAGTTTGAGAGTCAAAGAAAATCGTTCGAGAGTTAATATCTTAATTGATATGAAATAATTTTTCAGTACGCGATTTACCCTAGGGCCCGTGGACGTCCGGTATGCGCAGTGCATGTGCGCAGTGCAAGTGAAATCAGCTGTAGAGGTACTGGCAACGAAGTCAGATGTATATAGAACTCTAGTTCTTAAGGATTTTTTGTGCCGAATTTAGTGGGGGCATGCCCCCAGCGTTAGTTCGTAAGCAGTGGCGCTGTCGGCGGCGCATCGTTCTCCCTCTCACTCTCTCTCATGGGCTTATATGCTGGGGACAGCATGACGTCACGAAATTCGTTGGTGACGTCACGCATGCGCTCTCACCGTCAGTATTTGTTTTAATTCAGTGCTTACGAAGTCGTGCCGGTCCCTTTAAATTGTTGTACATTTAAATATCTATTGAGAAAATGCCGGCGAACACGTTGTGCGTTTATGAAGGATGTAGCAACTCGAAGAGAAAAAATCCGGAATTGACGTTTCATCGTTTTCCGAAGGAAAGAGAACCGTGAGTTTGTTTCCATAACGAGTAAAGAATGAAACAATGTAAGACGTCGAATGACTTTTTAATCAACATGTGATTGAAAAAGGAGTATATATAAGAAAATAAAAAATTTCAGTTATTGCTAGAACAAAATTAGTTTATCCTAAGTAATGCGGTTGAATTAACTGTATTCTCTGCGAATTTTGATATTCGTAAAAATAATTTAATAGATATATGTGCGGTGTGTGCGGTGATCATGAGCGGAGGACAGTCTTGTTATCCGCTTTGATCAATCTCAACGACAAAATTTGCGTTTTAATGTAATTTAATGCGTAACTCAATATTTTAATTCTTGTGAGTCAAGTATTGAACGGATCATGACTTCTAAATCTCAAGCTCTCTCACGATTTATAAGCAAGTTCTGATCAAATGTTATAAAAATAATATGCGTAGCTGAGTGGACAGCGTTGACGACTCATGACTCAAAGGTCTGGGGTTCGATTCCTGGGCACCTCATTACTTTTTTTTTTTTCGTTTTAAGCAAATATTTCTTTTTAATATCGAAATTTGATACCTTTTCAGCTTTATTAATTTTCTCTGAATTAATTTCCACTTGAGAGAATTTCAATTTGATTTTTTATCCCACCGATTAAAATTGCGTCATAAAACAGTCACGTAATATCTTTTTACACTACCGGTCAAAAGTCCAGAAAAGTTCTAAAACGTTTTGTTATGCTATTTCGCTGGTAATCAACGTAAAGAGATTAAGTAAACGGCATTTCGAAGGGGAGGGATTCAGCTTCATTTTGATTTCTTTGAATAATTTATACGATTAGTTTTAGAGCCAGCACTCTGTTTTCAAAATGACAAATTTTCGCCTTTTTTACCCCCCTTTCAGGTGGGCCCCGTTTCCAGAGGAAATTTTTTGTATGTATTTTTCCTAACGGAATCATGAAGGTGAAAGCTCGAGCTTCAATTTTGTTTTTCGAAAAAACTTTGTGCGATTTTTCCCGCCAAAGTTATTCCGTTTTTTTGACAAAAATGAACCAATTTCAAAAATGCCGTGTAACACGGAAACGACAAGCTTTTGAAAAAACTTCAAAAGGGCAAAAAGTTGCGTCGATTTCTCAGATTTTTCTCCAAATTTTTTTTTTTTTCTTATTCTCGGACGAAACCCACACATTCCAATTATCGTAACTCGGGAATTATTTATTGTGTTTCTGATGAAATTTCATAAGAGTAAAAGTTTTATTTTTTCATTTTCAATGCTATGGAACGTTTTCAGATTATTCTTCAAACTTTTTTTTTTTCGTTACGATTTCATTATTTTCTAGTCGCAAGTTAATCAATCATTCGGAAGGGTTTTAGATTTTCGACAATAAGTTCTGACAAAATCTGGACACGGGAGCAGCTCGACACCATGTATTAGTTGGGAAATTATATTAATACACGCGAATATGACGGTTTTCGGTGTTTTCCCAAATTTTATTTTTATAAAAAATAATCACTTTTGTTACGTCAAAATTGACTGATTATTTACAGAAGGTAAATTAGTATTTACAGCAGTTAATGTTGAAATGAAAAAAAGTATTGACAGCAGTAAATACCCCATACTTCTCAAGTAACTGTAAGCGAATTACCTGAGTTTGAATCAAATATTAACGAAAAAAAATTTGAGAAAAAAATCTGAAAAAATTTTAAAGCATTAAAAATGAAAAAATAAAACTTTTTCTCCCCTTGAAATTTCATCAGAAACATAATAATTCCCGAGTTGCGATAATTGGATTGTGTTGATTTCGTCCGAGAATACGGAAAAAACATATTTTGGAAAAATATTCTGAGAAAATTCTCGTGAATTCTTTGGAAACCGACGCAACTTTTTGCCCTCTTGAAGTTTTTTTCGAAAGCTTGTCGTTTCCGTGTTACACGGCATTTTTGAAACTGGTTCATTTTTGACAAAAAACGGAATAACTTTGGCGGGAAAAACCGCACAAAGTTTTTTCAAAAAACAAAATTGAAGCTCGAGCTTTCACCTTCATGATTCCGTTCGGAAAAATACATACACAAAATTTCCTCTGGAAACGGGGCCCACCTGAAAGGGGGGTAAAAAAAGGCGAAAAATTGTCATTTTGAAAACAAAGTGCTGGCCGTAAAACTATTCGTATAAATTATTCAAAGAAATCAAAATGAAGCTGAATCCCTCCCCTTCAAAATGCCGTTTACTTAATCTGTTTACGTTGATTACCAGCGAAATAGCATAAGAAAACGTTTTAGAACTTTTCTGGACTTTTATCAGGAATTCCGGAAACTTTTGGCCGGTAGTGTATATGGGTTGCGATTATTGATAATAGTTAGTAAAATAAATGACGATAATTTATAGATCAATATCAGGGTTGTTTCACATTTGGGAAACAGGGAAAACCTGAGAAAATTAGGAAAAAGTCAGAGAATCCTCGAAAAAATTCGGAGAATTTTTTCGAGGATTCATTTTCGCAATTAAGAAATATTTGATCGAGTTAGAAAAACTCCATTACTCCTTATGGCAAACAATATATTATATCAGTGCCCAAACATTGAAAATGATGAAATGAACCGACTTATTCACTCCAAGCCTCTGTACTGTTGTACACAATTATTTTCTATTTAATGGCACCAATGTTACAGTTTCTGTTTTCCATTCTTTTCCATTTGTGTCCTGGAATGGTTTTCTGAATTGTTTTCCAAATTTTCGTAATTTATCTTCGTTAATTTATATTCTCTCTCCTCTTTTATAAAAATGATCCCTTCCAGCATAGCATGGCATTTAATGTCGAAATTCCATGAGGAGACGATTTTTGGGAATTTTTTTGAGCGAAGTAAATAAGAAACAACTGCGAAGTTTTTACCACATATCTGTTCACATTCTAAGCACACCTTACAATTTGTTTGCCCGAAATCGTGGCTCACTGCTGAGCTACACAGCATCTTAGTCACTCATTTTCGCAAAAAACGTTTCTTTTCGTGTTACCACGATAGTCGACGTTCTGCTTATCTGAAGAAAAGACTCAAATGAGATTTTAATCTGTGAAGGTTAAAGTAGAGTCAAAAGACATTGAAAATTTAATTTTTGGCAACTTGGAGAAGCGGTGAAAAAAATATCAAAATTGATGATAAGAGTTCAACGATTTGCCGTAAATTAACTTTTCAAGAGTGATCCTACTGTTACCAGCATGTTTTTTTAATTTTTTCTTTTCCCGATCTCAGCAGATACTATTTTCTCTTTTTTTTCAACAATACAGTAGGAAAACTCCTTAATACCTAATTACATCCCCATTCACACCCACCCTTTCCAGTACATCCTCCCCGTCCCGATGGAAGACACCCGCCACCTTCCCGTGGTTTCCATTGAATAATTTTAGCTCACGTATGTTTTCTATTTTTGACACAAAAGCTCTAAAATGCACTGTCTATTTTTCAATAATACTGCTATACGTGAACTAAAATTAACTAAAAGTGGGTACATGAAATATTCCTATGCTTGCTTTTTACCAAGTATTAAAAACAATTACACCCACACACACTTCCACGAAGAAAAGAAGATGGAGCCAATTTTTTACATGAATTGAGATCACTGAATACTTTTCATATTCAGGCATTTGTCGGAAAAATGAGTCCAATTTTTGATATTATCGAGACTTTATATAAATTCGCCGAAAAAACCGTATATTTCTTCACTGAAAAAACAAAAGAAATTCTTCTAGCATACTTTGAATTTGTTCCTTATTCTTTTTCCCATCGATCTTCACCTTAATTTTTTCAGGTGACAGTATTCAAAAAACTGTTCGTTCAACGCCTTATCGTTATAAAAGCTTTTAAAACTATTGGAATTTTTTATGGACTTTTTCGAAAGCTTTTGAAAAAAATAGTTGATACTGGAAAAAAATTAATGATGCCACAAACAATAGTTCGGGTATGTCAAGATTTTTTCGTTCCAAATTAGTGTTCGCCATTTCCTGTTATGACTGAATTACTCTTCCATTTCGAAATTACGAAATTCTCATCCGAAAAATAAACTGATTTCAATTAAATTTAAAAAATGTAGACATCTACCTTATATTTATTTATATCAGGCTAATGTATTTTTCATATCAGAAATTTCTACTCAAAATATTTTTATCGTTTCCAGCTGCTTTACGGGTATAGTGTGTCGCGGACTTGAAAAAAAAAGAAAAGAAAATCAGGGTTTGAACACTTCACCCCACGTCGAGCTCATACCGCTTATCTGAATGGCCCGTGTTTGCGTCATTTTCTTAAAGACATTCATTGTGTAAAAAAACTATATTACAAAGAAAGTAGTCTCAAATATTTATATACATTTTACATAAAAAAAAAACTTCAATTGTAGGATTCGATCACTTGACCCCACGCGCTCAGTCCAAGCATCTTCTTGCTTTTAAATGTGCAAGAGAGATACGTCACTCCACGCTTCCCCATCTCCATGGCAACATGGCAGCTGGTCGCTAGTGACGTCACAGAGCGAACGCCGCGCCGCGGAGCGGCAGTTCGGGTCGCAGAAAGTTTGTCTTCAAGGCGCCCATAAGAACTGGGCTTCTATATAAATCTGACTTCGTTGGTACTGGCGCTGTCGTCGACAAACGATCGATCAACAAACCTATATCTTAATTACAGGTTATGTAGATGCATGAAGTGTTAGTGAATGCACCAGAATGCAGTTCTAATTTATGATTTGCGCGTGGACTACAATTTGTAACATAATATTGTTTGGAAATATTTTTTTCCGAAGGTGGTAATTTTTTGAATACGGCGAATCAAATTAAAAAAAAATAATTTTATGTACCGAATTTATCAATTAAATTTAAAAGTAGCGTTTTTTTCAAAATTTTAGACCTTATATATTTCAAAGGCGATTTTCGATAACTGAAAAGTTGGTTAAAAAACAGCAATTAATATTTTAAACAGTGAAAAAATAATGAATCGTCAAGTAATCATAATTTATTTCATTTTTATTAAATTGTAGTCAAATCGCAAATTCTGGTGCATTCACTGACATTTCATGCATCTACATAACCTGTAATCAAGATGTAGGTTTGTTGATCGATCGTTTGTCGACGACAGCGCCAGCACCTCTACAGCTGATTTCACATGCACTGCGCCAACGATTCAGACTGCCATAAAGTTAGCCGTGCAACTTTGAATTTTCAACTTTTTCATAATTTATATCGCTAGTTGGTCACTTGGTGGTCGTTGGTAGTGTAATTAAAATACTTGGTAATAGGTAATTTTTAATAAATAAATAATTAAAAATTTTAGCATAAAGTTAGCCGGCCAATGTTTATTTTACGTAAAATAACTTAGGCGACATGCTTAATCGATGCAGAATCACTTGGTGGTCACAAATCGACAAATTACAACTCTTGGTAGTCAGTAGTTTATTTAAAAAACAAAAAGCAAAATGTTTAACATGCCGTTTATTAATGGATTAAATACGGCCGGCCAAATATTCTATTTCTTAACCAATTTTGTTCCAATGAATCTCAATCTATAAAAAATCGTCTGGTGGTGCTTGGTAGTATAATTAGAATGTTTGGCCGGCCGAATTTGTACGGCTAACTTTACGGCACCACAATGAACAGGTGTGAGTTCAAAAAGGTTATAAAGATCGCGGATGTGAAACTCTATATTAATAGTGACAGTTGTGAGGTTAAAAAAATAAGATTATAAAGATCGCGGATGTGAAAGCTGACGGATATTATTTTCAGTATTGATTTTGGTTAGTAATAGATAAAGAGTAATAGTGCGAGAACTAATAAGTGTTTTTCATATCATGTAATAACTGTGACAGCTGTGAGTTCAAAAGGTTATAAAGATCGCGGATGTGAAATCTATTCTCGGCATTTTTTCACTTTGTATGATGTAATAATTAATATTGATAGACATTGCCGGCAGAAAGTCGCTTGTGTTTACAACATTACGTTAGATTCGATTTTAAGGTTATGTTATCAGGGGGCGAGACCCCAACGCCACGTGATGCCTATTTTTGACGAGTTTTCGTCGGTAAGCGACCACCCCCACCACGCAAATTCTGGCAGAGTTTGCAGACCTGTATGTAAGATCGCGATTTATCCCTGGCGGATCATAGCGACCGAAATTCTCGGTCTTTTTAGGCGTCTAATTTGCCGAAAAAAAGACCCAATTTGGTCGTTTCAAAATTAGTCAGTTAAATCGGGGTGTTCACTTGACAGTCAAATTTTTGTCGGCTCATTAAAAAAAAAAAAAACTTAGAAAAAATTACAAAAAAGACGTAATTGAGTCTTTTTTTCGGCAAATTAGACGTCTAAAAAGACCAAAACCCTATTCGGTCTTTTTTTCGGTCGCTATGATCCGCCAGGGATACCCTACCGTTAAAAAGGATGGATCAATCACCTAACTTCACCTCAAATTTTCGAAGTTGAAATTCTTCGATACGGTTTGATCGATTACAAAAAAACTGTCAACCCACACAGGATGATGACAAAAATGGGCTGACAGGGCCTTTTTGTAATCAGTCAAACCGTGTCGAAGAATTTCACTTTCGAAATTTGCAGCTATCTCTCGTGCACTTACGGAGGCGAGATACCGATTGACCCTTACCCTTAAAGGTCTGCAAGTCGTCAATGTTTCGGGATTCTGTAATTCGTTATGACGTCGTTATGAATCGTTATGCGTGTTAAAAGATGGGGTAACGTTATATAACGACGTCATAACGAGTTACAGAATCCCGATAAGCTATCTAGAAGTTGGAACAACCCGCCCTAAGAAAAGAAAAGAGGGAATAAGAATGGACGAGCATTGGGAGTAGAAAGACGTAAGAGGATAAATAAAAGAAACATGGGCAATTATGAGGTGTGGAAAAATATGCAAAAGATATTAGGAAAACGTATAGAATGGGTGAAAGAGAAAAAGAGAACTCAAGGAGGATTTTTAACCACCCTTTAGACACATTGGTTAATTAAAATAAATCAATATTCAGAATTTTTTAAAAAAGGAAGCGGTTCATGTAATATTTTTGAAATGTTGAGTATGAGTAATTATGAGTCTTGACTACCACGAATAATTTTTTTTTTTTCATAACATTTTACATAATGGCAAAGTGATACGCTGTTTTCCCGAAATGTCATGGCACGAGTTCAAAAATGACGTAAGTGACAGTCTGTTGTATTGATCGGACCGAAAACAACCAGTTTTTTCCAATATTTTGTAATAAAGAAATTCTTTTTGATAGTGAACGGATAGCCATGGATGGTCGGCGTGTGGCTCCGGCGATCTCCCAAGTTAAGCAGCCTCGGGCGAAGTCAATACTTGGCTGGGTGACCGCTTAGCCATGCACCGGCTTGCGCATCAATAGCTGAGCGAGAGGCAGTTTATCTGAATTTCAGCTGTTCGGTACTCGGGAAAGAATGTACGCTAGAGCCGCAACGTTTGCTCAGATTCCTTTCCAATCGATTTTTTTTTTAGGGTGGGTGCCGATTAAGGTGGATTGACGAATTTTACGGTACTCGCAGAAATTCCAATTGCACGTGAACAAGAGTTACCTCAACACCGAATAAAACTTATTTCACTCCGTATATAACAAGTCACATTTCCTGACATTTTTTATCTGTATCAATACAGATTTTTTATCTGTATCAATACAGATAAAGGTAAGCTTTACTTTGAAATAATGAATGGTATTATCCCGAAAAATTTCGGGAAGTTATTAATTTCATAAAACTAGACTAGTAAATTGAAAATAATTTAAAAGAAAAATAACTTTATAGATATTTCGAAAGAATTACAGACTGTTAAAGTGGGAAAATATTGATCACGGACTTTCGTGAGTGTTGAGGATTCTAGCTACTGATTGGTAAAAAGAAGAGCTTGTACCCGGTTGTACCCGATTTGTTAATAATTGTTCAAATAAAAATCACGCAAGACCCAAGACATTGGCAGCAACGGTTGCATTGATTATGCAAGGTGGTGTAAAATTGACGTATATAATGGTATTTTTGATATTGATATAAGTCGATGAAATCGTAATAATAATACCAAGAGTAACGATGAAATATCCGAACCAATCGAGCAAACGATAAAAATCGAGTTTTCGGTTGAGATTTGTGCCAATTTTTAAATGTCTTATACTTTTAATACGGAGAGTTTTATCGGGTTCGGCAGCTCCGACGACTCTTGGACGAGGTAATTCTTTTTCAATACTTCTAGGTCTAAAATCTTCAATGATGGCTTGTTCTTCGCTAGTGTTTTCATCCTCAGGATCACTCAATAAGCCATCCGGCGAATCGTCGTCGTAATAAACGTACGAATAACAATTACCATTCACATTGTCGTCGATGAACCCGTAAAAAACTGATTGCGAATGAATTCTCGGATTGGTCAACATTTCACTGCCTGAATAACGCTGAGTCGGTGAAATTATCTCGGGATTTGGAGGACGGGAAGCAATTTCAATCTTCAGGTCTCTCGCACGAGCGTATATCAACGGTGGTAAAACGAAAACCAATGGACCGGTTAGTGTACCACCTATCAATGCCATTACTATGTCGAAACGTGGAACTGATTCTCCAATGGCCACTCCGAGAAATACAACGGCCGATCTCATCGCGCAACGCTTCCAACTAAAAGCTGCGAGAAGTAAGAAATTCTCATTTATTTACATTGACTAATCGAAATCTAAGAATACAAAAATTGTAAGGATGATTTTTTTAATTGAGCAATTGTTCAAGCAGTTTGAAGGATTTAGAGATGGAAGTTTGAGGCATTAAAGCTCATAATCGAATCATAGTTTCCGGATATACTCACATCTGTGAACATGCAATCGATCCTCCAGATTCTGAAATAGTGCCGAATGGCCTATGGCACTAGAAAAACATAACTGAAGGGCCGCAATTAAAATTGCAGCTCGAATAGCATAACCAGAACCCACTACTTGAAGAATGTTCGCAGTTGTACTTCCTCCATATCGCCATACCGCAAGACCGGCTGTCACGCCGAATAGGGACCCACTGACTGTAATTCGAAATATTATATAAAATACAATAAAAATCTTTTTTGTAAGAGTTTAAACATTATTTCAACCGACTCAAAAAAAAGTATTAAGAATATCCATGCATCGTTATGGAGCTTTTAAAAATATAGAGAATTCAATTTAACTCGAGATTTAGGCCGATCACACACGCTTTCGCATAGCATAGCATAGCATAAGAGATTTTGACCAATCGGATAGCGTACATGTCTACTATATATATGCGCCTGGAATTACGCCATTGGTCGAAATCTCTTATGCTACGTTATGCTACGCTATGCGAAAGCATGTGTGATCGGCCTTAAGAGGATGGATCGGTCACCTAACCTCACCTCGATTTTTCGAAGTTTAAATTCTTCGATACGATTTGACCGAATACAAAAAAGCTCTGTCAGCCCACGCAGGACGATGGCAAAAATGGGCTGACAGGGCCTTTTTGTAATCGGTCAAACCGTGACGAAGAATTTCACTTTCGAAATTCTTCGACACGGTTTGACCGATTATAAAAAGACCCTGTCAGCGGATTTTTGCCATCGTCCCGCGTCCGCTGACAGAGCTTTTTTATAATCGGTCAAACCGTGTCGAAGAAATTCAATTTCGGAAATTGGAGGTGAGGTTAGGTGACTGATCCATACTCTTAAGGAAGTTGTATGCGAATTTCGAGTAAAAAGTTTATACCCATGTCTTATGAAAGAAGTTATGACTGTGGGCTTTTTTGATCGAAAATAAGATTGAAAAGTACTAACTATATCAAAACATAGTAGATAAAACTAGTAAAAACAATTTTATAAAAAAAATTGTGAAAAAACAAATATCATTTATGTTTTTGGCATTATAAACAAACCTCTGTATAATTAGCAGGTTATACTTAATATTTTTGAATTTCGATTATTGCAATCGATAGGGCACGAATTAGGTAGATTAAGTAACTAATTTTAAAATTAGGGCAATAATAATTTGTTTATAATTAATTAAAATTTATTGACCGTATCATTAGTAGAAATTAGATGATATTTTGGATTTCGACCATTGCAATAACTAGGACATAATTCAGGCAAGATTAGGTCATTATTTAGGACTTGATAAATCGATAATTAGTTATAAATAAAGGAAAATTATCAACCGTATAATTAGCAAAAGAGTAGGGTGGAGATTCGCTGAAGAAACCACTTCAGGCCGTACGATATGACTGGGACTCGACACGAGAACCCAGCCTAACGTGAGGGAATGTTACAGCTGGGCATTTTCACTTTTTGCCCAACTGTTTTTATTATCTGTTTATTGTGATATTACAGAAATAATTTTCGCCAGTTTTCGAAACCAGTTCGAAACGCGACAAGAAATATATATCAATTCATAAAAACGATGCAAAGTGTCACAAAATCATGATTTTATATTTCCGGTACAAAGAGCTGGTGCCTCTGGGATCGATGGGATCGTTGTTTTTCTAATCGTTAGACTTGTGGGAATAGTAGGGTGGGTTTGGGTCATCTCGGGGTTGTTTTTTTGAATTGTTGGACATGTAGAAATAGTAGGGTGGATTTGGGTCATCTAATTATCGATTTGTCAAGTCCTAAATAATTACCTAATCTTGCCTGAATTATGTCCTAGTGATTGTAATGGTCGAAATCCAAAATATCAACCAATTTCTGCCAGGGTTGCGAAATTTATAATGAAAAAGTAATGCATTATTCATTACTTTTTAAATGGGTAATGAAAAATTGTTACATTACACATTACATTGTAATGGGTAATGAAAAATTTTTACATTACACATTACATTGTAATGGGTCATGAAAAATTTTTACATTACTCATTACATTGTAATGGGTAATGAACATTTTTTAAATTACGCATTACATTGTAATGGGTAATAAAACATTTTTACATTACACATTACATTGTAATGGGTAATGAAAAATTTTTACATCACACATTACATTGTAGTGGGTAATGAAAAAATTTTACATTGCATATTACATTGTAATGGGTAACGAAAAATTTTTACATTACACATTATATAGTAATAGGTGATGAAAAAATTTTACATTACACATTACATTGTAATGGAGAATGGAAAATTTTTACATTACACATTACATTGCAATGGGTAATGAAAAATTTTTACATTACACATTACATTGTAATGAATAATGAAAAATTTTTACATTACACAATACATTATAATGAGTAATGGAATTCTTTTACATTGCAACTTGTAATGTAGTGAGTAATGAAAATTTTTTACATTACAAAATGTAATGTAATGAGTAATGGGATTTTTTTACATTACTCATTACATTATAGATAGTGGGTAATGAGAACATTAATCAATGTATTTTAATGGCTGATAATTTCAATAGTAGTAACCCAGAGCTACTCAGCTACCACGATTGGGTCCATATGACCCAATGGTAGTAACCACGCGTTACTCGGCTGCCAGTAGAGGTAGCGGAGTTTACCCTGAGTCCAACTGACCCAATTTTAGTAAGCACGCGTTACTCGGCTACCAGTAGGTGTAGCGGTGTACCATTGGGTCAAACTGGCCCAATGGTAGTAACCGCGCGTCAATTGGACACCAACAGGTGTAGCGATATTTACCCTAGGTCAAACTGACCCAATGAAAGTAACCACGTGTTACTCGGCTACCAGTAGGGGTAGCAGTGTTTGCCCGGGTCAAACTGACCCAATGGCAGTAACCGCGCGTTACTCGGCTACCAAAAGGGGTAGCAGTGTTTACCATGGGTCAAACTGACCCAATGGTAGTAACCGCGCATTTCTCGCCTACCAGTAGGGGTAGCGATGTTTACCCTCCGTCAAACTAACCCAATGGTAGTAACTACGTGTTACTGGGCTACCAGTAGGCCTAGCAGTGTTTGCCCCGGTTCATACTGATCCAATGGTAGTAACTATGCGTTTCTCGTCTACCAGTAGGGGTAGCAATGTTTACCCCGAGTCAAACTGACCCAACGGTAGTAACCGCCCGTTGCTCGAGTACCAAAAGGGGTAGCGGTGTTTGCCCTGGGTCAAACTGACCCAATGGTAGTAATCGCGCGTTTCTCGCCTACCAGTAGGGGTAGCGGTGTTTACCCTGGGCCATACTGACCCAATGGTAGTAACCGCGGGTTACTCGGCTACCATCAGCGGCAGCGGTGTTTGCCCCGGGTTAAACTGACCCAATAGTGTAGTAACCGCGCGTTTCAAGCAAATACTTCCTTCTTTAGGCTGGTGCAGACACCGATTTTTGTTTTTTCCTTTCTATTAAAATTTTGTGTAAACACACTTTCGAAGCTCTATATGTATGCTGATAGAAGGGGGAAAATGTAAGAATTTCAATTCGCTTTAGTTTCCGTTTCAGGCAAATCTATACAGTCCAGTAGTACGGATTCGTAATCAGCGCCCTCGAAAACCCCTACCTACGAATTTTCACGAAAAAATACGGAATTCGGAAATTTTTGTCTGCCATCTTGGATCCGCCATTTTGAATTCGGCAAATCTAATAACGGATTCGTAATTAGCGCCCTCAAAAACCCTTATATAGCTTATCACGCAAATCCCATCGAACAAGATAGTTTTGACCAGGTGAGTAGAAAATGCAAGACAATTCTTGGCTTCAAGCCGCCATATTGGGCACCGCCATCTTGAATTTCATAATTCTTAGTTATGAGTTTTGAAGATTAGGGTCCATGGACTCGAAATCTTGACCCCCCGCAAGGGTTCCGATCGAATTTCGATAAGAAAATGTCGATTGAAAAAAATATTGGAGCGAAAAAATGCGTTTTTTTTTTAATAAATAAACATAACTTTGTTGGGTTACATTTTTTGGAAATTATGAGTACAGATTTTGAAAGCTGAGAAAATTTTACGTCTGATATGATTATAGCTGAATTTTTTCTAGACGGCTTTCATGGAAGAAATGACCGCTGAAAAACAGGACGAAAATATGTCCGTTTGGGACTTAATGGGTTAAGAGATATCGGCGTTAGAACGTTTCCAAACTTTCTGAAATTTTGATTTTTTGAAAAATTTTTACTCTTGAAAGACGTGAGATAAAAATCTAAAAATTGGTGTGGATATTCCTTCCATAGGGTACTATTTTATAAAAAAATTTCAGAAAAATGAAAAATGGTCGAGGCCACGGCCGCTCGAAATGGCGTAGAATGCCTCATATATATCCTATTTCACATTCACACACGCACATATATTTACACGTATATTTAATTAAATTATAAATACTTAAGAATGTAAAACCAATATTAATATCAATAAAGAAAAATTTTACTCCAATGCACTCCAACTTTTTCTGTTATTTTCATTCAGATTTATTTGCTCTCTGCATTACACTCAATCCTATCCTCTTTTCATTTCATAGGTCTTCACATATTGTGAGGGAAATTTATCTACAGCTGTCTAGGATTAGCGCTAATCAGGAAGCTAATGATCCAAAAGACAACAGCGAATCAACAAATGAAGATTTCGATTTAGCGGTGGGAGAAATCTTCAACATTATTATCTCTTATGATATGAGATGGTCAAAAAGAGGAACTGGTAGAAGTTACAATAGTCTCAACGGTTATGGAGCTATTATTGAATTTCTCACTGGAAAAATCTTGGATTACGGCACACACAACAGAAAATACCATTCATGTGACAAGGGACGTAAACCAATTGATCATGACTGTCACAAAAATTTCCAAGGGAGTGCAAAAGCTATGGAGGCTGATTTAGGAGCTGGACTCATCAATAATAGACAAATTTTAAAAGAGACAAAACTCAATGTTTGAGTTCCCATTGGTGATGAAGATAGTGCTACAATTGCAGCTGTGCGTTGTGGTAGCACTCACAGCATAATTAAATTAACTGACAACAATCACCTGCGCAAACACTTGGTGAATGACTTGTACGAGCAAAAAAAAAATCACTCAGAAATGATAAAGAAACAAGTAATTCCCCATTTTAAAAAGTGTTTTAGATATGCCGTAGCCCAAAACAAAAGAAAGATCGATTTGTTGCAGCCTCACTCTGGAGCATTCCTGATCACGTCTTCGGTCAACACGAAAATTGCGGTAACTGGTGTAATCAAAAATCTAAACAGTCTAAACAAAATGGTCAGCCTCAAACTTTTGTTGAAAGATCCACAGCTTCAGGAGAATAGTCAGCCTCAAACCGTTTTGTTGTAGGATCGACAGCTTCATGAGAAACTTCGAGTAATCTTCGACAAATACGCAAGTAATGTATCGAAATTTTCTAGTGCTGCTTCCAACCAGGTCAATGAAAGTTTTAACAATATCATTGCTCATAAAAATCCTAAAAAAGATGATCATATATATATATACACACACACACAAAAGATAAGAGTAGAGAAGATTCTGAGTCTCTCCTGACAAACACACTGCATACTTTGCAGCTAAGAAGGATAAAATAAGAATAAAATGGGCAGAAAAAGCTAAATTGTGGGCTTCAAAGATACGAAGAAACCTTTTACGGCGGCAAAGAAAATCTTTGTGGAAAAACAAAGAAAAAGCAGAAAGCATCATGTACGAACCGAATTGCGGTCTCCATTTAGATATAGGGTTATCTACCGCAGTTGAGGAAGAAGATGATAAATCGCAAGTGTGTCTACTCTCATCACCAGATCAGTGTAATTTTATATATTTTGATTTGGAGACTTCCGGACTGTCTCTATCAGCAGACATTCTGCAAATTGCTGCTGCAGATCGAGATTCTTCGTATAGTGTGTATATTAATCCTTCGCAGGCTGTGACAGTAGCTGCTACTAAAGTCACGGGGTTAGAAAATATTCATGGAAAATTACTTCATCATGGAAAAAAGTTAATTCGATTCCTATCGCAAACGCGTTGACGAATTTGAAACTTTATCTGACTGCGTTATCGAGACCAATTATTCTAGCCGCACATAACGCTCCATTTGACTCTCGTCGTCTGCTTCATGCGATCCAAATGAATTTAAACCATTGATTTATGGGTTTTCTGACACATTGTCAATTTAAAAAAAAAAAATCCCGACTCGTAAAGGGCCAGGGCATTTCAAATTAGCCACTTTAGCCAAAAATTTTCTAGAAATAAACCACAGAATAATTTCACGATGCCACATACGATGTGAATGCCCTGCTTAGAAAATCCGATAGATATCGATTGAAACCGATAGGAACCCATAGAAATTCAATCAGAATGAATGGGTCAATAGGAGAGCAATATGCCCTCCGATTGAAAGTCAATCGGTACCAATGGGTTTGAATCAGCCTGTATCATTAACCGGAATGAATTGGAAATAATGCATTAAATGGAGTACCTAATAGGAAATATACTTATTGACTATACTATGAGTTTTTTGAAAAGGAGAATTCCAATACATTTCCAATTCAAATTCTGAATCGGTCGCAATAGGAAAATTCTGCGATAGGATTTTTATGAGATCCAATCAGAAATGAATGGGAAATGGTGTATCAAAAATGGCATATGCACTGTCAATCAGAATGTATGGGAAATTTCGCATTAAATAGAATATCTAATGGGAAATAGTCGAATCGACAAATTTATGGGTTTGAATGAGTTTCCTGAAAAAGTGAATCTCAACTCGATTCCAATTTAAATATTGAATCCGTTGCAATAAGAATATTCCGTGATACGATTTTCATGGGATCCAATCGGAAATGAATAGGAAGCGGAGTATAGAAAACTACATGAACTTCCAAACGGAATATATGGGAAATTTCGTATTAAATAGAATATCTAATGGGAAATAGTCTAGTTGACAATTTTATGGGTTTCAATGATTTTTATGAGATCCAATCGGAAATGAATGGAAAGTGATATATCGAAAATTACATGCACTATCAATCGGAATCTATAGGAAAATTCGTTTTAAATAGAATATCTAATGGGAAATCGTCCATTTGACAGTTTATAAGTTTGAATGAGTTTCGTGAAATGGTGAATTCTAAATCGATTCCAATTTAAATACTGAATCGGTTGCAATAGGAATATTGCATGATACAATTTTTATAAGATC
Organism: Rhimphoctona megacephalus; assembly: GCA_963989365.1. Taxonomy (NCBI): domain Eukaryota; kingdom Metazoa; phylum Arthropoda; class Insecta; order Hymenoptera; family Ichneumonidae; genus Rhimphoctona; species Rhimphoctona megacephalus. The sequence goes on from OZ022416.1 coordinate 16,001,533, forward strand.
CAATCGAAAGTGAATAGGAAGCGGTGTATATATACATCTATCTGAAATACTGAATGGGTTGCAATAGGAATATTGCGTGATACGATTTTTATAAGATCCAATCGTATCACGCAATATTCCTACTGCAACCGATTCAGTATTTAAATTGGTATCGATTTGGAATTCACCATTTCACGAAACTCATTCAAAATCATAAACTTGTCAAATGGACGATTTCCCATTAGATATTCTATTTAATACGAAATTTCCTATAGATTCCATAGTTTTCTATAGAAAACTGCATGAACTGTCAATCGGAATATATGGGAAATTTCGTATTAAATAGAATATCTAATGGGAAATAGTCTAATTGACAGTTTCATGGGTTCGAATGAGTTTCTTGAAAAGACGAATTCCAACTCGATTCCAATTTAAATATTGAATCGGTTGTAATAGGAATATTCCATGATACGATTTTCATAGAATCCAATCGTAAATAAATAGGAAGCGGTGTATCTTTCTATTGGAGGTGACCAAAATAAAAGTGGAATTTTCCCATTAGTTCCTATCACATTCCAATAAGACAAGACCCATTATTTCTGAATCCTATATAAAGCAATCGGATAATTCCGATTCGTTTTCTCTTGCTTTAAGTGTTTATACCGATTCATTCCCATTGAGGAAGTCTATGGGATTGGAGCAGTTGAATAGGGTTCTCTCCTATTAAAAAAGTCTATCGGAAAGGGGCATTTGAATAGGTTATTTCCTGGACAAATAATACCGTTGATTCCGATTCAATTTTTTTCTATGGGTTTCAATAGGATTTTCTAAGCAGGGTGTATTACAACAATTGTGTTCGGCTTTAATTTCAAAAGAATTGTTCCCTCAAGTCAAAACGTGGAAAGACGTGTTGATTTCCATGATACAATCACAAAATGTGGGGGCGATAACAAAAACATTAGAGCCGTTGCTAAATGTTATATCGAATAACATGATAAAAAATGGCCCAAAACAGTATCAGTTACGATAAATTGAGGGGTACTTTTTGTAAAAATGGAGAACAGGCCATTATCGAATTGTTATTGAATAAAGGGAACGATGGAAAAGTTCTCGCTACTAAAAGTAAAAAAATCTTTACGTGTCGTTACGTTCCTCCAAAACGAATAAGCCAAAGAGTGTTGCTTACTTTGTTCATGTCAAAGCAATAATTTGACACTGATCAATATATTAATAAGAGAAAGAAAAAATCCTCATATAATCATTTTTCGTACTTCCTAAATTAAACGACAAAGTTCTGTCCCAGATTTAAGGAGAGAACTAAATTATTTACGACAAAAAAATGTTATGGTGATGTACGTTATTAAACGGTGATATTAGATATTAAAAAATGGTTTAATAGAATTATTTTCAACATTTTTTTGTCCTGACTTTTTTCATAAGCTTAATCTGAATAATTGAAAATGATAACACCGTAATTACGATTAATTATAATAAATGTTATTTAATAATTATAACTATAATTATTCGATTATTATTATTATTTACAATTATAACGATTTAAAATTGTAGTAATGAACGGTGTGAGATGGAAGAACAGAGGTTATTCCGCTCGCACAACGGGTGACATAGACAGCGTTGCCATTTTCGTTAAGCTGATTACTAGCATTGCTAGCAACGAAGATGGATCGAAGTGTGAAGCCTGCAGTCCGCATGGTCCCTAGAAAACTGGGGTAGCAGGACAAGCTTTCACCCCGGTCGTAGGATGTCGCTAGCGTCGTCTTTGTTTGTGTCCGCTAACGTACGCAACACTGAGAAGCAAGCGGGAACGTCCGTGAACTGGGGTGATCGGCTTCCCCCACCGAGACTGGGGTAGTAGTTATGTCCTTCTCGCTCTCGTTAAGGATGACCTAGCCAAAAACAACATAAATGCTGTGAAAAAAGCTGAGACAAGTACATTTATGCCCCCCAAATAGTCGTTCCAGTTAATCCCCCCCACCACCCAGCGCCAAAATACCGATCCCCACCAAAATTTACAAAAACCCGTCTAAGTCATTCATGCAAAGATCTCCGCACAAAAATCCTTTTTAAAAACCAACTCATCATATAAAGTTTTATGGGTAATCACTCTCATCATCTTATCAAATTAAGTCAAATTGTACAGAGGTGATAATTTATTCATTCTCGTAAATGTTGTGAGTTCACAAAAAGTTGATAAATAAATAAAGACCTACTAAAGTATATGTGGTCAAGTACGTAGGATTTTATTATATTTATAAAATCTCCAATTATGTTCATATGCCATTTCTCTAATTAATACTTTATTACACCGAATTATTATCCTATGACTTGGAACTACAAGGGCTTTAAAAAAAAATACAGAATTGCATTAGCCTGCGTGAACTTGAACGCTGCCACACTCTCATTTGTAATATTTGTAGTATAGTTTTATTGGTAACAAATTGATAAAAATTTACTATCGTACGTAGAGCGGATACGCACAGAGTACTTGTCCGGCCCGAATATTTTTCGACTAGTCAGCGAAAAATATGCTTTTTTGTTCACGGTAAATTTTTCAACCACTCCGAACATTCAGATCTCCTGACGCAGATTTGAATCTTACCCGCCTTGGCATGCAATCAATTGATGACCGCTCTTACATGGCAGGCTTATTCCGTTTTGTAAAACCTGTTGTAGTAAAAACCGATGTAAAAGTGTGTGTAAATGGTATCGGATTACTTATTTCGGGTGTACAGTACCGTTTAGACGCTCTGCAACTCCAGTTTTCCCCCGGATGTTACAAAACCGGAATAAACGTGCCGTGTAATAACTTGAGATATGCTCCACCCGAGCATCAATTCATCGATAACAATTGGTTAAAGGAAAGGAGGATAATTTGAGATACAAAACAATCCGCATATTGTGATTCCAAATTAGCTGTGCTTACTTTACTAGTTAAGGCCAAAATGTATGGTAGATTAATGTTGACTTAAGTGACAAATTTTATGAAAAATTTTCGGGCCGAACAAGTACTCTGTGCGTATCCGCTCTATGTACGATAGTAAATTTTTATCAATTTGTTACCAATAAAACTATACTACAAATATTACAAATGAGAGTGTGGCAGCGTTTAAGTTCACGCAGGCTAATGCAATTCTGTATTTTTTTTTAAAGCCCTTGTAATTCCAAGTTATAGGATAATAATTCGTTGTAATAAAGCATTAATTAGAGAAATGACATATGATCATAATTGGAGATTTTATAAACATAATAAAATTCCACGTACTTTCCCACATATACTTTAGTAGATCTTTATTTATTTATCAACTTTTTGTGAACTCACAACATTTACGAGAATGAAATTATCACCTCTGTACAATTTGACTTAATTTGATAAGATTATGAGAGCGGTTACTCATAAAACTTTGTATGATGAGTTGGTTTTTAGAAAGGATTTTTGTGCAAAGGTCTTTGCATGAACGACTTAGATGGGTTTTTATACATTTTTGTGGGGATCGGTATTTTGGCGCTGGGTGGTAGGGCGGATTAACTGGAACGACTATTTGGGGGGCATAAATGTACTTGTCTCAGCTTTTTTTACAGCATTTATTCTGTTTTTGGCTAGGATTTGTCGACTTTTTGTATGAAATTCATAGCTTGTTAATTAAACATGTCAATATTGTGTACGTACTCGGGTAAGAAATTCATAGCTTGCCAATTAAGCATGTCTGTATTATGTATGTATCTGAGTTATGCAAAAGAATTGACATTTTTTTCGGCATTGCAGCAAAATATGGTAGCATTTTATCAAAAAGTGATTCTCTAAAGAATTGAATACTGAATAAAAATTTTAGAAGTCGCTCAAGCGATTTTTTAATGATTTCGGCTAAAAAGGGATACATGATCGAATTTCGAGCTGGTGTATATTCGGACTAAAAATGCAATGTGAAATTTTGATCTAAGAAGTGTTCAAATGAATTCAATCTTCGTAATTAACCGTCAATACTTATAAAATTATTAGATTACTTAAAACGTACAGTAGTTCTGAGAAGATACGACGCATAAAAGAACAACGAACAAGTAAAAACTTGATTTTTTTTTAAATTTTGTAAAAAAAAATTTCAAAAAATATTGCACCGAAACATCCATGCCAACAGATCAACGGATCGGAAAATATTCCATAAAAAAATATGCCGAAGAAATACTCCAATAGCATCAGAATGCACCGAAAGTTTTTAAATATAAGTAATCATAACGAAACGAGATTATGAAACAAAAAAATATACGTACAAAACTTCGAGAGCTAAAGTTTAATTGGAAAAAATAATTTTGGCCAAAGTACTACACGAGTTTTTCTTTTATAATATTTATTGATTACGAATCATTTCTCATGAGCAATAGATAAAAAAAAAATTGATCAAGTACTTATGAAATTTTTTTTCCTCAAATTAAATATCTTTTCGCTCAAAATTATTTCGCATCGCCTGATTCCGTTTTGGGTTGCAAGTGCAAATAGAATTTTCATGTATTTAGGGTCTCTACCACTGTAGTGTGATTTAAAGCCATATATAATTCAAACCTAGGGCTGTATCAAACACCATTCTCTCAGTTATATAAAAAATGAAGAGAATGGTTTCCAAATAAACTTTTTTATTGCATGCAAGAGACATTTTATGGTAAAAGAAAAGAGGCACTGTTTTCGACTCCGTTCTAGAGTTTACGTTCAAAAAAATGAATTGTTGGGGCTAGAGTTAATAAAAAAAAATTATTTATTCAGGTACTGTTCAAAAGTTTATTTATTAAATTACACTTTATTTTTCACTGTCGCTCTTCTATATATATATATATATATATATAAGTTACTTTAACCAAAACTGAAACTGAGCGTGATCTTTATAACCTCACGACTGTTCAAAGATATCAAATACCTAGCCAAAAACAGCATAAATGCTGTGAAAAAAACTGAGACAAGTACATTTACGCCCCCCCAAATAGTCGTTCCAGTTAATCCCCCCCCACCACCCAACGCCAAAATACCGATTCCCACAAAAATTTACAAAAACCCGTCTAAGTCATTTATGCAAAGATCTCAGAACCGCTCTCATTATGATCAAATTAAATCAAATTGTACCGAGGTGATAATTTCATTCTCGTAAATGTTGTGAGTTCACAAAAAGTTGATAAACAAATAAAGATCTACTAAAGTATATGTGGCCAAGTACATGGGATTTTATTAAGTTTATAAAATCTCCAATTATGTTCATATGCCATTTCTCTAATTAATGCTTTATTATAACGGGTGGGAGTAAGATTTTCAAATGATTAAAACTTCGAACGCCTAAAACTGCGAATTTTTAAATTGAAGAATAGTAATATGTAGAGATATTAATTCTACTTATAGCCTTTATGCTGGAAATAAAAAAAATGAGAAATTAAACAGTTCGAAGTACATTTACGTCAAAAAGAAAATATAACAGTAGCCCAAATGACGAAGACTAGAATAGCAATTTTACAAAAGCTCGACTATTATGTATTCGAGTCATCAAATACTGAAATCGGCAATATTGTGAATATTCACAATTTCAAATATATTTTAACGAAAGACAAAATATCAATGTGGTCAAAATAGCGAAAGACCAGAATGTCGAACGGTCAAAATAGCGAGAGCCTCTGGGTTGCAACGGTCGGGACGGGAGTCTAGCTCGCTCGCCACTGGGCAACTCGCCTGGTTGTGATAGGATATAAACTTTATGGTACGTAAGTGGGCTCCCAACTTTGACCGGCGATTTTTCAAAAACGAAGCCGTTGGCACCTACAATTTTGGGGTTTGGTTGATACCCACCCACACTATAAGCACGCGAAGTGGGAGCCCGTAACTCGATACACCTCCCGCGATGTCCCCTCGTAAGCCGCTCGCACGAGGCTGCGGAGCGAGAGGGGGTACACCCACCATGCCGCCCGGCCGAGCGGCCGACGCCGCGCGCTCAGCCGCGCGCCGTCAATCGGAATATGTTGATAACTGTGATGGCATAATTCCTCCTAAAGGTCAGTATTTAATTGAATCCCGTAGCCGGAAGCGTAGGGAAGGCTAACGAATTTGAATTTTGCAGAAATTTTAATTACAACAATAGAAAATTGAAAAAACGTAAAAATATCCATATCTCGGGCTGTAATCAAGATATTGCAACTTTTTTTTTTTAATTGTTCGTTTTCAAAAACGCATTAGATGGTCCAAGAATTTTCCGGATATCTTTGTAACTTTGGTCAGAATTGCTATTTGTTTATAAGCAAAAATCGAAAATCGTCAAAAAACAGTATTTATTTTCAACGAAAACAATTTTTTTTTCCGTATCGCTTGTGCACGATGACACAAAGCTCCTGGATTTTTTTCTACGCTGTGGGCCTTCGTCGGGAAATTCTATTGAATGCCAAAGTTTTTTCGATGATCGCAGATTGTTGCTAAACTATATCTCGCAGATCGATAAATCTTGCACGATTTTCTTGGGGTTCGGCTCCCTTACATCATGTATGAATTTCAAACCGATATGTTGATAAACAATCGATTGCGGTTGCAAAAATGAAATTGAGAATTTTTTTTTTCATTTGCAATTAATCGCTTAATTAACAATGCTAGCTCATTTTTGTATAGGACCTTTTTCATAGAGGATATTATGATGAACAACTTTTATTCGAAACTTTTTTCGATAGGACGCGTTCCAAAAAAAATAACGCAAAAAAATCGATTTTTTAAATTTTCAATAATTTTTTATTGCTAAAATGCAACTCGAATTTTTACGAAAACTCAGGGCTATATTCCTATAGGTCCAAACAACCTATAAAAAAATTGGCCAAAGGCTGGATCTCTTAAAGAGGACTTTTGTTAAGGTGACTGGACTAAGTACCGCGTGGTGGGAGCTCGTAACATGAATAGCGGGAATACCTATATGTTTTTTGTCATAATTAGCGTTTCTTTAATGCTTCTAGAATCTGTGAAACTTTTTTCACTAATTCTGAACTCCTGCACTGGAAATTTAATAATTACTTAGCTTTTATGATGTAATGAATATTATAGAAACAAAAACAAGCCAAAGCATAAATATCGCTTGCGTGATACTTTCGTAATAAGAGCGTTTGGTCTGGTGGGCGCAGTCCCACCGCTTGAACTTCAGGTTTGCGAGTTGAAATTCTGCGACGATGAAGCTTTTTTTTTCTTCTAATATTCGCATTGCAATCAATTGACTAATAATAATTTATTACCTTGTCCAATTTTACATATAACAATTCGCTATCGCGAATCTTAAAAGGCACGATGCACGAAATATTAAATAGGAAGGGCATGAAAAGAACCTCCGTTTCTGAACTTGCATATAAGATTAGCCAAGAGTGGGCATGTCCTTTTGTTCTAATGTACTTTTTTCGTAGAGCAAGTTTTATTTGTTTCTTTTTTCGCGGTTTATATCGCGTATCTGTGGACACTTTAATGGAAAAATATTCAAGTCCTTAAAAATTGATGGTGATTAAATACAATCATATATCTAGCCACGCATTCCGAAATAACTTTTCAGACAATCGATTGTATTTTCCAACGAAGTATAAATTTTGGCAATCAAAAATAATAAAATCTTGTGAAGTAGCGACTTTTTATTATCATGTCCAATTTTTATCATTTATTTTGCTTTTAACAATATTTACAGTATTTCCGAACAAACAGTTAATTTTTTTGTTAATGGCTATTGACTGAAATAAATGTAGTACTTTTTAAAAACTGATAAAGTTACGTTAAAATATTCGTGCGGATATTTTTATTTCAATGCAGTAAAGAAAAAAAAAATTTTTAAAACCACCTTCGGGATTTGAACACATAAACCTGAGTTTTCCTCCGAGCTCACTCTATAACGTTCCCCACTCCGTGTGAGTCGGGGAGAGTATGAGATTCACCGGAGGGGAAATATCGATCGGTCGATAGTAGCGTCATCCGTCGACCGTAAAGGGCATTAAAAATCTGGCGTCAAGCGGTCCGTAAGAAGTACACTTCTATGAGGATTCATCTTCGTTGTTACTAGCCATCCCCTACTCATGCGATCCTCATATAATTTACGACTTTTGAGAATGATTTGCGAAGTAAATACGTGGTGAAAAAAATGAAAAAATTCGATTACATTTAAAAAATATTGAATAATGCGTCGCTATTTCTTTGAGGATTTCTATCAACCCGTTTTTCAATGACATATAAAAACGTAAATATTGATAGGTGTTTTACTGGATTCTCCCATAAGCGCCGTGTTAATTTTTGCATTTTCAAACTTGATTTATTCCAAAACGACGTGGTCAAGCTCATTGAAATTTAACCAGGAGTTGTAGGTTATTATAAACTATATATGAATAAAATTTAAAAAATCTATCGAAGAGGCATTTTGCATAGAACTACCTTAAGAAAAAGGGAGAGAGAGAAAGAGAGAGAGAGAAAATTTCAAGTTACTAAATTGGAGGTAAAAATTTATAAACGTACTCAAAAATGAAAAAATTACGGCTTTGTCGATATCGCGGGGCTGCCGCATGTCCACTTGCACGGTCATCAAGGTCGGATGAACGTCGAACTGAAAAGCCAACATTCCGTAACTGCAAAAGAAGCAATAAATTGTGAAAAATAATAAAAACTTTTAGTATTCGTGCGACTTAAAAATTTGTCGTAAAAAATGTATTCTACTGAATTTGACCGCACGAATAAATAAATAAAAAATCATGCTGTAATTGATGACGGAATAATTATGAAAATACACGTTAAATACCCAGAAATAAATTTGTCCCACGTTGGTGAAGTCGGTACTGGCACAGTATTCAAAACTCTATCATCAATTACAATGCACCACCATATCAAAATAGCCGTAAATCCAACCGCAGCGGAAGAAAATACTGCCAACCATCTGAAAAAGATCATTAATTTTTCATCAATTGAATGAAATTGTACAATTTTTACATAGTTGTAGATTTTAATAATGTATCATTTTCTCACTTCATATCACGAGGACTTCCCAACCACATGAGAGGACAAAGAAGTACACCAACGACCAAGAGCCAATAACAAAAAGAGAGATTAAAATTGTTCGACGATATCTTGAGGCCGAAAATCTGCAAATTCTGCGATGCTGAAAAATTTCAATTGCTCAATGTTCTGAAAATTCGAAAAAGTCGATTTTTGACGAAATTTTTATCTATTATTAAGCTCCTCAAGATCAAAGAATATTTCACTCACCGACCAAAAGATTTGGAATTCCACAGCCAAAAACTGTAAGATCAAGAAGAAGGTTCACAAAAGTACGTGCTCGTGGACCGAGAGTCAATTCCGTCACGGCTGCCAGAGGATATCTGCGAAAATCATCGAATAATAATAGATTATTTTTGAATATGCAGTTTATGATTCTTCAAAACATGAAATATTTGATGAAATGAAACGACTTGAGCAATGATTTCGTTAACTAATTTTTGTTAATTGAAAAATTCAATGGTGAATCACGCACCGATTTTTTCGAGATATTTGTGGATCTATGCTGCTGGCTATAGTCCAAGATTTTCCCAAAAGTGCAGCGGTATAAACCTGAAGGCCAAAGACTACGAGAACAAGAGGAATGCCAAGTAAACCTATTTAAAAAGTGAATGGAAAAAAATGTCAATAATCGACGATTAATAATATACATTTTCTGTCTTTTCTTGCGCAATACTTATATGACATAAACGCCCACGCAGCATTATATAAAAACTCACCACATTGTACAATAGCGCGAGGTAAAGCGATGATGGGAAATACTCCGAAAATATCGACAATGCACAGAGTCGCGAAAATCAACGATAAACCAGAATTCACCTCTTTATAAATCAATGGTATTCTCTCACGATTCATCGCCACTTCTTCTCGTTCTCGTTCAAAGAATGAATAATTCGACTGTCGATATTTCTGATTAAAGTACGTACGAACCGGTTCCCTGCTCCTCTGTGGCCTGGTATGTAATACGATAGTATTATCCAGCACGAATGAATGACCAACGACGATGTCGGTGGGAGCGAAAGAAGACCCACAAGATCGGACACGAGAAAAATCGAAATTTCCTATTATACCTACCATAATAAATTTTCACGTGCATTTCAAATGGTTTTTTTTCATCTTTTCGATCATTTAATTTTTTCATTACCTTTCTAAGCTTTATTTCTAATTATTCGTAAAATAACGAAATATATTCGATCATATGTAAAGAAGAAACACATCATTTGAAATTTTTTAATAAGTATTTATAAAACGGTTCAAGGTTTTCGTTACGACGAGGTTTTATTTGTAGTCCTAAATGAAATCTGATATTTTTAATAACCCTCTTATAAGATACTTAATCCAATAGTTAATGCTATTGATATTAATTTCATTGATAATGAATGGAAAAATGTTTTAGTTCGTTCAACCATGAAATTTATTTACAAAAAATATATGTATTAGGAAACTTGTTACACCTATATGAGCATGGGCGAGCTTGTTCTGATATTTGGAGTTTTTCATTCGTTTAAACATTTATTTAAACTCATTTCGTTTAGACGAAAAAATAAAAAAGTCAGCGGTTGACCGCGATATGGAGTAACGTACAAATATCAATGAATAACTTATATAAATCGTGTCTTTTAAATCATTATCATCTCTTGGAAATACGCATTAACGTAATTACCACAGTCGCAAAAAGGAGAGAGGAGAGAAAAAAGATCGCGAACGAAAGTCGTCTCGCAAGTATTGAACAAGAGTGACTGGAGGGGTAAAACAATATTTTGTTTCCTTTATTCGATTATTAAAACGTAGTCATATTGATAAGTATAAAGGTTGAAATTCTTAAGTTGTTGAAATACCGCATTAAACTTTTTCTCTCACAAACTCCAGATATTACATGTCGTTTGTTTTCTTGCCCAAGTATTGGATAGTATTGAAAGAAGCAACGTTGGAGTATTCAGCAAAGAGCCATTTGTTTGGTGGGTTTCGGTTGAAAGCGAATTTCGTCAGCCCGAAATAGTCATAGCCAAAATTTCTTAGACAGATATTCTCTATGATTCTCAAACAGGTCAGAATGAAGAAATTTTCATTGAATTTTGTACGAGAGAATTTGGCGGGACAAAAATGAGCAATAATGAAATGAAAAAATATTGGTTCCATACCAACATGAGGAGGTTAATCGTGCAATGCTTTATTCGTTGGGAGTTTCAATCGTCAGTCTCGTAAGCTGGTGAAGCTGGCGAGTAAGTAGGGCTTGTGGGAGAATAACCTGGAACAGGAGGTGAATAAGTCGGGCTGGTGGGGGAATAGCTCGGACTTGTTGGAGTGTAAGTAGGACTGGTGGGTGAATATTTGGTGCTAGAGGGTGAGTACTGTGGGCTTGAGGGTGAATAAGTTGGACTGGTAGGTGAATAATTGGGGCTGCTCGGTGAGTATCTCGTACTTCCGGCGGCGGTGTGTTGCGGCGAACTTGGCGAGTAGCTCGGACTGGTTGGTGAGTAAGTTGGGCTGGTGGGTGAATAAGTTGGACTTGTCGGCGTGTATTGGGGTGAAGTACCGGCGAAGGAAGGCGAAGTTGGCGAGTAACTCGGACTCGTGGGAGAATATTTGGGGCTACTGGGTGAATAGCTCGGACTCGCTGGTGAATATTGTGGCGAGCTTGGGGAGTAAGATGGACTGGTTGGTGAGTAAGAGGGTGAACCTGGTGTATAATTGGGTGAAGATGGGGAATAGCTGGGGCTGGTTGGTGAGTAACTGGGACTGGTTGGAGAATAGCCCGGACTCGTTGGTGAATAACTAGGACTAGTTGGTGAATAACCTGGACTGGTTGGTGAATAACTCGGGCTCGTCGGCGAATAACTTGGACTTGTCGGTGAATAACTGTGACTCGTTGGTGAATAGCTGGGACTGGTGGGTGAATAACTCGGACTTGTTGGCGAATAGCTTGGACTCGTTGGCGAGTAATTCGGCGAGGTAGGCGAGTAGCTCGGCGAAGTTGGTGAATAGCTTGGACTTGCCGGCGAATAGCCCGGGCTCGTTGGTGAATAACTCGGACTCGTTGGCGAATAGTTGGGACTTGTTGGCGAATACGTCGGACTCGTGGGTGAATAATTTGGACTTGATGGCGTCATGCTCGGTGAAGTTGGCAAATAGGTCGGCGAGGTCGGTGAATAACTCGGGGATGCACCACCCGCCGGAGACATCGGATACGGACTCATACTCGGCCCGGGACTTCCAGGACTTCCTGGCTGCGGCGAATATGCCGAATACGCCGGTGACAAACCCGATGCGTCCGATGCTCCCGACGGCGAGAAACATGCACCGCCCGGTGTCATTCCACTTCCCAATGTCGGTGACATGCTCGAAGCACCATAACCTGGTGTCGAACCCATCTGATTCCACGGTGTCATCTGTGGACTCATGCTCGGCGTTGCTGCACTCCCGAAGAACATTCCAGCACCTCCCATCACTCCTGCCCCCACTGCCATAGGAATTTCAATTCCAGCCTTGCACTTTTCCGCATCCAGCAAAAGATCGAAACAACCTACGGAATAAATAATTACCAAGTTAGCATTATTGGATCACAATATTATTTTTTTTTACATCGCGCAATTAAAAAAAAAAATCAACTCATCCTTTTTCTACAATTTCTTTTCCGATTATCATATTCAATCACCATATTCAAATATATATTAGGATGATTAAAAAAAATCGACTTTTTTTTCTTAAAGTCGCAAGTGATAAAGTCGCATGAAGTCATCATGAAAATACTTCATGAAAAATATATTCTCTCACAATTTGGGCCTTTAAAAAAAATGTTTAGAGGTCGCACCAACGACGTTTAGATATTTTTTTCAATTTTAGCGAATAATCATGATATAAAAGTATCGATTTTTCGGTGTCACAACAAAAATTGTTATTACTTAATAAAAAGTTGATTCTCTCAAAACTTGAGTTTGAAAGAAAAAATTTTAGAGGTCACCCCAGCGGCTTTTCTAAATTTTTTTTTTTTCAATTTTTAGTAAACATCGTGGTATAAAAATATTTGTCGCAGGTTGATATATTAGCATTATGGAAAAGTTGTTCTCCCAAAACTTGAATCTTCTAAAAAAATTTTTAAAGGTACCTCCAGTGATGTTCGTATGTTTTTTCATAATTTTGGCTGAAAATCATAATATTTAAATGTGGTTTTGTTTGTGTGGCAACTAAAGATATTAACACTAAGTAAAAAAATAATTATTGCAATATTTTGGTCTTCTAAAAAAAAAATTAGAGAAAACCCCAGCGATTTTGAGATATCTTTTTCTAATATCGGCTAAAAACCGTGACATAAAAATGTAGATTTTTTCGTATCGCAAGTAAATGCGTTAGCACTCTACCGAAAATGAATTTAGAAAAAAATCATAGTCGCTGGGGGTGACCTCTAATAAATTTTTTACTAGACTCAAAATTTTGGGAGAAATACTTTTTCATGAATTTCTAGCATATAAATTTCGATACATAGAAATTTACTTTTTAATATCACAATTTTTACCTGAAGTTATAAAAAAAATATCTAAAAGTCACCGGAGGAACCCCTAAAAAATTTTTTAGAAGATTCAAATTTTGGGACAATAACTTTTCCATGAAATGTTAACATATAACCTGTGACACAAAGAGAACCATTTTTTTATATAACGATATTTACGGAAAATTGAGAAAAAATGTAGAAAAACCACTGGTGCGACATCTAAAAAAATTTTTTAGAAGGCCCAAATTGTAAGAGAATTACTTTTTCGAGAAGTATTGACATAATCACTTGCGACTTTTTTTTTCTCAAAGTCGCAAATGATTGTGTTAATACTTCATGAAAAAGTAATTCTGCCAAAATTTGGGCCTTCTAAAAAATTTTTTAGAGGTCGCGCCAACAACTTTAATTTTTTTTTTTCAATTTTAGTGAAAATCTGTGATATAAAAATATCGATTTTTCGGTGTCGCAACAAAAATAGTTAGCACTCAGTACAGAGTTGATTCCCTCAAAATTTGAGCTTCGAAGAAAAAATTTTAGAGGTCGCCCCAGCAGCTTTTCTAAATTTATTTTTTTAATTTCTCGTAAACATCTTGATATAAAAAAATAATTTTCCTTGTATCACAGGTTAATATGTTAGCTTTTCATGGGAAAGTAATTCTCCCAAAATTTGAATCTTCTAAAAAAATGTTTAGAGATGCCTTCAATGACATTCAGATATTTTTTTTACAATTTCGGGTAAAAATCGAGATATTAAAAAGTAAATTTTTGTGTATCGATGTTTATATGCTAGGATTTTATGAAAAACTAATTCTCCCAAATTTTCAGCCTAATAAAAAAATTATTAGAGGCCACACGCAGCGATTATGATTTTTTTTCTAAAAAAAATGCAACCTCTAAAAAATTTTTTAGAAGACCCAAATTTTGGCAGAACTACTTTTTCATGAAGTATTAACACAATCATTTGCGACTTTGAGAAAAAAAAAGTCGATTTTTTTTTAATCACCCTAATACATATACATATGTATATATATATGTAGGAGAGATGCGTGGTTGTCGAATGGTTGGTTACCATGGAGATAACTGAGGAAGAAGAACAAGAAGGAGGAAACGGAAGTGACATAAGAAACCAGAAGTCAATATAATCGAATGATATTCGAATTTAAATTTACTTTTCAATAAAGATAAATTGTTAATCGTGGTAAAAATGATTTAATAATTATTTATTTATAATAAGTGTTATAAAAATGTCACGTTGAAAAGCTACAAATGTTGGAGGAGTTGGAGCAGCTCCACAAAACGTTCAAGCTTCTACATATATATATATATATATATATATATATATATATATATATATATATATATATATATATATATATATATATATATATAATATGAAAAATTTCTTATTTTACTCACCAGTTCCAATTCTTGGCAATTGTCCCATGATAATATTCTCGGAAACTCCTCTCATAGGATCGACCTCGGCGTGAGAAGCAGCATCGAGAAGAACGTCCACGGTTTCTTCGAACGAGCATCTAAAAATTGTAAATTTAATTAAGGTAGTAGTCTCCCCAAAGCGTTTTTCAATGATTATTTTTTTTTTTTTCAAGTTTTGAGGACGCATTCAGAACACTGTTATGTAATTGCGTGCAAAATTTCAAAAGGATTTACCATCCCATATTCGAGATATTAGAAATCAAAGATTGGACAGCTTTACATGTGTTCTTATGAGGAGCGATAGAAAATTTCACATTTCACGCAACAGCTCCGAAACTTTTTTATAGATTTTTTTTCTTTTTTTTTTAAATTGTCATTTACAAAGGAAGATGACGAAGTTTCTCAAAAAAAAAAAATAAAAAAAACAAGAATTTTGACCACTTAGTTTCGGAGATATAGCGCTATAAGATATAAGTTATGTGTATTAGATAGGGAAACGTAGTTATTTCCGAAACTCTATAAACTTCAGACACTTTTCCCGAAAGTTTACATGTTTTAGATTCCTATGAGATATAACAACTGCCATTATTAAATTATTCCGCAAGTTGTATCTAAGTTTTCGAACATTGACCGGAGAGTTAATTTTTGAACGTGACTGTGGCGAGACTACTTCCTTAAATAAATAAGGGTAAAAATAATTTGTTTAAACAATCGTTAAAATAAATTAGGTATACCGACCTCATGAGCGCTCCGGTGTCTTGTCTATTGATACCGTGACGAGTGATGGCCATAAGATGTCCTTTCGCCGTCATAACGTCACAAAGGAGAGCAAGATGACGATAATTAACGTAAAGTCCGTAAAACTGTAGCACGGCGTTCATCTCTTTCTCAACCGATTTTCGGACAGCCTCGATACCAAGTACTTGAAATATCTCACAGATATCGTTACTGAAAGTTCTCACGGGATCAACGTCACGTTCACTCAGGACTTTCATCAAACTGGTACCGTCAGTTTCGAGCAGCCATTCGGCGATTGCTTTGAATTCACCGGTGTCGGTGATTATTATACGTTTCTTCGAGTCCGTTTGCGGCAAGTGCATGTAAACTTTGCCGATTGCTTCGATACCCTAAAAATATTCAAAGAAAAAAAAAGAAAAAAGATAATATAATTTTACGTTAAATAAGTAAATATGAACTTTTATTTGTTTGTCAATGAGACGAGACATTACCTGAAGCGTCATGTCACTGAGCATATTAGCCTCGATACAACGTAAGAACATATCGTCCTCCATTTTATCGACAGTTTCTTCCTCGGTGTCCTGAAACTTGCTATCATCGCTGTTCATTATTCTTATACGCAGAACCAATTTTTCGGCGTTATCGTCGTTGAAAATGCAATTTAAATCATCACCAAAGCCGGCATTGATTTTCTCAGCGATTTGTTCCATGGTCAATTTTTTATCGGTCATTCTCTTGCGATCAAGTTCGATACGTAATAACCAAGGTGAAATTTTGGTAGGATCAAAATCAGGCATTTCGTAATATACGTTGACGAATTCCTGATCCTCTGCGATAACGGTGTTTTGTGGATCAGGATCGTAATAGATGGCCGTATTAGCGGTTACTTTTCTCAAGGTCGTGTGTTCCAATCGGCACAAAACGTTTTTCGCTTTTTCGGCATCTCTCGCGGCAGCGCCGGTGAGAAAAACGGTCAAGGATGGAGCTTTTGGTTTTTTACTTATGTTAATGATTTCCTTCAACCTTGGTACACCGAGAGTTACGTTCTTGGAGGATACACCAGCAAAATGGAAAGTATTGAGTGTCATCTGTGTGGCAGGTTCACCGAGAGATTGTGCAGCGAGCGCACCGACCATTTCGCCAGGTGATACTTGTGCTTGCTGGAATCTCGTCTCAATTTCACCGATCAACCATTCGAAAGCCTCGCTCGACAATCGAAACTGTTCGGAGACACATTTGGTGCATAGGGTCGATCTTACGAGACAACGAAAGAGCAACGTAGCGTTTTCATTGGCCTGTTTACTCAAACGATCCTCACCAGCGACGATAATACATTTTTCCAATAAATCTTTCACACCTTGAATAACCCTCATTGGACTCAAATCCGTGGGTACTCTTTTGTTTATATGGAAAATCTTTTGAACGTTCCAAATCATACGTTGCAAGTTGCACGGTTGAACGACTTTGGACTCACCGCTAGGGAAAATTTCACGAAGAACAGCGCGATCTCGATTCAATTGTTCCCACTCACGTTCGAGCTCAGAAATAACTTCGCCCGACCCCATCATTTCTCGTACGATATCCTCGCTGAAAATACGCCTGAGATATCGCTCGTTGGTCGGATCGAATTTGAATTTTTTCTCAAAAGCTTTGTTGCTCAACTTGATGGTCGGTAAGTTTTGAAACTCCACGGTCTCTCCACAAAGACCATCCTCACCGTAACGCAATTGAATCAATTGTCCAACCGAATTTCTTACGGTACCGTCGTAATGCACCATCACCGACTCCATAGCCTTAATCAAACGTCGTTGAATATAACCAGTCTCAGCAGTCTTAACAGCTGTATCGATGAGACCCTCTCGTCCACCCATAGCGTGAAAATAAAATTCAGACGGGGTTAGACCGGCGAGATACGAATTCTCAACGAACCCACGAGATTCAGGACCGTAATCATCCTTGATAAAGTGCGGCAGTGTTCTCTTACGAAAACCAAATGGTATACGTTTACCCTCGACGTTTTGTTGTCCCACGCAAGCGATAACCTGTGATATATTAATGTTGGAGCCTTTCGAGCCGGCGACCACCATCGCCTTCAAATTATTATATTCGGTGAGTGATTTCTTGGCTGAACCACCAGTCTTGTCACGAGCATCGTTCAATATACGATTAACCTGATTCTCGAAAGTTTGCCTGAGTGTATTACCGGGCGTTGGCTCGAGTTCCATATTATGCGCTTTTTGGATAACCTCTATTACATCCTCCTTCGCCTTTCTTATAGCTTTCTGAATCTCTTTGTACGTGTCGGGATCGGCGATCGTATCCCCTATACCGATCGAATGACCTTCGAGCAAGAGCCAATGATTGATAACCGTCTGTATATTACCATAAAATCTTCCGCAAACCTCGTGACCGAGTTCCAACATGCATATATGAAGCAAGGAACCAGCGGACGTACCAAGAGTCGATTTACAAAGTATACCCATCACAAGCTCACCGTGTTCAACCATGACTTTGGTATCACCCGGTGAAATCCATTTGTAAGGACCGTCATCCTCCTCATCCGGATGTGTACTGTGGGTTCTTATCAAATTTACGTTCCCCGGTATGATCAACGAAAATATTTGTTTTCCCGTCCACAATGATTTTGGCTTTAGGATGCTCGGTTGTGGCATTTTCCCGTCCCAATTCGGCAAGAACATGAGAATATTCATCATCTGTTCTTTCTCTATGAAAACATCCCTCTTGGTCATTTTACGCACCGCGGTCAACGTATCCTGTACGATACCCATTACGGGTTTGTTCGCTTGTGGCGTTATTATTTGACGAGGTGTTACGTGAATGTTCTCGACCTCGGCCCGGGTTTCCATTGATTGGGGCACGTGTAGATTCATCTCGTCACCATCGAAATCTGCGTTGTACGGCGACGTGCAACTAAGATTCATACGGAATGTACTCCATGGTAAAACCTTTACTCTGTGTCCCATCATACTCATTTTGTGAAGCGTCGGCTGACGATTGAAAATCACAAGATCACCGTCCCTTATGTGTCGTTCGACTCGATATCCGCACTGCAAATGAAGATCCGAGGGTTTAGGATGGAATCTCAAGTCGATACGTTCACCGTTGTCTCGAACGATATATTTCGCTCCAGGATACTGAGAATTGCCGCGTCTCACGAGCTCCTGCATCTTGTCGATGTTAAAAGGCGTTACGATCTCCGGAAAGGTTAAATTTTGTGCTATACTACGAGGTACACCGACTTGATCAATTCGCAAATTTGGATCAGGTGTGATAACGGTACGCGCCGAAAAATCAACTCGTTTACCCATCAGATTACCTCGTATACGACCTTCCTTACCCTTCAGACGAGCTTTTATCGCTTTCAACGGTTTACCCGATTTTTGCATCGCTCTCGGCATTCCCGGCATATCGTTGTCCACCAACGTTGCCACATGGAACTGCAACAATTTCACGTTTTCCATTATAACGTGAGCGGCACCACCCGCTTGCTCGTTTCTCAGTAATTCGTTGTTCGTTTTTATTATATCAGCCAATTTGTGCGTAAGATCATCCTGATTCTTCGCTGAACCATACATTATTACCGCTGGACGTACCGACAATGGTGGTACTGGCAATACCGTCACTATCATCCAATCAGGACGAGCGAATTTCGGATCCATACCAAGTATAAACGAATCCTCATCCGTAATGTGTTTCAATATTTCCCACGCTCTCTCCGCCGTCAATACTATTTTTCTTTCCTGCGAATCCTCGTTTATGTGCTTCCATTCTGCAGTTACGTCCAATCCGGATCGACGGAAATTTGGCTGATAACGTCCGCAACCACCGTGACCAGGTTTACGATCTGTTGGTGCTATTTCTTGTCCCTCCTTCGTTATGTCCATCTCGTCACCACCCTCGCAAATATTTTTACTCTTACACAAATCGTAAACAAAAGTAAGTCTCTTGCGTGGTTGACCTTTCGTCTTCATCACTATCTCTTTGATTTTTGGATTAGACGGCGTAACTAAAAGCTTTGAACAATAGTAGCAAACGCAACGCAATATTTTTATCGTTTTCGTCATGAAACCAACGTGAAATACTGGCTTTGCCAAATCTATGTGACCAAAATGACCCGGACACTCGGTCATGTTGCCCGCGCACGTCTGACATCGTGAATTTCTGTCTATCACGCCCTGCCGAGGATCCATTAACCCGCCCAGCTTTGGTCTTCCACCCTCCATTGTCTCCGGAAAGCGTATTCCGCCATCTGTCACGGACATACGACGCTGCAAAAACAAATCATTTTTACTTATCTCAATAGTCTCCAAATTTTAATTGTGTCGTTTATTTACATTATTTTTTTTTCATATTTTAATTGAGTTTCATTATTAACCTTTTAAGGACGGGGAATTTTCCATTGAAATTGACTTTTTTTCATGCGAAATTTAGCTATATTGTACTGAATAGCTTATGTGGAGTCGCAAACCTTAAAGGTGGTCGACATATTGACCACTCCCATCCTTAAAAGGTTAATAGCAATGTTTAGTTTATAATTTCACAATTAATTTCTTTTTTCTCTTCCCCAATGCATCTTCTTTTCTTTACATTACCAAATATACCTACTTCCATGTCATATTCTATTATCCGTTTGGTGTAAAAATTTAAGTTAAACACATTAATAGCCGAAGAATTCATCAAAAAGTAAAATTCAGTTATCTAACCCTAGCGATTCGACCTGCCTTACCTCACTTCTATTTTCTATATTGACTCCAATCTTTCACTCACTTTTCATGCACTGAGAAAAAAATTTTGTTGAAAATACCAAATACGTTTTGTTACCTTAAAATTTTGTTGGTTTAAACATTGCTCAGATGCGCTAAATAAGCTACAGTTATTTCAACTAAACGTGTCGGTTGAATCTTATTTATCTGTTCAACATTATGATTTTGTCAGAAAAACTACTACCATTTATTTGATTTTTTCTGATTTTTATTTGGTCTAACAAAATTTGCATTTGATTATGAAATATCAACTCAACTAAACGATTTTGTCATACTGAAGGGACATTGCATACGTTCAACTGAATGATTTAGGATGATCGAATAGAACATATTGTTCAATCACGTAAATGTAATTATGAAATTCATTCGCTCAAGATAACAAAACGTTTTGCTTAAGGACTAGTTTTCTTTGTTCCATCGACTAAAAGTTACTTCAATTTAATTAAATCACGTGTTCGTATTAAAAACGATTACTTTGTTTCTCTAAAAATAATTTATTTAAAGATACGCATTATTTTGCTTTGGTGATAACTATATTTCACGAAAATACAACAAAATATTTTGTTCACGTACTGGAAAAAGCAGTATTTAAATTATCAAAGTGAAAAGTTCAATTGAACGGTGTATACTTACAACAACAAAATGCTGCGTTGATAAGCGAACACATTTTTTCAAAATCAAGAATAGATTCAATTAATTCGGTATGTTGTAATCACAATGGACCGAGACAATTTTCTTTTAATTACGAAACTGCTTTAAACAATTGGACATCAAATTTGAAGAAATAAGAATTCGATTAAGTTGCGTAAAACTCAGTTATTTCAAGAGCTAAAAGATAGTCAATCGAATTAAATATCTTTTTTTCCAACTAAAACCGATATCGAGTGAACCAAAAACCTTTTTTTAGTGAAAGGTCTTGTTTTGTTGTATAATCTACATATATTGTTAATGTGAATGAATATGAGGTTGCTGCAACAACACATTCCTTCGTTGTAAAGAAATACGTACCTTTTATAACATTATCCCTCGTTCATAATAAACGAATATGCATGATATCGATCAATCAAATATTGTTCGATTTGAATATAAAAACGCTTAATTTAAACAAAAGACATTTGTAATTCACATGAGGATAATATATACATTTAAATGTATTTTTTTCATCGTGAATAAGTTTTTATTTTTGATTCTGATATATGTATACAAACTTCTTAAGGCGCTCTATCCATTGTCTGAGTGCGAGAGAGATAGCTAAAAAGCAAATTCCCATTTTTCTCGGAGAAAAAGGAACAATATAAGATCGCCTTATAAGCCAAAAATATGTATTCACCTGTTTTTTTAACGTAATGACTCACATAGTCATACACGTAAGAAAATCTAGTGTTTCTCACGGGACTGTAACCCGTGGTGTTAGGTACAAATGTTCGCTACCTAATTCTTCATTAGAATCGGTCGGAACGTTGTACCCTACTCGGCTCCCGCAATTTATGCCCATCCACAGACCGGCGTGTATGTGAGAAACTTGGTGCTCTGCGTCACGCGGTGGCCAGAACGAGAAGCTACTTTAACGTTGCCATCGTTGCTGCAAACATTATTTTGTTCGTTTAGCAAAATTCTTATACATTATAGGCAAGGGTTTGACCTTGCCTTTGTACCATAAGCCACTGCGCCACTGAGTCGACTAGCATGTTTATTTCTTTTTCCTCCTAGAAAATTCCAAGTCTTATTAATTTCATAATAAGACGTGTTAAAGAAAATTTTAGCCCCGACTCAAACATTATATTGTTAAATCAAAGGAACCGTTAGATAAAAGGAACAACAACATTTTCACAATCTACGTTTTACGAATGAGTTTTTTCACTCTCATACGAAATCCTATGTTTTATCAATTATTTTATTTTGAATGAAACTTTTCTTTGCAATAAAAAATATATTTTGTTTGATCAAGAAAAGTAATAGAAAAAACAACAAAGTATACTCTTGACGCATACCTTATATCTGAATTATCATCGATTCAAACGAAATATCAGTTTTCACTAATTATACACGAAACTCCATCAAAATAAATTTACTTTTGATAACGCAGCGTTTTGTGCAATTGGAAACATGAATAGATGGAGATGGAGAAGAAACAAAACTATCTTGTCAGGTTAACAAACTAATTGGTGTTCGAAACGATAATTCAGTTGTTGCAAATCTACTCATTGAATTCTACCTTATTGGCTTATGGTACAAAGGCACAGTCAAACCCTTGCCTATAACGTATAAAAATTTTGCTAAACGAACAAAATAATGCTTAGAGCAACAATGGCAACGTTAAAGTAGCTTCTCATTCTGGCCACCGCGTGGCGGAGAGCACCAAGTTTCTCGCATACACGCCGGTCTGTGGATGGGCATAAATTGCGGGAGCCGAGTACGTTACACCGTTCCGACCGATTCTGTTGTAGAATTAGGTAGTGAACATTTGTACCTTGTACCACGGGTTATAGTCCCGTGAGAAACTCTAGATTTTCTTACATCTATGACCCCATGGTTATTGTGGTAAGAAATCAGGTGAATACATATTTTTGAATGATAAGTGATTCGATAGAACATATTTGAGAATCGAAAAAAAAAACATTTATTGATGATATGAATATTGTGAATTAAAAATCTCTTCCGTTTGATTTAAGCTTTCGTATTTTCAAACCAACAATATGCAATTGTTAAATATTTTTAAAAAATACTTCAATGAAACAAAAGAATATTGTATAAACTTTATATTGGTTCGTTACAATCGGATATGTCAATGGGAGAACTACATATTTATTTATAATGAACGAAGGACAGTGATGTAAGAGCTACGTATTTGTTTTAAATAAACGAATGTGTCATGTCACAGTAACTACATATTCGTTCACAACACGACACATGTAGACTAAACAACAAAACAAGATCTTCCATTGAAATAGATTCCCGATTCACACAATATCGGATTTAGTCGGAGAAAAAGATATTTGGTTCGATCAACTATGTTCTAGCTTTTGAAATAACTGAATTTTACTCCACTTAACCAAATTTTTATTTCCTCAAATGTTATATCCACTTGTTTAAAGCAGTTTCGTAATCAACAGAAAATTGACTCGTTTGATTTTAATCACAACTGACAGAATCAACTGAATCTAGTCTAGATTTAACAAAACGTATGCGCTTATTAACACACCATTGTGTTGCAATAAGTATACATCGTTGAATTGAACTTTTCATTTTGTTGATTCAAGTATTGGTTTATTTAGTACGTCGACAAAATATTCTGTTGTATTTTCATAATATATAGTTGAACGTATTTAAACAAAAAATTTTGTTGAAGTAAACAAATTTTAGCTATACCAACAAAATTTTTTTCTCAGTGTGCAAAAAGAAAAAAAAAAATTCACGATTTGGTAATATTGTGAAAAATTATACCTGTATTTGAAAAAAACTAAGAAAATTCTTTTAAATTACGGTATGGATCTTCAAATAATATTTTGCAATCTATATTTTTGTAGAAATTTATCATTTTCAAATTAACCCTTTAGCTGCCATTGTAGCAAATTTGCTACATTCACTTTGACCCCATCGGTGAACCCGTAAAAACGACATAGCGGACAGGCTAGTTTACAGTGCCATCAATCTATGCTAGATAGACCTCCAGGTGCCGGGATAACTTGAAATTCAAACGTAAACATATAAATTATATTAATATGGTGACAATGTTGTCGTGAAAATTTACGCTACTTGCATCTGCTGTAGTTTTCGTCCAAAAAAGTCAGTCTTGACTGAACGAACTAGGTTTTGAAAATACTTGATTGAATTGGAATAATACTTCAAAATGAAAATGTGAAACCGTCAATGTAGCAAATTTGCTCTAGTCCGAAAATACTACTTTCCGGGCCCTTATCAACAAAATTATGGTTGAACATTCATATTCAGCCCTTTTTCAACCATACTACCAGAGGGAATAATTTTGAGCCATCCAGAAATAGGCGTGGCTGTTAAAGGGTTAAATATAATACGTGACATTGTTCTCAAGTACAATCGCATTAGCAAAAATTGACTATTTTTTTTAATATTCCATCACCATGAAGTATCTAAGGAAATGACTGATTGAGTTTAATTTTGCTTTACTCAAACACACAGTCAGTAATGACGGCTTTTGTGTGAGAAAGTGTTGAAGTTGTAATTTATTGAAAAATCTAAAGCCATTTATCAACCTCAAATCGTACCTTGAATCCGTTAAAATATTACATTCAAAGTAAAAAAAATGTCATCAGAATTTTTTTTTAAAACAAACGTTTTAATATTTTTTTCATTATAATACAAAATATGTACAAATAACATGGGGTTTGAAAAAAATCTACCTGAAAAATATCATTAATCCTAATGCTTAACATCGTTGAAATCCAAGAAAGTTTATACATTTTTAGTTAATATTGTTCGAGACTTAAATGTAAGACCATTTTTTTGATGCCTTTTAGGAATCCACCAAAGAAATAAGCAAAAAGTTTTTGCAATTTGGAGAATTATGAAATTGAAAAATAACAAGGATTTCAATCGCATCGAAACAATACAAATTCTAATGCTATAATTTACAGAAATTAGTGGAATTGTATCGATATAATATTCGTATCTATTTATTTTACAATAATCTCATTAAAAACACAAATCTCATAACAATCTCGAAAACTCGTGCTTAAAGAGAGAAAGAGACTTTTTTTAATCCAAAAAATTTTGGCAATTTTATGGAAAAAAATAAAAAATGGCCACTGTCCTTTTTTGCTAGAAGCTGAAAGTCTTAAGAGTTGGGTCAGTCGGTATCTCGCTACCGTGAGTGCAAGAGAGATAGCTGCAAATTTCGAAAGTGAAATTCTTCGACACGGTTTGACCGATTACAAAAAGGCCCTGTCAGCAGATTTTTGCCATCACCCCGCGTCCGCTGACAGCTTTTTTGTATTCGGTTAAACCGTGTCGAAGAATTTCAATTTCGAAAATTCGAGATGAGGTTAAGTGACTGATCCATACTCTTATCCTTCAACCCGTGAACCGGCGTCGTTTTCGTCTGGCCCAAAATTTCTCCTCGAACGTTTTCTTCGCACATTGCTTGAGATTTCATGAAAAAAAAAAATTATTAAAAATAAGAAAAAAAAAAATTCTATTCTCGCTTCAAAAGTAGTCTGAACCATGAAATTTTTCAGATTTTTTCATTTATAATTGCGGGTGTGATAGCGCGAAGACGAAAACGACCCCGGTACACGGAATTAGGGTGCCTAAAAAACGTTCACGGATTAAGGGTTAATAATAACGATTTTTTCGCGTGAAAATTACGTGAAAATAAAAACGAGTACGCAGCGATACACGGAAGAAGCTAACGTGAGATGCACATCATTCTATTACGCTTCTCATACGATGCGTCACTTCATTCTAGTGTCATATCGTTGAAAAAAAACCGATGAAAAAATAAGGATTATTACTACGTGCATCTACGAGTCACTCAGTTTCATTCAATGCTTGTTTACTTACAATTTCATCGGGCGATAGGATGCCGAATTGTACCCTCTTAACCATCCGCACCGGAGCTTTAGAGTCGTTCGTAGCCATTTTTTTTTAAGAGCCCAGTGAATACCATGCCACTAACTAACCGTTCATAGCATAGCCGCTGTTATGTTATGTCGTTCACTCTGCCCCTTCCCCCTTAGCGCTGATTCGATCGATGCGCCAACGGAAAAGTGCGCAATTTCTTGAAACTAAAAACTGTGGCGAATGAACAGGACGGACCTCTGTGACAGGCCGACTGATTTTGGATTTCTGAATTTTTGTTTATGTCAATCGTTTGTCGGGCTCTTGTCGGTGATTGTCGGATCAAAATTGACGTTTGTTAAAAATTAGTTAATTAGAAAAATTAATAACAAAAATTCGTGTGAAGTTAGCCGATTTTTTTTCAAATTTAAAATATCGTAAATTTTCAAACGCCTAACAAAGCGCAATCGTTTGTCGGACACGAGTTTCATAATTAAAAAGTTTGTCGGATATTTGGTCATTAGAAAAATATAAAAAACACATTTTATGTGAAGTCAGCCAATTTTTCTCAAATAGTCTCAAATCTCAAGATATTACATATTTTCCAAAGCCTAATCGAAACGCGATCGTTTGTCGGTTACTAATTTTATAATTTAAAAAGTTGTCGGATGTTTGTTCATTAGAAATATTTAAAAAACATCCCCGATAGCCAAACGTGGCGTTCAAAAGAGCCTAGCGCCATAACAACGTCAGAATGGCATCATTTTTTGCAATTTTGTTGCATTAGAAACGCGCAAAATGCGATGTTTGCCGGACCATTTTCCTATATTCTTTGCGTTACAAAGTGACGTTACTACATGACGCACTTCTGACACAAATGTGGCAATATTCAGAGCTGTTCTTCCAACAGCATTCTAGCGTTAGGTTATAACGGCATTCGAGTGTCATGTTCCAACATCTAGCGTTGGGTTTGAACAGCATTGCAGCTTCACGTTTTGCCTGCATTCTAGCATTGGATTTGAACAGCATTGTAGTGTTACGTTTTAACAGCATTATAGGATTAGATTTTAACAACATTTTGCAATTCGTTTTGGAAGCACATTTCACGGTTGAAACCGAAACTAAGGATGGGGGAGAGGGATGTCAATTCGATAAAGACAAAAAATATGAATTATTTGCATTTCCATCGAATTTTTTTTGTTGAATAAATTTGTCATAACAATTTGAAAATGGTAAATTAAATGACCGTATCTGGAAAAAAATAAGGCATTCATGAAATTTTTCTCGGTCATCATTGCTCCAAGAGAATTCAAAAATGTAGCAATAATGGTGCATTTTCCCCCTTCGTTTGAAATGGGCATTCTCATCAGGTTGAAAACCATCAGAGTTTCAAATCGTGTACGTGGTCGTTGTTCAGACGACGAGAGAGTGTTTCGGTTCCGGCACTATATCTTCTTCTCCAGGGGCATGGTGCGCGCTCGGGAAAAGCCTTGAGTCTGCGCCGCACTGTGGCCGGAGCGCAGAGCTTCAACGCCCGTGTTCACTCCATTGCCACCTTAGCCCTTTTCGGGCAGGATTTAGCCTATTTTTGGTGATTCAACTCTTTTTTAGCGCTTGAGCCCCAAAAGGGCAATCTAGCCCAATTTCGCCGATTTGGTGAATTTGCTAGGGGAGGGGCGTTAATTTTTTTAATTTTTGATTTTTCACCATACCGAGCGAGATTTTTTTCCAAAAAAAATCGCGTAACATATTTTTAAATTGTCTATGTTTATTGATAATACATAGTAAATAAATTATTAATATTCATAGGTTAATTTGTTTATACCGTTGTTGTTTTCTGATTATTTTGTTTACCTATCGTTCTCCTATCGAATGTTCCCGAATGAATGATTATATATTATATTGTTATTACGTGTTGAAACAAATTATTAACTACAGTTCCCTACTCCGTAAAACTTGAATATGTTAAGTAGCTCTGATAAGCATGAACCATTTTCCACCCATATTTTATATAAATCGGTCGTAGCAGATTAGTTTCGTACTAACCTCTCACGCCGGAGTTCAAGGTTCGAATCCTCTTTTCGGATATTTTTTTTTTTATTTATCGAATTAAAAATGCAAATGATTAAATTTTTTAATTATTAAAGAAATTATATATTATTAACTAATTATTATTATTTATTAAATTTTTGGGTAACTATGCAGTTTGACCACTTTTCCGAAAATCGATGCAAGAATTTTTTTTTAGCATGAACTGCTTCGATTAGTCACCATTAATGAAATTTCGTCGGGGGAGGCTGACATTTCCCATAAAAACCATAAGTTATGGGATTTTGAAGTTATTGGAAAAATGTGATGAAATAGGGTATATTCGAATATTTAGAAGCTCACATCAGGACAAGTGGACACACACACACACACACACACACACACACACACACACACACACACACAATTCTACGAATTCATTATCAGTAGAGGCGAAATTCTTCAGTCTTCAAAATTATTTGCGAGGGTGGTGAGATAGGATGGAATAGTAGGGTGCGTGAAATAGTAGGGTGTGTGCTGAACATCTTGGAATGTGTGCGTGAAATAGTAGGGTGTGTGCTGAACATCTTGGGATGTGTGCGTGAAATAATAGGATGCGTGAAATAGTAGGGTGTGTGCTGAACATCTTGGGATGTGTGCGTGAAATAGTAGGATGTGTGCTGAACATCTTGGGATGTGTGCGTGAAATAGTAGGGTGCGTGCTGAACGTCTTGGGATGTGTGCGTGAAATAATAGGGTGCGTGAAATAGTAGGGTGTGTGCTAAACATCTTGGGATGTATGCGTGAAATCATAGGGTGCGTGAAATAGTAGGGTGTGTGCTGAACATCTTGGGATGTGTGCGTGAAATAATAGGGTGCGTGAAATAGTAGGGTGTGTGCTAAACATCTTGGGATGTATGCGTGAAATCATAGGGTGCGTGAAATAGTAGGGTGTGTGCTGAACATCTTGGGATGTGTGCGTGAAATAGTAGGGTGCGTGAAATAGTAGGGTGCGTGAAATAGTAGGGTGTGTGCTGAACATCTTGGGATGTGTGCGTGAAATAGTAGGGTGCGTGCTGAACATCTTGGGATGTGTGCGTGAAATAATAGGGTGCGTGAAATAATAGGGTGTGTGCTAAACATCTTGGGATGTATGCGTGAAATCATAGGGTGCGTGAAATAGTAGGGTGTGTGCTGAACATCTTGGGATGTGTGCGTGAAATAATAGGGTGCGTGAAATAGTAGGGTGTGTGCTGAACATCTTGGGATGTGTGCGTGAAATAGTAGGGTGCGTGAAATAGTAGGGTGTGCTGAAAATCTTGGGATGTGTGCGTGAAATAGTAGGGTGCGTGGAATAGTACGGTGTGTGCTGTGTCTCACCACCCTCGCAAATAATTTTGAAGACTAAAGAAGTTCGCCTCTACTGATAATGAATTCGTAGAATTGTGTGTGTGCGTGTGCGTGCGTGCGTGCGTGCGCGCGCGCGCGCGCGCGTGTGTGTGTGTGTGTGTGTGTGTGTGTGTGTGTGTGTCCACTTGTCCTGATGTGAGCTTCTAAATATTCGAATATACCCTATTTCATCACATTTTTTCAATAACTTCAAAACCCCATAACTTATGCTTTTTGCGAAAACAAACAAATCTCTCTCTCTCTCTCTCTGTGTGTGTATGTGTGTATGTGTGTGTGTGTGTGCGTGTGTGTGTTCCATGACGTAAGCATTGAAATATTCGGAAATGCCGTATTTTATCACGTATTTCTGGTAACTTCAAAACCCCATAACTTATGGTTTTTATGGGAAATGTCAGCCTCCCCCGTCAGAATATTATTAGTAGTGACCAATAGAAGCAGTGCATGCAGAAAAAAAAATATTCCATCGATTTTCGGAAAAGTGGTCAAACTGTATAATTACCAATTTTTGTTCAACCTTCTTTCATGCAAAGTCCGTGGATTGGTAGCATTGCATTAGTAGGGTCTTCTCATACATTTCTTCTATACGCGGATCAAAAATGGCGGAAATACTCATGCCAGTATACCTATAGTTCACTGACGGTTACAAACACAAACACACACCGATTCGTACTATCCTCTCACGCCGGAGGTCGAGGATTCGAATCATCTTTTCAACTATTTTTTATTTTATTTAATGAATTAAAAATGCAAGTGATTAATTTTTTTGAATTACTAAAGAAATTATAAATTATTAACTAATTATTATTATTTATTCAATTTTTGTTCAACTTTCTTTCATGCAGTAAAATTTAGTAGGATTTTTAGAGGGAACGTGCGAGACGTTTGGGGGAGGCGGGAAGCCCCGTAAAATATCTGACAAGTGTTCAAAGAAAAAATCCATCGTGATCCGTGATATCGTGAATATAAAAAAGTAATGAGGATCCCCCGTTATTAGTAATGAGGATAATGAGGAAAAAGTAATGAGGATCTCTCATTATTTAGAAAAAAAAAAACTGCATTTTTCAGTCTTATGAACAAGATGGGAAAAGAGACAAAAATTAACAATAAGCTGCTAAAATGCTACGTTTCTTAGATATATGTATAAACGAGGAATCGCTGAGGACGCCAGTGGCGGGCAGTTCATTGTTATTGGTTCGCTGTGTCACATTGTTATTGTCTCATATCATGACTGTCGTTTCGCGATCGCGTTTCGAGTCGGGTCATGATCAAATAAAAATTTTCAAAAATCAATCGTAACATCGTGAATCTAAAAAAAAATACAATAACAAGGGATCTCGTTATTGGAAAAAACGGTCCACAAACATTTTTATAAGAATCGCACAAAACGTTCGATTCGGTGGTGGATCGGGCGGGAAGTTGAGCGTTTTGTTATTGTTTCCATTGTGTATTTTTCGTTTCGCGATCGTGTTTCGTGTTGGGTCGCGCTCAAAAAAACCAACCGTGCTATCGTGAATGGAACCAGGTGAAAAAATTAAGAATCTTCCGTTATAAAAAAAATGTCAACAAATATTTTTTTTATAAGAATCTCTCGAAACTTTCGATTCGGTGGTGGATCAGGCAGGCGGGCAGTCAAGCGTTTTGTTATTGTTTCTATTGTGCATTTTTCGTTTCGCGATCGTGTTTCGTGTCAGGTCGTGCTCAGAAAAATTAACCGTGATATTGTGGATGGAACCAGGTGAAATAATTAAGGATCTCCCGTTATAAAAAACTGTCAACAAACATTTTTTAATAAGAATCTCTCAAAACGTTCGATGTCGTGGATTAGGCGAGCAGTGAAGCGTTTTGTTGTTGTTTCCACTGTGCATTTTCGTTTCGCGATCGTGTTTTGTGTCGGATTGCGCTCTAAAAAATCAATCGTGGCATTGTCAATGGAAACAAATGAACTAATTAAGGAAAATAGACAATAACTGACAAACTAACTAAAAAGTAAAAAGGTACGTTTCTTAGATATAGATATAAAAAGAAGAATCTCTCGAGGAGCAAGACGTTCGGTGACAGGCTGGGCGGCTTGGCGGGGGGCGCGCAGTGGATTGTTTTTATTTACATTTTTCTTCCGAGTTTCGTGTCGTATCGTAACAGAATAAAAAATCACTCGTAATATCGCGAATGAGAAAAGAAAAAAATCAAAAATGAATCTCCCATTATCGAAAAAAACCGTGTATAGACAGTAGTATAAAAAAGAATGGGAAATCGATAATAAGTGGCTTAAACCAGTGATAGGAGACGCATCGAAAGCTATATGCTCTTACTGCAAAACCGAAATAAATCCAAAGTTTTACGATATTCAACGTTACAAGGAGACAAAAAGCACATGACTAAATCTGCGCCTTTCGCTTCATGTAATCAAACGAAAATCGTGGTTACTAAAAAAGATGACATTAGCGTTTGTAAATCGGAAAGTTTTCTTTGTATGTACATTGCAGAGCATTGTGCCATAAATAGTATCGATCATTTAACTGATTTGTGCAAGATAATTTTCGGTGATTATAAAGGAGCTGCTGATATGAAACTTCATCGTACAAAATGTACTCATATTATCAACGAGGTCCTGGGCCCACATTTCATCGATTTGCTTGTAAAAGACATCGGGAAGGGGCCTTACAGTTTAACTATCGACGAATCCACCGAAGTCGCTGTAACAAAACAGTCGTCGTGATAAAATATTTGAGTCAAGAGCGCAATGAGATTGTCTCTTCATTTCTTGAAATTCAAGAATTATCTTCTTCAAATGCAAGAAGTATTGTTGATGCTCTCGTCAGTTTAATAAATGAGCTGAAACTAGACATCAAACAATTAATGGGGATCGGAATTG
Organism: Rhimphoctona megacephalus; assembly: GCA_963989365.1. NCBI lineage: Eukaryota > Metazoa > Arthropoda > Insecta > Hymenoptera > Ichneumonidae > Rhimphoctona > Rhimphoctona megacephalus. The sequence goes on from OZ022416.1 coordinate 16,033,845, forward strand.
ACAATGCTGCTGTGATGGTAGGAATAAATAATGGAGTCCATAAAATTCTTAAAGAAGAGTATGACCTTCCACATTTAGTACTGAATAGGTGTGTCTGTCATTCGTTGCAATTGGCCGTTTCGCACGCATCTCGAGAGACACTTCCAAGGAATATCGAGTACTTAGTGCGAGAAACATACAACTGGTTTTCCATGCCCCCAACGAGACAAGCAGCTTACAAAGAAATATATGAAACGATAAACATCGGAAAAAAACCACTAAAAATTTTAAAAGCATGTGCCACTCGATGGCTTTCAATTGAGCCGGCCGTAAACTGCATTTTTGACCAATGGGTCGAATTAAAATTACATTTCGAAATGTCACAAAGAGCTGATAATTGTTATACGGCTACATTGCTTTATTCAATGTTCAAAGACGAGGTTAACAGATTGTATTTAATTTACATAAAATCGATCCTTGGGGAAGTCCAGCAGACATTAAAAATCTTCGAAGGGCAAAGCACAGATCCCGTGCTTTTATTAGATTCATTAACGAAGCTATTAGAAAGTTTATGCCGCAGAATCATCACTCCCAACTCGAGAGTAGATTATCTTGCTGGAAAGGTCAATGATTACGTTGATTCCAATGCATATTTGGGATATTTGTTTGAGGACTCTTTGACTAAAACTGCTCTCACAACTAACGAAAAGCAAAGAATCAAACAACAATGCATTGATTTTACTCTAAAGTTGATATGCGAACTGCAACAGCGCTTACCCGAGAATTTCAAAACACTGCAAACAATGTCAGTACTCTCTGTTAAGGAGACATTAAAAAAAAAAAAATCCATGCAAATTATTCAACTTGCAGAAGCGTTTTGTCTACAACCAACTGAAATCGATAAAATCGTGATCCAGTATAAAAATATTGGTGCTCACGATTGGGAAAATAAAGAAAACACAATTAAATTTTGGTGTGAAGTTTTGAAATACCAGGATGCTGCGGGACTCAATCCTTACCTGGAGCTTAGCAATTTAGCCAAGATCATCTTGTCTTTGCCACATTCAAACGCGGATGTAGAGCGTCTTTTCAGTTTCATGAATTTAATTAAAACAAAACATCGTAACAAAATGGGATTGCAAACTATGACAGCTATATTGCACATCCGGTGCGGACTGAAACGTTTAAAAAAGTCATGCTGCACTCACACTTTACCGCTCGAAGTAATTAAGCAAAGTGGAAGCAGTACGAAGTACACGTTCAAGTTGGGAAAAAATCTTCAAGATCAGCCGTCGACATCCTCCGGGGCCTCTGGATGTATCAACCAGACCAACACCTATTCATCTGACGAAGACAGCGATTTTTCGCTGTGATTTTTTTTTTATTTCGAGGTTTGTGTTCTCAAACATTTACTTCGAATTAAGCCATATAAAAATTATGCAATGAGTTTTTATATTACTAAGTTTTTTTCAAATCGCTCTCGTTCAATTTTTTTTAGAAGACACATTCACAGTATCACATTTAAAACAAACAAAAGTAATATGTTGTGTTTATTTTTATTGCATTAGTGTTTTTTTTTAATTAAAATTTTTTTTTATTTTTAAAAAAATTTTAATTCTTTAATTAAATAAATAATTATTTATTTAATTTTTTTAATTTAATTATTTTTATTATTATTATTATTATTATTATATATCAATATAAATATTAATAAAAATTTAATTAAATAAATAAAAAAAAGAATTAAAATAAAAAGAAATTTAAAGAATTTTTAAAGAAAAAAAAATGGTCAGACCGGGAATCGAACCAGAGACCTTTAGCGTTGTAGCCAAAAACTTTACCACAGCGCCGGCTCCGCATTTTTACAATAAGGCGACACTGGCATCAGCGCCAAAAGCGCGCCAGGTACGAACTAAACTGGGGAAATTGACTGGGGAGTGGGAACATGTCTCCTCCTCTAATCTTGAGTTGTCCTCCGATCCTCATCCACAGTTCAATTTGGCAGTTTTGGCACACAGGACTGGGCAGTCGGATACTTTAGATAATTTTCAGCAATTTACCGACTTCAGTTAATTAATTTTTGGCTCTTTCTAGCCCTTTTTAGCGTACTGAGCAGCCCGTCTTGAAAAATCAAGTTGGCAACACTGCGATAAAATATTGTAAGAAACAATACGATGATTTCAATTTCTTTTTGCCCGAATTAATACCAAATTTACGACTTACAGTATCGCAAGGAGACTGAATTGACATTGGTTCGTTGGAAAATGGCATCGTTAAATAATTTGCTAGTTTTTTCACTCAAGTGTGCTAGACAGGCTATTCTTGTAAGACCGGAAACTTTGAGCCTCGGTAAGATGATCGGTTATTCTAGGTTATAATCAAGACAATCCCTAAATTTTTAGTTCAAATCTTCACATTCAAATAAAACAAAGTGTTGATCGGTTGTATTGATAATTATTGTTCCAAGGCTTTTGGACAAACTGCATCTCACAGAAATAAAAAAAAATTATTTTTTGTACATATATATAAAAACTGAAAGTGAAAGAAAAAGATGTATCATTTAATGATATTTAAGAGGAAAATGAATTTAACAATGTTTTTGAAAGATAGCATGCATGCGTTACGCCTCGAAAAAGTCGGGTACAAGTACGAGAATTAAGCCAGGACATCCGAGACCAAAACATCGTGGTTGGAAAGTTCAGGATGGTCATATGGTCCACCCCGGTCATATTCTTGCTACTCAACTAACGACGCGATTTCATCCTGGACTTCATGTAAGAATAATTAATATTTAAGAGTATTCTTCATGAATAATATTCCACGAGTTTACGAAATACGAAACTTTTTTTTACTCAAAAAGGTTGGTTTTGGTAAAAATGGAACATTGTGGGCTCTGGAAAAAGGCAAGGTGGTGGTAACTTGTGAAAAAGTTGATCTCAATTGGGATCACACTTGGATTCAAAGATGCTACAGTGGACGACAAGGCCAGCAAATCTACAAGAAATATTTCAACGTAATACCAGAAAAACAACACACCACTTTTAAACTCATAGACCTCGTTTAATCAACTGTAACAATGGCTTTTGTTAAATTTTATTTTATTAAGTCATAGTGAGGATTATAAATAAAAAAAAATGTACTAAGGCATTTGCAAAGATGGTTATTTAAACAGGTGAAAACATGTTTAACTCTGCCCATTGAAAAGATTGATACTTCATTTTTGTTTGATCTTCATCCTCAAAAGTTGCAAAAACTTGAATCTTCCTTACATGGCAAGCGACTCTACACTGCCCTGCCAATTCCACTATTGTTATATTTTTGTCCTTATCTTTGCACTCTATTATAAACTGCGAATGAAACATTATCGGATCACCTGAAAATCGTTTAAAATGGAATAGCTTAATATCAGTTCTTACAATATTGCCTTTCTATTGATTAGTCCAATATTTCTCTTACCTGGATACACCAAAAAATCTCCTCCAAACTTTTCCCCGCTGGACACATAAAATCCTCTTTCCCACAAATCCTTGTATGTCCTATATCTCAAAGTTTCATTAATTGTGGATGGGTATTTCCAGATGGCGACTTTTATGTCTTTTTCCCTCAACCAAGGATAAGCTGTTATATTACATAGAATACATTATATCCTCAAAGCGGCCGAAATATTTCAACATAACTATTTCATTGTACATAAAAGAAATTGATGTTTGTTTACATTCATCAAGGATAAAATTCATTTGATACTTCGCTGTGGAATAAAACACCAACTTTATTCTTTATTCATTTCTTGCCTGTGTGAGTTTGTACTAAAGCTTCGCTCTTCTCAAGTTCTGGTAATTTGGCCATCTCTTCGGACATCAAAACTTCTCTGTCAATATCAATGCTGTTCAATGCTTCTCGAGTCTCGCCTTTCAAAGGTTTTTTCATTTTTTTTTTTGCTGTCTCCACTCCCAGTATCTTTCTCCTTTTGCCCTCCACTATTTGGTCCATCATTTTGGTCAACTAATGGTTGAAAAGATGTTTATTTCTAAGAGATTTGCCATAAATATTTGGATTACTCATTATAATCAAAATTAAAACCTGATGTTTGCGTTCCTGCCTCAAGCATTCTTCCTGTTCAACCAACAGCTTTGTTCTGTACTCCTCAATCATTTTTTTCAAACATTCACTGGGTTTTTGGATCAAACAAGGATAAGAAACCAGCCTGGCAATTTTCTTTTCCAGCAATAAAGTCGCCTCTTCGGGTAGGAGCATCAGCGGTAAACCATTAAGAATATCTTGCCGAGATTTTTTTGGTAAACAACCAATCAATTCTCCCACTATTCTGTGATCTCTTCTCAATGTCAACCAGTCTTAAATAATTGATGAAAACTTTTTTTTTTAAACAATTTTTCTTTTAATTTATTTTATTTGCTAAACATTATTCAATTTTTAACGATACAGTACAAAAAGCTTAATGTAAAACATTATATCAAGAGGCGCGGTAGCGGCTCGACGCCAAGTATTAAAAAAGAAAGCTTGCGCGAGCCCTGCCGCACTCTTATATACGTGAATATGACGGTTTTCGGGCTTTTCATATTTTATATTATATTCGTATTACAATAATTGTTGCAATGATTTGTTTTAGTCAAAATATTAAATTCCTTGACAAAATTACCTTCCGCACTCCATACGAAAGCATGCCCCTTCGATAATACAAGATCAATCATTGTTGAGCGTCATTTACAATTTCAAACAAATTATTATTTATTTATAAACATTGAACTATAAACGAACTTCAGGGGTGCGTTCTGAAACCTTACTCGAGTTAACTATAGTTAACTCGCGGCGTTCAGAAACACCGAGCGAGTCAACCAGGGAGACTAGACCTCCGTGAAATTAGCCCCCCACTTCATTTTTCGAATCTTTCGTTTATGCAAATCGTTAGAGAATCATTAGAGAGGGTTTGAGAGACAAGAAAAATTATTTGAGAGTTAATATTTTTTAAGTAAAAACGATTTTATTTTTTTGTGTGAAGTTGGCCTCCATTTTTTTATCTCCTCGAAAAAAGGACGTAGATGTTTCATTTTTTTTTAATCGTTTGAGAGAGTTTGAAAGTAAAAAAAGTCGTTCGAGAGTTAATATTTTAATTGATATGAAATAATCTTTCAGTACGCGATTTACCCTAGGGTCCGTGCACTTCCGGTGTGCGCAGTGAATGTGCGCAGTGCATGTGAAATCAGCTGTAGAGGTGTTGGCGCTGTCGTCGACAAACGATCGATCAACAAACCTATATCTTGATTACATGTTATGTAGATACATGAAGTGTCAGTGAATGAACCAAAATGCAGTTCTAATTTATGATTTGCGCGTGAACTGCAATTTGTAACATAATATTGTTATTATTAACGAAAATATTGGCAAGAAAACTCGAAACGGGGAACAGTGACATTCGAGAGTGTCGTATCGCGCTTCGGGAAAAACAAGAACTTTCGGAGATGGTGCTACGACGAGATTCCGCTGAGAAACGCTTGACCCACCAGCAACGCGAACATGAGCTCAATGTCCATAAATTCAGGAGGAATTTGGAGGAAGCGCAGAATCAACTCAAACGCAAAGTACATATTTTTTCTTTTTTCAACTTTTTGATTAAAGTGATCGTACTTTCGGTCGTCGTACGGTCGGTAAAAATCCTGCTGCACGTTTTTCTCAAAGATGCTTGATATTCCAAAAAAAAGAAAAGTTACACGTTGTTCTCCTTTCTTCGGAGAACAACGTGTAACTTTTCTTTTTCTCGAAATATCGAACGTCTCCGAGAACAACATGTATCTGCTTTTCAGTTATCTCTCTCGCAACCATCTAAACGAGCATGCACCTGGCAGAACAAAAAAAGAACATTGAACTTTGAATTTGGCAAAGCCTCCGAAATTGTTTTTTTTTATATTACGTAATATTTTCCAGGAAAATGCATTTGAGGAAACGATGGACCATTTGCAAATGGACATCAAAAGCTTAAGAGTCAGGGAGAGAACAATTGAAGACATTTGGTAAGAAAACATCGACAATGCAAACAGTTCCAGGCTTGATCTCGTCAAGCGCTGATGGCTCTTTGTCGATTCCATCTAACAGTAGCTCCATAGATTTCTCTAGTTCGAGTTTCGAGAAGAGACTGCCCATACAAGAGATAAGAGCTCTCAAAGAAGTTCTTAATTTCAAGCACTGTCAAAAGTGGAAACTTTTGGACAATGATCTTAGAAATAAACTCAATTCTTTGCAACTATTGCTTGATTTGTCGTATAGGAAACGAGCAGACGCGAAACTGGATGAATTGCAAAAGGAACGAGGCAAAGTTCTCGAGGTAAAAATATTTCTTTTTTCCATCATCCAAATGGCGCAAAATTTGTTTTTTTTTCGAAATCTTATATTTTTAACAATGCAAATGAAAGTAATCATTATCGATGGTTCTTAATTAAAGTTTTTTTTTTTTTTTTCAAATTATATGACTGAAAGGAAATTCACAAGGTCATGATAAATCCAACCATACCGGATCTCCGAAAGTGCCAACTGATCATGAGCAAAGAGCCGAAATTAGACGTAGCATTATTGGCTTATCAATTGGTGGAATGTCAGCCGACTAGAAAACCATTCCACGACAAATGTTTTCAATCAAGAGTCGTGGCTTGCCGCCGAGGATTTAAAAGAAAAATAGAAAAAAAGAATCGCAAATTTGGTGCGTACTCAAGCGCTGTCGCACTCTCGTACACCCTAATAAACAATTCTCAATTATTTCTCATTCAAACCGTTTGTTATTTTTCATAATTTCATCGCGAAACTCGATATTTTTTTGACAAAAACTAATCTTTCCACGCATTTCGTGGGCGATTTCGATATGGTGATATGTTTTTAATATTTTCTGTTTATCGTTATACTATATTACGATAAAAATTATGTAATCGTAGTTTGAGTGAAATGAGCTGGTTGCGAAAAGTCATTTTTCAAAGATTTTTTTTTACAGGGCTTTTTTCTGATGTTATTTGTTTATTACAGGTAAATATCAATGTTTCCTTGGCAAAAACCGCGTTTCTGCATTGTATCGAACGACTGGAAGCACATCGTGAATTAATGGAACAAACAATCATAGCCACAAGACATTTAGCATCCGAAACGAATCAATCTTGCTAGCGTATCTTCCTTGGCTACGTCGGTACCGCTGGATCCAGATCCTGCGTCAAGATCTCTACCTTGTTGACGACTCAATTCTTCATGACGCAGATCTGTGCTCCATAGACTGACACAATGCTCTAAATATGTTTTCTTCGTGTGTTCTTCATTCATCATTTTGTGTGTATGTATATATATATGAATGAATGTGTGATGAATATAAATCTTCTTAAAACTAAGTCATAGGAGCTGTATTTACGAAGTTATATAAACGGATAAGGTAGATTAGTTTTCTTTTATCTCTCATTTTCCTTAGAAATGGATTTACGAATCACAATCAGCCCGATTTCGAGATGCGTATGAGGAAATGAGAAAAAGCGAATGAATGATAAAACGAAACATGAAAAATCTGTGATATTCAAACTTTGCTTTATCCTAAATACATGTTATTATCGTCCGAGCTGGAAACAGAAAATTTTAACGATACAGTGATTCCTTTTTTTTTTCATATAAAATTTTTCGCATTACTTCATTGATTAAGGTGTGAATTTTCAAACGGGAATATTCGAATTCATTAAACGTTTCCGTTGCAATGGTCTCACTGACGTGCATCGAAATGCCGTTTACTCAGTACTGCAAAAAATTAAAACTATTAAATTTAATCGTGATTTTTTTTATTTCTGTCATGAATCAACAAATTAAATTATGTAAAAATAAACGTTCATAATAAAAATGTTAAATTTGAAAAATAAAAAAGGATGTGTGTTTTATTGCAATCTTTAATTTTGATACCATATGTCGTAGATACGAGCAAGCTTTTGTAATGAAAAGGGCTGTGAATGGAATCAATCACTCGTTTTTGAGATAACGATATCAGGGAAAAGTGATTTTGTACAATATTTGCAAGACCAAAGCAGTGTAATTCTCCGAAATTGGAATTATCGAAAAACAGCAACTCACATTTTATCATTGTTCAACATTCTTTCAGATACTCAATCAAAAAATGGATCACCTTGGACTTGAAAATCGATGTAGAAAAAAGAAAAGTGCGGTGATTAATGAGAATCGAAACGTTCCAATTATTAAGAGCGGCGACTTAATCCTTTATTTGACCAGAGATATCGTTGCTACCATTGTTCGATACGAAAAATATAATTTCGATCTCATCTACTGCTTTGTGGAAAATTCGCCGTGACCATTTTACAAATTTGGTCACTATTCTTGACAAAACGAAACAACCTTACGCCGACAAAATACGTCAAGTTAAATTTGGCAAAATACGTGGTATGAGCACAAGAAAAGGCACCGTTATTTTCCTCAGTGTTTTTTTGAATAAGGCTCGAGACGCTATGCGAGAAACACAAATTAATTCGCTCAGTAAGCAACGATAATTTGTACTTTTTAAAAAATAATAATTAATGAATTAAAGGATAGATCATTAAAAATTTCATAATAAAAACATTCACAAACTGTAGTAATAAAAAAAAATCCAAATTATTTGAATTCGGAAAAACATCAAATAATTATGCACGATTAAACGATTATTTCGATATGCACGAAATCATTATTCACGATTTGAAACAACAGGTTTCGAGATTACTTTAATTAGAATGTTGCACTTGACGTGAGTATTGAGGGAGAGAGCCAATAAACTTTTTAAATGAATCTTATTGATTATATTGATATAAAATGTCTAAATTTGAACAAGTTTTCGTTGCGTTATAGTTTTCTCTGTTATGCAATGACAATTTATTAAAACGTATAAATTTCCTTACTATGCATGAGTCAAAAATTATCTTCTTTAAAAAATTCAGCAAAAGTAATCATAGTTCTTGATGAAATATCTAATTTAATTTGCCGAAATTTTGGCACTTATGCAAAAATTATTTATCCAAAAATCGCAGATTAATTATTGTAATCAGACGAGATTATTTCTCAAAACGAAAAACTGCTTCAACACCCTGGCGGATCATAGCGACCGAAATTCTCGGTCTTTTTAGGCGTCTAATTTGCCGAAAAAAAGACCCAATTGGGTCGTTTCAAAATTAGTCGGTTAAATCGGGGTGTTCACTTGACAGTCAAATTTTTGTCGGCTCATTAAAAAAAAAAACTTAGAAAAAATTACAAAAAAGACTTAATTGAGTCTTTTTTCGGCAAATTAGACGTCTAAAAAGACCAAAACCCTATTCGGTCTTTTTTTCGGTCGTTATGATCCGCCAGGGCAGATAAAAGGAGAAACCGGAGTAAAATTGCAATACTGTCACTATCGTCTAGTGAATTTGGAGGAGAATTGTGAAACTAAATTGGCGAGCCAGTACGACCCATCAATGCTGAGAGAACCGATCGTAAACGATCTCGTTACGAAAATCAATCAATTTTACGATTATTTCTTCGTACCGTATACCGTAGCCATGCCATTTAGCAAAGTATTTTTTCGAACTGAGGTAAGTTTGCTCAATTTTTAGAAAAAGACTATTTTTTCGTGTTTCATTCTCAAAATTGCTCCCTTAAACAAAAACCATTTAAAAATGTTTTACTAATTAAAATATGGTTTTGAAAATGTTTTTTTTCTTTTTTTTTATACTTAAAAGTGCTTCTCGACGCAGCCACACGGTTAACAAAACTTTGAGGGAACTTGAGGTCAAGGGTGAACCGGAAGACGTGGGATCTCAAAAATTGCTTCTCATCAGAGTCTCCAAGAACGTTCCAGCAAAAGGAATAAAACTACTAGGTCTTTGCCCTCTCGAATAAATGTAAGAAAAAAAATTATTAAAAAAAAAATGAAATCTTGTGCATAAGTGGGTGAATAAAATTAATCGAAATCTGCGATTTTGACCAATTCGACGATTCAATGAGTAATCGTTTCCATTCTTTGCTTAATTCGTTATACAATTGTATATTTAATCCTGATTCAAATCGCTCGAAGACGTGTTTGTTTTTTAACCTCTCTTTCTCGTTTTTTTCAACATACGATAGTGGTACGATAGTACGATAAATAAGATCGAGGTAACTTGGCGGTTGAGATTAACGCTTCTTCCACGTGAACTTTCTTCTGGCACCTTCTTGGCGGGGCTTCTTTCGCTTCTTTCGCTTCTTGTACCTAGTCAACAGGCCAGCTGCAAAGCAATTTACGTTTTGAGTACAACAGCTTAATTATTTCCAAGAAAAATGAACATTATATTTTTTTAAATATTTTTATGATTGATAATTAACAAAATTCTCTTTGATTAAATTTTTGTTTCACTCTTCCTTCAAGGTCCTATCTCGGATAAATCGTTATCGTCGTTTCAACAGTCGTTCTCTTATCTCTTTTCTGTTCAAGCATCGGTCTGTATCAATTAAGTCCAAAATTCGCGCATCCTTAGACAATGCAATGTTAATGCTTTTTCTCGGTGATGGAGTTTTACGAACGTGACATTTATCGTTTAGGATAAATAATTGAATTAAATAAAGGCTTCAAGAGATGGTAACTATACAATTAACTCCGAATTAACATATTTTTTGACGAAGAAAAATCTTGAAGCTGTTAGTTGGAAATAATTCAACTTATTTTATAATAATTTGATACTCACCGACTCGCATTTTTTCTACTGTTTTCGGATTGACAAAACTGCGCAAAGCCCACGCGATTCCCCAATGTATTACACCAGGTTGATCTGTGAAACCGCCGTCATGCACAATAGCTTCGACGTCTACTTCATTTTCCAGTCCCGTGAATATCAATGGGCGTATTAACTGAAACCAAATTCCAAACGAAAAATTATAAAACAAATGTATTTCCTACTTCAAAATTTTCGAATAAGCAATAGTTTTTTCAATCCAAGGATAGTAATTAAGGCAAGGAGATGAGGATGCTTACCAATGTTTCAAGATGGTAAAATTCTCAATAAATTTAGAATTTTCAATTAGCAACGAAAAAAAGACAATTGGATATTTTTTATATAAATTTATGCAAGTTGCAACTGTTCTATCGATAATGTATTTTTTGTCCGTATACTTCCATTGAAGAAAAAAAAACAATTAAATCGAACACTAAATACGAATCAATGTGAATATTTAAGCGTTCATTTAATATCACTGTCTTTTTATTGGGATTAAAATGTTTGTTCTTAAATTTGTTAATTGTCTCTCGAACTGATTTCTCGTCAAGAACGTGAAAATATCAGAATTTTTGTTCTCGAGTGATTTTCGAGATGATATCAGTTACAGGAAAAATCACTTTACACTAAGGAACGCTCTTATGAACAGGAAGAATGAAATAAACAATATCCATCCATAAAACAAAAAACAATTCTTACGATTAATCGTTCAACGCAAAAATAACGATTTTGATTAAATTTTTATTCAGAACCTCGAACCAATTCCTCGTAGAAATTGAAAAAAATATTCTTTTATTTTTAATTTTCCAAATAAATCATTTGTAACGTTATTTTCTTAATCTTAGTGTAATAGAACTACGAATCCGAAATTAAAATTTTATAAAACAATGAATGATATTTGGCTTATAATTTATACAATACTTTTGAATGGTGTATGTAATGAAAATAAAATTCAAGATAATTCATAACAATGGTGAATGTTATATTAAGTGCTGCATCCAATTGTATACAATGCAGCGTTGAGAAAATCTCAGCACCGTTATTGAAATCTCGATGGATTTTTTTTTTGTCGATTGTGCCTTCTCGATCCATTTTGTGATAGTGTCACAGACCGTTTCCTTAATCTTTCTATCCTTATTACGAGATTGACTAGTTTGTTTCTTGCACGATTCAGAGCCATTTTTTCTGTGTCTATAGGATTTGTATCAGGCTGCACCAAATTTCCCTCAAATTCCGATCTGTTTCACGACGCGAAAGTTTCTTCTTCACTTTCGTGAATGCGTCTTGTAGATTCTTTAAATAATTATTCAATTTTGTTGCGACCGTTCCTTTCCTTCTGCAATTTTTCCACGAACAATTATTAAACTCAATAATTATTCAAATGAACCCGGATGAGATAATCAACTGATTATGGAACTTCTTTCGAAGTTCTATAATTTTGAAGATAAATTTTTTTTGAAAATTTGAAGGTACCGTTACCAGTTAAAAAATTGACACTCTTATCATTTACATAATTGGATCGACAATATTGGACCCTGCTCTATAAACATACATACCTCGCAGAAAATTATGTTTTTGAAAGGCGAACGTAGATAACAAGCTGTGGTTCGATTTTCGTTTCAGCCGATTGAAATGTTTTGTTTATTTCCATATCGTCGTAGTGCTCCCAATTCGTCGTATTGCGAAATGAATATCCCGTGAAATGGCCTGGAGTAAATCTGGCTGCACCAATTAACCTGAAATTAATAAAAAAAACATATTTATATGGTATTAAATTATGGCTGTGTCTAGCCGTCCGGATACCGGACGAATACAAGACTGGTATTCGTCCAGATATTTGTCGAGAATGCGATTATAATTGTTTTACTTAACTTTTCTAATTAACTTTTCTACAGTATAATGGTATATTGAAACTCCCTCGTACGTAATTTGTACGTAATCCATTCGGATATACAATTTATGATAGTTTTCATTTATATCTGGATGAATAATCGCATATGATTCGTCCGGGAAAACGATTCTCAATGGATTTTGATGGATGAAAAATGAATGAAAATTTATAACTACAGCGGGGAATACTTAGTTTCCTTCAACTATAGTGGGGAATATTCAAAGTTTTTTCAAATGTAACGGAAAATTTTTTCGGTATCCGGACGACTAGACACTGCGTTTACACTACTTTAACAGGCTGCGGTAATTTCCAGCCATTTTCCAGGAAACACGATTTTATTTTTTTTTCTACTTGTAGCAGGTTTTTTTTATCAATTCGGCTGTTGATATATCGTATTTCTACTAATGCTCCCAAGTATGTACTGTTTTTTTTCGAATCAGCATTTGCCTCCTTGTTCGTACATGGCACTCCATTTTGTGGCTCTTTCATTAGAATAGGCGCTTCTTTACTCCGACCATAAGAATGATCCCACACATCGGGTACTTCTACAATCCCTTCTTCTTGATCTTCGTCGTCATCATTTTCAAAGACAGCACCGTTGACAAATTCGTATTTTGGTGCCTAACCTCCCTAACCCTCTACTGACCATAGATCGGGGTCATGCTGAGAAGTCGCCGGAGTTTGTGAGACGACCTCACAATAACTGGACACATTGTGTAAATCGACTTGCTCAAATGCTAGTTCCTCATATGCTGTTTCCTTAGACACTGTTTTCTCAAATGTTGTTTCCTCATTCGTATGTCTTGCAGTGTTGGCAATGAAGAGCAGACTTCCACCTTCTATGTCTCTTAAGTGAGTGACCAGAAAGTTATCAGCACGTTGGCCATTTTGCAGAACATTTGTTTTAAGATCGTTGAATAACTTTCAATTGGTGCCGACAAGACATTTCCGTCCATTTCAGGGGTCGTGCAGTTTGTCCAAAGCGGGAATTCTACGGCAAGTGCCTTCATTAAGGGAATGAAGGCAGGTACATAAAATGCATTCATTTCACATCCTTCAATTTTGGTTGAAGTAGCTGTTGTCAGTATTTCGTTGATCCATTCTACAATGCATTTTATTTTGCTACCATCGGATTCACTTTTAACATAATCACAGAGTCGTCAACCGACCGGAGATGTTCACTCTCTGCGGTAGTGTCGGATCCAAACTTCCTCATGGTGACACCTTTTTTGCCATCAAAGTTTCAAGATTGTTCCTGATTGCTAGGACACTACTTGTAGGTGAAACCTCCCCACCAGCCTTGTCGTGCTGGATTGGAATTTCGACGGTGGAGTCCAAGTATTTTTTACCTGCGACTGCGAATGTGTAAGCCAACAACTTCTTGAAATATTTTATATCCGATGATTGTATCATGAGAGCAACACACGTGAGGCAAAATTGTTTGACTTCAATGTGTGTAACGGCTTTCCAGCATTTCCACCTTGAGACAGCATTTAGTATGTGCGCAATATCAACACGCAGGTGAGTAGAAAAATTGACCAGTTTGTTTGCTATTAATTTTTCGAAGCATTTCTGAATGTAATTTTTCAGTGTTGTCTCGTTAAATTCCCTGCACATTCCCTAGAGAAGAGCTTTTGAATAGTCGCATATTGCTATTTTTGGTTTTGGAGCACCCGCTTGCATCAATAGATGAATCCAAGTCATTATGGAGTGTGCGTCATGCCTTTCCGAGAGCATCTGGTGAACTGGTATTATTAACTTTTCGAAATTAATTACCATGCTGTACAAAAAAATGGGGCCACATCTTGTTTTATTGTTTCGATAGATTTTTCTTACTAAGCTGCCCGTCGTATCAATCATTATTGTGCTGTTGGTGGTTTTTTTGCAATATTCTTTGTATGCGTGGAGCTGAGATGGAGTGCGATAAACTACAACAAAAGGAGATGATGCGATGTATTCGATTTTCCCAACAAATTCTGGCTGCTCTGATATTGCTTCGATCGAGGCATTCAGATTTTTCTTGTTCAGTAAGTCGAGTCCCAAATTTTTGTCAATACACTGTTTTTTTGCTTACTGCAGCACTGGTGGATGTGGAAGGTGCGGTGGCTCGTTATCTCCCAGGACCATCTCTTCTCGCGCCTTGCGTTTCCGAAAATTTGATGCACCTTCATGCACCAAATCTTTTTGGACATCTTCTCTATATTTCCCATTCAGTGGACGTTTTACCACCTCATGAGTGACATCATTTCGAGTATCCCACGTTAACACTTTGAGCATAACGCTGTCATCATTGGCTGGCTCTTCTTCGATGTAAGCTTTCAGTTTATTTCCACAAGATTTTCCTTTACATTCACCGTAAATTGTAACAAATTTACTGAAGCAGGCTGTAGCTTCTGAAACCTTGGCACGCTTAAAAACGTATGCGCATGGGATTTTCATCTGGCGTGAAATGGCAATTGCTATGATATTAGTCCAGACTCCTTTCCGCAGCGTAGGTTCTTGGCTTCCAGAGGAGGGAACTGAAATGGTAAATCAATATCGAAGGATGGTAATTGCAAAATTTTTTGTATTATGACTTAATTTCAAGTTGGCATTGCAGTGATATATCTCACTGACAAATATTTACGTAACTAATTTCTTTTGTGTACGGAACTTTTTTTCCTACGGGGTAATCATAGTTTCACAGTTTTCTTTACAGGACTAAAATTTTCATTTTTTTTAAGCAGCCTAGACGACTTAACGAATTTCAGTGAGTAATCAACCTATATTTTCAATTTTCTCGTTCGTTTTTGTACCAAATTCTTTTGCATAATTGCAAAGACTGCCTGGCACAATTTATTCTGCTTACCATATTGAAACCGAAAAATTCCAGTGAAAGATTTTTTCTGCGTGAATTAATTTTTGCTCGATTGCCAATTTGCTATTTGGATTAATATCAAATACAATCTTACCATTTGAAAAAAATGCGCTGACTTCACATAAAATGTTTTTTTAAATGTTTTTATAATAAACAAACATCCGACAAACTTTTTAATTATAAAATTAGTATCCGACAAACAAACGATCACTCTTCGATTAGGCTTTGGAAAATGTGTAATATCTTACAATTTGAAAAAAATGCGCTGACTTCACATAAAATATTTTTTTAAATATTTTTTTATAATAAACAAACATCCGACAAACTTTTTAATTATAAAATTAGTATCCGACAAACGATCATGCTTCGATTAGGCTTTGGAAAATGTGTAATATCTTACAATTTGAGAAAAATCGGCTGACTTCACATAAAATGTTTTTTTAAATATTTTTCTAATGAACAAACATCCGACAAACTTTTTAAGGATGTATGTAAAATATATCAAGTCGTCTAACTTTCCATAAAAATGACTAATATGATAGAGTTTATCACGCTGCATCGTTCGGAAAAAAGAAAAAGGCACTTAGCCGATGATTTGAAACAAATACGTAAGAATTAAAGCCTCATTTAACTCCGTGTTATTTGTACCGGAAGTTGACAAAATGAAACTAAAATGATAAAAAAGTATATGTATTGTAGTCAATGTTTGGCCAAAAAAAGAATTTTCAGAAACTTCATACATTTTTCAATTTTTTCACGAAAAAAAAAACTACTGTTCCCGATGTCGTTGTGAAGATATTCATGGTTAACTTTTGACGTTTCATTAGCGTTCTGTAAACTGTTGTTCAATTTAATACGTCCATCATATCGGACACGTAGATGCGGCAACGCAGCACGCTTCAACTGCCGGTCTCGGAATGATCAGCTGTAGTTGAC
Source organism: Rhimphoctona megacephalus (assembly GCA_963989365.1). Taxonomy (NCBI): domain Eukaryota; kingdom Metazoa; phylum Arthropoda; class Insecta; order Hymenoptera; family Ichneumonidae; genus Rhimphoctona; species Rhimphoctona megacephalus. The sequence continues at coordinate 16,050,247 of OZ022416.1, forward strand.
TGTCATGGCTGGGTGTAGCATTGTTGCCACATTTTCTCGGGACAGAAATGAAATTATCTGATTGGCTCAATTTGTACTCGGCCACATATATCAAGTTGCATATCAATTTCATTAAAAATCGTAAATTATTATACAAAATGACATATTTTTTTCATTAGACATCATAAAAAACAAAAGGAATGATTCGGCACTTGACATTTCGACATAAAGATTAACCTTAAAAAATAAATAGATGTACTGCGGATTTGACCTTATATACATCCTTAATTATAAAATTAGTAACCGACAAACGATCGCGCTTCGATTAGGCGTTGGAAAATGTGTAATATCTTACAATTTGAGAAAAATCGGCTGACTTCACATAACATGTTTTTCTAATATTTTTCTAATGAACAAACATCCGACAAACTTTTTAATTATGAAACTCATATCCGAGAAACGATTGCGCTTTGATTAGGCGTTTGAAAATTTATGATATCTCAAAATTGAAAAAAATCGGCTAACTTCACACGGATTTTTGTTTTTAATTTTTCTATTTAACTAATTTCCGACAAACGTCGATTTTGATCCGACAATCACCGACAAGAACCCGACAAACGATTGACATAAACAAAAATTCAGAAATTCAAAATCAGTCGGCCAAATTCACAGAGGTGTTCTTATGGGCGGCCTGAAGACAAGTAGTCTGCGACCGAACGGCCGCAGACTATATATATATATATATATATATATATATATATGTTCGCTTGTTGCGTGACGGCGCAACGAGCGAACAGCTGTTATGGCGGCGGGAGGTTACTTGTCTGTTCAGTTCTGTATAGTTAGCAGACGAATTTGACAATATTAATTTTTTATTATTGCTATATTTTGGGAATTATTTATGCCATTTATTGACATTAATATCATAATTTTCGAAATAATAGTTTATTGATAATAAATAAAAATGTATTGGGCGTACAGTTAGCAGAACGTAATGCAAAGTTCTTTTTTTTTTTAACAATCAACTAGAAATCATTTGGGAAACATATTAGTAATGCTACAATAATTTGCGAAGTAATTATTTTATCACGACAACGCAAAACCTAAGTCAATCAATTATTCCAAGAGAAATCCGCCGCTTTCCTAGGGATTTTCTGGTATACCCCGTCACTCATCTCTCATTGGATATCGCTGCTGAGTGCGTGTAGAAGTGTGCTGTGGCTATAACCCGTCAATTAATAATTGTAGTTATATCAACTATATCAACAATGAACAATATCAATTTGGTGCGAAAACGTCATCATGTGTTATTCAACCTCTTGAAAAATAAGTATGGATGAGTGGAAAACGTACAGTGGAAACGTATACCGGTAACGTAAAAGTCGATAACGAAATAGAACACGTAATATTTCATCTGATCGACGAAGCTGCTTTCCTTCAATCTTACCTAATCATTATTTATCATTAATTATAATCAATTATAGTTAATATATATATGTAAGAAATGTATATATATATTATATGTAAGGGAATCGAGTAATTTGATAACTAAAAATAGTAGGGTGGGTTTGGGTCATCTTGCGGTTGTTTTTTGAATAGTTGGACATGTGGAAATAGTATTTTTACATGACCAACTATTCAAAAAACAACCGCAAGATGACCCAAACCCACCCTACTATTTTTACAGCCATCAAACTACTCGAATAACTCTTAAAAACTTTGATGACCGGCATCAAAATGACCAAAAGTCTTCAAAGTACACGAATAACTCTTAGAAAAGTCATTAAACTACTCGATTGTCTTACATGGTAGCACGTCTAAATATCACAGTCAAAATTCACACGACAAAATATCACGGACAAAATATCACGTCGACAGTATATCACAGCCATGCAGGAATTTATTGATGCTCAATGTTGTGTGTGTATGCTGTAAGTGTTGTACATAGCAGAATGGATAACGGTTCGCAGTTACGCCAGAGTGGTGGTGATTCCTGATGTACGCGGACTATTGTATGTAGATAATCATAATGATAATTTAGTATCAATTCGCCTTGTGTCTTGATTAATTGTATTGAATTTGAGATTGATGATGTTGCCGGATATGAAACGTTGATTGAAAGCGAATATTTTAATAAACACGCCGAGGTATTGAAGAACTAACATAAGTTGTGTATTTTGAAGAAAATTATTTCGGTAATGCATTGACTCAAATCCACCCTACTATTTTCACATGTCCAACTATTCAAACCACAACCCAAAGACAACCCGAACCCACCCTACTATTTCCACATGTCCAACTATTCAAACAACAACCCAAAGATGACCCGAATCCATCCTACTATTTCCAGACGTCCAAGTATTCAAACAACAACCTAAAGATGACCTGAACCCACCCTACTATTTTCACATGTCCAACTATTCAAACAACAATTCAAAGATGACCTGAACCCACCCTACTATTTCCACATGCCCAACTATTCAAACAATAACCCAAAGATGACCCGAACCCACTCTACTATTTCCACACGTCCAACTATTCAAACAACAACCCAAAGATGACCCGACCCCACCCTACTATTTCCACATGTCCAACTATTCAAACAAGAACCCAAAGATGACCCGAACCCACCCTACTATTTCCACATGTCCAACTATACAAACAACAACCCAAAGATGACCCGAACCCACTCTACTATTTCCACATGTCCAACTATTCAAACATCAACCCAAAGATGACCCGAACCCACCCTACTATTTCCACATGTTCAACTATTCATACAACAACCCAAAGATGACCTGAACTCACCCATTTCCACATGTCCAACTATTCAAACAACAACCCAAAGATGACCCGAACCCACCCTACTATTTCCACATGTCCAACTATTCAAACAAGAACCCAAAGATGACCCGAACCCACCCTACTATTTCCACATGTCCAACTATACAAACAACAACCCAAAGATGACCCGAACCCACCCTACTATTTCCACATGTCCAACTATTCATACAACAACCCAAAGATGACCTGAACTCACCCATTTCCACATGACCAACTATTCAAACAACAACCCAAAGATGACCCGAACCCACCCTACTATTTCCACACGTCCAAGTATTCAAACAACAACCCAAAGATGACCTGAACCCACCCTACTATTTCCACATGTCCAACTATTCAAACAACAATCCAAATATGACCCGAACCCACCCTACTATTTGCATATGTCCAACTATTCAAACAACAACCCAAAGATGACCCGAACCCACCCTACTATTTCCACATGTCCAAGTATTCAAACAACAACCCAAAGATGACCTGAACCCACCCTACTATTTCCACATGTCCAACTATTCAAACAACAATCCAAATATGACCCGAACCCACCCTACTATTTCCATATGTCCAACTATTCAAACAATAACCCAAAGATGACCCGAACACACTCTACTATTTCCACATGTCCAACTATTCAACCAACAACCTAAAGATGACCCAAACTCACCCTACTATTTCCACATGTCCAACTATTCAAACAACAACCCAAAGATTACCAGAACCCACTCTACTATTTCCACATTCCCAACTATTCAAACAACAACTCAACGATGACCCGAACCCATCCTGCTATTTTCATATGTCCAACTATACAAACAAAAACTCAAAGATGACCCGAACCCACCCTACTATTTCCACATGTCCAACTATTCAAACAAGAACCCAAAGATGACCCGAACCCACCCTACTATTTTCACATGTCCAATTATACAAACAACAACCCAAAGATGACCCGAACCCACCCTACTATTTCCACATGTCCAACTATTCAAACAACAACCCAAAGATGACCCAAACCCACCCTACTATCTCCACATGTCCAACTATTCAAACAAGAACCCAAAGATGACCCGAACCCACCCTACTATTTCCACATGTCCAACTATACAAACAACAACCCAAAGATGACCCAAACCCACCTTACTATTTCCACATGTTGATCTATTCAAACAACAACCCAAAGATGACCTGAACTCACCCATTTCCACATGTCCAACTATTCAAACAACAACCCAAAGATGACCCGAACTCACCCTACTATTTCCACACGTCCAAGTATTCAAACAACAACCCAAAGATGACCCGAACCCACCCGACTATTTCCACATGTCCAACTATTCAAACGACAATCCAAATATGACCCGAACCCACCCTACTATTTCCATATGTCCAACTATTCAAACAATAACCCAAAGATGACCTGAACACACTCTACTATTTTCACATGTCCAACTATTCAAACAACAATATAAAGATGACCCAAACCCACCCTACTATTTCCACATGTCCAACTATTCAAACAACAACCCAAAGATGACCCGAACCCACCCTACTATTTCCACATTCCCAACTATTCAAACAACAACCCAAAGATGACCCGAACCCATCCTGCTATTTTCATATGTCCAACTATACAAACAAAAACTCAAAGATGACCCGAACCCACCCTACTATTTCCACATGTCCAACTATTCAAACAACAACCTAAGTTGACCTGAACCCACACATTTTCACATGTCCAACTATTTAAACAACAACCCAATGATTACCCGAATCCACCCTACTATTTCCACATGCCCAACTATTCAAACAACAACCCAAAGATAACCCGAACCCACCCTTCTATTTTCACAGGTCCAAGTATTCAAACAACCAACCCACCATGACCCACCCACCCTACTATTTCCACAATGCATTACGCAAATTCGGGCAGGTCGATAATGCGTGCTGATTTTTAGTTTAGCGTTTGCTTGCGTGTTTCTAATAAAATAATTTCATTGTGATATATTGTCGGGGTCGTTTTTTGTCGTGTGATATTTTGTACGTGTGATGTTTTGTCCGCGTGATATTTTGTCCTGTGATATTTTGTCCGTGTGATATTTTGTCGCATGTTATTTTGTCCGTGATATTTTGTCAATATTTGTCAGTAACAAACACTGTCCGTTATAGTTTTGTCCATGATAGTTTGTCAGTGACAAAATAACACTGACAAAATATCAGGGACAAAATATCACACGGACAAAATATCACTCGGACAAAATATCACACGTACAAAAATATCACACGACGAAAAACTACCCCGACAATATATCACAATGAAATTATTTTATTTGAAACACGCAAGGAAACGCTAAACTAAAAATCAGCACGCATTATCGACCTGCCCGAATTTGCGTAAAAAAAATTTCATGTCGTGATTTTCAACAAAAAATAGAAAAAAATATGAAAAAGTCGCTTGAGCACTATCTAAAAAATTTTTTAGACCACTTAAATTTTGCAAAAATTAGTTTTTCATAATGTACTAACAATTTCCGTTGAGGCCCGCGAAAAAAAAATATCGATTTTTTTTGAACCACCCTAATATATATATATATATATTAACTATAATTAATGATTAGGTAAGGTTGAAGGAAAGCAGCTTCGTCAATCAGATTAAATATTACGTGTTCTATTTGGTTATCGACTGTTACGTTTACCCGTATACGTTTCCACTGTACGTTTTCCACTCATCCATACTTATTTTTCAAGAGGTTGCATAACAACTGACGTTTTCGCACCAAATTGATATTGTTTATTGTTGATATGGTTGATATAACTACAATTAATTGACGGGTTATACACTTCTACTCGCACTCAGCAGCGGTAGCCAATGAGAGATGAGAGCCAGGGTATACCAGAAAATACCTAGGATAGCGGATTTCTCTTCAAATAATTGATTGATTTAGGTTTCGTGTTCGTGATAAAATAATTATTTCGCAAATTATTCTAGCATTGCTAATGTGTTTCCCAAATGATTTCTAGTTGATTGCGAAAAAAGAAAGAACTTTGCATTACGTTCTGCTAACTATACGGCCAATACATTTTTATTTATTATCAATGATCTATTATTTCGAAAATTATGATATTAGTGTCAATAAATGGCATAAATAATTCCCAAGATATAGCAACAATAAAAAATTATTATTATGAAATTCATCTGCTAACTATACAGAACTGTCTTTCGCTTATTGCGTGACGGCGCAACGAGCGAACAGCTGTTATGGCGGCGGGAGGATAAGGCAAATATTTCTTTCTCAGACGTTGCGGAGCGAAAAGACGCTTGAGCTGAGCGGCTTGCGTCGAGCGATCGAATCCTACTCGTTAACAATTTTTTTTTTTTCGTTCAACAGTAATTGAATGAAATCAATTGTTGTCATTTAATAATTGATTTTAAACAATAATTTGAATATAAAAATTAGGATATAAAATTTATTAAATTATATGAAATGTTCTTTATATGAAATGGGAAAAATTGAATCTTGTGCCATTTAGTGGAACTTTGCTCGAAAAAAAAACCTCTTATTAATCCACAGAACGCTGGACGTTTTATACAACCGATAAAATAATTCTGTGCTCTCTTTTTATGCTATTTTACCGGCCGTATAGATAAAAGAATTTAGTAAACGGCATTTTGAAGGAGAGGAATCCTGCTTCATTCTGCTTTTTTGGAAAAAATTTTGCGATTTTTTTTACGACTGAGATGTTACTTTGGCAATGACTGTTTTTCGTATTTTTTTCTCTCGTACAGATGGATCGCATTTTCAGGAGAAATTTTTTTCCTTATATCTTTTCGTTGAGATCTTTAAGGGAAGCTGAAGCTTGTGTTAGAAAAAGAAAAAAATTAAAAAATAGAAATTCCTGCGTAACACGATAATTATTCACGTTGAGAAAGAAAGTTCTATGGAGTGATATTCTGCGTCTGCCATTGGTCGAGTCCCTAGATTTTTCATTCCAATTTTTTCTTCCATCGATTTTAGTCTCAGAAAATGGAAAAATATAAAAAAGTTTTATTTCTTCATTTAAAACGACTCGAATAAATTTTTTTATCTATTTATTCTTTGTTCGGCGATGTTTATTTTGAACTTGAGATTGAGTTGGAATATTACGACGAAATGAACTTTGATATTTCAATGTTGAGAGTTTTTGGGAGAAATAAAACTATTCGTACTCTGACCTCTTGTTATTAAATCCATAGTTTGCTAATAATGGAAATTGATGTCTTTTTGGATTCGTCCGAAATCGATGAAAAAAGAAATCCCAATAAACAATCTAGAGACTGGACCAACGCACCTTTTCACTCCTTTGGAATTTCTACTTTAACGTAATTGTTTTCGTATTTCTAAATATCTTTTTTTACCAAAATAGAAATAACATTTCCTGAAAAAATCGTGCTGAATGAAAAAAGAAACGAATTAAAGTTTGACATTTTTCCTTTCGAGATCTGGTTGAAAAGTTTTGAAAAAAAAAATTCCTTCCGGAAACGGGGTCTATCTGGAAATGGGAGAAAGAAAAATGGAGAACAGTCATTGCCAAAATATCGTCGTAATCGTAATAAAAACACTACAATTTTCCAAGAAAGCAAAATGAAGCGAGATTCCTCTCGTTCGAAATGCAGTTTGCTTAATTCATTTATCTATTTGGCTGGCGGAATACTATGAAAAAGAGCGCGGAAACCCTTTCCGACTTTTGTCGGGAAACTTTCCGATGGTAGTGTATGTTTAAATAATTAAGTTGCCATAAACATATAAATTAAACATCATACAAGCATAAGAATAGTTAATGAGCCCACTCTTAGTTAATTTAAGTTCACGTGTATTTGTGAAAAAAATTCAATTCAATAGATCGAAAATCAGTTTCAGCTATTGCATGAAAAAAAAGAAAAAGACATGCGTGAGTTGAAATTATCCAATGGAAACCACGGGGAGGTGGTGGGTTTCTTCCATCAGGAGGGAAATATAGGAAAGGAACGGTTTGATTGGAGATTGGGTGTGAAATTAAGCGGTTATCCAACTGATTAAACAAAATAAACACGTGCTTTTGTTAAGATTTAAAAAAAAACAAAAAAATGACTTTATCCTTTTTTCCGAATTGAATTTTCGACAACGTGCCTTTTTAAACAATACAAGTCATAGTAGAACCACCCCTTAATGAATGATTTTCATGTTCGCTATCGAAAGCGTACCAAGATCCAAATTAATATGCTTAATATCGACTACAAGCAGCGAAATCCAATGAATGTTTAAAAGTAATCTTTTTTGATTCATGAATCTTACTTTTACAACAAAATGTGAAAGTCAAAAGAGAAATCTGAGCACTGTAGTCTGCATAAGGATATAAACCTAGGTCACAGAAAAAGTAATAATAAAAGAATAAAGTTCTGATAAAAAAACAAAAATAAAACTTTCATTTCAACCTTCGAACGAAATTTTTTTTTTAATCAAACTTTGATTCTAAATTTTCAATAAAGTCTATGACTAAATAAAACTCTTTTACCAGCTAAAACAAGTCTTTAAATGAAACTTTCATTAAACATTCGAGAAAACTTTCTGTAACGAAAGCCTTTAAAGCACTCCATGATGACTAGAATATGTTTATTTTATATGAGTGTGCATATGTGATTATAGAGACTAGGACCCTCTGGCTCATCACTTCCAAAGTATTTAAAATGACTCCAAACCCTCTCTTTCATATGCACGAACACATTAATTAATATATGGAGAGATAAATCCTTTGGTTTCGTTAAATTAATAGAAAAAATTTAAATTATTAAAGAGTATCCATTTAAAAGGAATAGAAAGCTGAAAAGTTATACAAATGGACATGCAATTTCGGAAACAACTTTTATGGAAACATCAAGGGAAAAAGTTTTGGATGGTTTTCCGCTAGTTTGTACTCGTTTACGATTTGCTGCGTCTCGCATGTCCCGGGATTTCCACTTCAAATGATTGAAAAGATGCATGCGAACGAGCAGCTTGATTATATATTGGCGGTGCGATGCGTATTCATTATCAACTGGCCAAAAGTCGACATGATTCTGAACCACAGCATTGCTGATACAGTTCACGAGGACTTCCGAAATACCTTTCCGGTGCAAAATTTTTGAGAACTTGACTACAAAGACTCTGTATGACGTTGAGGGGTACGAAAAAGTTATAAAAGTGATCGGAAAACTATGTGAGCATTTGAAGAAAAGTTCTTGTAGTAATAAAAAATGTCAGATTAAAACGTGCTGATTAAAAAATTGCAATTTGGGTTCGGCAAATTCGGTCGTATGTAATGAAATAACGTGTTCAATTTTCTTGAGGAATATTTTTGATCGAGATTTGTTCGGGCACGTTTCGAAAATAAAATTTGGTACGTTTTTTTCGAAATTTTTCCCTTACCCTATCCAGTTCGATGAGAGGAAAGGGGGCCAAAAGCGAAAAGGGCGAAAAATTGTTGCTTCCAAAATAAAATACTAGGTTCAAAAAAGATCAATAGAAAATTGAAAAAACCAAAATTTAACTGAGTTTCTCCCCTTCATAATGCCGTTAGTCAAATAGATTAGTATTGTTCACCGACGAAATGAAATCAAAACAAGTTTCAGTACTTATTTGATAAAAAAAAAAAGCGTAGAATGGAGATTTGATCCCTCGACCCCCGCTGCATCGTTCACCGCCGATACTCCTGCAGCTATACGAACCTTATATCATTGGGATACGACACGTATTATTTCAGTTTTGAAGGAGCTTAATATTTAAGGATTATTAATCGAAATTTTTTTCAGTCATTAGAATAATTTTTCTACCGAAAACATAGAATAATAATTTATTTCAATTCTCAGCCTTCGAAATCAATTCGAATCATCCGTACTTATTATACTATCATAGAATATTGGTTATCTCTGCAATAACCAACATCCGTAGAATTAATAATTATTTACGTAATGTATAAGAATGAATTATTGTAAAAAAGGCGATATGACATTATTTTGAGGCTTTTCTAAACGATTTTGAAAAAATCCTGCTCAATTTTTCATCCCATAATCCACCGTTCACATGTTTGGGAAAACGATGAAATGATAAGTCCCGGTGCTTTCGCTTAGAGTTCGTACATCCTTCGTAAACACATAAAGTATTAACTGGCATTTTGAAGATTTATTTAAAAACTAAAAAATTAAATGGCCCGGCTGCCTTACATACAATAAACTGTCACTATTGATATTCGCGGCAAGAGAAGAAAGGTCTTAAAGAATCATGCACTAGAGAAACAAAGAGGGAGGGCTAGCGAACAAACAAGGTGGAAGAGAGAACGAGCGTGTCCCCGGCGAGCACGAGAGCGCCCGAGCGACCGCATGTGCCCCCAGCGCATAACAGCCATAAGAGCGAAAAAGACGCCACGATGTCCCCAGCATATAAACCCACGGAAGAAAGCGAGAGCGAGAATGATACGCTGCCGTCAGCGCCGCTATTCAAGAACTAACGCTGGGGGCATGTCTCCAATAAAGTCGGCACATAAAATCCTTATGGACTGTTCTTCTATGTACGTCTGAATTCGTTGGCTATACCAGCACAGATCAATCTACCACCAGAACGATACCAGAAAAACAAATCGGGCAAGCAGGTCTCGTGTACTGCGATACAATGGCAAATACCGGGGTGTTACCGTTTGTACGAGGTGTCGACTTTAGCTACAATGATTTTAGCGTACGTTTCAAAAGATGCTGCTGTGTCTCTAAATAACCGTTATTCGTATTTAATCCTAGATAATAGGCCAATTTTGATTCCATAAGAATGCCTATTATCGTCAAGTATGCTATTGCCTCTGAGCACAATCCAATAATTCCGTCTTACAATCATCACCAACAACAAAATTTTCATCTTGTACGATTTACTTACACGATTTTGTCCACTAGGAATCCAAATTTCCGATATCTGTTCGTCTTATGACTGGTATCCAATGGCTCAAATTGGACAGGACTAAATTAGAAGAAATACCCGAGGAATTGGGCAAGTTACTCAAATTGGTGAGAACCTCTGCAAAAACGTATATATCCACGTTGATACATCGAACAAAAGAAAGGGATATGTATTTCTCCATATTTTCCTTTGCTAGGAACACTTGTCCCTGGTTAAAAACAATTTGGAACGATTATATGGTGAATTGACGCAACTCGGCTGTCTTAGGACTCTCAACATAAGACACAACAATGTCAAATCAAGCGGTATACCTGCTGAATTGTTTCACCTGGAAGAACTGACTACGTTGGATCTGAGCCACAACAATCTCAAGGAAGTACCGGATGGCATGGAAAAAGCTCGTTCTCTGCTCAATCTCAATCTTAGTCACAACCAGTAAGTACAGCTCCCTAAATTCCATCTCTCTCGAATTCCACCTTATCTATTGATTTCTAGCATAGATACAATTCCAAATACGCTGTTCATTCACCTGACGGACCTGCTCTTTCTGGACCTGAGTCACAATCGACTGGAAACATTGCCGCCGCAGACTCGAAGACTAGCCAATTTACAAACGCTTAATCTCAATCACAATCCGCTCGGACATTTCCAGCTTAGGTAGAAATTTATAGTCAATCGTTCTGCAGTCACACCAATTCTTTTTCACTGATTACCGTGTATGCTAATCCCATGTATTGTTGACTCAACCAATGCAGACAGTTACCTTCGTTGATGAATCTGACTGAGCTTCAAATGAGAAATACTCAACGTACCCTGCATAATATTCCCTCGAGGCTTGAGAGTCTGACGAATCTTCAAGAATTGGATCTATCACAAAATGCTCTCCCTCGTGTACCCGATGCTCTCTACTCCTTACCGAATTTGCGACGTCTCAATCTCAGTGACAATCACATATCCGAACTCTCGACAGCCATAGGTCTGTATAACATCTTGATACCTTTAGCACAATTGCTATGGTTGGGTTAGGTTTAATAGGTATAATAGGCTTTCGTCCGAAACTTTCATGCCAATGAAACCTTCACACCCCTTTGCATTCGTACGAATACTTCATATTTAATCCTAATTTTCAAATTAGTTGAATTTTTTTTTGTTTTTTTTTTTTTTTTTTTTTTCACTTTTCTGGATGACTCGATGCTGTGTTAATGAATACTTTGAATTGATGACTACAATAAAACTTGACTATAATGCTTTCCAACCATCAAGAAGAATAATTCACTGTAAGTAAGAAACAGAAAGGTAGGCTATCTGAAACCACATGCTTGCCACAACCATCGCCTTTGGCTAGGATGGCAATTTCGCACTTGGTTTGACATGGTTTATTTTACCTCCTTAGTCGCGTAATATACTATTGCAATTTCACTCAAATCTCGATAAAAAATCAAAATTCGCCGGTTTGTGAAAAATTCATTCATTTGTCCACAAAGTGAAAAAAACAATCAAACGTGTTAAAATATTTTCTTCTGAAATACGTTAAAAACTGTGAAAAAATGGTATTAGTCAACGTAGCCATACTCATGGTTTCCGAGTTTTCCAGAAAGCTAGAGAGGAAATTGATAAATTCAACTGTGCATATGAATCGGAAAAAATTGCCAAATCGGGCGCCGCCGAAATGCGAATCTGGTTTTTCTTGCATAGAACAACTTGAAAAATTCGTACGAATAAAATGGATGGTCAGGATTTTTATTGAAATGAAAATCTCCTGTAAAGCCCTCGCTCATAGGTATCTATTATTGACGTTGTATTCATTTTTATTGCATAGAAATGTGGCAAAAATTGGAAACGCTTAACCTGTGTCGAAACAAATTGACAGCGCTGCCCAACTCCATATGCAAGATATCGAGCCTGCGAAGGCTGTACGTTAACGACAATATGTTGGACTTCGAAGGTATTCCTTCGGGTATCGGAAAGCTCTCGTCTTTGCAAGTTTTTTCCGCAGCGAATAATCATCTGGAGATGATACCCGAAGGATTGTGCAGGCACTTGCGCTTTTGTACACATTCATACCGAGCTGAATGTATTCGACTCGATATTAATATCTTATTAATTTTCATTTCACAGATGTGGATCCTTGAAGCAATTAATACTGACTTGTAACCGACTGATCACGTTGCCAGACGCGATTCATCTGCTTACCGATTTGGAACGACTCGATCTGCGAGACAACCCTAATTTGATTATGCCCCCGAAGCCTACAGAAATCCAACGAGGATCCGGGATAGAGTTTTATAATATAGATTTTTCTCTTCAACATCAATTACGACTGGCTGGTGCCAAAGTACCAGCACTCGCTCAAACTGCAAGTAAGTCTTAGGCTCATTATCATTTTGCGAGACAATATCACTGAGGACGGAGCCTCGGATTTCGAGTGTTGCTGATGATTTTTCTTCCCGTTAGACAGCAGTAAAGATCCGATAGCGCGCAAAATGAGACTGCGAAGAAGACGAGATCAGGAGGAAGCTGATCAGGATCAGGCTAAAATTCTTAAAGTAAGTCCCTACCTGCATGCGACAATGTTGATAACGGGTACGAATTCACGCCGAGCCATTCTATTTTATAATCGCAGGGAATGAAGGACATTGCCACGGAAAAGAATAATAAAGAAAAGAGTTTGGAAGACACGAGAGCCGCCGAGTCACTGAAGTAAGTCCATTATTGATTGAATTGATTGCGATCGCGACCAGACGCCCTACGTATAATGCGTAGTTTTTAATCGTTGTATGATTAGACCGAAAAGATGGGACGAGACACTGGAAAAGCCCCCCCTTGACTATTCCGAAATATTCGATCAAGACGCGGGTCGCGTACCCGGACTCGCCATCTGGGAAATCGAGAACTTCCTTCCGAATCAAATAGAGGAGGTGGCGCATGGCAAGTTTTACGAGGGTGATTGTTATATCGTTTTAAAAACCGGAGTTGACGAGAGTGGATCCCTTCTTTGGGCCATTTACTTTTGGATAGGAGAAAAGGCTACGGTAAAATAATATGTATCTATTGGGAATGTACGCGTGTTCCATATTATTTTTTCAATCGAGAAAACCAAGTTACCAATATAGTCATTTTTTTCTCGCGATTGTAGCTGGATAAGCGAGCTTGCGCCGCAATTCACGCGGTTAATTTGCGCAACTTCCTGGGCGCCCAATGTCGAACGATTCGTGAGGAACAAGGAGACGAGTCGGATGAATTTATAATGCTCTTCGATTCTGATATAACGTACATAGAAGGGGGTAGAACATCATCCGGCTTTTACACGGTCGAGGATACGGTAAGTCCTTCTCGACTCTGCCCTAGCTTCTTTCTCACCTCTTTTTCGTTACAATTTACCAAAATATTATGTTGGGTGGTTCGTCGGACGACAGCCAGCGGTAACGAGGCTCTATCGGGTACACGCGGCTGGTGCTTCGATACATCTGGAACCTGTGCCGGTATCGATCGACAGCCTCGATCCCGGTTACGTCTTTGTTCTCGATACAAACAACAAAATATTCATGTGGTACGGCACTAGAGCCAAGAATACGCTTAAGTCGAAATCCCGTTTGATGGCCGAGAAAATAAACAAGAATGAGAGAAAGAACAAATCGGAGATAATAACCGAAATTATGGGAACAGAGTCGGAGGATTTCTGGTCGTGTTTCGGTTGCAAAGCGATCATCCCTTCTAATCTGATACTTGTGAGTTAACACTTACGGGCGGCGATTCCGCTATGTGACATACTTTTATATACACTTTTTTTCATCCTCGGTAAATAGGATCACGTCGATCCAAACTTTACGCCGATAGTTCCCCGTCTCTATCAAGTACGACTAGGTATGGGATATCTCGAATTACCACAGGTCGAAGTACCTAATGGAAAGCTCACCAATAATCTTCTCAACAATCGCAACGTCTACATATTAGACTGTTATCTCGACGTTTATGTATGGTAGGATCGACGGCGGCATCCATCTTAACAATGGGGAATAGCTCCGGTGCACTATTATTTCTCATTAATTGATCTTTTAACTCATAACGATCATTTGTAATAGGTTCGGGAAGAAATCAACTCGATTGGTGCGAGCCGCAGCGGTCAAGCTTTCTCAAGAATTGTTTAACATGATCGAAAGGCCCGAATACGCGATGGTTACGAGGCTACAGGAGGGTACTGAGTCTCAGGTACGTCAAGACCGCTCTCCTATCCTTGCATCCGAGCAACGAGTGGACTTTTTTTATTTAAAAACTATTATTCAGATATTCAAATCAAAATTCACCGGTTGGGACGAAGTAATTGCGGTGGATTTCACAAGAACAGCGGAATCTGTAGCAAAAACGGGAGCTGATTTGACCAAATGGGCCAAGCAACAAGATACCAAGGTGAGAAAAAATCTAATTTGCGTTACAACCCCCTCCCCACGTCCTCCATTCTTATTGTGAGCTATCGCTTGAAAATGAAATAACCGATTATTGAATATTGGTAGGCCGACTTGGCCGCCCTGTTTATGCCACGGCGACCACAAATGTCAATCTCGGAGGCCCAACAACTCATGTCCGAATGGAGCGAAGATCTCGAAGCAATGGAGGCTTTTGTCTTGGAAAAACGTAAATTCGTCCGTCTACCAGAGGATGAACTCGGTCATTTTTATAGTGGCAACTGTTACGTCTTTCTATGCAGATATTGGATGGTGAGTGTCTGACTCCAGTCAATGTCGCAGAAATCCTTCGTAATTCATAATTCGTTTGCAATTTGTGTGTTACCTGGGGAAACAAACAAATAACGTACAGCCGTTAGACGTTGCTGAAAACGACGAAACCAGTGTTACCGCCGCCGCCGGCGAGGAGCAGTACGAGGACGATTTCCAATGCATCATGTACTTTTGGCAAGGTCGCGACGCAGGAAATATGGGCTGGCTCACATTCACGTTTGGGTAATGAGAAATCGCTCGCTGCTCAAATCGAGCGAGCGAGCAAGAGGGAAGAAGGGCAAGTTGAATCATTTTCAAGTTCTCATCATGATGTTTGGGTTTGTGTGCAGGATGCAGAAGAAATTCAAGTCAATTTTTGGCGAAAAGCTAGAAGTCGTGCGAACGCACCAGCAACAAGAGAATTTAAAATTTATGGCACACTTCAAAAGAAAATTCATAATACACCAGGGCAAAAGAAAACAGCCCAAGGTAGCTGGTACGAATAAAGTGGAATTTTTTCATCTGAGACGAAACGGCAGCGCGTTATGTACCAGACTCGTGCAGATACAACCAGACGCGAGCCTGCTCAACTCGGCATTTTGGCAAGTAACGAGCATCTTTTTTTTTTCTCCTAACAATCTAATAGAAAAAGTCCATATTCATTGTACCACGTTTTAATCGTCGTTGTCGTCGCATTCAACAGTTACATTCTCAATGTGCCGTTTAACAATGACGATGAGACGGGAATTGTCTACGTTTGGATAGGTTCTAAAGCGGATAGCGAGGACGCTAGGCTCGTTCAGGAAATTGCTGAAGAAATGTTTAACAACGTGAGTTTTCTTGAAAATAGTCGTTTGGCTCATGCAGCAAAAACTCTTACCTTATTGGTAGTAATGCAAGCGCGCCTTGTAATTTATATTGTTCCTTACAGCCGTGGATGAGCCTCCAAGTGTTAAACGAGGGAGAGGAGCCCGACAATTTCTTTTGGGTCGGATTGGGAGGAAAAAAATCTTACGAGACCGATGCAGATTACATGAATTATACGCGACTCTTCAGATGTTCCAACGAGAAGGGCTACTTTGTCATCAGCGAAAAGTGTACCGATTTTTGTCAGGTAAAATTTCTCTGTTTTTGCACGTATCCCGCCCATGTATCCATCGCGATTGGGGCTAGGTCTAAATGTCCAAATGAAACATATTTTGTTAAAAAAATATTTAAAATTTACACACACACACGTCAAAATGTGTCCTGTAAAATGTCAGTTTCAAGTTAAGTTTATTTCAAGTTGAAAATAGTTAATCCTCCATGACTCTTTGGTTCATCCCTAATATTTCATTACGATTTTGACGTTTACATCGTTACGATACAATGAAATTCTTTTATGTCTTTTAACCTTAGCTACACACTACGGGGTCCAATGGACCGACAGCAACACTACATTTTCGCCTTTTTTTCACCGCACGCCTTTTCATAAATGTTATAACTTTATCAAACGACTTTTTGGGTTTACTGATTACTTCTCCGGATTGGTCGGAGTCTGGCATTTCGATTTCACTACAAATAAACCTCAATAGACGCATTTGTTACAATGTTATAGAGCAATAAATGTCGTCGGTCCAATAGACTGATAGTGTGTAAGTAAGGTACTAAAGGTTATGGTGTGTAGCTAGGGTTAACAAAGTCCAAAATTTATTTTGGGCGACAAACATTTAATAATATTTTTCTATTTTGGGGACCCAATTACTCAGGGCGCTTAAAGCACAAGGTTATAGACTACGTTTACACGGCACACTTACTCCAGTTTTGTAACACCCGATGTAGTAAAATCCGGTGTAAACGGTACTTTACACCCGGAATAATTAATCCAGTATCGTTTACACGCACTTTAACACTGGTTTTCACTACATCAGGTGTTACAAAACCGGAATAAACGTGCCGTGTAAATGTAGTCATAGTGATAATTCAATGGTAGCGTTGTGCTGAAAGCGCTCGAATCGCCTAATCTGCACAAGACTTTTCAACAAATTCGAGACTTGAGAAATTCATGAATAAAAATAAATATTTTCCATTACGTTCCAATAATTTAATCTTCAACATAGTTGTTTTGTTGATGTCACTCGCAGATGCGAGGAATACAAAAAAATGTTGTGACATATATTTGAAAGTATGATAACGCAATTCATGCCGAATAGATTCCAAAGGAATGTGAGGGATTTATCAGACATCGAATTATTTCATGTGGATATTTTGAAAATAGATTCATTGACTGGGATATATTGATGAGAATCAATTTTTTTCCTCTAAAATATCATGTCATTGAATATTTTTGTTTGGATACCAAAACCCCATAATCAGACCGGTCGTTTCTATTATATATTGATTATATAAATAATAAGGATGACTATTGAAAAGTGATAATACTCATGTAGGATGATCTAGCGGATGACGATATCATGATTCTGGACAACGGCAAGCAAGTATTTTTGTGGTTGGGGGCTCGTTGCTCCGAAGTAGAGATTAAACTTGCTTACAAATCTGCCCAGGTTTACATTCAACATTTGCGAGTGAAGCAGCCGGATAAGCCTCGCAAGTTGTTCCTTACAGCAAAAGGCAAGGAATCGCGACGTTTTACTAAGTGCTTCCATGGCTGGGGCAACCACAAAAAACAACCCGAGTGAGAGTAACCTGCTACCTCTCCTTTTTACCATTGAATGTCTTTATCAATGCAGCTTTTTGAATATTATACCAGTGTTCACTACAGCCACTCTCCAAGGACATTGCCAAATGGCATATCCCATTCCCTGTTGTCTTATTACTTATACTTTAACATCAATCACAATATGCACAAATGACTGGTTTTTTGAATCAATAAGATAAAAATTATATTTGTACATAACTCTAAGTCTGAATAATCAAGCAATAACAAATAAATACTTAACAATATATATATAAAGGTATTTACGTTTATGTGTGCGTGCGTTCGTAAGAGACACGAAAATAAGGTAATAAAAGCAATAAATGTAATGGACTTTAGCAAATAACAGTGCAGGAAATTAAAAAAAAAAAATGTTGAACGTGTCCGAAATTGGCTGGAACGAGTGCGATCGTTTCCACAGCAGATTCATACTAAGTCGATAGCGGTGAACAGACCGTTAGTGGCTGTCTTTAACTACGGCAGAATCTTCGAAGATTAATCGTCGTCATCGTCGTCGTCCGATGGAACGAAGAGATCGTTCTCCTCCAGGAAATTTGCGACGTTCTTGCTGATGGCGGCACCAATGAACAGTCCGATCACGACTCCGCAAATTACTCCAAAGAAGCCGAATGGCGTAGTCTTTGGTTCCGGAAGTATCGCTCCCGACCTTGTACTCGCGGTTGTAGCTGCGGCACGCCAACATACCAGACTTCCATCCTGTCCTCCTTTAGACTCGATGGCACTCTTTTTTAAACGAAATGTTGAAGCGACGACGGTTCTAGAATCGATTGCTGGTGCTGCTCCTCCTTTTTTTATTAGTAAAAATATTCCTCGTGCCAGAGCCATTGCGCGTGCTAGTGCGAACGGTGGCGCGCTTCCGTTCCCTTTTATTTTTAGCTACTCAACACGTGAAGTGCACCAGACAAGCCAGTCAAATTTAACTGTTTTCACGGACGTAAATCGCACAATGAGTAAGATCACACCCAGGGAGACTATCGCACCTTTGCACGAAGCAGACCATTGAACTATAAGCTATACTGGAACGCGCACTCCTATAGGTCCTAATCGGCAAGACCAGGAAGACTAGAGAGGAGTGGACACAGCGTGCTTTAGAAATGTACACGGAATCCCGGCCTGAACGGGCGGCGCTATGACCGGAAAGATCATAGCTATACGTATATTAGGTTTGTTCGTGCTAGCTGCACTTTCTACACTTTTGTAATATATAGTAATATAAATTCCAAAAAAAAGTGTAGAAAGTGCAGAAAGTGCAGCTAGCACGAACAAACCTATTGAGATCAGACTGCGCAAGCGCGAAAGAATGGTCACTTTTATCATGTGGGGTACGTTCGGCTTGCACGCTTTCAGCGCTGTAAGCGCTCAAAGTGCGTTCAACTTGGCACCGTAAACGCTCACGAGTGTTGAGACGGTTGCGTTTACCGCCATGTTCGCCCAAGTCGAACGCGCACAAACGCTTCAAACGCTTTGAACGCTGTGAGCGTGCAAGCCGAACGTACCCGTGGACTAATTTTATTACTATAGTTACGATCTTTCCGGCCCATGCGATACTGGTGGCAGAGCGGAGAACTAATCCAGGACGGGATTTTGAGAACGCCCCCACCACTTATTTTCCTATGCTGGAGGCGGATTATGTGCACCGATCGAATTTGAATTCAACAACGTGAAAGCGAGAATATGCCATCCTAATACCATTCTTCTTGTGTGACCAATCCATGATCTAGGGGAACTATGTCACTTTCTTTCAATAGGTTTGTTCGTGCACCTCCGTGAAGTTAGCCCCCCCACTTTATTTTTTTAAACTTTCATTAATGCAAATCGTTTGAGAATCGTTTGATAGAGTTTGATAGAGAAGAATAATTATTTGAGAGTTAATATTATTCACGTAAAAACGATTTTATTTTTTAGTGTGAACTTGGCCCCAATTTTTTTTATCTCCTGAAATAATGGACTTAGACGTTTCATTTTTTTTTAATCGTTTGAAAATCGTTTGAGAGGGTTTGAGAGCCAAAGAAAATCGTTTGAGAGTTAATATTTTAATTGATATTAAATAATTATTCAGTGCACGATTTACCCTAGGATCCGAGCACTTCCGGTGTGCGCAGTGCATGTGCGCAGTGTATGTGCGCAGTGCATCTTGTTCATAAATTAGGCTGCATTTTGTTTAAAAAAGTTATAACCAATTATTAGTTCGAACTGTAAACATAAATCGAAAATTTCAGCTTAATTGTGTTAATTGTGTAAAATTGTGAAACTTTTTGATATTTTTTGGAGAGCTACAAATGTCAACAACTGCACTGCTGTCAAAGAGAAAAGCTGGACTTATTGTATTTTTGGTTAAAAAAAATAGTAAAATATGAGTGAAAATACGTATAAAGTACGCAGTGACATTGGAAAAAATGTGAGCCAATTTGTAACGGGCAAAAACAAGAATAGCGTTAAAAATATTGTAAAAACTGCGGAAGATAACATAACCTCTTGAACGTCATGGCTACGAAAAATCGTCTGCTGATCACATTCTTTCAAGTTCTATCGTGAATATTTTCTTCAAACGTCCGGTGACTCTCTGTTTTTATCGTTGCTACGAAATCTTTAGAATTTAATTTACCGCAAGACAGTTTATATCAAACATCTATCATTATTTAATATATGAATTATTAAATAGAAATGTGAGCAACAGGTCATCTCCATAAAGTGTCGTGTAAATTAGACGATTTTCAAAGTTATAATTCTTTTCTAAAGGTTCGGTTTCTAAAGGTAAGCTTTAAGGTAGTTCTCGTTCAAAAACTACGCTTTTAACGGATTTAGATTACATTTGCACAAAAATAGAACCTTAAATGGAGTATTTAGCTAGGCTTGTATTTTTTAGATTAATGCCCATAAAAACACCTTTAAATTATTCATAATCAACCTCAAATTATGACTTTTATTTTTATTTTTCCACTTTCTAAATATGCTGAAATACTAGTTTTTTTTTTATTCTTAAAGCCATTTTTTTTAATCCTTAAAGCCATATTATTTCATCTGGTTTCTAAACAAAGTAAATTTTGCACGATAACTACCTCAAGTTTGCGAAACTTCTAATGCCGCCGCTTTCACCGATTAACCACTGCCTTTTTTTACACCTGAAATCGAAAACGAACGGGCAGATTCCAAGGCTACCCTCAATGTTTCAGGTTAGAGTGTACAGGTGAGACCGTTGCAATTCCCGATGCAGAATGTGCTGCAAACCGTACCGGTACAGGTACCGGTAAACGCTGGAAACGGTCAGACCGTTTATCAAATGGTACACTTTCCCATTCAAGCGTTATCTAGTGTTTTCAATATGGGTGCGATGCAGATAATACCACAGATAACGCAAGTAAGGGTTGTAATTTTTTTCGTCTAGAAAATATTCTTGTATCCTCGGAGAAACAACGAAACGATGAAATTTCTCTATTCTCTTTATTCTTTCAGCAAATTTCGCAAATGGCTCAGATCATAACTCCGAATGGTCAAATACAACAGGTACAAATAGTCAATCTACCGCAGTTGCAAGGTTTGCAGGGTCAACAAGTAGCATATCACGTTGCGCAACAGGTCGCCCAACAACAAACACAACAACAAGTTGTGCAGCAAGTCGTGGCTTATAGCATCAATTTCAGCAACAGGTCGTTCAACGACAACAGCAAGTTACTGATGCCCAGGTACAACAACAAGTCCAACAAGTCGTTCAACTAGTTATACAACAGCAACAACAACAACAGCAGCAACAACAACAACAACAGCAGCAACAACAACAGCAGTAGCAACAAGTTCAGGCACAAGTTGTTGCTTCGACACCGACGTCGAGCACAACTTGGACAACGAGCGCGTTGCTGGTCCTGGCGGAAATGTTCAGGTACAATGGAGAATTTCATTTTAACTCTATAACTGGGTCGAAAATGACTTCAATCTTCTCATTAACATAAAATGTTCCTCGTATCCGATAATAAGGTTTAATTGTACACCATTCCGTTTTTTCTTTTAACCACGAAGAGAATAGTATATGATAAAGTCACATTTGGTGGACATTTAATGATGAAAACTCTATAAAACGAAACGAATTTCGGAGAAACGCTAGAAAGACATTTTTTACTCAAAAAATTGGGGTCGTTTTCGACCCCGTTGCAGGGGTCTGGGGTTAAAAATTGAATTTAACTTAGTCCCTTTAAATTAGTATTCATTCTATAATATTATTCCAGAATGTCAATGGTACTTGACAACCGGTATGAACTTTTAGGAAAAATAAAACGAAATAAAGATAAACAATATCTTCACCCAGTGTTTTGAACGGTTATTGAACGCTGACGAATTTGATTTTATTAGATCGTAGGCATTGGTTCCCTCGGAAGACCCGTTGGAGCTGGTGGTACCGGAGGAACCGTTCTTACCACGAAAGACGGCCAGAAAATTGACGTTCAAACCTTATCCGCTCTCACCAGACCCTCGGAAGAAGGAGGTGAAATAAAAATTACGAGTATAGATGCGAGTCAATTAGCCAGTGGCCAAGTTATACACATACCGGCTGCTCAGTCACAGCAACAGACTATACAGCCCAGTACTATCACAGATAAAATATTAAGCGAAACATTTGAAAAAATTGAAGTTTTTTCAATGAAAATTTGTAGTTCTTTTTAGAACGAATCAAACTAAAAATAAAATGCCACTCGTGATCCCGGCGATAAAACAGATAAATAGTATGTTGATTCGTGTCGATTAATGCTATTTTTTTTCTACCGTTTTCAGGTGCTCAAGGTCAACGGCTGACCCTTATACCCGCCTCAGCATTGGCGAATATAACAGCTCAGCAGGGTGGAACGGTGAGAGGGATAAATGTGGACAACGGTGGTATAATGCAGCTTCAACCGGTGAGCGCGATGAACACAACCAATGGATTTCTTCAATCGATTCCCTACGAGGGCCCTACAGCCACTCTCGTTCCTAACAACTAATCGCCTAAACCTCAAATTTTGTTAATGCATGTAACATAGAAGAAGGCACTCATTGTTGATGCGCAATAGTGAAGTAAATTAATCATTTAACATTATACCGCAAAGTTGTTCACCACGGATTTTACGAACCGCGATGTATGTGTTGCGTGCATGTTAGATTTTACATCCGATCACGATATTGAGAAATACCTCTCGAAGATTTTCACGAATCAGTTTGTGTGGAATGTAACTATATTTTTTTAACGACCATATGTAAGATAATGTACATATTGTATACGATGTAAAAAAAAACCAACTTTTATAGAAAAAAATTTTTACACTTAAACATTTGAATTTGCCACATTAAGGAACGAAAAAAAAATATTTTTCATAATTATCAGCCGTAGAAAATAAATGAAACTTAGCAATATTTTGCTGAAATGAAAAAAAAATGCTGTATGAAAATTTTCGTCCGAAATTACATTGTCCCTGGGGAAATCTTGTGCTACGTTCGCTACGACCATAATTTTTGGATATTCGACAAAGAGAATGAACTAAAAAAATTAGAAAAAAGGAAAACGTGAGCAATGCGAGTTATGCAAAATATTTCATTATATTTAACGTTATTATGCACTGGATACTTTTACGATGCGACATGCCAGCATCGCACCGCTTATTACAAGTGGAAGTAGTCAGTCTTGTTCCTTCTACAAAGGATTCTGTTCCAGGATTTTTGTATACATCGTCGTCGTTAAATAATAAGTATAAGAAAAAAGAAAAATGAAGAAACTGTAATTACATAGGTAATCTCTGTGTGAACGGTCGTTTTCATTATGTACATTACACAATTAATTCGTTTTATATATTAATATCTTCAATGATTTTTCATCTTTTGGATGCACGCGTAACTATAAATTTATACGTATAATACAGACAAGTCTGTCAATTTCAAGAAGGAAGTGATTTTTGACGCAGCGTCACGTGGAAGGAAAGAACAAACGATAGAGCACACACTTTTGCAAACCAAAAAATTTCGCTCAAAATCAAGCGTACAAATACTCTCAATTATGTTCCGTATTTTGTTCTTTCTTTGTGCGAGTCACATAATTGCTTATTTAATTAGGTATTAAGTTGAGAGCATCCGTCAAACCTCAATGGGCTCGCTGAATATTTCGCACCAGATTGGGCAGTGATTTGAGGCGGGACCGCCCCATCGCCAACCGTAAGGAATTCCCAAATGTGTGAGCCCCAGTCTCACCACCCGGGCTAAATTAGTATTGAATAACTTCTTTGAGCCTTTTCCCCAAATAATCTTATCTTTGTAGATGAATTTATCTGAATATACAGCGGAATTGCTCTCCTCAAGTGCCTCGTTGTAATTGTTCGAAGTATCGTCGGTAAGCGTAGTCACCAAGGAATATCGCGTTTTTTGTATCCGTAAAACGTTCGATTATTCTGTTGTCTAAAAGAGTCATACAAGATTTCCTTTTTTTCAACAATTTTTTTTTTTTACATTTGTTCGAGAGGTCGACGACCTAGTAATTTCATTCCTTTTGCTGGAACGTTCTTGGAGACTCTGGAGAGAAGCAATCTTTAAGATCCCACATCTTTCGGTTCCCTCTTGACGTCAAGCTCCCTCAAAGTTTTGTTGACTATGTGGCTACATCGAGAAGCACTTTTAAGTATTAAAAAAAAGAAACACAAAAACATTTTCAAAACCATATTTTAATTAGTAAAACAATTTTAAACGGTTTTTTTAAGGGAGAAATTTTGAATATGAAACACAAAAAAATGGTCTTTTTCTAAAAATTGAGCGAGCTTACCGCAGTTCAAAATGATACTTTGCTAAATGGCACGGATACAGTGTACAGTACGAAGAAATAATCGTCGAATTGATTGATTTTTGTAACGAGATCATTTACGATCGGTTCTCTCAGCATTGATGGTTCGCACTGGCTCGCCAATTTAGTTCTAAATTTGATTAGACAAAAAAATAATAATTGATCCGCGATTTTTGGATAAATAATTTTTGCATAAGTGCCAAAACTTCGACAAATCGAATTAGACATTTCATCAAGAACTATGATTACTTTTGCTGAATTTTTTAAAAAAGATAATTTATGACCTATGCATACTAAGGAAATTTTTTGTTTCTCACGTTTTAATAAATTATTTTTGCATAATAGAGAAAACTATAACGCAACGAAAACTTGTTCACATTTAGACATTTTTTATCAATATAATCAATAAGATTCATTAAAAAAATTTATTGGCTCTCTCCGTCAATACCCAAATTAAGTGCAATATTCCAACTAAAGCCATAATCTCGAAACCCTTTTTGTTTCAAATCGTAAATAATAACCGCTCAAGTTCCAAGGCTATCGAAGTTGTTGTCATGCGGGTCGAGAGGTACCTTGGTCGCTGATATTTATCGAGTTATATTATCGGTCAGTCTGCAGAAAAAAACACTTTAGCTCGTGCAATATTGATAAAAATAACTTCAATTAATATTTGAAGCATTTTCCCTAAAACTGGGAAATACAATTTTAATTTTCCACAGTGAAGCTTAGAATTTTTATTCATATTTTATTATTGAAAATCAATCAAATATTCAAAACATAAATGACTATTAGGTCAATAATTACTTAATGTTTTTCCGAATTCAAATTCAGATTTTTTTTCCTGCAGTTTTTGAATGTTTTTCTTATGAAATTTTTATTGATTTATCCATTAACGGGACAGACCTAGTTGGAACGTCAAAAAAAGGCCTTTTTTCCGATTTTTTTTTGGTCAAACGATAAAATAATTCACAACAAAAGTTCTTCCGTTTAAAAGATACATATGTAATGTATATGTTGCAATTTTTTCAACGCAATACATATCGAAATAAGCTGGTGACCGTCAATTGCCGAGGACGCTGCAAAAAAAAACACGGTTTGCGGTGATCAAGCTCACGCTGCAACGGCTCATCTGAAACAAAAAAAACGGAGGGGATTTTTAGTTAATGATATAATGCTCCAGTTGAACGAAGGGTTTTGAAAAATTTCCATTTTTCACAAAATGGCGGCCGTTAAAAGTCAAAAGTGTTTTTTTGACCAAAATATCAGTTCCATTTTTTGCTATTAAAAATAAAAATAATTATCCAAAAAAAAAATCCTTCGTTCATATGGAGGACTACCATGTATAGAAGAAGTGATATAAATTTCAACCCGATCGGTAAAGCCGTTCTCGAGCTACAGTGATCACCGACTTCAAAAACATGGTTTCGAGAAAAACGCACTTGAAGTCCGCTACCTGCTTACCTATGGCTCAGACACGACGTGCTACAAAGTCTTGTATTTCGGCGAATAATGGTCCGATTTACATTTACCTGGGCGGAAAATGTTCGTAAGAGATTCTACTTTTTGAAAATGAAATAAAAAAAAAATCGATTTTTCGAAAATTCTAACTAGGTCTGTCCCGTTAATTCATTAATTATTAGTAAAAAAAAATTACAAATTATCGTTGCTTACTGAGCGAATTAATTTGTGTTTCTCGCATAGTGTCTCGAGCCTCGTTCAAAAAATCACTGAGAAAAACAGCGGTGCTTTTTCTCGTGCTTATACCACGTATTTTGCCAAATTTAACTTGACATATTTTGTCGATGAAAGGTTCTTTTTCAAGAATAGTGACCAAATTTGTAAAATGGTCACTCTGCGAATTCTCCAAAATGTAGTGCATGAGATCGAAAACAGATTTTTCGTATCGATCAATGATAGCGGCGATGTCTCTGGTCAAATAAAGAGTTGAGTCACCGCTCTAAATTACGGGAAAGTTTCGATTCTTATTAATGACCACAATTTTCTTTTTACTGCATTGATTTTTAAGGTTCAGGGTGATCCATTTTTTGATTAGAGTATCTGAAAGAATGTTGAACAATGATAATATGTGAGTTACTGTTTTTTGATAACTTGAATTTCGGAGAATTACACTGTTTCGGATTCGCAAATATTGTACAAAATCATTTTTCCCTGATATTATTATCTCCAAAAATGAATGATTGATTTCATTCACAGTCCTTTTCATTACAAAAGCGTGCTCGTATCTACAATATATGGTATTAAAATTGAACTTAGATAACATTTCTTTTCTGAATTATAAACTTCGAGATATTAAAACATTGGAAATCTTCGGAATTTTTCTAAATTAAAAACTAAATTTCCAAAACAAATCAATTTCTTCCTACATTAGGAAAGAAATCGAGCAATTTTGAAAATAAAATTGAAAATTTGAATTCAACAATTTGGGATTTCTCGAGAGATAATATTATTATTTCTATATTCTCCATTGAACTTCTCAATCGATGTTTTTATTGAAAAAATACAAAATTTCGCCCTTAATAATCGATACAAAGCGAAATATTTGTTAATAAACGATTAGAAGGGTTTAAATATATGAAATCAAGTGCTGTAGGTACAAGGAGAACACTGAAGAACAAAATACGAGACACAAATTAGAAAAAATGATGTACATTAGACTTTATTTTGATATTTTATTCATGACCTTGTTACTGGCATACGCTTCGTAATGGCGTTCGCAATGAGTATCGATTAATCTCTCTTTTATCTTTCTATTATTTTCATGGCGTTATATTATTTCTCTTATTTTATTGTTATTACTATTACTATGATCATTATTTTGTTTATGAATATTATCATTCTGTACAAATTATTCGTTATTTAGAAATTTGTATAATTGCCTCAATGTACCAAGGTGTAATAAACTCAATGAATCTCTTTTTTCACGAACTCGAATATTTGACAATTCACTAATTTTTTTGTACATAAAAGTAAAAGCACATCCCAGTCCACTGGAAAAATATCGAGTCAGGTTACCGAACCTTTAGAAAAGAATTATAACTTTGCAAAACGTCTAATTTACACGACACTTTATGGAGATGACCTGTTGCTCACATTTCTATTTAATAATTCATATATTAAATAATGATAAATGTTTGATATAAACTGTCTTGCGGTAAATTAAATTCTAAAGATTCCGTAGCAACGATAAAAACAGAGAGTCACCGGACGTTTGAAGAAAATATTCGCGATAGAACTTGAAAGAATGTGATCAGCAGACGATTTTTCGTAGCCATGACGTTCAAGAGGTTATGTTATCTTCCGCAGTTTTCACAATATTTTTAACGCTATTCTTGTTTTTACCCGTTACAAATTGGCTCACATTTTCACCAATGTCACGGCGTACTTTATACGTATTTTCACTCATATTTCACTATTTTTTTTAACCAAATACAATAAGTCCAGCTTTTCTCTTTGACAGCAGTGCAGTTGTTGACATTTGTAGCTCTCCAAAAAATATCAAAAAGTTTCACAATTTTACACAATTAACACAATTAAGCTGAAATTTTCGATTTATGTTTACAGTTCGGACTAATAATTGGTTATAACTTTTTTAAACAAAATGCAGCCTAATTTATGAACAAGATGCACTGCGCACATATACTGCGCACATACACTGCGCACATGCACTGCGCACACCGGAAGTGCTCGGATCCTAGGGTAAATCGTGCACTGAATAATTATTTAATATCAATTAAAATATTAACTCTCAAACGATTTTCTTTGGCTCTCAAACCCTCTCAAACGATTCTCAAACGATTAAAAAAAAAATGAAACGGCTAAGTCTATTATTTCAGGAGATAAAAAAAATTGGGGCCAAGTTCACACCAAAAAATAAAATCGTTTTTACGTGAACAATATTAACTCTCAAATAATTATTCTTCTCTATCAAACTCTATCAAACGATTCTCAAACGATTTGCATTAATGAAAGTTTAAAAAAATAAAGTGGGGGGGCTAACTTCACGGAGGTTGTTCGTGCTAGCTGCACTTTCTACACTTTTGTAATATATAGTAATATAAATTCCAAAAAAAAGTGTAGAAAGTGCAGAAAGTGCAGCTAGCACGAACAAACCTAATATGTCGGTATCGTTGTTGCTAGCGCCAAACAAACTCACCAAAAAATAACCCTATGATGCATAAAGCACAGACCTTAAAAAATAGCAGAGCAAAAACGGCGATGAAGTCAACTGTCGAATTCGATCACTGCACATAATCGAGGATGTACAGAAGAGTTCTGTATTTTGAGAAAAAACGGCTGACTTCACATAAAATGTTTTTTTAATATTTTTATAATGAACAAACATCCGACAAATTTTTTAATTATAAAATTAGTATCCGACAAACGATCACGCTTCGATTAGACTTTGGAAAATGTGTAATATCTTAAAATTTGAAAAAAATGCGCTGACTTCACATAAAATGTTTTTTAAATATTTTTATAATGAACAAATATCCGACAAACTTTTTAATTATAAAATTAGTATCCGACAAACGATCATACTTCGATTAAGCTTTGGAAAATTTTTAATATCTTACAATTTGAGAAAAATCAGCGGACTTCGCATAAAATGTTTTTTTAATATTTTTCTAATAAACAAACATCCGACAAACTTTTTAATTATAAAATTAGTAATTGACAAACGATCGCGCTTCGATTATAGGCTTTGGAAAATGTGTAATATCTTACAATTTGAGAAAAATCGGCTGACCACATAAATGTTTTTTTTTTATATTTCTCTATAATGAACAAACATCCGACAAACTTTTTAATTATGAATCTCGTGTCCGACGAACGATTGCGCTTTGATTAGGCGTTTGAAAATTTATAATATCTCAAAATTGAAAAATAATCAGCTAACTTCACACGGATTTTTGTTTTTAATTTTTCTAATTAACTAATTTGCGACAAACGTCGATTTTGATCCAACAATCACCGACAAGAACCCGACAAACGATTGACATAAATAAAAATTCAGAAATTCAAAATCAGTTGGCCAAATTCACAGAGGTCAACAATGTCCCGGTCGTTAGTGCAACAGTCAGCAGCGTCTTTGCATCAGAAAAATTTCATTTGTTACCCGCTTTCGTTGGGGCATCGTCGTTTAATATTGTAATTTTCAACGAAAATAGAAAAAAGATGAAAAATAGACACTCCGGTTAAAACATAAAGTCGTGATTTTTACGAGCGTCGTCGAAAGCACACATATGCGGCGCAGTTGGTTCTTCTCGCGCACGATTTGGAAAGAGACAATCGGTCTTTTTGTTCGTCATCGTTCGTTACCGTAACACACGTCAATGGCCTTCGCCTGGTATGTGATTGAATGAGGAGGAAAAAAAGAAATCGCAATTCGTGTTTTTAGAGTAAATGTAATAACAAGTGTGAACCCGTACCGTTTTTTTTTTTTTTTTTGCGGAAAAAAATGACGATGAGGTTCCTCCTCGGACGTGGTCCACACGCGTTGAGATGTAAAACGTTTGTCGCCTAGCTCCTCTTCGTCCTTTACGTACACACAACATCATACGTTCACACACACACACACTCATATATACAAGAAACCTTGTGATTGCCGATCTTGAAAATTGGGTTGAAAGAACGCAAAAATACGCATACAAGAACAAATAAATTCGGGGAAGGCAATAATGGCAGCTCACAAGACAGGTGGACAAAATGCTCGCAAGAAAGTACAGGTACGTTTTACTGTCTGACACAAATTAAGGGTTTGGATCAGTCGCACGAGTGCGAAAGAGAGCTGTAAATTTTGAAGTGAAAATATTTCTACATCGTTCGTCCGATCGGAGTAAAAAAGTTTATGCCCATTTTTGCCATTTTTCTGCACGGGCTGATACTTTTTTTTATTCCAATCAGACGAACGGTATGGAAAAATTTAACTTTCGAATATTCGAAGTAGACGGAGTGACTGATGCATACCCTTAAGGATAGAATAAAAAACATGCACTTTTTTTTTTACTTACATTCTGTACAGCCTGGTAATTTGTTTTTACACCTTCACCTTCATGCTTTACTCCTACCATAATGTTCGGTGCACCAAAAAAATTGCTAATTTATATATTTTCGCAGCAAGTCTAAAGCATTGTTGAAATATCAAATTTGTTGTCTATCGAAGATTAAACTGTGAAATAAGAACAGAGCAATTCTCGTTAAACTAGTACCATTTTCATGCACTGTCATGTGTTTGATAAAAAAAAATCATGAAATAATTATCAAATAATCAGCTATTGAAATTTTTTCAAATTATTCCATGTTCAGAGTTTTTTTTTTTTCACGCTAAATTTGTCATCAAACAAACAAAGCCTGGGAAAGACTCCTGAGAATTTCGAATTTGTTCGGCCAAAAGCGTTGAAAATACTGAGAAGGAAATATCAAGAGAAAAGAAAACGATAGTTTTGTAAATTTTTGTTGCAAGGTTTCTATGGTCATAAGAGATGAAGTGGAGAGAAGACATAGAGCCGGTGTAAATTCGTTGCAGTACGATCCTGCTTTGCACAGGCTTTATTCCGCCGGCAGAGACAGCATCATAAGAATATGGAATTGCAAAAATATGAAGGAACCTTATATTCAATCCATGGAACATCACACTGATTGGGTTAACGATATTGTCCTCTGCTGCGGAGGAAAAAATGGTACGCTGTTTGAATTCTTAATTGAGAATAAAAAATAGAATACTTGTTCTCAATGTTTAAAAACTTGAATCTCGAAAATTTGGATTATTTTTGAGTCTAATTGTTTGGGGGTAATCATCCGTTCGTTTTGCAGTCATATCAGCAAGTTCGGATACGACAGTCAAAGTGTGGAATGCCCATAAGGGATTTTGCATGTCCACATTGAGAACCCATCAGGATTATGTAAAGGCTTTGGCCTATGGTAAGGACAGAGAACAAGTTGCCAGCGCCGGACTGGATAGAGCTATTTTCCTCTGGGACATTAATACTCTCACGGCACTGACAGCTAGCAACAATACAGTGACGAGTATGTTGTTGATTTTCGGAAAAATGGAATATCCATTAAATTATACAAATTTTTCGCTAAATAATATTCCGCCGCCTAAATAATCTCAAAAATAAAAATTCCTCCAAATTCCGAAATATAATGTATTATTCAATAATATTTTCATTCAATCGGTTGGTCCGCAGCATCCTCACTAACAGGAAACAAGGATTCGATATACAGTTTAGCAATGAATCCACCGGGTACTATAATCGTGAGCGGTAGCACGGAAAAAGTATTGCGCGTATGGGATCCGAGAACGTGTGGCAAATTGATGAAACTTCGAGGACACGCAGACAATATAAAAGCACTTGTTCTCAACAGAGACGGTAGTCAATGTTTGTCGGCGAGTTCGGACGGTACGATAAAACTCTGGTCATTATCGCAACAATTGTGCATACAGACATTCCGAATACATACGGAAGGCGTTTGGGCTTTGTTGGTGAGAAAAAAAAAACGAATCTCGAAATTCTGAAACGATCGTTCGAGTAGAGTCTGGCGGATCTGGGATGACGGGAAGACAACGGAATTTTTTGTTTCCTTCTCGTTGCCGGATCCGCGAAGGAAAGGATTCTATTGACGACTCCCCAAACCTTGTTATTCCCACTTTGGTAATATTTATTTAAATTACAGTGGAATTAACTAGTTTCGAATTTTCTTTCCTAGGCGACCGACACTTTCAGTCACGTTATATCGGGCGGTAGGGACAAAAGAGTAATAATGACTGAGCTAAGAAATCCTGATCGTTACACCGTTATTTGCGAAGAATCTGCACCGATATTGAAAATGACGATGACTCCAGATCAATCAAGTATTTGGGTCGCGACTAGTGAATCAACTATCAATAATTGGGCAAGTTTACTCAGTTATTTACTCGGAATTAAAAAAATTATCTGCCTTTCGTTTTTTAATAAATAGAAAAAAAAATATACCAACAATACTATATCAATAAAAAAATAGTAGAATTATTCTTCGATTGTGTTATTTCTTTTTAGAGTATAACTCAAAAAGATTGGCAATGCAGTGGAGATTATTGCGTTGATGGCGCGGGTGGTGGTGACGGTGGTCTTGCACCTCGTAACATAGAACCAACACAAAGGATACAAGGAGGACCGGCAATAAGGCTTTATCATATATTAAACGACAGGCGGCATGTTTTGACGAAAGACACCGAGGAGAACGTAGCTCTTTACGACGTTCTAAAAGCCTGCAAAGTCGAGGATCTTGGACGCGTTGATTTCGATCAGGAGATTAAAAAACGAAGCAAAATGGTTTTCGTACCAAATTGGTTCAACGTGGATCTGAAAACTGGGGTACGTTTAATTCTATTTACACGTTCGATGTATTGCAAGGTTGAGGAATAAAAAATGTAATTATTCTGATGATTGTAAAAATATTCAATTATAATTGAATACAGATGTTGACGATTCATCTGGGTCAAGATGAGAATGATTGTTTTTCGGCTTGGGTATCGGCAAAAGACACAGGATTAGCAGAAAACGATTCCGTCGATCAAAAAGGTAATTCAACCCTTGAATATGTATCGAAATATTTATAAATTATCATTGTATGTTGGAATTTGCATTGTTGGAGCGCAAGAAAAGTCCTTTTTCTTGATATTCCCTGAAAATTTGACCCATATTTGGGTTAGGAAAATCTTGCCAACTGTAAATGTATCTTGATAAGATGGTCACTACAATTATATATGTCTTGTTGTTGTAGTGAATTATGGAAACCTCTTGCTCCAAGCCTTGTTGGAACATTGGTCGAGACCTTTACCAGCTGACGATGAGAATGATGGGACCGGGGACGACGGTAGTGGACAACCGAGAGGAGGAAATCCCTATTTTTCAGTGCCAGGTCATACACCTGTTATTTTCAGGTAATGTTTTTTTTCTTTCAATAACTAAAAATTCCAACGCATCATCGAGACGTCCTTCGATCGATTTCCGAATTTAAATATTTTTCATTAATGAAATTTCAGTGAAGTCGGTGGAAGAACGTTGTACAGACTGCTCGTTCGTGACGCTGCGGGTGAAACGGAGGGCGTACTTTTAAAGGAAACGGTACCTTCGTGGGTTGTTGATATCGTTGTACACAAGAATCTGCCTAAATTCATCAGAATGCCGTTCTACCTATTACCCCATTCTAGCTCGGGTTTCAAAAGTTTGAAAAAGTAATAAGGCTACAAGAGAGATTTTCGGTAACTCGAGCAATGGACGAGATAAATTAAATCATACGGTCTTTTGTCAATTGTTATCAGGGATCGTCTGATCGCGAATGATTTCATACAAATGCGAAAAGTCGCCGAGCATGTGTATGATAAAGTGTTGGGTGCTGGTAGCGATTCAGGATCTGTAGCCGGTGGAGGTGGCAATACGGTATCAGGTGGTTCGCCGGCTGGCGATCGTACAAACACCGATTCCAACGCCGACAATTCTTCGCTGGCCGAAGAAAAAGTTGAATTGCTTTGCAACGATCAACTTTTGGATCCATCGATGGATTTGCGAACGGTTTGATCATATTTTTTTTCATTATTACTGTTTTTTTTTTAATTTCCGTGATCGATATTTAAATTTATTCAAATATTTCAAATTCCTGATTAATACAATATGCTTGGCAGGTAAGGCACTTTATTTGGAAAAATTCGGCGGATCTAACACTTCACTACCGACCCGTCAAATAGTTGGGATCTCGACTAGCAAACCACGGCTCTCTGAAGTGGGCCTGGTTCTGTAGCGTGGCCAAGTAGAGCGATCCGCTCTCGTTTACTCACGATTGTAGTATTAAAAGAACGCGAAACAGCAGAGGAACAAGAGGATTGATGAGGAGTCCGGTGCGCCGAAAAGTTGCCAAAAACGAAATAAAAATTTTTAACCGAAAAAAAACTAATAGCAAAAGAGAGAAAAAACGAAGACAAAACGGTCACAAGAATAGAATTGCAAATCAACGGCGGCGAGAGAGGAACGACAAGTTCGTTTTTTTTTTCTACCATAGAATCCTGAGGACCCGCGAAAAACGTCGAGCGTATTGTGTAAAACGTATCATCGTTTCATCAAATACATCTCTAGGCTGTCTCGTGTTTAAGATCATTGTGGCTTATGCATAGCTAACCTTTTTGAAATTGGTATTTAAAGAGTTATTACTCAAATATGATATCTTCAAAAGACAGCGAAGAAAACAATTCCAATGATGTTTCTTTTCTTTCAAACAAACAAAAAACACGAGATGTAATCAAACTGATAATTCGCACAGTCACGATTCTTTTTTTATTTCACCCATGGCATTGTATATAGATATTAAAGGTTTTTGGCCTAAGAGCATTCGAGGAAAAAAATAAGCAAAAAATCGTTGAAGAAATGTCAATTCTCTATATTTGAAGACGACTCGAAAATTTTAGCATTAATCGCTCTGCTAATTGAATCATGGTACCCTCTTTTTTCATTAGTAGCGAAACGTTTCTCTCTCTCTCTCTAGTAATTGTCTATAGTTCTACGTGACACTATTCTCGAACCCGAACGTCTTGGTCCATAAGAATTTTGGAAGAAAAATTAAGAACGAGAAAAAAATGGCGAGATAAAGAGAAAAGCTACCAAAATTAATCATATTTATTACTAGTTAAGTTTGATTTTTTTTTTACGTTGAGAAAACAAATTGAAACAGCAACAAAAAAAGTATCACAAGTGTTATGTGTGCAAACTTAGGTCGCCGACGAAATTGGAAGCACGAGAAAATTTCGATTCAAACTTTATTGGACCTCGGAAAAGATGAAAATCAAAAAAATCACATGACAAAAAAAAGGGAAAAAACTAAAGAAGATAAAAATTTTGAATCTATTGAAACTTAGAAGATATTGAGTGATTTATATTCGTCGCGATACTGCATCGATGAGGTGGAAACACACTAATGAAATTTCATCTCACTGAAATCATATATCTTTCAACTCAACATTTTTTTACTCTTTCACACTAGCAGTTGTATAGATAAAAAAAAAAGTACGACAAAACCGTTAGAGCAAAGGTGCCAAATTTTATATGTGTATCATTGCAATAACACAACGTTTTATTTTATGTTGATGAAAAATTTGCATTCGCAGTTGTCGCTTTATTTTCATTTTTCCATCTCGTCTGTTGATCAGCAATATATGAAAAGAACGAAATCTTGTTGCGAAATGACGCGATGAATAATGAACAGATCAATCTAGTCAAAGATCTCGCGACAACTGATTCGAATGAGTTGCATCGATAAAATTTGTTTTCACGTTGTTTCACGAAGAAAAGATAAATCAACAACCAAAATAAAACATGAAATTGTGTATCACTGTCGGACGGACAAAGAAATATTTTTAGATCGTAATAAATCACATGACGTGACGTTGGATTGGACAACAGAAAATCATCTTGATGGTAGAAATTTCTTGCCGAATCAGAATCTCATTTTTAGCCGGTGTTTTTATTTTTTTCTTTTTTATTTCGACGTAAAAATTCATGCAACTGACCAAAATTGGCCAAGAGGGTCTCATGAAATGTATCTCTTACGAGGATGGTGCTGTAACGCTATGACGGCAAGACCTAGGAATGTGTAACGAAACATTTGAATGATTAATATTTAAATAAAACATATAATTTAATACGTAGATTCGATTAATGTTGCGATTCATCGAAATTCTATTCAATCGATCTCCTCGATTATAGAATTGATCGCTTCGACAAATGATTCACACGTTTTGTACGGTTGGAATGATATAGTATTTTCGTCCCCTTCATAATATTTGCCCGTTTTTACCAAAATCCCCCTCAAGCCAGCTGCTTGAGACCCGGCAACGTCATCTCATACATCCTATGGTGATAAAACAATACTGCTTCAGCCACTTTTAAGATCTTAGCTATATAAAATAAGGTGTATGAAAGCAAGTATCGCATGGGTGAGGAAAAATAATCATATATTTATACTCAAAACTCCAAAATTATAACAACTTCGAACGAACTTACATCATCAATCATAATAGCTTCTTGAGGATCGACATTTTTAAGAGCAGCTATAAACAATTCTTCCTTTAGTTTACCAACAACTAGTGCTTTTACACCTACTGAGTATTCGAGCTCTTTTATAAATGCACCAGGTCCAAGGGCCAACCCATCTGGACGTTTATAATATCGTCCTTCGTGCATTGCAACGAGCGAAGCTCCATTAATTAGTAATCTTTAATATATCGAATCATTGTAAACTAATTGGGATATCTTTTTGAACAATTTATTTGCCTAAAAATTTGCTATCTTTTTAACTACTTGAAAGCTCGGTTTAATTCGTCGTAACGAAATTTGTCCGTTGCCAATCCAACGACCACTGAATTGAAATCGCCATCATGTTTTCTCAAATCCTCAAAATCCTTCATAGCCGTTGCATCGATAAGAAAAAAGATTTGTTCGTGCTAGCTGCACTTTCTGCACTTTCTACACTTTTTTTTGGAATTTATGGGAGCTTTCCAGCTACGACACAGAGCGACACAGTGTGGCACAGTGTTCGACACAAGTTCTGTATAGTTAGCAGATGAATTTCATAATACTAATTTTTTATTGTTGCTATATCTTGGGAATTATTTATGCCATTTATTGACACTAATATCATAATTTTCGAAATAATAGATCATTGATAATAAATAAAAATGTATTGGCCGTATAGTTAGCAGAACGTAATGCAAAGTTCTTTTTTTTTTTTAACTATCAACTAGAAATCATTTGGGAAACATATTAGTAATGCTACAATAATTTGCGAAGTAATTATTTTATCACGATAACGCAAAACCTAAGTCAATCAATTATTCCAAGAGAAATAATCCGCCGCTTTCCTAGGGATTTTCTGGTATACCCCGTCTCTCATCTCTCATTGGATATCGCTGCTGAGTGCGTGTAGAAGTGTGCTGTGGCTATAACCCGTCAATTAATAAATGTAGTTATATCAACCATATCAACAATGAACAATATCAATTTGGTGCGAAAACGTCATCATGTGTTATTCAACCTCTTGAAAAATAAGTATGGATGAGTGGAAAACGTATAGTGGAAACGTATACCGGTAACGTAAAAGTCGATAACGAAATAGAACACGTAATGTTTAATCTGATCGACGAAGCTGCTTTCCTTCAACCTTACCTAATCATTATTTATCATTAATTATAATTAATTATAGTTAATATATATATATATATGTAAGAAATGTATATATATTATATATGTAAGGGAATCGAGTAATTTGATAACTAAAAATAGTAGGGTGGGTTTGGGTCATCTTGCGGTTATTTTTTGAATAGTTGGGCATGTGGAAATAGTATTTTTACATGACCAACTATTCAAAAAACAACCGCAAGATGACCCAAACCCACCCTACTATTTTTATAGTCATCAAACTACTCGAATAACTCTTAAAAACTTTGATGACCGTCATCAAAATGACCAAAAGTCTTCAAAGTACACGAATAACTCTTAGAAAAGTCATTAAACTACTCGATTGTCTTACATGGTAGCACGTCTAAATATCACAGTCAAAATTCACACGACAAAATATCACGGACAAAATATCACGTCGACAGTATATCACAGCCATGCAGGAATTTATTGATGCTCAATGTTGTGTGTGTATGCTGTGAGTGTTGTACATAGCAGAATGGATAACGGTTTGCAGTTACGCCAGAGTGGTGGTGATTCCTGATGTACGCGGACTATTGTATGTAGATAATCATAATGATAATTTAGTATCAATTCGCCTTGAGTCTTGATTAATTGTATTGAATTTGAGATTGATGATGTTGCCGGATATGAAACGTTGATTGAAAGCGAATATTTTAATAAACACGCCGAGGTATTGAAGAACTAACATAAGTTGTGTATTTTGAAGAAAATTATATCGGTAATGCATTGACTCAAACCCACCCTATTATTTTCACATGTCCAACTATTCAAACAACAACCCAAAGACGACCCGAACCCACCCTACAATTTCCACATGTCCAACTATTCAAACAACAACCCAAAGATGACTCGAATCCATCCTACTATTTCCATACGTCCAAGTATTCAAATAACAACCTAATAAAGATGACCTGAACCCACCCTACTATTTTCACATGTCCAACTATTCAAACAACAATTCAAAGATGACCCGAACCCACCCTACTATTTCCACATGCCCAACTATTCAAACAATAACCCAAAGATGACCCGAACCCACTCTACTATTTCCACACGTCCAACTATTCAAACAACAACCCAAAGATGACCCGAACCCGCCCTACTATTTCCACATGTCCAACTATTCAAACAAGAATCCAAAGATGACCCGAACCCACCCTACTATTTCCACATGTCCAACTATACAAACAAAAACCCAAAGATGACCCGAACCCA
Organism: Rhimphoctona megacephalus; assembly: GCA_963989365.1. Lineage (NCBI taxonomy): Eukaryota > Metazoa > Arthropoda > Insecta > Hymenoptera > Ichneumonidae > Rhimphoctona > Rhimphoctona megacephalus. The sequence continues at coordinate 16,089,693 of OZ022416.1, forward strand.
CCTTACTATTTCCACATGTTCAACTATTCAAACAACAACCCAAAGATGACCTGAACTCACCCATTTCCACATGTCCAACTATTCAAACAACAATCCAAATATGACCCGAACCCACCATACTATTTCCATATGTCCAACTATTCAAACAATAACCCAAAGATGACCCGAACACACTCTACTATTTCCACATGTCCAACTATTCAAACAACAACCTAAAGATGACCCAAACCCACCCTACTATTTTCACATGTCCAACTATTCAAACAACAACCCAAAGATGACCCGAATCCACCCTACTATTTCCACATTCCCAACTATTCAAACAACAACCCAAAGACGACCCGAACCCATCCTGCTATTTTCATATGTCCGACTATACAAACAAAAACTCAAAGATGATCCGAACCCACCCTACTATTTCACCATGTCCAATTATACAAACAACAACCCAAAGATGACCCGAACCCACCCTACTATTTCCGCATGTCCAACTATTCAAACAACAACCCAAAGATGACCCGAACCCACCCTACTATTTTCACATGTCCAACTATTCAAACAAGAACCCAAAGATAACCCGAACCCACCCTACTATTTCCACATGTCCAACTATTCAAACAACAACCCAAAGATGACCCGAATCCATCCTACTATTTCCACACGTCCAAGTATTCAAACAACAACCTAAAGATGATCTGAACCCACCCTACTATTTTAACATGTCCAACTATTCAAACAACAATTCAAAGATGACCCGAACCCACCCTACTATTTGCACATGCCCAACTATTCAAACAATAACCCAAAGATGACCCGAACCCACTCTACTATTTCCACACGTTCAACTATTCAAACAACAACCCAAAGATGACCCGAACCCGCCCTACTATTTCCACATGTCTAACTATTCAAACAAGAACCCAAAGATGACCCGAACCCACCCTACTATTTCCACATGTCCAACTATACAAACAACAACCCAAAGATGACCCGAACCCACCCTACTATTTCCACATGCCCAACTATTCAAACAACAACCCAAAGACGACCCGAACCCACCCTACTATATCCACATGTCCAACTATTCAAACAAGAACCCAAAGATGACCCGAACCCAGCCTACTATTTCCACATGTCCAACTATACAAACAACAACCCAAAGATGACCCGAACCCACCTTACTATTTCCACATGTTCAACTATTCAAACAACAACCCAAAGATGACCTGAACTCACCCATTTCCACATGTCCAATCATTCAAACAACAACCCAAAGATGACCCGAACCCACCCCACTATTTCCACACGTCCAAGTATTCAAACAACAACCCAAAGATGACCTGAACCCACCCTACTATTTCCACATGTCCAACTACTCAAACAACAATCTAAGTATGACCCGAATCCACCCTACTATTTCCATATGCCCAACTATTCAAACAATAACCCAAAGATGACCTGAACACACTCTACTATTTCCACATGTCCAACTATTCAAACAACAACCTAAGTTGACCCGAACCCACACATTTTCACATGTCCAACTATTTAAACAACAACCCAAAGATGACCCGAACCCACCCTACTATTTCCACACGACCAAATATTCAAACAACAATCAAAATATGACCCGAACCCACCCTACTATTTCCACATGTCCAACTATTCAAACAACAACCCAAAGATGACTCGAACCCACCCTACTATTTCCACAATGCATTACGCAAATTCGGGCAGGTCGATAATGCGTGCTGATTTTTAGTTTAGCGTTTGCTTGCGTGTTTCTAATAAAATAATTTCATTGTGATATATTGTCGGGGTCGTTTCTTGTCGTGTGATATTTTGTACGTGTGATGTTTTGTCCGCGTGATATTTTGTCCTGTGATATTTTGTCCGTGTGATATTTTGTCGTGTGTTATTTTGTCCGTGATATTTTGTGAGTGTTTGTCAGTGACAAACACTGTCCTTTATAGTTTTGTCCGTGATAGTTTGTCAGTGACAAAATAACACTGACAAAATATCTCGGACAAAATATCACACGTACAAAATATCACACGACGAAAAACTACCCCGACAATATATCACAATGAAATTATTTTATTTGAAACACGCAAGGAAACGCTAAACTAAAAATCAGCACGCATTATCGACCTGCCCGAATTTGCGTAATGCATTGTGGAAATAGTAGGGTGGGTTCGAGTCATCTTTGGGTTGTTGTTTGAATAGTTGGACATGTGGAAATAGTAGGGTGGGTTCGGGTCATATTTTGATTGTTGTTTGAATATTTGGTCGTGTGGAAATAGTAGGGTGGGTTCGGGTCATCTTTGGGTTGTTGTTTGAATAGTTGACCATGTGAAAATAGTAGGGTGGGTTCGGGTCATCTTTGGGTTATTGTTTGAATAGTTGGACATGTGGAAATAGTAGGGTGGGTTCAGGTCATCTTGGGGTTGTCGTTTGAATAGTTGGACATGTGGAAATAGTCGGGTGGATTCGGGTCATCTTTGGGTTGTTGTTTGAATAGTTGGACATGTGGAAATGGTATGGTGGGTACGGGTCATTTTTGGGTTGTTGTTTGAATAGTTGGGCATGGGGTCATTTTTGGGTTGTTGTTTGAATAGTTGGACATGTGGAAATAGTAGGGAGGGTTCGGGTCATCTTTGGGTTGTTTGAATAGTTGGACATGTGGAAATAGTAGGGCGGGTTTGGGTCATCTTTGGGTTGTTGTTTGAATAGTTGGGCATGTGGAAATAGTAGGGTGGGTTCGGGTCATATTTGGGTTATTGTTTGAATAGTTGGACATGTGGAAATACTAGGGTGGGTTCGGGTCATCTTTGGGTTGTTGTTTGAATAGTTGGACATGTGGATATAGTAGGGTGGGTTCGGGTCGTCTTTGGGTTGTTGTTTGAATAGTTGGGCATGTGGAAATAGTAGGGTGGGTTCAGGTCATCTTTGGGTTGTTGTTTGTATAGTTGGACATGTGGAAATAGTAGGGTGGGTTCGGGTCATCTTTGGGTTCTTGTTTGAATAGTTGGACATGTGGAAATAGTAGGGCGGGTTCGGGTAATCTTTGGGTTGTTGTTTGAATAGTTGAACGTGTGGAAATAGTAGAGTGGGTTCGGGTCATCTTTGGGTTATTGTTTGAATAGTTGGGCATGTGCAAATAGTAGGGTGGGTTCGGGTCATCTTTGAATTGTTGTTTAATAGTTGGACATGTTAAAATAGTAGGGTGGGTTCAGGTCATCTTTAGGTTCTTGTTTGAATACTTGGACGTGTGGAAATAGTAGGATGGATTCGGGTCATCTTTGGGTTGTTGTTTGAATAGTTGGACATGTGGAAATAGTAGGGTGGGTTCGGGTTATCTTTGGGTTCTTGTTTGAATAGTTGGACATGTGAAAATAGTAGGGTGGGTTCGGGTCATCTTTGGGTTGTTGTTTGAATAGTTGGACGTGCGGAAATAGTAGGGTGGGTTCGGGTCATCTTTGGGTTGTTGTTTGTATAGTTGGACATGTTGAAATAGTAGGGTGGGTTCGGGTCATCTTTGAGTTTTTGTTTGTATAGTCGGACATATGAAAATAGCAGGATGGGTTCGGGTCATCTTTGGGTTGTTGTTTGAATAGTTGGGAATGTGGAAATAGTAGGGTGGGTTCGGGTCATCTTTGGGTTGTAGTTTGAATAGTTGGACATGTGAAAATAGTAGGGTGGGTTTGGGTCATCTTTAGGTTGTTGTTTGAATAGTTGGACATGTGGAAATAGTAGTGTGTTCGGGTCATCTTTGGGTTATTGTTTGAATAGTTGGACATATGGAAATAGCAGGGTGGGTTCGGGTCATATTTGGATTGTTGTTTGAATAGTTGGACATGTGGAAATGGGTGAGTTCAGGTCATCTTTGGGTTGTTGTTTGAATAGTTGAACATGTGGAAATAGTAAGGTGGGTTCGGGTCATCTTTGGGTTGTTGTTTGTATAGTTGGACATGTGGAAATAGTAGGGTGGGTTCGGGTCATCTTTGGGTTCTTGTTTGAATAGTTGGACATGTGGAAATAGTAGGGCGGGTTCGGGTCATCTTTGGGTTGTTGTTTGAATAGTTGGACGTGTGGAAATAGTAGAGTGGGTTCGGGTCATCTTTGGGTTATTGTTTGAATAGTTGGGCATGTGGAAATAGTAGGGTGGGTTCGGGTCATCTTTGAATTGTTGTTTGAATAGTTGGACATGTGAAAATAGTAGGGTGGGTTCAGGTCATCTTTATTAGGTTGTTGTTTGAATACTTGGACGTATGGAAATAGTAGGATGGATTCGAGTCATCTTTGGGTTGTTGTTTGAATAGTTGGACATGTGGAAATTGTAGGGTGGGTTCGGGTCGTCTTTGGGTTGTTGTTTGAATAGTTGGACATGTGAAAATAATAGGGTGTGTTTGAGTCAATGCATTACCGATATAATTTTCTTCAAAATACACAACTTATGTTAGTTCTTCAATACCTCGGCGTGTTTATTAAAATATTCGCTTTCAATCAACGTTTCATATCCGGCAACATCATGAATCTCAAATTCAATACAATTAATCAAGACTCAAGGCGAATTGATACTAAATTATCATTATGATTATCTACATACAATAGTCCGCGTACATCAGGAATCACCACCACTCTGGCGTAACTGCGAACCGTTATCCATTCTGCTATGTACAACACTCACAGCATACACACACAACATTGAGCATCAATAAATTCCTGCATGGCTGTGATATACTGTCGACGTGATATTTTGTCCGTGATATTTTGTCGTGTGAATTTTGACTGTGATATTTAGACGTGCTACCATGTAAGACAATCGAGTAGTTTAATGACTTTTCTAAGAGTTATTCGTGTACTTTGAAGACTTTTGGTCATTTTGATGACGGTCATCAAAGTTTTTAAGAGTTATTCGAGTAGTTTGATGACTATAAAAATAGTAGGGTGGGTTTGGGTCATCTTGCGGTTGTTTTTTGAATAGTTGGTCATGTAAAAATACTATTTCCACATGCCCAACTATTCAAAAAATAACCGCAAGATGACCCAAACCCACCCTACTATTTTTAGTTATCAAATTACTCGATTCCCTTACATATATAATATATATACATTTCTTACATATATATATATATATTAACTATAATTAATTATAATTAATGATAAATAATGATTAGGTAAGGTTGAAGGAAAGCAGCTTCGTCGATCAGATTAAACATTACGTGTTCTATTTCGTTATCGACTTTTACGTTACCGGTATACGTTTCCACTATACGTTTTCCACTCATCCATACTTATTTTTCAAGAGGTTGAATAACACATGATGACGTTTTCGCACCAAATTGATATTGTTCATTGTTGATATGGTTGATATAACTACATTTATTAATTGACGGGTTATAGCCACAGCACACTTCTACACGCACTCAGCAGCGATATCCAATGAGAGATGAGAGACGGGGTATACCAGAAAATCCCTAGGAAAGCGGCGGATTATTTCTCTTGGAATAATTGATTGACTTAGGTTTTGCGTTATCGTGATAAAATAATTACTTCGCAAATTATTGTAGCATTACTAATATGTTTCCCAAATGATTTCTAGTTGATAGTTAAAAAAAAAAAAAGAACTTTGCATTACGTTCTGCTAACTATACGTCCAATACATTTTTATTTATTATCAATAAACTATTATTTCGAAAATTATGATATTGATGTCAATAAATGGCATAAATAATTCCCAAAATATAGCAATAATAAAAAATTAATATTGTCAAATTCGTCTGCTAACTATACAGAACTCAACAAACCTATATCTTGATTACAGGTTATGTAGATGCATGAAATATCAATGAATGCACCAGAATTTGCGATTTGACTACAATTTAATAAAAATGAAATAAATTATGATTACTTGACGATTCATTATTTTTTCACTGTTTAATATATTAATTGCTGTTTTTGAACCAACTGTTCAGTTATCGAAAATCGTCTTTGAAAGCCTAGGCTAACTTTAACCCAAATTTTATTTATTTAATTACAAGATAACTAGTTGCCACTAAACATTTTAATTAGGATACTGATAACCACTGAACGAATACTGAAAGATACGATTAATAAAAAATTCGAAAAGTTTAAGTCGTTCGGCTAACTTTATGGAGGTAGTATGAACATAGGAAAATAAATTTTCACGAACGCGTCGCAAATCGCTCATCGTGCGCAGTGTGCAGAGGCCATTACGCTCTGAGCAGCTTTAAGGATGTATATAAGGTCAAATCCGCAGTACATCTATTTATTTTGTAAGGTTAATCTTTATGTCGAAATGTCAAGTGCCGAATCATTCCTTTTGTTTTTTATGTTGTCTAATCAAAAAATTATATCATTTTGTATAATAATTTACGATTTTTAATGAAATTGATATGCAACTTGATATATGTGGCCGAGTAAAAATTGAGCCAATCAGATAATTTCATTTCTGTCCCGAGAAAATGTGGCAACAATGCTACACCCAGCCATGACAGTCAACTACAGCTGATCATTCCGAGACCGGCAGTTGAAGCGTGCTGCGTTGCCGCATCTACGTGTCCGATATGATGGACGTATTAAATTGAACAACAGTTTACAGAACGCTAATGAAACGTCAAAAGTTAACCATGAATATGTTCACAACGACATCGGGAACAGTAGTTTTTTTTTTGTGAAAAAATTGAAAAATGTATGAAGTTTCTGAAAATTCTTTTTTTGGCCAAACATTGACTACAATACATATACTTTTTTATCATTTTAGTTTCATTTTGTCAACTTCCGGTACAAATAACACGGAGTTAAATGAGGCTTTAATTCTTAAGTATTTGTTTCAAATCATCGGCTAAGTGCCTTTTTCTTTTTTCCGAACGATGCAGCGTGATAAACTCTATCATATTGATCATTTTTATGGAAAGTGAGAGGACTTGATATAGGGAGCTTTCCAACAAGTCGACACAGTGTGACACTGTGTCGACACTGCGGGCCGGTTGTTCCACCTCCAGGTAAATTTTATCTGATAGTTAAAGGCAGGGAGACTAGAGAGAAGGAGTGGACACAGCATAGGAAAATAAGTAGCACGGTCTTGTATACAGGTCTGGGAACGACGGTAGTGGAGGTATGTCGGTTTAATGGTTACGCTTTTCTTTACAATTCACAGCCGTGAGAGGCATGACGATCGATGAGTGTACTGTGTAACAAAGAAGGAAATAACATTCTGTCTCTTTTTCTACCGTACGTAACGCATGCGCATAGCTCGTATTGTTTTATTCATATATGGACACGTGGACATGTGTTTATTATATATACTTGTATATATATTATATATAAAAGTATAACACAAGGTGTTTTATAATGAAAATTTATGCTTTGCCTATTATGTTTCAAAATATGGCTAATTATCACAAAACAAATAAGATGATCAACTTGGTACAAACCGGTAGGGCCGGTAGGTCTAATTTGACCTCAAGCGCGGAAATTACTTAAATATTAGAAAACTATCTATATGCTCAAATAATATCGTAGTGAGGTTGGTAGAGCGCTCATTTACTGTTTTGGAATTTAAGTCCAATACATTTGTATTATAGCATTTTAATCGTCCGTAGGAATGAGGAAATATAAACAAGGAAAAAAAATAAGGCATTTTTCGTGTAGAATAACATGATTTTTAATCTTTTGTCAGTCGCGAGAGTTTCCTTTTTTTCGCACATTCTTTTGGTTTATTAATATTACATTGTTGAGTATGCTGCCTCATTCTCAAACGTATATAATATACGATTGCATACGATAAAATATCAGAAGCGTGCTCGGTACAGGGGAACGAAAAGCTGTAAGTAGATAAAACTTCTTCCAGTGTGTGATCGAAAACATATCGGTGTGAGGCATATTTGCTAAAACATGTTTCTATGTGACGAATGAGGTTGAAAAACCTCGAATTAGGATGGATTAGTCTTCCACGTGATTTTATGTCGATTAATTTCGATACTGGAGACGAGGAAGTCGAATGTGAAGTCACGGCTAGCCGACAAGTCGTGCATGAGCCGTATAATTTTAATATTTGTTTGCACAAATAGCCTGAAAAAGCATTGTAAGGGTGTTTGTTAATACCATGTTATTAGCACAAACCTTCCCCAAATCACCCATTCCTGCTTGAAAATATACTTTTCTTCAAAGTGTTTTTCACACACACACTGCGACTGTTTTAAATGAACACTAGGAATTGCCGCTTGCCATTTTTTAAATTACTCAATGTTTTTTGGCACCGCGAAAACCGAAAACTTTTCTTTCACCGATTTGTATCCTGTTTTGCACTTGGGTACGGCACACACTCTACCCATGTTGACGAAAAAGGTTATGAACGTTAAGATAAAAATTATCCCGAATACTTTTTCAAATGCGAACGAAAAAGTGAAAAAACAAAATAAAAATAACAAAAAAACCGCAAACTCAACAAAACGATATAAAAATTATTAAATAACGACAAAATTCGGAGATGCACGCTGACAGTCTTTTATTATGATGCACTGGCATGCGCGGTGTGTCCTGCGCATCACCCTCATCATACAGCGGCGTTGACGCGAAAGAAAAGCGGTACCATTAACGTGACAATCTCTCACCATTGAAATTGGGATTCGTTGATAGACCTGTATACAAGACCGTGATAAGTAGTAACGGCGTCCTCAAAATCCGGTCTTGAATTAGTTCTTAGCTGTGCCACCAGGTGTACAGATCCTACACGTATAGTAATAAAATTAGTCCACACGGTGAAAGTGACCGTTTCGCGCTTGTGCAATAGAAAAAAAAGTCTCTAACTCAAATCCCAGTACATTGGACAGGATATTGGAGGTTAAAAAAACAGATTATTTATTGTCTTCGGTGCGTGGTTTCGTCTCATGTGTGAAACGGTTAAATTTTGCAAACAACATTTTGTGTCGACAATCTCAGATTGTTACATGCATTGATCCGGAATTCCGACCACCTTTCAAGGTTGGCAGATTTTTTCATGTGGTGTTTTCTGTGATACCCGCGTCGTTTTTATGCTGAATAAAAAAAATTTAATGTCATTAGTATTTATGACATAAAAACGGAAATGTGCCATTAAGCCAGATAAAAACTTTATTTCCAGTATTCACACAATCAATGATAAAAAAAAAAAAATTGTACTGATGGGTCTGGTAGAATAAAACAATATCAAATGTTTACATTTCATTTCCTTCCAAGATCGAAGCTCAGTACATTAATAAAAAAAAATTTTTGTACACGTAAACTCCCTGACGTAAACATAGACATTGCACGTATTTTGAAAAATCGAGGTTAGGAAATAAGTAGTAACAGTATGTCTGATCTAATAGGATTTGTACCGATACAGCGCCGCCGCTTCAGGCCGGGATTTCGTGTACATTTCTAAAGCACGTTGTGTCCACTCCTTTACTCTAGTCTCCCTGGTTAAAGGTCTGCTACTCAATGCTACAACCGTCAGGTAAAATTTACCAGAAGGTGGAACAACCGGCCCTGCGAGAGGTGCTTGTTGGAACGCTTTTTTAGTTTCTGACACAACCATCAGATGTCAGGCAGCTCGCAATTTTACTAGGTTCCTAACAACGAGTTCCTAACCTTAATGTAATCGACAACATTTTCATCATGGTGAGATGATTATTTTTTCATATTTTTATTTTTATTGGATAAGCCGTGTTATAATTTATAAAAAGGTTTGTTGTAAACTTGACATAAATATTTTGTAGGACGACTTAGATGTAAGCATCGTTCTACTTATGGAGACACCAATCTTGAGTAGCAGTAGTTTCTCTACGTGTGTCAAATATGAGGAATGAATAGACCGAAATAGACAGAGGTTACAGAAGAGAAGTGTGTAGAAAGATGAGCCAACTTGAGAAAATGAAATTTCCCCGAGAAATTGGTAGCCATGCGTGAAGCAACACGCTAAAACTCTGCTACTCGCTGTGTCTGGCTGTGTCGCACTGTGTCGTAGTAGGAATGCACTGTGTCGAACACTGTGCCACACTGTGTCGCTCTGTGTCGTAGCTGGAAAGCTCCCATATTTTACATAGATCCTTAAAAGCGCTCAAGCCGAACGCACCCTCAGCCGGCAACTTTGACACTCCGAGCGGGAAAATTCGTAATTGTTCGTTTGTCCTTTTTGTCACAGGTGGGCTCAATCAAATCAAATTCAGTCAAATTTAAAATGAAAATCCAATAGTTTTATTGTTGCAACTTAGAAATTATCGTTTTATTTGAACACAAGATCTCTTCTCGAAAGTCGACAAAGTTCTGATTTTCTTTCTTTTCGCTCGACTCACAATCATCCATTCTTCGTGAGTCCCTCGCGCAGACTCCGTACGCTCATTCACAACTTGACTAATCACACTGCTCACACATTTCCCACTCCAAGCTTTTGACCCCACGACCCTTTCTCGTAACAATCGTTCTTGTTCCCCGTGCATATCTTTAATTTCCCGATGATTGATATTTCCCAAAGTACCATTCGTAGAATTGAAACAGTCAGAAAATTTAGGAACTGAAAACTGTTTATATAAATTTTAAAGATAATACTACGAGATCATTACAGAGTCTCACAAACAAAAAGAATATAAAAGTGGTACTGTGTATGATTTTAATCACGTATTCATAACACTATAAAGATATCGATTCTTATTTATTCTTAAATATTATTTCTTATCGTTGTAATTTATTGCTTAGTCACCACGTTACCTACCACGTTCCTCTCATTTTCCTTATTTACCAACTAATAACAAATCATCATATACAAAATGTACGATTATGAAGATCTATATTATTTAAGATTTGCACTTTCGCGGTTTTCTTTTGCAAAGGGAATTAGCGCACTCTAGCGACGAATTTCGCATTCGTCACACAACAAAGATTCGGACGACACCTAGCGGATTTTTTTTACGCAGTAGGCAGACAACACTTCACAATCGAAGAACATTGCCTCGTTACTGTACTGTCACTTCAAGCTTCCTTCAAGATTCCCGAGTCATTCAATTATACCACTGAAATTTTGATACGATATTATTTTGTCGAATGCCCGGTGGTAAAATGGAAGAGACGGCAGTCATGATACTCGACAAGGTGAGTTTCGTCTACACCATTATCTTTCCGTCTTATACAATTTACTATATTATGAATTTTCATCGTTTTAAGGTTAGTTTGATAGTTGGCACAAAGCACATGGAGACGAATTAATTCTGGAAATGCTCTATTATTTAACTACGGGTATTTATTTCATTCTTGCAAATTCCTCGTAGCTAAAATATACGTTTAATAGAGATTCGTAATTTGAAAAATTCGGGAATAATTGGGAATCAATTCGTCTCTTTTTCAAATTGTTGTCTTGCGCTGACACATTAAAGTTATTCGAATCATTTTTTACATCCATGCCATAATTTGTAAACATCCCAAATTTACTTTCTTAATTTTTAACATTCTTTAAAAATCTAAAAATTTAATTTTGATTCGCGTCATATTATTTTCTATGACCACGTAATTTATGGGGTTGATATAAACCCTGGTGATATATTGAATGTAATAAAAATAGATCATGGTTCATTATAGTGTCAATATTTTCAATACAGCTTACTAGGAAAGAAAAATCATCACCTTGTAAAAGCATATCCAGCTTTGTATGTGATGAAGGATTAAAGGGCATATGTACCTAGAGTTATTGATTATATCACTGCCAAAAATCCAGAAACAAAAAAAAATATGAAGGGGTGTATTGTAATATACATACATTTAAATTGTTGACTTTTGACAAAATGAGAAACATTTTAATAAACAATAGGAAGTTTCAAGGCAAAGTTTATTGGTTTATTAATCAATGTTACTAATTTATCCAGGATGTAGCCGAGGTTGATATCAAGCCAATAATGGGGCACTATTCGGGTGGTGGTGATGAATTGGACATTGAAGATTTGTACACAAAATATAAGGTAAAAATTCCTTCTCCCAGTGTTGAAACAGCGTTGGCAGATTCTGCGATGCCGCTGTGTTAAAAGATAGCAAATTGGGCGATTTCTGGCAATGCTGTATTGAAACCTGAAAACCATCATATTCGAGTATATAAGAGTGTGGTAGGGCTTGCGCTGGCTTTTTTTTAATACTTGGTGTCGAGTCGCTGCCATGGCTCTTGATATTAAAAATTTGCTTAGTAAGAAAATTATTCCAATTTTGTCTTTTTTTGTCAAACCAGCGCCTGCAACGAATGCTAGAATTTCTTGAGGTTCAGGAAGAATATATCAAGGACGAGCAACGTAATTTGAAAAAGGAATATCTTCATGCCCAAGAGGAAGTAAAACGTATACAGAGTGTTCCTCTTGTAATTGGACAATTTCTGGAAGCGGTTGATCAAAACACAGGCATCGTCGGTTCAACAACCGGCTCCAATTATTACGTTCGGATTTTATCGACTATTGATCGCGAATTGCTCAAACCATCGGCCAGTGTTGCATTACATAAGCACAGTAATGCTCTCGTCGATGTTTTGCCACCAGAGGCAGATTCCAGCATTTCTATGCTTCAAGCTGGTAATTTAATTATCTTTACATTTTTAATTTTTTTGATAATTTAATTATCTTTACATTTTTCATATTTTCAGCTCATTAGGGGAGCTGTGAGTCTAGTGGACAAAGGCTCGGTTTCAAAATTTGAACAAATTTTTAAGTGTTTCTATTGCAATCCCGGGTGATTTGGACCCCACGTTTATAAGTCCATGCTGCAAATACCTTACTGTAATGCATGAGCAACAGTGTACAATGCCTTTGGTGGCCTTCCATGGATGGTTCTCATCGTGCAGATGGTGGCTCTAGCTGTGCACTGGCTGGCTCATTGCATCACAGCTGAGGAGGTGCTTGCTTGAGCGTCTCTGGTGACTGTGCTTGAGAATGCTCGCATTGCAACCCGAGGAGATTTGTCAGATACCAGCTGTATTGGCAAGGTTTCCTATAGTTTCCCTTCACCCTCGGCAAATGCGATACAGTAGAGAATAAGTTGGCTGCAGCTGCATATATGAGGGAATAGATAGGAGGGGGGTTGGGAGGCTAAACGGGAGACTCTGTGCCATGGAAATAACCATTTCGATTGGTTACCAACCTCAGTGAAAAAAAAATTTCTGCTTAATTTTTAATCTATGTATCCATTTATTCAACCTCAGAGATTCATCTAATTTCCATAATCATTATGTGCCAATAATCTTGACCAAGTCTTGAGTGGTTTAAAATCAATTCCTTGTATTTTTATTTTTATTTTTTTTTAAATTTTTTATTGTTGTGTATACCCTTGCAGGCTTTTACGACCCCATCCCATCACTTTAACCCCACATCACTAATTCTCTTGTTCCTGTAAGACCCCCCCAAGAGTGTTGCCCATAGCCACTCTATGCCTATACACTACTGTGTCACATTTACGCGAGGACCAAAGAAAACTGTGGAAAACCCGGCCAATACAGGCGGCTAAATTTTTACTGAGTTGCAGTTAGTTAGCACCATTGGAAACTCAGAAAAACTGCCTCCTGTTCAGCAATTGATGCGCGAGATGTTGCATGGCTAAGCGGTTACCCAGCCAAGTATTGGCTTTGCCCGAGGCTGCTTAACTTGAGAGATTGCTGGAGCTGCACACTGACCGTGCACCCATTGCTGTCGGTTAAATCAATTCCTTGTATTATTTGTTTTTTTTTAATTATTTTCATTATTATACTCTAATACTTTTTGTATAATTAATACTTATATTTCTCAGTTACATGTTTGGACTTTGGAAGAAACATATTTTGGGAAATATGGGTCGCTAGAACGTAACGAAAATTTGTTCCATTATTTTTTCATTTCTCAATGTAATAGATTGCCAACATTTTTTTTACAATTTTATCCGTCACTTCATAAAAGAGAGACAAAAAAAAGTTTCACCCATATATTTGATGAAATTTAAGGCGCTCTATTAGTAGCTTGAAAGTAGCTTTCCATTTTTCTCGGAGACGCTTGATGTTTCGGAAACGAGAAAAGTTGCACCATATTCTCTGGTGAAAAGAGAGGTGTATAACATGTAACTTTTATTTTCCTCGACAATTCAACTGTTTCGAAGAAAAATGTGGAGCGGTATTTTTAAACGACTGATAGAGCGCCTTAAAGAAAGAAATTTCGATGCATCTCGAAAATAGGAAATGAATATAAAAAAGTAATAATTGTGCATTAAGATGAGAAGCCGGACATCGCGTACAGTGACATCGGTGGTATGGATATGCAGAAGCAGGAAATACGGGAAGCAGTGGAATTGCCTCTTACGCATTTCGAGCTTTACAAGCAGATCGGTATAGACCCTCCACGTGGCGTTCTCATGTACGGTCCTCCAGGATGTGGCAAAACTATGCTGGCAAAAGCGGTCGCAAGACACACGACTGGTAAATATATAAACGAACAAAATTCAATTACTTTCAATATCTTTCGAATAAGATCTCTCCGAGTTTCATCAAGAGCCGCGGCAGCAGCTTGATGCCAGCTGCACTCTTATATACTCGAATGACATTTCTCGGACTTTTCTTTCTTTTTTTCAAACCACTCTCATGGAGAAACGGGTTGAGTAAAAAATCTGACTGTAGAGGACCAATTATTATTTTTTTCCCCTTTTAAGGCAATGTGAATGACGTTCAAAAAAATATGAAAAATGCTCGGTCCGTAAAAATCCTGTAACCAACTTTTTTCCTACGCAGATGATATTTTGAGCAAATAACGAGAACCATCTCCCGTTCAGTTGAAAAACGAATAGAGTGGTTCTCGTTCTTTGCTCAAAATGTAATCCGTGTAGGAGAAAAGTTGGTTATGGGATTTTTACCGTCCGAGAGTATTTCACATTGCCTTTCACATGGCCTTAATATTTACAAAATTATCACATTTTTATTCGAATGACTTCAATTATCGTAGCTGCTTTCATCCGTGTCGTGGGTTCGGAATTCGTGCAAAAATATCTTGGCGAAGGGCCGAGGATGGTGAGAGACGTTTTTCGTCTTGCCAAGGAAAATTCTCCAGCTATTATATTTGTTGACGAGATCGACGCCATCGCTACGAAACGTTTCGATGCTCAGACCGGAGCTGATCGTGAGGTGCAGCGTATTCTTCTTGAACTTCTCAATCAGATGGACGGTTTTGATCAAACTACCAACGTTAAAGTTATTATGGCTACTAACAGGTTCGTATTTTTTCAAATTTTTCAAGCATGTGCAAACCACGGTTACTTTGGGTTATAGGAAAAAGAAAAAAAACGAAAAACTATCCGCGCGCAGGAGGGGAAAAAAAGAAAAAATAATAATCCGTAAGATTGTTTAATAATATGGTGTAAGATTTTACACATTTCTAGTTTTGAATTTTACACATTTATTTAAAACGATTAATTTGGTAATTTGTTGTTTTTATTTTTAAATTGCAGGGCTGATACACTGGATCCTGCATTATTGCGTCCGGGTAGATTGGATCGAAAGATTGAATTTCCATTGCCAGATCGTCGCCAAAAACGTTTAATTTTCTCGACAATAACGACCAAAATGAATCTTAGCGAGGAAGTCGATCTGGAAGATTATGTAGCTCGACCAGACAGAATATCGGGAGCTGACATAAATGCGATTTGTCAAGAGGCAGGAATGCACGCAGTGCGTGAAAATCGTTATATCGTGCTTGCCAAGGACTTTGAGAAGGGTTACAAAAATAACATTAAGAAGGACGAGTCTGAGCACGAGTTCTATAAGTAAATGTCTTGTATAAACTCCGTCGTCGATGGAATAATGAAATCTTTTCTTTTTTCAACATTGTTCTTTCGTGTAACTTTTTTCTTTAATTTTTTTTATGCACGATCCAAATCTCGTAAAGAATCCTGGTCTCGTTTTTGCTTTAGGAGAGCCAGTGTTGAAAAACATGTTTATTCCACAATATTCATGTCACAATAAAAGAGTTTTATTGATTTGATACAATCACCGAATTTCATGTATTTATCTTCTTGGAAATTCACAATATTTAAACTAAAAGTTATAAGGAGGTCGCAGCGGTTCCTTGTGGTCAATTCAGTGATATATTAAAATAATTTTTGGAAAATTACGAAAAGACATTATGGTATATAAAAAATCTTTTGTTTAATACGTTGTTATGAAAATGACAACTTTGGTCAATGAGACAATAT
This sequence comes from Rhimphoctona megacephalus, assembly GCA_963989365.1. NCBI lineage: Eukaryota > Metazoa > Arthropoda > Insecta > Hymenoptera > Ichneumonidae > Rhimphoctona > Rhimphoctona megacephalus. The sequence goes on from OZ022416.1 coordinate 16,105,911, forward strand.
GTTCGAAAATAAATAACATTTTTAATCAGTCAATTCACCTACCTATCGTCAGCCGTTTACAGAGGATAACATTTTTAAGTGAAGGGTGGCAATATGGTGCATACTCGCGCTGTAAACAAACCCTTGAACTCTCTTTTGATAGTGGTGAACTGACATTTTCTTCTTATGTAAAAACAATACTTTGCACGTCCGTAACTGCAGATTTATTACATTCGACAATTTTAGTGTTTCAGTTTCAGCGTAGGTTTATTACCTATGAAAACCTATGCTGAAACTGAAATATTTGCGACAATCGTAATGCAACCTATTACGTTATTATTGTCACAAATATGCAACGTTGCCAACCGACCATAGGTTTTCAGCGCGCACCGCTCGAACTTCTAAACAAGATTATTGGGATTTTTCCAACTTTAGAGTTCTGATCGAATCTCAAAAAGATGGTAGGTCTTTGAAATTTTAATAGCACTTTCAGAAATATATTCCAAGTGTACCTGCAAAATTCAAATAGGATTGACCATCTACTTTTTGAGATAAAAAATCGTAAAGTTACCTCCAAATTGCACAGAGCCTTATGGCACGTACTGTTTTGACGTGAGAAATGATTTAATATCATGTATAAGTTAAAAAGGTGGTGGTGGCTTATTGAAAATTGGATCAAATACAGACTTATATATTACAGTGACATAGAAAAAAATGGACCTAATTTACCACGTATGGTATTACTCCCTGGCTTGGGATATGGTCGAAAACAGTGGTGTGAACTTGGCCCCCCGACTTTGACTTTTTAAACTTTTTCTAATTCTAATCGTTTGTGTTTCGTTAGTGGGTTATTGTTAGAATAAATTAAACGTTTGTGGGATGAGTTTATCGCTTAAATATCAAAAATCAAAATTAGCGTGAAGTTAGCTCCTCCGATTTAATTGTTGAAGCTTTGCGAGTTTAATTGTAGGTCAATCGATGCGAAATCGTTTGTGGGAGACGAATATCACAATAAAAATGTTTGTTAGATGCTTGTTCGTGTAAAAAAAGCAAAAACAAAATTTGGTTAAATTTTTCCGAACCGGTTATATTACCCGAAAAAGTTCCCGACAAAAAATAGAATCATATGATTTTTTAAGAATATCTCAATTTTCACATATGATTTATGAGAATATCTCAAAATTACGTCTGTTAGATCAAAGTTTATGTAAAGAAATATGAAAAACATTCCCTGCTATCGATCATATTATTCACAAGAATGTTCATAACGATTTCATTTTCGTCGCGGCAAGATTTCTCGCTAATGGAGTACAGTTATATAACGAAAAAAGTGGTTTACGCAGAGTCCCGGAATAACAAGTGATGCGTTTTTCAGATTATGCAGGAGATCGTGTAACGAAAAACTCCGTTCCATTTCCGACGACGATGAAAATTGTCAAAAGGATAATAAGAAGTAAAAAAATTTCATTTTTGGTGCAGCACAATCTCGTTCGAGGGGTGTGATCATAACCAACAAAGCTGGTTGTACAGAGGCTGTACTATCGCGGTACAGTGGATGATTCTTTTTCAGATACTAAGCGTGTGGCTGTGCTTTGGAAACATTTCATTTTTGGCGGAGCAAGATCTCTTGCTCATGAGGTGTAATAACCAATAAAATTGGTTGCACAGAATTCGAGAACAATAGATGATTCATTTTTAGGTTATGTACGTGGCTACGAAAAATTTTGGTTTTTTCTGTGGGAAGATCTCTTGTCAATAGGCTGCAACTGTATGGATAAACTTCCGAAAACTGATAACCGAATTTTGAGCTGAAAATTGGCACACACTTTCGTTTTAATATTATAAAATTTCCCTCCAAAGGATTTTCGGCGGATTTTTGACAATTTTTCGAGATATCGAATTTTGAAAATCTATTTCTAGATCGGCGAATTATGGAGTTCCGAAAACCTCATACCTTCGATTGATCTGATTTTTTGTATATATATATATCTTGACTCGCTGATCACGAATACGATAGCGAAAATACCTGCGAATTCGATTTTCAATGTCAAAACTAAAAAAAGCTGTGTTTTTTCAATAATATGGTTCGAGGAATAGTAGGGTGAGTGCAGACCATATTGGGTAGTGTGTATGGAATCGTTGGACACGTAAAAATAGTTGGGCGGGTCCTGGTAATCTCGGGATGTGTGTTGGGAATTGTTGGATACGTAGGAATAGTTGGGTGGGTCCGAGTCATCTCGGGATGTGTGTGTGGAAGCGTTGAACACATAAAAATAGTTGGAGGGTCTGGGGCATTTCGGGATGTGTGAATAGAATTGTTGAACACGTAAAAATAGTTGGGTGGGTCCGAAACATCTTTGAACGTGAAACATCTGTGAAACATCGAAAAACATTTTCCTCCAGTTTGTTCCTGATATTTTTTTTTTATTCCCCGAGGTTTGAATCCCGAGGGTTTGAATAGTATACGGGTTTCAAAAGGGAAAATAACCCTTCGGGTTTGAATCCTGAGGGTTCGAATAATATATGGTTTAGGGTAGTATATGGGTTTCAAAAGGAAAACCGCTCAGGTTTGAATCCCGAGGATTTGAATAGTATATGGTTTTGAAAGGTATATGGGTTTCAAAATAGAGAAACCCCTTGGGTTTGAATCCCGAGGATCCAGATAGTATATGGTTTTGAATAGTATATAGGTTTCAAAAGGGGGAAATCCCTCAGGTTTGAATCCCGAGGGTTTGAAAAATATAGGATTTTGGATTGTATATGGGTTTCAAAAGGGAAAACCCCTTCAGATTTGAAATTCGAGAATTCGAATAGTATATGGGTTTGCATAGAATATGGGTTTCAAGAGGGTAAAATCCCTTAGGTTTGAATCCCGAGAGTTTGAATAGTATATGGGTTTCAAACGGAAGAAACCCCTCAGGACTGAGTCCCGAGAGTTTGAATAGTATATGGGTTTCAAAACGAAAAACCCCCTCAACTTTGAATCCCGAGGATTCGAATAGTATACGGTTTTGCATAGTATATGGGTTTCAAAAGGAAAAAACCCCTCAGGTTTGAATCGAATCTTCTTGAACAGCATTTAATTATGTGTGAAAAATTTGGAGAGGTTTCACCGCCTGGTAATCGAGATATTCATTGTTGAAAATGACAAGTTTAACATGGGCTCTTACGGAAGCTTTCAAAAAATTGCGAACTTCAACAATAAATATCTCAATTTTAAGACGATGAATCATCGACATATTCCGCCAGAAGTTTAATACTGTCTTAAGCTTTCCATTTACAAAATTTTATTGTGTAAAGTAGGAAAATAATTTTTACATGAGAAACGATACAATCTCCTTAAGAAAGTTATCAGTGACTAATTTTTTGTTTGTGTAAGTCAAAAATTGTTTAATCAAATGTAGTCATCCGATTTTAAGATATACTGTAATGCAATTTGTATAATTCAAAATTGTCAACATGGTAAGTTATTAATGTAGCATTCTTGCATCTTAAGATGTACTCTAGACTCATTGCTGGGTGTCAGAAACCTGTTATTGATGAGTTGGCAATTTGGTCCTCAAATTAGGAGCTATCAAAAAGCATGAAATTCACGGATATCAAGATGAAAATGATTGATGCAAAAAATCATTTTTGCAAATGCCCAACTTCAATTTTTTCAATGGCTTGCATACTTTCTTGTGTGTCGAGATACATGTAAATAATTTGAAGTTGTATTTTTACTCTGAAAATGATAATATATGCAATTTTATAATATATGATTTTATTGAAACACTTTTGAAAATCGAAACTAAGAACTACGAAAACTGAAAACATAAGATGTTGGACAAAAAATAATTTCTATGCTGCCTTCATTGCCTTGTTGGAATCATTACTTTTCCAGCTTCTTCTGAGATTAAACACAGGAAAAAAGTTGCAACAGTACAGAATCTATGACCTTCACCCGAAGTATGATGATGATGAGAGTATATTGAATACAATTGAAGCGAACGCTACATTCTCTGAAACAGATATAATAAAATAACGAATTTTAAAACAAAAAAAAATTATTTGCCAAAATGGATGTTCATACAGTGTTCATAGCCATGCTCGTTTCTCGGTTTTCTTCTCTTTTTTTCCTTCCTAGAGAGATCGGCATTCAGAATAGTTAAGTTTTGTTGTCTATGAGGTTTGCTTTGTCATTCATTTATCTATGTAAATATAACCAACACGATTTGTTTACGAGAATCTCAGGAGAACAGATGATTGATTTCTTGATTCTGGATATAGCTGTGCGATAAAAAATTTTGATCATTTCTGTGACAAGATATCTTGCAAATAGGATATAATTATGAGTAACAAAATTGATTTTGGAGAGTCCCCGGATTACAGGATAACAGATAATTCGTTTTTAGGTTGCGGATGTCATTTTAATTGTGACAGACTATATAACCATTCTGCGATGTTTACAGATTCACAAACAATGAACAACACATATTCCAACAGCAAAAATACAATTGTGCAGAGTGCAATCACAACAATTATGCTTTGTATTAAGACTCTGTGTAACTAACTTCGTTGATACAGGTGCAGCCTATTAATAAGAGATCTTTCCACAGAAAAAACCAAAACTTTTCGCAGCCACGTGCATAACCTAAAAATGAATCATCTATTGTTCTTGGATTCCGTGCAACCAATTTTATTGGTTATTACACTTCATGAGCAAGCGATCTTGCTCCGCCAAAAATGAAACGTTTCTAAAGCACAGCCACACGCTTAGTATCTGAAAAAGAATCATCCGTTGTACCGCAATAGTACAGCCTCTGTACAACCAGCTTTGTTGGTTATGATCACACCCCTCGAACGAAAGATTGTGCTGCATCAAAAATGAAATTTTTTACTTCTTATTATCCTTTTGACAATTTTCATCGTCGTGGGAAATGGAACGGAGTTTTTCGTTACACGGCTTCATGCCCTGACGGATCAGCGAGTCCCTTAAAAAAGTCTCCAAAAAAGTCCCAATTGGGACTCGGGACTTAAGTGGACAAGTGAGACCCAAATTGAGTCCCAAATGGACTCAAACTTTTTCCCCTCTCTCGGTTTGAACCGGATGTGACGTCATGAGTCCTAAACTGGGACACGGAGTCCCAAATAGGGACTTTTTTTAGGGGTGAGATTTCAAAAAAAAGTCCCTATTTGGGACTCCGAGCCCCAATGTGGGACTTTTTCGAGTGAGGCAAGCGGAAAAAGCGAGTCCCTATTTGGAACTTCGAGCCCCAATTTGAGACTTTTTTTAGGGGTGGAAGTTAATGAAAAAAGTCCCTGTTTGGGACTCAGAGCTCTAATTTGAGACTTTTTTTTGACAAGGCAACCGGAAAATGCGAATCCCTATTTGGGACTCCGAGCCCCAATTTGAGACTTTTTTGAGCGAGACAACCGGAAAATGCGAGGCCCTATTTGGGACCCCAAGCCCCAATTTGGGACTTTTTCGAGTGAGACAATCGGAAAATGCGAATCCCTATTTGGGACTCCAAGCCCCAATTTGAGACTTTTTTGTTCAAGGCAACTGGAATGAGCGAGTCCCTGCTTGGGACTCTGAGTCCCAATTTGGGACTTTTTTGTTCGAAGCAACCGGAATGAGTGAGTCCCTGTTTGGGACTCTGAGCCCCAATTTGGGACTTTTCAATCGTAGCGGGATAGGATAAAACATTCTGTATTATTTGTCTCCACGATTCTTCTTTGGCTTTCTTTTTATGGTGATTTACCGGCCGAAAAAGGAAATCCAAGTTGAGTCGTTTCGACCAATACTACGGTTTTTCCCTGGAAGCTCGCTAGTTTCCAGAGAATAACCATTTTGATAATGCGCGATAACAATATGGGTAGGATGACAACTTATTTTTTGTTTCATCATTCATATAAAATGCCATCCAAGTTACAATAAAGTCTTAAAACTAAAAAGCTTCTGGCGCAGCGGTACGCTACAAAAACTCACGTTGAGTCGATAAAAATTACAGAAGCGGAATGAAATTTGAGAAATAACAAATGTCCAAAGAAGAGAGAAGAAAAAATTTTCTTGAGATTACAAACAATGTCGAAATGCTGTGAGTATTGCTATCCAACTTTGCCGTTTCACTCGTTCGTCGAATCTCACTAAGCGAAGTTTGTGGTAAACGCTGAACAGGAAAAGGAAAGGAATTACAAAAAAATATATATACTGCAAAGTGTGCAAAGATGTATTGGGATGCAAGGAAAAACCTGCCCGCGACTGCCAGTGTGGAAAATGTGGACCAGGAAAACAGAAGAAAAACATGTCTCATTTTATAATACTCAACCTAAGGGCACAATTAAAAAGACTACTTGCCAATCCTGCAATGAAAAACCATTTGAAATATCGTGTTCAGCGAAAAAAAATAAAACCCGAAGGAATTGAAGTTATTTACGATGGTAAAGAATATATATCAGTGCTTCAGAATGATCCTTTTTTGGATCATGAGTGGAACTTTACGTTTACTATCAATACCGATGGCTCCTCAGTAGGAAAATCAACAAGATCAAGTGCTTGGCCGGTATTACTCACGATCAATGAACTACCGCCGCACTTGCGTAAAAAATATATGATTTTGTGTGGAATTTGGGTTGATAAAGGACATCTTAAATTAAACGCGTTCATGGAACATATAGGTCAACAATTAGAATCGTTATACAAAGATGGTGTCGAATGGAATCTACATGATAACCGAAACCGTACCGTTGTGAGTCGTTTTAAGACCATCGTGTGTTCGGTAGATGCTGTCGCAAGGTATGAAATTATAAATATGAGCCGCTTTAATGCCGAGCATGGATGTACCTTTTGCTACGCGAAAGCTATGACGACCGCAAGCAAGAAAAGAATTTACAAGAACGCACCTATAAGGCTACGTACCGATGATGAAATACGAAGGCACATGACACAAGCAACCCAAAGCAAAAAAAGAGTCAAAGGAATAGTAGGCAATTCGACTTTAAGAATGCTGCCAGGATTCCACTTAAGAAATGGTATATCAATGGATTACATGCACAACGTGTGCCTGGGTATGACTAAAAAGTTTACAAAATTAATACTAGATAATACGTCCGGCTCTTGGTACCGCGGAGACCCCACGTCATTACGAACAATAATCAGTCGTTTGATGAGAATACAACCGCCAGGGATTGTATCACGTTTGCCAAGGCAAATACAAGAAAGAGAAGTTTGGAAAGCTTCGGAATGGAGGAATTGGCTCCTGTATTACAGTGTACCTTGTTTGAAAGATGTAATACGTGATAGCGAGTTGCAGCTTCTGTCTTTGCTTTCGGAAGCCATACACATATTGTGCAGAAATGATATAATGACGGACGAGCTTGCCAAAGCGCGTTTATTGCTACAACAGTACCGGTTGAATTTCGAAAAAATATTCGGGAACGACCACATGAATTTTAATCTTCATCTCAGCGCTCACTTAATCGATTCTGTTGAAAATTTAGAGCCTCTATGGGCAACCAGTACTTTCTCGTTTGAGGCGTATAATGAACGGATAATCGAGTCAATAAAGAGTCCGCACGAAAGACAGACTCAAATAATGACGCATTATTTGTTGCTGGACTTCATGAGAAAATTTATTGAAGTAAACATGAAAGTCAAGGAGAAATTAATTAATGGAAAAAAAAAATCCATAATGTTACCGCTGCAATGCGGGGAATTAATGGAATTGTACGGCGTAGAAAGAGCCTACGAAAAAGTACCGTTACGTTTGGAGCAGCAATTAATAGAAGATTTGGAATTATCATGTAGACATACAATGACAGTGTACCCCAGAGCTCTTATAAAAGGTGTTGAATATCGGAGCAAAAGTAGGGAAACTGTAACCAGGCAACATTGTGACAAATTTGTGTATACGAAAAATGGACGTTTTGCCAAAATCTTAGAAATGGTTAGTTTCCAAGATGCACGGGGAAACAGAATAAACGGGAGTTTTGTTTACTATTTTATCGATGATAACAATCGTTATCTACCTTTTCACATTCGGCAAGTTCGACTTGCACGCAACAAAGCATTTGTTGAAGCAAAGGACATTATATGTCCGGCTATACTTATTACGACAAACAACGACATAATTTACGGCGTACGATTGACCAATACATGGGAAACGGATTAATGATGTCCGGCCGCCGACCACTTCCAATTATCAACAACATTAAGCAGTTATTTCTGTCATTATATTGAATACAGATATTATGTATCATTGTGCTTCTTCATGTCCCAATATTTTACTCCCTTTTTTTAAGTCACGGATTTAACCACTGCGATTTGTTTACGGCCATTTACTACCGCACAACTTTTCTCTGTCGTTATCCCGTTCGAACTGAATGACTTTTTCTTATCAGATATTTGACTTCCGTCCGACCACGTTTTCTCGCTATCATTCGTGCCATCTATCTTAGTACCATCTTGCAACGCGATCTCACGGGCGCAGATTCAAATTTATGTAATTTCTTTAACACGCTCGTTAGTTTATACCTAAGTTCTTGTATGAACGTGGTCTAATAAAACCTCTGATAGACAAAACATTTGCTTGTTACGGCGTCGCGCTGCGTTTATCCAACATTGTAATTCATATTAAATGTTGTGAATGTCATTTGTTGAAATATTCGCCCAACTTACGCGTATACCTAGCCATCGTCTGTCAACCGCCGCTGCCATGACGGACGTTTGCAAAAATATTCAATAGATACTCCTGCGTACGACTTGAGCTTTCGAATTTTATCACTACGTTTTATATGTATGGATGCAGTTAAATGACATTTTTTATAAATTGAACTATGTACCAGTAGATTGTTAAAAATTCTTATGAATTGGAGTATGTACCGCTCAATTGTTGAGAGTGTACTGTTGTCGGCGAACCGCCGCTATAATGAAACAATGTTTAGAATGTATTTCATAGTTACTGCCTACCACTGCGGCGCCGGAAGCTTTTTAATTTAAAGATTTTATTGTAACGTGGACAGAATTTTTTATGAATGGTAAAACAGAAAATAAATTATGATTCTACCCATATTGTTATAGCGCATTATCAAAGTGGTTATTCTCTGGAAACTAGCGAGATTTCAGAGAAAAACCGTAGTGTTGGTCGAAACGACTCAACTTGGATTTCCTTTTTCGGCCGGTAAATTACCATAAAAAGAAAGCCAAAGTAGAATCGTGGAGACAAATAATACAGAATGTTTTATCCTATCCCGCTACGATTGAAAAGTCCCAAATTGGGTCACAGAGTCCCAAACAGGGACTCACTCATTCCGGTTGCCTTGATGGAAAAAGTCCCAAATTGGGACTCAGAGTCCCAAACAGGGACTCACTCATTCCGGTTGCCTTGAACAAAAAAGTCCCAAATTGGGGCTCGCATTTTCCGGTTGTCTCGCTCGAAAAAGTCTCAAATTGGGGCTCGGAGTCCCACATAGGGACTCGCATTTTCCGGTTGCCTTGTCTAAAAAAAAGTCTCAAATTGGGGCTCTGGGTCCCAAACAGGGACTTTTTTCATTATCTTCCACCCCTAAAAAAAGTCTCAAATTGGGGCTCGAAGTCCCAAATAGGGACTCGCTTTTTCCGCTTGCCTCGCTCGAAAAAGTCCCAAATTAGGACTCGGAGTCCTAAATACTTTTTTTTTTGAAATCTCACCCCTAAAAAAGTCCCTGTTTGGGACTCCGAGTCCCAGTTTAGGACTCATGACGTCACATCCGGTTCAAACCGAGAGAGGGGAAAAAAGTCACATTTGGGACTCAATTTGGGTCTCACTTGTCCACTTAAGTCCCGAGTCCCAATTGGGACTTTTTTTGACTTTTTTTGGGACTCGCTGATCCGTCAGGGTGCATAATCTGAAAAACGCATTGTTATTCCGGGATTCTGCGTAAACAACTTTTTTCGTTATATAACTGTATTCCATTGGCGAGAAATCTTGCCGCGACGAAAATGAAATCTTTATAAACATTCTTGTGGATAATATGATCGATACCAGAGAATGGTTTTCATATTTTTTTACATAAACTTTGATCTAACAGACGTAATTTTGAGATATTCTCCACTTTCAATCGATTCCGCTTTGTCTACATTGTCCGTCGCCAGCAAAAAATCATTTGTTATTCCGGGATTCTGCGTAAACAACTTTTTTCGTTATATAACTGTATTCCATTGGCGAGAAATCTTGCCGCGACGAAAATGAAATCTTTATAAACATTCTTGTGGATAATATGATCGATACCAGAGAATGGTTTTCATATTTTTTTACATAAACTTTGATCTAACAGACGTAATTTTGAGATATTCTCCACTTTCAATCGATTCCGCTTTGTCTACATTGTCCGTCGCCAGCAAAAAATCATATCATTTTATTTTTTGTCGGGAACTTTTTCGGGTAATATAACCGGTTCGGAAAAATTTAATCAAATTTTGTTTTTGCTTTTTTTACACGAACAAGCATCTAACAAATATTTTTATTGTGATATTCGTTTCTCACAAACGATTTCGCATCGATTGACCTACAATTAAACTTCCAAAGCTTTAAAAATAAAATCGGGGGAGCTAACTTCACGCTAATTTTGATTTTTGATTTTTAAGCGATAAACTCATCCCACAAACGTTTAATTTATTCTAACAATAACCCACTAACGAAACACAAACGATTAGAATTAGAAAAAATTTAAAAAGTCAAAGTCGGGGGGCCAAGTTCACACCACTTGCATATAGTAATAATAATCCTCAGCGACGTGAAACTGACCGTGTACTTTGCGATCGCAGCGCCTCTCATTTTTTACCGATTTTTGGGACCACTTCTTAAGTACGGTGTCTTCACTCCTTCTCTCTAGTCTCCCTGGTAATTAGCTTTCGGTATTTGTATATTTTACGTCTCGTAATTGAAAAAATTGATAATGAGCAAGAGAAAAGCTCCCGGTAATTTAAATAATTCCAATTACGATTTGTGTGATTTTTTGACAGGTAAAATAATTCATACCAAATATAGTTTATAACTATAACACAATACGTTGGCATGTTTAACTTACGTGGTTATATTGGAATTTTTTTTTCCTGAATTTTTTTACAGAACTTTCAAATTACGAGAAAAATGTGACGAAAAATATTTATAAATCCAACGCTTACCGAAAAGCGGCCAGTACATTGAGCAGTTTACCTGACAGAGTAAAGAGCGGCAATGAAGCCAAAAAGTTACCAGGGATTGGTGAAAAAATAGCCAAAAAGATAGACGAGTTTTTGGAAACTGGAAAACTCAGAAAACTCGAATATGTACTTATATATTTTAATATTCCAATGTACCATTACTGATGTGCTTTTGATTGTTTTTCAATTGCTTTTTTTTTTAAATCTGTATACACTTCACTTTATGAATGTGCTGCAAAGCTTTTATAATTGTTTCCATTCCATTATCCTTTTTTTCCTTCTCATGTTCAAATGCTTATTGTATTTTTGTTTACAACATTTTTGTCGGTAGATCAATCAGGATGAGAAGAATGTTGCTATAAATTTACTGACGCGGGTATCAGGCATCGGACCTTCCAAAGCTAAAGAACTGGTGGATTCTGGAATAAAATCGTTGGAGGATTTAAAAAAAAACAAGGACAAATTGAATCACCATCAAAAGCTCGGTTTGAAGTAAGTTAAGGTGGGAATTGAGTGGAATTTGTAAATTTCAATTCAATTTCCATTATACAGATATTTTGAGGATTTCGAGAAGAAGATTCCTTGTGAAGAGATCACGGTTATCAAGAATTTTATCCGGGATGCCATAGATGAGTTGGATCAGAAATATTTAATGACTATATGTGGTAGCTATAGACGTGGCAAATCTGATAGCGGAGATATTGACGTTTTGATAACACATCCCAGCTACACCTCCAAGAACAAAGAGGCCAAAAATGAATCTGGACTTCTTAAGGACGTTGTCAAATGTCTAGAAAAAAAAGTTCTCATCACGGACACAATATCTCAGGGTGATACAAAATTTATGGTATGTGCTTGGTAAATAAAAAAAAAAATGTTCAATTATGCACGAGACGAGCCACATTAGATTTTCGTTTTTTTTCCCCCTTATATATAGATGGGCGGCAGTCTTTCAGCGTGGTTTTCTATGATGACGCAATTAGATCCTGATCATAGCTACATAATTCGATGATAAAATTTAATTTTGACCATTTCTCATTTTTATATCCACATGTAAAGCAACTTTGATATGTATAATCTTTTCTTAGCGTGGTTTTTATAAACCTGCATACAAAATCAGCAATATTATTGAAAATAATTTGAAATATAATAAAAAGAATTTTCATTGCAAATCTCAATACCATCAAAATTGGCAATTTTCTGATGAAAAAAAATTTTTGAAGGGAGTCTGCAAACTTCCTGGAGACAGATTATCACCGTACAGACGTTTGGACATTCGATTAGCACCGCACGACCAATATTATTGCGCCGTTCTTTACTTCACCGGCAGTGATTTGTTTAATCGTGATATGAGAGCACAAGCTCTTGATAAAAAATACACCCTCAATGAGTATACACTCAGGCGATTAACAATCGAAGGTAATCAAGCTTCAATATTCATGAATACTGGTGTAAATTATGGACTAATTTTTTTCTCCATTAGGTTTGCCCGGCGATGCTGAACGAATAAATTGCGAAGAAGATATTTTCCGTATTTTGGGAATACCCTACAAAGAACCAAAGGATAGATGTGTGTAAACTTTACAGTTGCAATGGGAATAAAATAAAAAATCGTACAGACTTGTTTGTTTTTCCCTGAATCGTAGTAAACCTTTGAGAAAAATAATGAATGGATTGATTATTATTTTTATTTATGGCATCATTTTGAGAAAATAAATGAGTCAGTCTGTTAGTGATATCACAAACTATTTAATTCGTACAAAAACGCGATGTAGTAGATTCAACAATGCTGATGAGCTTATAATATAATAAAATTAGTGTTTTGTCACATTTCTGCTCCGTCAAGTTTATACCAAAAAATAATCCACCGAAGAACGTCACGTGCTTAAATTCGATAATTTTTATGAGATGATGACATGTAGAACCGAAATTATGCATCAGAATTGTCTCTCGATTCGTCACGATTTTGCTTACGTATTTACCCTTCGTGGTCACCCTTGGTAGAATCCACCCGACGATCACCTTTCGGCGTGAATACCTAATAGTTCCCGGTATTGAATGAGACTATAACCGCCATCTGCCGATAGTTTGAAGTGTCCTTTATGTATATGGACCGGTAGGAACTCGAAATGAGCGTTAGTACTGATCTGACAGCCAAAAGGAGGAAGACCGTGCACGCCGTTCGAGTTGAATGAGCCGTGTGTGATCATCGTCGAAAAAATTCCGAAAAAAATTGTAATTTTTTTTTTGTGTTTCGGTGAAGTGTAGTAACTGTAAGTATACCTATGGCACGAGCTAAATTTTTTTTATCGGTAATTTATAGATTAAAAACCAGTTTATCTGCGAGATGCCGTACGCATTACGGAGTCGTGCGTTCCAAACGCACATGCTCGTCGAAGAAGACGAAAATTTCGGTGACGAATCCTTTGGAGAGGAGGATCAAGTCAATTTAATGTCAGAAAATAGTGAAACATCGGACGAGGACGAGGATACGGAGTTAGAGGACGCCACTCTATAAACTCACGAATTTTGGAGTCACACGCTCCAGGCCGACTTGTGTCTGTTTTAAAGGGGAAAGACGGGTTCACCTGGCAAACAAAATTGCAATAAAGGCGTTCAGGTACAAGGAAATTCCCGAAGAGGTTTTGGGCGTATTGTTCTTTTGTAAACCTTATATTACTTTCTAGATCGATTGAATGATCTCGAGCACGTCTATATACCTGGACCTAAAGAAGAAGCGTTGCGTTGTGAAGAGATACCTAGCCAAAAACAACATAAATGCTGTGAAAAAAGCTGAGACAAGTACATTTATGCCCCCCAAATAGTCGTTCCAGTTAATCCCCCCAGGGGCGGCTTATACACTAGGCCCGGTAGGCCCAGGCCTAGGGCGCCGTGGTAATAGGGGGCGCCACGCGCTGGCGAGATTCGCAAGTTCTCTCTTCTACCAATACCGATCTCATGCGCACTGCGACACGTTCTGACAAGCAAATTCACATTGTTTTTCGTACGCTAGTGCACAAGTATCGATGCTTCTTTCCTACATATAAATATATGTATGTTTGATATTATATAGTATATGTTTTCGTTACATTATTTTTGAAATATAAAAATTATTAATTTCGTCCTATGCTTTTTCGACTATTCTATGGACAGGGGGCGCTAATTTCGTCAGGTCTATGGCGCCAATTTTCGTAAACCGCCCCTGAATCCCCCCTGTCACCCAGCGCCAAAATACCGATCCCCACAAAAATTTACAAAAAACCCGTCTAAGTCGTTCATGCAAAGATCTGCGCACAAAAATTCTTTCTAAAAACCAACTCATCATACAAAGTTTTATGGGTAACCGCTCTCGTTATCTTATCAAATTAAGTCAAATTGTACAGAGGTGATAATTTCATCCTCGTAAATGGTGTGAGTACACAAAAAGTTGATAAATAAAAAAAGATCTACTAAAGTATATGTGGCCAAGTACGTGGGATTTTATTATGTTTATAAAGTCTCCAATTATGATCATATGCCATTTCTCTAATTAATGCTTTATTACAACGAATTATTATCCTATGACTTGGAACTACAAGGGCTTTAAAAAAAAAATACAGAATTACATTAGCCTGCGTGAGCTTGAACACTGCCACACTCTCATTTGTAATATTTGTAATATAGTTTTATTGGTAACAAATTGATAAAAGTTTACTATCGTACGTATATAGAGCGGATACGCACAGAGTACTTGTCGGGCCCAAAAAATTTTCAGTTAGTCAGCTAAAAATATACTTTTTTTGTTCACGGCAAATTGTTCAACCACTCCGAACATTCGGATCTCCTGATGCAGATTCGAACCTTACCCGTCTTGGAATGCAATCAATTGATGACCGCTCTTACATGGCAGGCTTATTCCGTTTTGTAAAACCTGTTGTAGAAGTGTGTGTAAATGGTACCGGATTACTTATTCCGGGTGTACAGTACCGTTTAGACGCTCTGTAACTCCGATTTTCCCCCGGATGTTACGAAACCGGAATAAACATGCCGTGTAATAACGTGAGATATGCTCCACACGTGCATCAATTCATCAATAACAATTGGTTAAGAGAAAGGAGGATAATTTGGGATACAAAACGATCCGCATATTGTGATTCCAAATTGGCTGTGCTTACTTTACTAGTCAAGGCCAAAATGTACGACAGATTAATGTTGACTTATGTGACAAATTTTATGAAAAATTTTCGGGCCGGACAAGTACTCTGTGCGTATCCGCTCTACGTACGATAATAAACTTTTATCAATTTCGGAGGTTCGCAGGATTCGGCTAAAACGATATTATTGGGGGTTGAGTTACGAAGACCCATTGAGAGTCTTAAGGCTTTGCGCTGAATGACTTCGATTTTTTCCAGGAGTGGGTGAAATGTGAGAGGCATGACACAGGAACCATATTCGATTACGCTTCGCATCAGTGCTCTGTAAATCGTAAGCAGAGATGGAGGGTCTGCGCCCCACTATGTGGAACGGAGACATTTTATGATGTTCAACAATTTTTTGCATTTATTTATTACGCCTGAAAGGTGGGGGTGCCATGTTAGACGATGATCCAGTATAATGCCTAGAAACTTGGTTTGCAGATATCCTGTTACACGAGAAACGTCGATTTGAACAGAGGGAAGTGTTGGATCAAAGATGTTCCGAGAAAAGACAAGTTTGGATTTTGAGAGCTCTATCGTGAGGCCGCGAGTTCTGAGGTAGGTTGAAACTCTGTCTAAGCTATATTGGACAGACGAAATGCTATCTTCCAGGCGTCGTGATCTCGAGAGGATAACGACGTCGTCGGCAAATATCAAACATTCGCTTCGAGGGTGGAGGTGTTTATCTAAGTCGTTCGTGTATAATAAGTATAAGAGTGGGCTCAGAATGCATCCCTGTGGAACTCCTTTGTAGGAGTCGTAGGGCCCGAGCGTTTGATCGGCTATTTTAAAATATAACAGTCGAGATGAGGTGAGGTTATAAATAAACTTGCAGTATTGCCAGGGTACGCCTATTCGTTGCAGCCTCGAAACAAGAGTGCCCGGATCAACGTTGTCGAATGTGCTACTCAAGTCTACGAAGATGCAAGATGTGTATTGCTGGTTTGCAAAACCGTTATAGATCTCTGTTGAGGGAATGGCAAGATTATCTTGGCAGCTTTCATTTTTTTTTTTTGGCAGATTTTAAGATTTGAATTGGCAGATTGATTTTCTAAAGCCAAATTGTGAGGATGAAAGAGTTAAGTTGCTTTCGAGCCATTGTATGAAACGGGAGTAAAGTAATCTTTCGAATAGCTTAAGCAGGCAAGAAACCAGAGAAATGGGTCTAAATTTTCCCGAAGTTAATTTCGGGATGAACAGGACAAGAAACTGGTGCCAGTTCTCTGGAAAGAGGCCCTCTCGAAATATCCGATTAAATGTATCTAAAATAATTTCCTGAATGGAAATTGGGAGATTTATGATGATGAGAAAATCTATTTTATCTATGCCTGGGGCTGCATTACAGTTCCCTCTATGTAGGGCCGTTTGCAACTCCTCTAGTGAGAAAGGTGAATCTAGGTCAGAGTTGTTAGCGTACGATGTAGCAGGAGAGGGAAATTTAGGGAAGAAGCATGAAGGAGGACAGATAGAGGGGATGAGTTTAAGAATGTTTTCATGGACGTCAGTGTTGGAACGGAAGGATGTTGTTTCAGGTATGTTTCTGTTCCGGAATCTTTTGATTTTTTCCCAAACTTTGTTGGCTGGGAGCGGAAATCTATTGTTTTCGTGAACTGGATCGAGCAGATTTTCTTAATTTTTTTAAAAGTTTTTCGAGCGAGAGCGTCTAGTTTTTTAGCTTCGATTAAGTTTTCGAGATTCGATTGGCGTCTGAAGGATGCCCCTGCTTCTTTTTGCGGGCCGCGTTGGCTGCGTTACATTCTTCGTTCCACCAGATGGCAGGGCGTGATTTGAAGGATCTATTTTTATTTGAGGGATTGAGGAGTTTATTGAGTCATGGATTGCCTGCGTTATGTTGGAGTACTGCATTAGAGGGGAGGCATTGTTGAGTGTGGGCGCAACAGTATCTAAGGATTTTTTAAATTCTTTCCAGTCAATTTTTTTAACGGGGTAACGGTGAGTGGAGAAGTTAAATGTTATGTGCGATATGCCAAGAGTAATCGTAATTGGGAAGTGACTGATTCGCTAAGGAGCGAATCAGTTTCAACTCGCCATTTACTGACTGGAATGATGTGAGAAGAGACTAGAGACAGGTCCAGGGCGAATGAATTGTGTGTTGGATTGTTCGGATTGGTAGTGTGAGAACCGTCATTAAGTAGTGAAAAGTTGAAGTTGATGAGGATGTCGGATAGAGAAATCCCTGAGGAGCAATTGCTTTCACAACCCCAGGAGAAGTGATGACAGTTGAAATCCCCACCTATGAAGATGTTCTTTAGTGTAGATAGGCTGTCAAACAGACGACGCCATTCAACGGCTCGTATAATGAAAGATGGGGATCTATAGAGAGATATAATGGTTAGTGGACCAAGAGAAGTAAATATTGAGATGGCGAGAGTTTCCAGCCGTTTAGGAGCGTGATAGATAGAAGTAACTTCTTTGAAGGCGATGTCCGGCTTTAGGCAAATGGCGAGACCACCGCCTTTTTTATCAGCGCGATTTTTCGTGATCATATTGAAGCCATGGAGTCTAGGTATCGATGATTGTGTAAGCCAAGTTTCACAAAGAATTATAACATCGTATGAATGGGCGATGTTCTGTAGGAGACCTCTTTTAATGTGAAAACTGCGGCAGTTCCACTGTAGGATTTTGAGTTTTTTATTCAGAGCCATTATCAAAGAGATTGGTATTGGCTTGTAGAGTGTTGAGAGAATCTATGAGAGGGTTTATTTTCTTCGTGAGGCCTAATGAGTTTAAAGCTGGGATTAACTGTTGTGTGATGAGCTGCAATAGAAATGGGATAATTTCATTTATGTTGAGGTTGATAGGGTTGGATGGATAGGTACTTATTGAATCATAGGGGAAGGTTGCCCGGGATGATGGTGTCGAGGGACAAGAGGGGTTGCAGCTGGTACCGTGGCTGAGGGCGGCCCCATTCGGAAGAGAAGATGGAGAACGACCGTGAGGAGAAATGAGCATCTGCTCGTACGCCGCCCGCGTGGCATGGATATAGTTGGACGAGGAGGGAATTGGTGATTTCGTAGGTTGACGGGAGTTTTGTTTTGGGTATTTTCTTTGGAGTGAGGTTTGTGATTGTGGAGCTTGGTACGAAAAGTGGACCGCGTTTTGATATTGTTGGAGTTGAGGATTTTTCGATTGTACAGGTTGTGTAGGGGGGAGGTTGAAGCGGAAGCGGCTTGGCTGTATAAGGCAGTTGGTTGCTGGAGAGACGGAGAGGATGCTACATTAGAAGAGTTAACCCTGAGAAGAGGGAATTGAGCAGTTGACCTGTTGATAGTTACGTTTGGATAAAGCGACGTTCCTTCCAATAATTTTCTCGCTTCTGTAGGAGAAATGTTTTCTGCGGCTGCAGTAGTTTTGACAGATTTCTCAAAGAGGAATAGACGGCATTTTCTGTCGGTTGCCATATGAGGGTCCTTACAATTCGCGCAACGAGGGCCGTCCTTGTTGGGGCAGTCCACCCCGGGCGCGTGCTTGAGGTCACCGCATCTGATGCACTTCGCTCGACTTTTGCATTGGCTTGCTACATGGTTGAACTTAAAGCAATTGAAACATATTTTAACAGGCGAGAGCCAAGCATCGACGGGGTGACGAACTTGAAATAAGGAAACATGGTCAGGTCTAATTCGATCTTCAAATTTCTGGTAGAAAGTTTGAGTTGGGATAAGTTTAGTCTCGCCGTCGACTGTGGCTTTTTGATTTTGACGACGAGCGTCGAGAACTCTCGCTGGAGAAACTATCTGACTAATCAACTCTTCCTTAGTTATGTCCAGGGGAACGCCTTTTATAAGTCCTTCGCAAATTATGAACGAGTCAGGAATGAAGGCTAAGAGGTTCTCAGCTTTCAAAATAGGATGTTCAAGCAAGAAGTTTGCGGTTTGAGCGGTGGTGAAGTCAATCGAGCATTGATGTTTACCTGAAGAAAAGATGTGATTTACCTGATTTTTCGAGAATTTCGAAAGAATAATTCTCCCTATTCTCATTGCGTTTAGTCGAGGAGTTTCTGAGTAAATTGTAGAAGGCTGAATTAAAACGATGAAAGGACCTGAACTGTTGTTCGTGTAGCGGTTCTTGAAGAGGCTATCTGGCAATCTATTCGAGTTCGAGTCGTCCCTTGTTACCTGGGTATGCAGCGCTTGGGACCGTAAGGAAGCTTTTTCTGTAGCGGGGTTTTTATCCGTCCGTGATTTTGTGTTTTTCAAGGAAGAGGCGTCTCCGATATCGTCGGTCATTTTTCCTTTACGCTTGCGAGCGTCTTTGAGACCAAAAGATTCATTTAAAAGATCTTTTAATTGCTGTGAGTAGTCAGCATTCATGTCGAAATCGGATTCCTTCCCCAGAGAATTCTCTTGAGGAGGGCCCGACATCGGCGGTTGCGGATTTTCAGTCATGTCGCACCTCGAGGGGGGACAGACCTGCGTTAATAGAAAAGACGATTAGGTTTTAGGTTAGGAAGGATTGTAAAGGGAAAAAGCACTGGATTAATTTCATAGAAGTAGTCAATTAAATAATGTTATTCAACAGCTCAAAGTGAGGAACATGCGTTCACTAACCACTTTTTTCGCTACTGATGTTTTTTTAGTAATTATGGAAAAAGAAACTTCGACAGAAATGATGCGTGTGCTAATCTCTATGTTCGCGCGCGTTTTTTTCATATGGTTGATATAATTACTATTAAGGATGTATGCCCAGTCAAATCCGTAGTACATCTATTTGTTTTTTCAAACAGATCATTATATAATATATCAATCATAAATATGTTTTTATTAATTAATAATAATTATACATAACAAATCAACCCGATGAAAGTTACAATTATTAACTTTAAGAAAAATTAGTTCTTCATTTGACTATTTTTTACTGGAGTTAAAGTCCGTTCTATCAACCAATCAAAAAATTCCGTTTATATATCGAGAAAATTTGGCAATAGTGCCGGAGGAAAGTGTGTCCTTTGACAGCTAGTTTCCTAACCTAATACATTGTTTAATTTCTTTTTCATGTATAGTCTCCATGTTCTTTTTTTTCGTGTATAATGTGAGTGAGGAAAATGAGTGACAATTCTCGTGTTGTGCTCAGAGACAAAAAAGGCAAATTTACCACACAAAAAAGAAAACAGTGGCTTGAGAGTGTTGCGAAGAGTGCCGAGAAACAAAGATGTTTGAACGACACCGAAAAAAAAATTACATTTCACGGTCGAAGAATTGTAGAACTAGACACATTGGAAAAAGAATTGTGGTGTAAAACTTGTGACGTTCCACTATCACTACGAGACACAACAACTGAAAAGCATCATTGCTTGGCGAGCAGCTTGGAGGTTTGTTGTCGGATTTGCAAAAAAAAATATCATGTCAACACTTGTAAATCGCAAAGCAGTGCAACGGAAGCCTCGGTTCGTACTCGTTTCCATATTTCCATGTTTCGCACATTTAACATGACGGCTGTAGTAGCAGTTCTCGCACATGACCCAAACGACTCTACTTTTTTTTTGAGATTTTTGAACAAATACGACGGTGACATCGGGGTTTTTTTTTCTTTAAATAGTAAAAAAAAATAAAGTTTCTAATAATATTTTTTTTAATCTGTACGCTTATATATCATGGGCTTTATTTTCTTATTTTCTTTCAAATTAGGCTACTTCCACTACGATTAACATGCGTTATAATGGGACTGAAAAAATTAATTTACGTAATAACTATACGGTGAAGTCTAATTATTTTTTTTCTAATCGACGCAGTATCGTTCACTCTACAACATATTTTAAATTTGAAAGTCAAACTTAAATTGTATATTTTGGGCATACATCCTTAATTGACGGGTTATAACCACAGCACACTTCTACACGCACTCAGCAGCGATATCCAATGAGAGATGAGAGACGGGGTATACTAGAAAATCCCTAAGAAAGCGGATTTCTCTTGGAATAATTGATTGACTTAGGTTTCGCGTTATCGTGATAAAATAATTACTTCGCAAATTAGTCTAGCATTACTAATGTGTTTCCCAAATGATTCCTAGTTGATTGTGAAAAAAAAGAACTTTGCATTACGTTCTGCTAACTATACGCCCAATCAGAGTTGCTGAAATTATAATGTGAAAATAATGCAGTATCCAGTACAGGAACATTGGGTAATGCAAAAAGCGTCCCATTATGCATTACTAAAGTAATGGTTGATGTGCAAAGCGTTACATTATCCATTACTGATGTAATGGGTAATGCAAAAAGCGTCTCGTTATGCATGACTAAAGTAATGGGTAATGTGCAAAGCGTTACATTATCCAGTACTAAAGTAATGGGTAATGTGCAAAGCGTTACATTATCCAGTACTGAAATAATGGGTAATGTGCAAAGCGTTACATTATCCAGTACTGAAGTAATGGGTAATGTGCAAAGCGTTACATGATCAATTAACGAAGTAATAGCCCTGACTGATCTTGATACCGTATTTTTTTCGGTATCGCGACTATGGCAAAATGGCTTTTTTAACTGTAACTGTGTCGGTATCGATACCCGAAAGCAATTCCCAGCGGGCCCAATTGAGGGTATCGATACCGAAAATTATGCGGCATTGTAACTGAAAGTGGGACCCCACATGTACGGTATCGGTACCGTAAATTATGCGGTTCGCTACCCAAAGTGGGACCCCACATGTACGGTATCGGTACCGTAAATTATGCGGTTCGCTACCCAAAGTGGGACCCCCACATATACGGTATCAGTACCGTAAATTATGCGGTTCGCTACCCAAAGGCGGGCCCGCAGGTATGGTATCGGTACCGTAAATTATGCAGTACTACCCAAAGACGGGCCCGCAGGTACGGTATCGGTACCGTAAATTATGCAGTACTACCCAAAGGCGGGCCCGCAGGTACGGTGTCGGTACCGTAAATTATGCGGTTCGCTACCCAAAGGCGGGCCCGCAGATACGGTATCGGTACCGTAAATTATGCGGTTTGCTACCCAAAAGCGAGCCCGCAGGTACGGTATCGGTACCGTAAATTATGCGGTTCGCTATCCAAAGGCTGAAAATTATGCGGTTCGCTACCCAAAGGATGAAAACTTCCATGAGAAAAGCTATCGAGCGATAATGAATTGTACTCCACCATTTGATTGCAACGAATATATTTTTAAAATTGTAAATCGATAATCATGACCATTGAAAAAAAAAGAGATGGATGCAAAGCGCCCCTTCTCCCATACACGTGTTCCAAGAGCAAAAAAAAAATAAAATAAAATTGCTCCTAAATTCATCGAACCTTCCCTACCCGCCAACTATGTTCCACTGGTGTAAATTTATTTATCCATCCATTTGTCTATCCTGCTATGAAACACCACCAGACTCGCGAAGAAAGAAATACCAGTGAATACGGTATCGGACCTGCGAAAATGCGGTATCGAGACCGGATCGGTGGATTGGAAAAAAATTCGACAGGTAGGCATCGGACCTGCAAAATGACGGCATCGATACTGGATTGGTGGACTTAATTGAAAAAGCAAAATTCGACAGGTAGTTAGCGACCCAACAAATTATGGTATCGATACCGGGCCAGTTGGACTTGAGCAAAAAGCGAAAATTCGGCACATTCGGTATCGGTGGAATTAAAATTAGGTATCGATACCGATATTAGGTCCGTTGGACTTAATCGAAAAAGCAAAAGTCGACACGGCATCGATACCGAAAACAATTTCGGTTAAAAAACGCCCAGTTGAGATGGTATCGGGAACAGTCAGGGATGTTACAAAACCGGAATAAACGTGCCGTGTAATAACGTGAGATATGCTCCACACGAGCATCAATTCACCGATAACAATTGGTTAAAGGAAAGGAGGATAATTTGAGATACAAAACAATCCGCATATTGTGATTCCAAATTAGCTGTATTTACTTTACTAGTTAATGCCAAAATGTATGGTAGATTAATGTTGACTTATGTGACAAATTTTATGAAAAATTTTCGGGCCGGACAAGTACTCTGTGCGTATCCGCTCTACGTACAATAGTAAACTTTTATCAATTTGTTACCAATAAAACTATACTACAAATATTACAAATGAGAATGTGGCAGTGTTCAAGCTCATGCAGGCTAATGCAATTCTGTATTTTTTTTTAAAGCCCTTGTAGTTCCAAGTCATAGGATAATAATTCATTGTAATAAAGCATTAATTAGAGAAATGGCATATGAACATCATTGTAGATTTTATAAACATAATTAAATCCCACGTACTTGGCCACATATACTTTAGTAGATCTTTATTTATTTACCAACTTTTTGTGAACTCACAACATTTACGAGAATGAAATTATCACCTCTGTACAATTTGACTTAATTTGATAAGATAATGAGAGCGTTTACCCATAAAACTTTGTATGATGAGTTGTTTTCAGAAAGGATTTTTGTGCGGAGATCTTTGCATGAACGACTTTGTCCAAACAATTTTGAAAGTACTTCACCACAACGACTGGACACTTTGAGAGCCGCATGTTTATCGGCCCGAGAAGACGGGTTTTTGTAAATTTTTGTGGAGATCGGTATTTTGGCGCTGGGTGGTGGGGGGGATTAACTGGAACGACTATTTGGGGGGCATAAATTTACTTGTCTCAGCTTTTTTTACAGCATTTATGCTGTTGTTGGCTAGATAGAATTCACCTAAATACTTCTAATGATCACTCAAAAAAAATTTTTCTATACCGTTTTCGAAAAATTAATTATTGAATTCACAGGCTTATACACAGCACTATATGGCGATTAGGCATGTCCCTTCTTATGAAAATTAAAATCATGCAAAATAATGCAGAGAAAATAATGAAAAAAATATCGAATAAATTTTTAAGACTCATCCGTTTATATTAAAAAAGTCAAAATTTTCTTCTACGCCATTTACCAGTTATTGCAAAAAATGTTCGGTCATGTGTAGGATTTTCGCCAAAGTTATACCAATCTACTATACAACGTGGCAATGTCATCGTTTAGTAGAAGACACCAGCACATACTTGTGGCGCTTGGGCTTGTAGTCATGCTGCCGATGTTTATTAGTACACTCAGAGCAACGTTGCCACATTTGTCGTTGACATTTACGCTTTATAAAATCAAATATGTTTCAAGTTTTTTAATGTTAATAAATATTTAAGGTTTCAAGAATGTTACAATGTTCAATAAATTGTCCGTAAATTTAATATTCAATTGAATGCTTTCTATTTATAGATATAGAATTTGGTTTTTCGGAAGTTGGTAATGACTGTTTTTCGCTATGCTTTAGCATGCTCGTTGTCCTTCCGATCCGCCCAGGACGGAGTGGTCCCTACCCTCCTGAAACAACTGATGTTTCATCTGGTCAAGCCGTTTCTAGAGGAACTGTACGAGCTCCCTACGCTCCGGACGGATGTCAAGAAAGAGACCCCAACCTCAACCTCAACAGGAGGAGCGAGTCACACTCCCGAAGGCAACGAGATGTAGGGTGTGCCCGTCCAAAGAAGATAAGAAAACAAAATAACAGTGTTGCAGCTGTCAACGCCAGATGTACGATGCACATCGCGTCAATGTGTGCGTTGAGTGCCGTATGCAAGATTTAAAAAAAAAAAAAGTATGGGTAAGATCATAAGATTGAAAAAAAAACGATTTGTACGACTTTTTAACCATTTTTCCACCAATAAAAGGCATATTTTTCATAATCTAACCATTTTTTTTACTCCAAAATCGACCCCCTTCCAATGCCGGAATAAATACCTTTTTTGGAACGCGCACTAGGATACTATTTTTTTCTCAAAAAGACCATATCTAAGGAGTATCAGGTTCAAATTTTAGGCAAAAATATTAAAAATTCACGGAGTTATGATTTTTTAAGTGAAAAAACTTTTTTTCCGTTTTTTCTTAATGAATTTTTTTGAATATGTTGCCATTTGATTTCTCAAAAAAAAATTTGTACATTAACTAGAATATTTGAAGGATATTCTGTAATTTTTTAAGATTTTTCCGACCGATAGTTTGGTCACAATACAGATTCAAAAATGGACCGGGTAAAATCGACCCAGTGATCATCGAGATCGGTGAAATATGTGTGACCAACGGTTAAATGGTGATTATGACATTTTTTCGATAAAGTCCATAAGCTATTGATCCCCAAAGTATTGTTGTCCAAAGATTCATGTACAGTAAGGAAGCGTGAGTAGGAGCGAGAATCTTCCACGCCCACGGGAAATGTCCCTTGGTCAAATAATGTCCTATGTATAAAAATATAGGATTCATTCCAGCATAGACGAAAGGTGCTCCGGTCCATATTCGCTTGTGATCAATGATGTAAAACAATATAGAGTAGATGATAAATGCGTAACTCGATGTTGCCAGAACGAACGAAATTGTCATCATATTTTTGCTCACTGGTACAACTCCACCTTCTTGTTCCCTACCATTGAGAAGAACAGCTATTATCCCCTAAAAAACGTAACTTCGTTATTAACTATTTATTATGACGGCGATGACAAAAATCATTTTAATTGCATTCCAATCATGCTGCCAATTCTAATTCTATTTTAACTCACTGTGACCGCTGCCCAAGAAAACCATCGATACATTTTCGATTGCAGATACAAATAATAACACAATAGTATTCTGCCGGCTTGGACACCCAGTGCGACGATCAGCACAGCCGAAAGAGTATTCATAAGCCCTGAGCAATGAAAAAAAAAAGAAAAAAAAACACCATACATTCCAAATTCAATACATGTCTACACTACAGTATTTTTGAGAACATGAAGTTTAGAAATTCATCAACTTTTGCATCCTGTTTATTAACTATTTATGAATATGAACTCAATTCATTAATGTCGAATTGCTGCCCAACATTTTTTAACACTTTAGTCATAAAATATCCAATGCTTGGCTGGTTTTCTTTTCAATTTCTAAAAGGGAACATCCAGCGATGCATTTATACGTAAAATTTGAATGAGTTGGAAAAAGATGTAGTTGAAAATGTTTCCATACCTTCAGGATCGTGAGGCAACGTAGGACCATAGATCGGATTGTTGGTTTTGTTATACATGTGATTGCCGAATAGGAGTCTATCGATATAACCAGCGGCACCTCCGGTACAATTTGCATACTTTCCACGGAGATGATAACCACCCGGGCCTAAATATCCAGTGGGGCAACCAGGAACATGAAGCAAAAATGTGAGGAGTGTATGCGTTGCTCCTATTCCAATAATAATGAGCCATTGTGGCCAAGAGTCCAGGATATCTTGTAGAAACATAAATCTCCCGTACTGAGGATGAAAATATATAACATTATTGTTTTACGAAACAAGATAAAAAATGCTATAAAATATTGATCTATTTATATTTTGATGAATAAGAGTAATTGTATATTTAAAAAAAATGCCAAGTAGGTGGCATCCAGTTTTCCGATAAATCAAAATTTAATTAGATAAATAGAAAAAAATTACCTGAAAGTTTCTTTGCGCCTTCATAAAAACAGCTTCGACTGTTGCACAGATGAAATATGAGATTCCCAAAAGCTGTAGAACCCCGGGGATTCGGAGATTCTCAATAGAAGTTTTGGCGTCAGAATTTATAATCAATCCGAAAAGTATGAGGAGGAAGGTACGTCGTAGAGTTCGCATTACGATTCTCGGACGTGACACGGATATTCGAAGTTGCGTACGTAACGAAACGACCAGTGTGAGTCCCATTATCCACGCGAACCTGCCAATTAGAACATTTTTTTTATACTATACGAAATTTTTACGGCAAAAAAATGCGAAATGCGGCGTCGCCAAAAAAGGTGACATTGAAGTTTGAACCATCGGAATGAAGTTTATTAAATTAGGAGATTGAAAAACAGTAGGAAACGTTTGCGTTGCATCACAGCATCAATGCAAACTAAAATCCTTTAAAAAATAATTTATTTTTTTACCATGGCAAGATGCAATCCGCAAACGTAAGTCCATACCACGGGCTGTGATTAAAAAAAACATACTGGCCGCCGCCGTTGTTCACAAATATCATCGATAATATCGCGATGCTGCAACGTTCGAAAAACAATAAAATATTTAATATATACTCCAATATAGAAGCGTGATTATAAAAAAAAATAAAAAAATAATAGAGAATAAACAAAATTACCCTCGAAAAGTGTCGATCGAGTGTATTCTTGTGCTAGAACGTGAAGAAACGACGAGAGCAGGTGAAGAAGGTTCTGGATTTTGTAAACCTTGCATGTCCTGAAGGGAAAAAAGTACAAGTGTATCGAGCTCATGTTTATTTGAAAAAAGGTGTTCAATTTAATTTTACTGCTACCAACTTACATCTTGTTCGTTAACTCTGCGCTCTTTTATTCTTTTCATTGCAATAGGTATGAGAGAACTGCATACACGATGGAAAGTAGACACAGCCACGAAGAAAAGACAAGCAGCCAGAATAGCTGAAAAAACATTGTTCATTAACAACAGTTTCACCACGAACTAACAAATAAAATGTAAAAACTTTTGAAAAAAGTTTTATGTTGGGGCATTCCACGCCAAATCGATCTACGTCAGGCCCGTCCATTCTTTGATTTGGCTGAAATCTTTGTGTTGTATGACCCATTGAAAGAAGCTCTATTGATTTTTTTCATATTTTTTTGTCCATCACCTTGTGAGATATGATTTTTTGTCAAAATTAGATGTTTTTTTTTCAAATAACTGTAACTCTCTGAAAAATCGACCAAATCGATTTTTTTTTAGAAAGGTTGGTTTTTTACCGTACCATTGGGGAAAAAAATACGAAAAAAATGATTAATATTTGTATTCCATATTTGTTCTCAATTTAAAGCAAGAAAACATTGGTTTTAAGATGTTTATCTTTTTTAAATATTTTAAAAAAATTCACAGAAAAACTTTGACCAATTATACGATCTTTGAGACCAGTCCCATCGTGGGAAAATTTTTCTTTACATTTTTTTTCTTATTTTGAAAAAAAATATTTTTTTTCTGTCATTTCAGACCAAATCGAACTATTGTTTTATATTTTGTTTCACACCAACATTTCTAATATAAAAAAAGTCCTATTTGGTACAAATTGACTAAGAAAAAATGAAAATTCTTTTTAAACTAGGAAAAGAAATATGAAAAAATATCTCTCCACGATGGGACTGGTTTTAAAAATCATTTAATTGGTCAAGGTTGTTTTGTGAATTTGTGGAAATAAATCAAGTATCCAACATCTTGAATTTAATGACTTTTTGCTTAAACATTGGAAAAAATATAGGGGACGATTTAAAATCATTGTTTCGTAATTTTTTCCAAGTCTGGTAAAAACCTACATTTAAAAAAAAAGTTCGTTTTGATCCAAATTGACTGGAACAAAAAATGAATTTTTTTTCAAAATGAGAAAAAAAGTATAATGAAAAATCGGCTCACGATGGAACTAGCTTCAAAAATCATTTAATTGGTCAGTTTGTTAATTTTTTGAAAAAAATTAAGAAGTGTAAAAATCTTACAACCAATGTTTTCTCGCTTTAAATTTCTTTAAATTGCGAAAAAATATGGAAGACAAATATCAATCATTTTTTCGTATTTTTTTCCCAATGGTACGGTAAAAAATCAATCTTTCTAAAAAAAAGTTAGATTTGGCCGATTTTTCAGTTACAGTCATTTGAAGAATCGAAACATCGAATTTTGAAAAAAAAAAAATCAGATCTCACAAGTGTAAGGACAAAAAAATCTAAAAAAAATCAAGAGAGCTTCTTTCAATGGGTCATGCAACTCAAAATTCTCAGCCAAATCAAAAAATGGAAGGGCCTGACATAGGTCGATTTGGCGTGGAATGCCCCATATATAATACACACGCGCGCGCGCGCGCACACACGCACACATGTATGCACGCACGCGCGCACATACACGCGCACACGCGCGCGCGCGCACACATACACATGTATAATAAAAAATAATTTATCTATCCTACACATATAAGGATGCGGCGGTTCTTTGATGGTATAATATGAAGAACAACTTTGGTAAGTCAAATTCCATCCGTAATGGCCGTACTCCTGAAATTTGTAAGCTCCGCTGTAAAGGAATAAAAAATAATAAATCTCCATACTGGACAAATATAATGATAAAAATGATAAAAATAAAATAATACTCACTGGCACCATTGATCTTTTTCTGCGACATAGTACATGTGCATTTCATATTTGGTAGGAATAGCAACAGTTGTGTTGCTGTTTGGCGACAGATTGGCAAAAGGCAAGCCATTGCACTGTGAAAAAATAAGAAAATAATGGAAATGTGCACCACAAGTGAAAAAAGAAAATGAAACCAAAAAATTTTTTAAATTTAAAAACGGATTTGGGCGATTTGGAAAAAAAGAAATATCATTGCGTTCCAAAGAATACTTACAGCCAGGCATTCATTCACGTAAGTAAATACTGTCACAGGCAAATCCTGGTTATTGAGAATACTTAAACAAGCCTCGTCAATGCCAAGTGTTTTGTTCAGACTGACGCACCGTGGATCCGAACTGTTCATGGCTGGCTTTAATTCTCCGTTAATTTATTCAAAATGAATTATTGATAAAGGCTAGATAAGCCTAACAGTCTGTAACAACAATTTTTATCTACTCACGCACATTAAATTCTAAAAATATATATTTTACCAATGATATCGTCGTCAATTATATAAATGCAAAAGCTATTTTATTTGATTTGTTTTTCTACTTTTGAGAATATTTCGAGCACCTTTAGACAATTTTTTTCTATTTTGGAGCATGCAAAGAATGTCTTTAATTCTACAGCTAGCTAATCCTCGATTCCTGAAGCATGTTTAAAAAAAATTGTCTATTTAATTAAGGGCCAGTTGTTTTTTTACTCAGTTTTTTCACAATGCATCACCGCTTCGTATCTATTCTCCCCACCCTCACAGATGCAATAAAAACAAAAACGAAAAAAAAAACATGCTGTGTCGGTCGGACAAAATCAAGTAAACGCGTGTCAGTTGTGTCAATGACTCGAATTAGCTACATAGCCTAAAACGAGATTACGACCAATGTCAGTTGTGTCAGACTCGAATTATCTACATAACCTAAAACCAGGTTACGGAAGATTGTCGCATTTTAAATTTGTGCAATGATAACAATATTATAATCGCCACTATTTTATAAGTATCTATAATTGTTCCTTACCGAAATTATAACGCTATTACAAAGATATTAATAACATGGCTATATGCCATGGATATTAATAACATGGCAATATGCGTTACCTCCGTGAAGTTAGCCCCCCCACTTCATTTCTCAAAACTTTCGTTTACGCAGATCGGAATCGTTATAGCCTCTGCACACCGCACGCGATGAGCGATGAGCGATGAGCGATAGCCAATGAGACCTCTGCTTTTCCGAACGTCACATCCGCCGCGAGCTCCCTCGCGACGTCGCTCACGGAGTTGACCAAGTTTAGCTATATAAAATTAGCCGCTCGATTTTGACTTTTGCATTTTTTTTAAATTTATAATGATTTTTTGTCGATAGTTTGTGATCGTTTGATTAATTAAAACGTTTGTTTGATCATATTTTTTATCAAACAAACGAAACAAAAAAGGGCGTTAAGTTAGCCGCAAATTTTTGAAATTTTGTCTAATTTGATTTTTTTAAACGCCAATCGATTCGGAATCGTTTGTTTGAAACAAATAATATTATTTGAAGGTTTGTTTGATTGTTGTTTTTCCAAAAAATGAATAAATAAAATATTGGATCGTTGTAAGCTTTTACACTAGATTCTAATATAACCTCGAGCATTGGCCGAAGCGGTTGAATTTACTTTTCAGAGCAATCATGATCTCGATTGTGTATAAAAAATGTGTACATCTATTCGATTTAAAAACATTGAATTATTTATAATACCAGGCTAGCATTAAAATTAGGCTGTGTCTAGTCGTCCGGACACCCGGACAAATACGCGTCCGGTATTCGTCCGGATATTTGTCCAAAATGAGGTTATTTTTTTTCAATTAGTTTTTTTATAGTATGATGGTATATTGAAACTCCCTCCGAACATACACCTCGTAGCTATAAATGTCCGGACGAATAATCGCACGTAATTCGTCCGGATATACAATTTATAATGATTTTCGTATATCCGAACGAATAATCGTACAGAATTCATCCGGGTATATAATTAATTACGTATCGACGAACGATTTCCAAGGGTTCTAATATGGATCCGGACGACTGATCGTACGTAATTCATCCGGATATATGATGAATAAAGGTATTTGCATGTATCCGAACGAATAATCGCACGTAATTCGTCCGGATATACAATTTATGATAGTTGTTATAAGAGTTAGACATTAGGAAATAGTAGGGTGGGTTTGGGTCATCTTGCGGTTGTTTTTTGAATAGTTGGACATGAAGAAATAGTAGGGTGGGTTTGGGTCATCTTGCGGTTGTTTTTTGAATAGTTGGACATGTGGAAATAGTAGGGTGGGTTTGGGTCATCTTGCTGTTGTTTTTTGAATAGTTGGACATGTGGAAATAGTAGGGTGGGTTTGAGTCATCTTGCGGTTGTTTTTTGAATAGTTGGACATGAGGAAATAGTAGGGTGGGTTTGGGTCATCTTGCGGTTTTTTGAATAGTTGGATATGTATTTGAATAGTTGGATAAAAATACTATTTCTACATGTCCAACTATTCAAAAAACAATCGCAAGATGACCCAAACCCACCCTACTATTTCCACATGCCCAACTATTCAAAAAACAGCCGCAAGATGACCCAAACCCACCCTACTATTTTCTCATGTCCAACTATTCAAAAAACAGCCACAAGATGACCCAAACCCACCCTACTATTTTCTTATGTCCAACTATTCAAAAAACAACCGCAAGATGACCCATACCCACCCTGCTATTTCCACGTGACCAACTATTCAAGAAACAACCGCAAGATGACCCAAACCCACCCTACTATTTCCACATGTCCAACTATTCAAAAAATCGCAAGATGACCCAAACCCACCCTACTATTTCCTCATGTCCAACTGTTCAAAAAACAACCGCAAGATGACCCAAACCCACCCTACTATTTTCTCATGTCCAACTATTCAAAAAACAACGGCAAGATGACCCAAACCCACCCAACTATTTCCACACGTCCAACTATTCAAAAAACAAACGCAAGATGACCCAAACCCACCCTACTATTTCCACATGCCCAACTATTCAAAAAACAACCGCAAGATGACCCAAACTCACCCTACTATTTCCTCATGTCCAACTATTCAAAAAACAACCGCAAGATGACCCAAACCCACCCTACTATTTCCACATGTCCAACTATTCAAAAAACAACCGCAACCCTGACTGTTCCCGATACCGTCTCAACTGGGCGTTTTTTAGCCGAAATCGTTTTCGGTATCGATGCCGTGTCGACTTTTGCTTTTTCGACTAAGTCCAACGGACCTAATATCGGTATCGATACCTAATTTTAATTCCACCGATACCGAATGTGCCGAATTTTCGCTTTTTGCTCAAGTCCAACTGGCCCGGTATCGATACCATAATTTGTTGGGTCGCTAACTACCTGTCGAATTTTGCTTTTTCAATTAAGTCCACCAATCCAGTATCGATGCCGTCATTTTGCAGGTCCGATGCCTACCTGTCGAATTTTTTTCCAATCCACCGATCCGGTCTCGATACCGCATTGTCGCAGGTCTGATACCGTGTTCACTGGCATTTCTTTCTTCGCGAGTCTGGTGGTGTTTCATAGCAGGATAGACAAATGGACGGATAAATAAATTTACACCAGTGGAACGTAGTTGGCGGGTAGGGAAGTTTCGATGAATCCAGGAGCAATTTTATTTTATTTTTTTTGCTCTTGGAACACGTGTTTGGGAGAAGGGGCGCTTTGCATCCATCTCTTTTTTTTCAATGGTCATGATTATCGATTTACAATTGTTTTAAATATATCCGTTGCAATCAAATGGTGGAGTACAATTCATTGTCGCTCGATAGCTTTTCTCATGGAAGTTTTCATCCTTTAGGTAGCGAACCGCATAATTTTCAGCCTTTGGGTAGCGAACCGCATAATTTACGGTACCGATACCGTACCTGCGGGCTCGCTTTTGGGTAGCAAACCGCATAATTTACGGTACCGATACCGTATCTGCGGGCCCGCCTTTGGGTAGCGAACCGCATAATTTACGGTACCGATACCGTACCTGCGGGCCCGCCTTTTTACAGTACTGCATAATTTACGGTACCGATACCGTACCTGCGGGCCCGCCTTTGGGTAGCGAACCGCATAATTTACGTTACCGATACCGTATATGTGGGGGTCCCACTTTGGGTAGCGAACCGCATAAATTACGGTACCGATACCGTACATGTGGGGTCCCACTTTGGGTAGCGAACCGCATAATTTACGGCACCGATACCGTACATGTGGGGTCCCACTTTCAGTTACAATGCCGCATAATTTTCGGTATCGATACCCTCAATTGGGCCCGTTGGGACTTGCTTTCGGGTATCGATACCGACACAGTTACAGTTAAAAAAAGCCATTTTGCCATAGTCGCGATACCGAAAAAAATACCGTATCAAGATCAGTCAGGGAAGATGACTCAAACCCACCCTACTATTTCCACATGTCCAACTATTCAAAAAACAACCACAAGATGACCCAAACCCACCCTACTATTTTCTCATGTCCAACTATTCAAAAAACAACGGCAAGATGACCCAAACCCACCCTACTATTTCCACATGTCCAACTATTCAAAAAACAACCGCAAGATGACCCAAACCCACCCTACTATTTCTTCATGTCCAACTATTCAAAAAACAACCGCAAGATGACCCAAACCCACCCTACTATTTCCTAATGTCTAACTCTTATAACAACTATCATAAATTGTATATCCGGACGAATTACGTGCGATTATTCGTTCGGATACATGCAAATACCTTTATTCATCATATATCCGGATGAATTACGTACGATCAGTCGTCCGGATCCATATTAGAACCCTTGGAAATCGTTCGTCGATACGTAATTCATTATATACCCGGATGAATTCTGTACGATTATTCGTTCGGATATACGAAAATCATTATAAATTGTATATCCGGACGAATTACGTGCGATTATTCGTCCGGACATTTATAGCTACGAGGTGTATGTTCGGAGGGAGTTTCAATATACCATCATACTATAAAAAAACTAATTGAAAAAAAATAACCTCATTTTGGACAAATATCCGGACGAATACCGGACGCGTATTTGTCCGGGTGTCCGGACGACTAGACACAGCCTAATTTTAATGCTAGCCTGGTATTATAAATAATTCAATGTTTTTAAATCGAATAGATGTACACATTTTTTATACACAATCGAGATCATGATTGCTCTGAAAAGTAAACTCAACCGCTTCGGCCAATGCTCGAGGTTATATTAGAATCTAGTGTAAAAGCTTACAACGATCCAATATTTTATTTATTCATTTTTTGGAAAAACAACAATCAAACAAACCTTCAAATAATATTATTTGTTTCAAACAAACGATTCCGAATCGATTGGCGTTTGAAAAAATCAAATTAGACAAAATTTCAAAAATTTGCGGCTAACTTAACGCCCTTTTTTGTTTCGTTTGTTTGATAAAAAATATGATCAAACAAACGTTTTAATTAATCAAACAATCACAAACTATCGACAAACAATCATTATAAATTTAAAAAAAATGCAAAAGTCAAAATCGAGCGGCTAATTTTATATAGCTGAAGAACTGGGGCCCAATTCTGGAAGTCATGCGAGAATTGTCGCATGCGACAAGTATCGCATGCTGTTTTATCGCATGCGACTTCACAACCGTATTTTCGAACGTCGTTCGAGATCTCATGCACCACGATTTCCGTATGTGACCTTACACCAGCGTTGCCAAGTGTTGAAGCAACGTGTTGGACAATGGCGAAACAGTTTAAAGTGAATCCTGATTGAAATTTGTAGCGCGCATTTTTAAGTTTTAAAAGCTTTTGAAATTGGGATTCAAAAATCGGTATAGTGGAAATTTCATTTTCGAAAATGTGGTTTTAGAATAATTTTGTAAGTTTTGTAATAAAATAAATATTAAATATAAGAATATAAAGTTATAAATTTCCACTTTCAAAAGGATTCAATTTTTAATAACTAAATCATTTTAAAAAAACATACAATCAATCAATTATTATTCTCATAGCGTACGTTAATAGCATATAGAAATAAGTTGATTTATTTGAAAACTGATGAGAGCTGTCATGCTCAAAGCAGTTTTTGGAGTTCTTCGTTTCAAAACTCTCGCCCTTTAACTCTTAACAAACGGTATACGCTAAGCTATTTTCTGACTGGCTAATGTTTAGCGCCTCAATTCTTGCGCATTTTGTGGAAAATGTACCCAATTATTGAATATTTCTGGTATATTCAGAATATTCGTCACATTGCGAATTGATCTGCTAATCGACGGTTGGCTCATAGTGGTGTAAATATTACTTCCTATGCAGTTTTGGGTACTACAATATAATCGATTATTCTTTATTTTTTATTTTTCAAGTTCACTTCCTAACTGTTCCTAAATATGTTAATAATTAACTACAAACACATCGAATAGGATAGCAATGAATACACGACGATTTTTTCATATTACAATTTATTTGTACTAAATTGATTAAAAAATAAACAAGAAACCCGAGTTTTCCTGCTCATTTTGCCGTTGAATCTTGCTATTGACCAATTAGAGCCTCTCTACGACGATGTACGCTGGCGTATATGGTTTTTTGGTCGTTATAGTTAAACTAATTACCACTCAATGATTTAATTGTACTACTAATCTTCACCAAACGATTTTCTTTCAATCAAGAGTCATTAGCATACAATTGGTTAGGCAATAACCTATTTGTCCGGCTAAACCCTACCGACTAGTCGCAAATAGATTTTTTAAGTGATTAGATAATCAATTGACTACTCAACGTTACAATTTAAACATTTGTGACCACCGAACGATTCTACATCGATTTAGAATATTATATAATCGATTGCACGAAAAATGAAAAATGTTCGGTTAACTTTAACCCAAATTTTATTTATTTAATTACAAGATAACTAGTTGTCACTAAACATTTTAATTAGGATACTGATAATCACTGAACGAATACTGAAAGATATGATTAATAAAAAATTCGAAAAGTTTACGTCGTTCGGCTAACTTTATGGAGGTCTCGGATCCGGGGGAGTTTCCAGACCTGTATATAAAGCCCACTGTTCACGACGCTTGTTTTCGTGCTGGATTTCGTGCATGATATACTTTTGTGTGTGTGTGTGTGTATATATATATATATATATAATGTAAATTAATAATATATATTATTAATATTAAAAATAGTATATATTTATTTAATTAATTATAATATATAATACTATTATTAATATAAAATATATAAATTAATATATAATATATTATTATATAAATTAATATTTATAATAATTTATATTATATAAATTAATAATATAATATATTAGATAGCATTAATAAATACTATCTATCTATTAATAAATACTATCTATGTATAGATATACAAAAGTATATCATGCACGAAATCCAGCACGAAAACAAGCGTGGTGTACACCGGGCTTAAGCCGTTATACATGCGTATAACTATGATCTTTCCGATCACAGCGCCGCCCGTTCTGGCTGGGATTTCGTCTACAATTCTAAAGCACGCTGTCCACTCCTTCTCTTTAGTCTCCCTGGGTGAGAGGAGGTAATGATGATTTTTACAATATGCGTCGCATTTATGTTGACTTCCTTAATTGAATTGAAATCAAAATGCACAAGAAAATACGTTTTACATTAAAAATAATTGAATACGCGAACGAATTGTCTTCTCATGTTTTCGAGACGCAAGTTTTCAATTGCCAACGTAGAAGAGAATTTTTGACACTTCAGTGTTGTTTGTTGATGCGTGATACGAACTCGTAACGTACGGGAGTACGAAATGTTGTCGAGAAAGAACAAAGATTTAAGAACGATAAAGGAGGGTGTCGTTGGAAAATATGTCAAGAAAGAAACCCCTCCGGAAATGCCTAGTAAGTTCCGTCGCACATACCTTAATTTCTCACTTCAAATTCTCCAACTTTTTTTTCATGCTGAAATAGAAAAAAAATGGGAACAATGTTTCGTCGAGAATTGGGCAAAAAATATTTTTATTTCAAGTTAAAACTTGTATTTACAGTAATCAATGTTTGGACGACGGAACCCAATAGAAGGACAAGAAGACGCAACAATCAACAAACTTTGCCGCCGTCCTTAGTAAGTCGTGGATTTAATAATTGTTTTTGGAGCTTTGCATCAATTGGAAATAAAATTTCAGCCAGTTCCACAGCAACCGAGTATGGTTCAAAAATTTGGAAATACAAAAACCACAATGAGTGCAGTAGGACTAGGCAGTCACGAGGGAAAATATACACCCAACAGTTCTGTACCTGATCTAGCTCAAAGGTAACTTTCTTTCCAACTTAAATATGAATTTTTTTTTATTTTACAAAAATGTAAAATTAAAATTAAATCAAAATCTCAAACTCAATACATATTGTAAATTTTATAGTATCAATTTTTTTTTCACTTAGAGTATAACAAGAAATTTGATTTCGCTCATTGAACGTTAGAGCACATGCCAGTGAACTATTTAAACTTTTGTAATCGAGAATTTATAATAGCTATAATCTATTGTTCATGGAAATCCAATTTTGTTAGACAAGCAAATCCAATGCAAAGCAAATGACCAAGTAATATGGTTAACAAGGGGATGACCTGCAATATTCCAAATCATTACTGAGCAAAATGCTAATTTTCATACATTTTGTTTTATTCAGGCAATTTTACCGGAGTGTCTTGTAAATTTTCATGTCCAATGAAATATTCGAAACAGGAATGCACAAATTCTGTGATACAAATGAAATTTCACAGCGTCGCTCATTATTATTTTAGGTCTATAAAATTTGTGAAGTTCACGGTAAAAATACCTTTCTAATTACTCAAAAATTAAAATCCCATTTAAGGAGAATGAACATAAGATAAATATAAATGTTATGAATAAAAAATATTCCAATATTCCTAAAAACAGATTTTCCGATAATATGAAAAAAAAAAGATTGAATCAATGGAAATTGACAGATTTGCCAGTCTCTCTGTGAATTCGGGGCATGGCGATGGTGCAATATCACGAACAGCAACTCCTATGTATCATCCTGGTTTATCTCCAGCGATATCGCACACATATGTTAATCAATACGCTGGTTCGGAGTATCATTTGGATCGTGTGCAAACGCCTCAATTGCCGTATATACCGTTCGAGGTCGACAGTGCTTACGAAGAGTTCAATCAAGCTGTACCATATCGTCAAAACCCCATTTATAGTCGAAGTCAATCGGAGAGATCGAGCTCACGTAGCGAGCAACCCGATGAGCTTCCTCTACCACCCGGATGGTCGGTAGATTTTACTCTACGTGGCAGAAAGTATTACATAGATCATAACACTAAAACTACACATTGGTCTCATCCATTGGAAAAAGAAGGTTTACCCACTGGATGGGAAAGAATTGAATCCCCTGAATATGGGGTCTACTATGTCAAGTAAGCATGGGTTAACAAAAAAAAATTCTTTGAATATTTGAGGAAAATATAATAATGTAATATTGAAAATAAAATAAAATGTGACTTTTTAAATTTTAATTAGATGAAAAATCGATTTTCTGATCAAACTATATCTATGATTGATGGATTAAAGATTTTATAATATTAAACAGAAATTTGTTAGGACCAATAATATTCACTGTTATTTCCTAAAAAAAATTAAATATGTTCTTGTTTCCAGTCATATCACTCGACAAGCCCAATACGAGCATCCCTGTTATCCGCTGGAGATGCAAGCGGTACGCGTTGTCTCACCACCCAGACACACGCACTTTCATTCTCACAGCGTCCTCGTACCGGCCAATCCGTATCTCAATGAAGAAATTCCTCATTGGTTGTACGTTTACAGCAGAGCATCGATATCGCTCGACCGTAAACTTCGCTGGGAACTATTTCGTCTTCCTGAGCTTGATTGTTTCAATGCTATGCTCACGAGATTGTATAAACAGGAGCTCGAAGAAGTTGTGATGCGTTACGAGGAATACAGGTCTGTATAAGGCTCTTAAAGTTTATTGAGAATTCAATAAATTTTCATTCGTAGTTTTCATAAATTTCAAAGCATCGTCAAGAAATCGACTCTTTTCTCAATATATCACTTTTGGTATTCTTCGCAGATCGGCTTTGTTGTGCGAAATGGAGCAAAGATTGAAGGAATTAAGTTCGGAGGCCGGGACTTCTGCCGGTGCTATTGCACTTCGGCGATCTCTACCTTGAAATTACTTTAAAGGCCTTTGAAACATGTACCCTCGAAATTGGAGCTTGCACGATTATTGTACTTTTGGTGACTGACTAGGAATTGTTCTTTGACCACGCTGTGGTTGCTGTTAAACGTGTTTGTATTATATATATATGGGTCATTCCATGTCAAATCGACCAATGGTTGGAATCGACCCATTTCGATTTGGATGAATTCTTGTCAGGAGTTTTCTTTTATCATAAAACGAAGTCCTGCCAAAAGAAAAAAATTAAAATTTTTTTTTCGAAAGTTATGCGCAACTCAAATTTTCACCATTTTTCGAATTTTTCAAGTTTATTTTTTAAATATCTCAAAAACTGCCATAGTTACAAAAATGGGCTTGGATTTGTTTTAAAGAGGATATTTGGGGCTGTGAATAAAAAAATATTTTGAAAAATATTTACGAAAAATGCTAAGTTGGCAGAATTACGAAATTTGAAAAATCGAAGTTCAGTATTAAATTTTTGGCTCAATTTTTTTAATATAATGCCTTTAATTGATCCAAAAATATCCTGAAATTTTCAAGAGCGTGTTTCTTTTTAAATATGAATTTTCGAATTTTAATAAAAAAAAAATTTTTTTGCAATTTCTAAATAAAGTAAAGTTAAGCAAATATTTACTTTTGTAATTTTGAGCAATAAAAAATTAAATCTATGACAAGCATGTAAAAATAATAACACAATTGAAATTACTTTTTTTATTTATGTGGTTTCAGTTTGAAAAACAATTCAGTTAAGAAGTGGCACATTCTGCCCTCTTTGTATCTACTACTAAAGTTTATTCTACTAGATAATTACCATGGAAGATAGAGACCTCTAGAGAGGTCTCTATTTTCCATGATAGTTACACTGTTAGAGGTCAGTGAATTTATTATAATTACGCCCGTTTTCTCCAACATTAATCGGAGTTTAAACTCAGTTCATCCTATGTCAAAACTATATCAAAAAAATTGAACTGAGTTTAAACCGCATCGGAGAAAACGGCCCTAAGGGCCGTCTTCTCCAATGCGGTTTCTCCAACGATTAACGTTGGAGAAAACGGGCGTTAATGTACTAGCAGCCTTATGTATATGTTCTTACCGAGTTTAGAAAAAAGATCGCGGTTATACCAGAGAACATCAGTTGTGGGGTTGAAAAGTAAGGTTATAAAAATCGGGGGTGTGATACACACACCAATTGGTTAAAGGAAAGGAGGATAATTTGGGATACAAAACAATCCGCATATTGTGATTCCAAATTAGCTGTGCTTACTTTACTAGTTAAGGCCAAAATGTATGGTAGATTAATGTTGACTTATGTGACAAATTTTATGAAAACTTTTCGGGCTGGACAAGTACTCTGTGCGTATCCGCTCTACGTACGATAGTAAACTTTTATCAATTTGTTACCAATAAAACTATACTACAAATATTACAAATGAGAGTGTGGCAGCGTTGAAGCTCACGCGGGCTAATATAATTCTGCATTTTTTTTTTAAGCCCTTGTAGTTCCAAGTTATAGAATAATAATTCGTTGTAATAAAGCATTAATTAGAGAAATGGCATATGATCATAATTGGAGATTTTATAAACATAATAAAATCCCACGTACTTGGCCACATATACTTTAGTAGATCTTTATTTATTTACCAACTTTTTGTGAACTCACAACATTTACGAGAATGAAATTATTACCTCTGTACAATTTGACTTAATTTGATAAGATAATGAGAGCGGTTACCCATAAAACTTTGTATGATGAGTTGGTTTTTAGAAAGGATTTTTGTGCGGAGATCTTTGCATGAACGACTTAGACGGGTTTTTGTAAATTTTTGTGGGGATCGGTATTTTGGTGCTGGGTGGTAGGGTGGGGGATTAATTGGAACGACTATTTAGGGGGCATAAATGTACTTGTCTCAGCTTTTGCACAGCATTTATGCTGTTTTTGGCTAGGTTTTTATAACGACAATTAATTTATTGTAATCGCGAAAATTTGCATTTTAATCGATTTTTTTTTCTTATATAAATGTGTTGTAACGTGGTTGTAACAATTCGAAGATAGTAAATTATATACCTCATCTGGAGAAAAATGAGGCATTCATGAAATTACAAATTCTCCGGTCACTAATGCTCCAAGAGAATTCAAAAAATGTAACAATCACGGCGCACCTCCCAATTTGCTTGAGATGAGCATTCTCAACTGGTTGAAAACCATCATAGTTTAAAATGGAGTACATGGTCGTTATTCAGACGACGACACGTGCTTCGGATCCGGCAGTATATGCTCTCCAGGCGTATGAAGCGCGCTCGGGAAAATGAGAAGCTTCAACGCCCGTGCTCACTCGAATGAAATGGTGCCATTATGGCGCTAGATTGATGCGTATATCTAGCGTTTACACTAACGTCACAGTGATGCAATATTGACGGCATTTTAATGTTTTCATGCCATTAATGGGACGCATCTGATCTTTCGCGATTGTGTTAGATTAGCAGTGTAGTGCAACCATCTCAAGTCATTTTTGTACGTGGGAAATACTTATATGGTGGCCATGCAAGTCAAAACTATTACAGTTGTACACAAAATTCAAGAATCACTAAAATTTTTGCAACATTTAGTTTTTTTCAATTTCAAATCTTAAAATTTTTTTATCTCGATTTTAATCTTATTTAATATAACATTTTTTGAAACTAAGAAACTAAGAATGTAAAGTTTGAAAATCATATATTCAGCTTGGAATCATTTTTTGGTAGTAATCCCCAGGACTATTTTGGACACGTCATTCTCCGTAACCACGGAAAGAAAACCGTATCTCCCACTTCGGGTGCATTCGACTTAGGCGCTTTTAGCGCTTAAGGATGTATGCCCAAAATAAACAATTTAAGT
Source organism: Rhimphoctona megacephalus (assembly GCA_963989365.1). Classification (NCBI taxonomy): domain Eukaryota; kingdom Metazoa; phylum Arthropoda; class Insecta; order Hymenoptera; family Ichneumonidae; genus Rhimphoctona; species Rhimphoctona megacephalus. The sequence continues at coordinate 16,148,527 of OZ022416.1, forward strand.
TCAAATTTAAAATATATTGTAGAGTGAACGATGCTGCGTTCGATTAGAAAAAAATAATTAGATTTCACCGTATAGTTATTACGTGAATTAATTTTTTCAGTCCCATTAAAACGCATGTTAATCGTAGCGGAAGTAGCCTAATTTGAAAGAAAATAAGAAAATAAAGCCCGTGATACATAAACGTACAGATTTAAAAAAATATTATTAGAAACTTTATTTATTTGTTCAAAAATCTCAAAATAAAGTAGAGTCGTTTGGGTCATGTGCGAAAACTGCTACTACAGCCGCCATGTTAAATGTGCGAAACATGGAAATATGGCAACGTTGCACGCGCGGGCAGTACGAACCGAGTGAACAGTAGTAGTGAGAGAAATTAAATACAAGCGTTATCTAATCATGAAATGTCAATGCAAATATATAATGCAAGATAAACATGAGCTATATAAATAATATAATTAACCAAAATATTTTCTTTATGAATTTAGATCAATCAATACCAGGAAGGGAAAAGAAAGTATAAAAAAATTCATGATTCTGGAAACGAAACATATTTATTTATAAAAAATAAAAATTAATTAGTGCATATCAATAATGTTTAAATACTGAAATTAAATATCATAATTTGCAGATTCGTAAACGTCGAAATCATCGGAATCACGTTCCTCGACTTTTTCACAGTTATTTTCATTTTTTTCAGTGTCGCTGTTTAATTCGCAAAAAGTTTTCTCGTTGTTGTTCAAATCTTCATTTTTCATGAAACGTTTGAGCTCTTGAAAAATTTGTTCAATTACTCTACTATTTTTTGTGATTCTCGGCCTTCCATCTACACTTTCGCAATTAAACAATGTATTAAAGTTAGGAAACTAGCTGTCAAACGACATACTTTCCGGCACTGTTGCACAAATTTTCTCGATATATAAACGAAATTTTGGTTGATAGAACGGACTCCAGTAAAAAATACTCAAATGAAGAACTAGTTTTTCTTAAAGTTAATAACTGTAACTTTCATCGGGTTGATTTGTTATGTATAATTAGTATTAATTAATAAAAAACATATTTATGATTGATATCTTATATAATGATCTGTTTGAAAAAACAAATAGATGTACTGCGGATTAAACTGGGCATACATCCTTAAAGCTCCTTAACGCGCAAGGTATAGTAGTACCATTCGATGATAGAGCAGCGCTGTGAGCGCGAAAGCATTTTTAGCCGCCGTCAATTGCTCATCCGACATAAAAATGTTTACAAATTTGGAACCATAAAAAAGAAATGGGCATTTGTACAGTAAAAAAAATTTGAGGTTTGTGTAATTTGGCACACTTTGTAAGGATTTAGAGTCGCGGTAGCGACTCGAGACAAGTACATCAAGAGACGCGGTAGCGGCTCGACGCCAAGTATTAAAAAAAAATGCCAGCGCGAGCCCTGCCGCACTCTTATATACGCGAATATGACGGTTTTATGATGTCATAGCGTTTTTAAATCGCTCTCACGGACGTACCGTTTGAGTAAAAAATCTAAATATCGGTAATGAATTTTTTTCGATTTTTCTCTTTCTATTGGTCTTTGTTGCAAGTCCAGACAATCTTGAGATATGATGATTTAGTGCATAGACCTTTTCATCAGCAAAACCGTCCGTCTTTTTTTTCGGACAGTTTTTGTACGTAACGCATGCGCCTAACGTCTCTATCGCTTTTTTCGGACAGTTTACGTGTATAACGCATGCGCTGTACTACTCGTAAAAAGGCCTATTGAAATCAGCCCCCTGACACACCTCTGTGAATTTGGCCGACTGATTTTGGATTTCTGAATTTTTGTTTATGTCAATCGTTTGTCGGGTTCTTGTCGGTGATTGTCGGATCAAAATCGACGTTTGTCGGAAATTAGTTAAATAGACAAATTAAAAACAAAAATACATGTGAAGTTAGCCGATTTTTTTTTCAATTTTGAGATATCATAAATTTGAAAAACGCCTGATCAAAGCGCAATCGTTTGTCGGACACGAGTTTCGTAATTAAAAAGTTTTTCGGATGTTTGTTCATTAGAGAAATATAAAAGAAATATTTTATGTGAAGTCAGCCGATTTTTCTCAAATTGTAAGATATTACACATTTTCCAAAGCCTAATCGAAGCGCGATCGTTTGTCGGTTACTAATTTTATAATTAAAAAGTTTGTCGGATGTTTGTTCATTAGAAAAATATTAAAAAAACATTTTATGTGCAGTCAGCCGATTTTTCTCAAATTGTAAGATATTACACATTTTCTAAAGCCTAATCGATGCGTGATCGTTTGTCGGATACTAATTTTATAATTAAAAAGTTTGTCGGATGTTTGTTCATTATGTGAAGTCAGCCGATTTTTCTCAAATTATTTTTTGCTTACCTTAAATTTTGGTTTCACAACGGCTTTGGCATAGATATATCTATAGATATATCTATATATTGGTATATATATATATTATATATATTATATAATAAACCGGATATATTATATATATTCTGATATTCCTATACTATTACCGAAACCGCGTTTTGTCCTCGCTTTTTAGTTCATCAAATCACCACTACGTAGCGTTGGCTGTTATCTGACAGCTTTCGGCTCTAATACTCCGATCGCTCCGATCAGCTTAATGAGCTAAATTTGATACTGTTGATATATTTACTGAATAGTGACAATAGTGAAGTGGTAAGGTGTAATTATGCTAAAGTGAATAAAAACGTGGATATATATATGTATGTGGGAACGGGGTCCTGGGCTCGAGGCTACGAGCCTGTGGTCGGTCCAATGGGAAGAGAGGGAGAAGACAGAGGGAGCAGTTGAACAGCGTCGAGCATCGGGTCAACGTCGCGTTCCATGCTATTTTCTTAACACTATATTATATTTCCATATTTTCTTTATAATAATTAAATAAAATTCATTTTGATTGTTTGCTTCACCTAACTTTAATAACCACATATGGGGGCTCAGCCGAGATTACGAGAGCAAACAAAAAACGTTAGCGCGAGGTGAAAAATCAAAGTAAAAAAAAAAAGAGAAGTCGAAACAAAGGGTCGAAGTAGATGAGCCGTTAAGCTCTTACGGAAAACCTTTTAGTTGAAAGTTGTAGTTTACGGGAATCGAGTGAACGTGAAACTCAAAAAAAATTAAGTGATTATCAGTCCTCATACTGAAAAAAAAGTGAGACACGTACACGAAGAATTTACGAGACAACGGACGGGAAATATGAAATAGAAAAGACGAAAAAAAAGAGAAGAAGAAGGAAGTAACGAAAAGACGAAATTCGTAGCAACGAACAAGTCGAAAACAAAAGAATATAAAGAAAGAGGTACAACATTGTAAAAGAAGAAAAGAATAATAATGGGGATCGACGATAAAAACAAAAATGATGAAACCGGTGGTAAGAGGGAATCAGAGGGTACGAATGCAAAAGACATAAAGAAGAAAGAAACTCAGGAGAACGAGAGAGAGAGAATGAAAACAGGAGGCCCGTTCACAGATACGGGGAAGACCCAAAAAGAAAAAGCCGCGTGTTCAACGCCAATGTCGAAAATGACGGTTCTTCAAGTAAGAGAAAGATTACAAGAGTTGAAGTTACCGTCGGAGGGTAAGAAATCCGAGCTACTACACCAATTGAGAGAATACGAAGACGATGACGATATGAGTAATGCTGATGAAGAGTCTGACAGTGACGGCAGCAGGAGTAACAAAACAATGATAAAGAAGGAATACGAGGAAGATACAGATTCGGACGACGAAGAGGGAAATACGAACAGACGATTTTCAAAACGAAAGCAGGCGAGACAAAGACACGTGACAAACGAGGAACGATCTCCATTTCGTGGAGCGAATTTCTTTACTATCAAGGACGTTGAGGGCAGTGTCTCTTATTTTTCTGGAGACGATAAAATGCAGGTCGAAAAATGGGTCGAAGAATTTGAGGAGATGAGTGTGTTGCTAGAATGGAATGACTTACAAAAAGTGATATATGCCAAAAAGTTATTAAAAGGCTCAGCGAAACAGTATATCTCTCTTCAAAAGGGGATTACATCGTGAAAAACAATAAAACGGAAATTGGTAACTGAATTCGAAACGAAGCCCAATAGCGCTCTAATACACTCTCAACTCTCAAAACGAAAAAGATTGACAAACGAAACACCATGACAGTACGTTTACGCTATGGGTATACTATAGCGAATCAAGGAACGATTGAAGAGGAGGCATTGATGCAATATATCATTGACGGTATACCGGACGAAGAACACAATAAGTCTATCCTTTACAATGCATGCTCGATTACCGAATTGAGAAAAAATTTGGAACGATACGATCGAATAAAAGAGAGAGTTGACAAGAAGCCAAAAAAGGAATCAACGAAATTTAAAGATACGGAAAAACACGAAAGAAGAATTAAACAACAAAGTGGAAAAGAATCACGATGTTTTGGATGCGGATCGGTTGATCATGTGGCTCAACAATGTCCAAATAAAGACAAAGGACCGAAGTGTTTTCGTTGTAACAAATTCGGTCACATTGCGGTGAAATGTGACGAAAGCGAGAAACTGACGACGAAAAAAGACAACAAAGTGAACATAGTTCAAGTGATAGACCAGTTGGCAACAGATGATGAGATAGTTGTTTTCATAAACAAAGTGCCAATACAATCGATGATCGATACGGGAACATATCGAACAATGTTGCGATACAATGATTATAAGAAAATAGGAAGTCCAGCACTACGATCAACAACGAGAGCGTTTCAAGGATTTGGAAATACATCGGTAAAAGCTCTCGGAGCTTTTAGTACAGAGATAACGATACACGACGAAACCTACGACATCGAAGTTCATGTAGCACCCGATTTCGCAATGAATCATTCGTTGCTAATCGGTAAGGATTTGACACGACAAATGGAGGTGAGTATCAAAGGTGGCCAAGTGGTTACAAAAAAACTGACATCAAAAGAAGATACGACGAAAATAAACACAGAAGAGAAGATCATCAAGGAGGGCATGGATAGTGAGACGATGTGCGAACTACCGCTCGTGAATTGCATAGATGTGAGTTCCGTAGACGTTGACGATTGGTACCGTAGTGAAATCGAAACACTTATCGAACAGCATAAACCGCGAATAGACGTGCAAACAACTGTTGAAACGAAAATAGTACTTCAAGATGAAATACCAGTTTGTCTAAAACCCCGTCGATTGGCAGAGAAAGAAAAGAATATTTTGGACGCGCAAGTAGACGAATGGTTACGTGAGGGAGTGATTCAACCGAGTAAAAGCAGGTACTCAAGCCCGGTTGTCATAGTATCGAAAAAGAACTGTGAATATCGAGTGTGTGTCGATTACAGACAGTTGAATAAGAAAATAATCCGCGATCGCTTTCCTATGCCGTTGATCGATGATCGAATCGATGCACTTGCGCAAGCATGTGTGTTTTCAGTGCTTGATTTAAAAAATGGTTTCTTCCACGTGCCAGTGGCAGAAGAAAGTCGACAATACATCTCCTTTGTGACACCAAATGGACAATTTGAATTCTTAAAAACACCGTTTGGACTGAGTGTCAGTCCGATTTCGTTTTTACGATTCATCGATGAAGTATTCCGTGAACTGAGTCGAAAAAATGTTGTGTTCACCTACGTCGACGATCTGATCATACCAGGACGAGACAAAGAGGAGGCTCTCACTAATCTCAAGGAGTCACTGGCGGTAGCTGCCAATAAAGGACTCATGATTAACTGGAGAAAGTGTAAGTTTTTGAAAAGTCGGGTCGAATACCTTGGTCACGTGATTGAAGGAGGTAATGTTGCTCCGTCTCCATCAAAAATAAGATCTGTGAAAGAATTTCCAGAGCCGCAGTCAAAGAAGGCGATTCAAAGTTTTCTCGGTTTGACAGGCTATTTTCGTAAATTCATCCGCGATTACGCCAAGATAGCGAAACCGTTATCCGAGATACTAAAGAAGGATCAAAGATTTCGATTCGGATTACAAGAAGAACAAACTTTTGAACAATTGAAACAGAGATTAACAACAGAGCCAATATTGAGAATATACCGGCCGGATGCCATGACTGAATTACACACCGATGCCAGCAAAGACGGTTACGGAGCAGCTTTACTACAAAAAACCGACGATGACGATCGATTCTATGTTGTCCAATACATAAGTCGAAAAACTTCAGACGCAGAGAAAAAACTACACTCATAGAACTCGAAGCTCTAGCCGTGATACAAGCTGTGAAAAAATTCCATGTTTACCTGCTCGAGATCAAATTTACGATAGTTACAGATTGTTCGGCTTTACAAAAAACGTTGAGTAAAGCTGATATCACACCAAAAGTTGCCAGATGGGCGTTAATGCTCGAGGAGTTTGAGTACAATGTCGAGCATCGCTCAGGGACTCGACTCCAACACGTTGATGCTTTGAGTCGGTATCCCGTCATGGTTATCGAAGACAAACTTATCACGATGATAAAAAAATAACAGGATAATGAAGAAAGAATAAGAATCATCAAGAAAATCTTGGAAACAGAGCCGTACGAGAATTATCTTTGTGAAAGCGGAATTTTAATGAGGCAATTCGGAGATAGTAAGGTCATCGTGTTACCGCACAATATGCATCATGAAGTAATACGGAAAATACACGACAATGGACACTGTGGTGTAAAGAAGATGCTCGAAAGTCTAAAAACGGATTATTATATCCCGAAATTAACGGAGAAATTGGAAAAGTACGTGAGTTGTTGCGTCCCGTGCATTCTCGCCGAAGGAAAATGAGGGAAAAAGGAAGGAATGCTGATGCCTATTGCAAAGGGTGACGTGCCACTCGCGACCTATCACGTGGATCATCTCGGACCGATGACAACGACGACGAAGATGTACAAACATTTGTTTGTGGTTGTGGACGGCTTCTCAAAATTTGTTTGGATATATCCGACAAAGACGACAAGTACAAAAGAAGTGTTAGATTGATTAAGAGGTCAGCAAAAGATTTTTGGAAACCCGGAACGCATCGATAATGATCGGGGTTCAGCATTTACATCGAACGAGTTCAAGGACTACTGTGCTGAAGAGAAAATTGAACATGTCCTCATTACGACTGGGGTGCCGCGGGGAAACGGACAAGTCGAAAGAGTTAATCGTATAATCATTCCGATTCTGATGAAACTATCCCATAATTGTCCTGAAAAGTGGTATCAACATGTTGATAAGGTACAAAGCGCAATAAATAGTACTTATCAAAGAAGTGTCGGCACCAGCCCATTTGGGGTAATTTTCGGAGTCAAGATGCGTCAGAAAGAGAATGTCGAATTATTCTCTCTCATCGAGCAAGAAATGATAGCTTTATTCGATAATGGACGAGAAGAGTTACGCGCTCAAGCGAAAGAAAACATTGCGAAAGTTCAACGAGAAAATAAAAGAAATCACGATCGAAAATGCAAACCAGCCATGCAGTATAAAGTAGGTGATCTCATAGCTATCAAGCGTACCCAGTTTGGAGCGGGAATGAAAATAAAAAACAAGTACCTAGGCCCATACGAAGTATCCGAAGTAAAGGGCCACGACAGATACGAAATAATTCGCCAAGGAGAAGGCGAAGGTTCTAAAATAACGACGTCTTCAGCCGATCACATGAAACCGTACTCGTACTGTTCTCCAGGGACTGGAGAATGACCAGAAAAGGCAGAGTGTGGGAACGGGGTCGTGGGCTCGAGGCTACGAGCCTGTGGTCGGTCCAATGGGAAGAGAGAGAGAAGACAGAGGGAGCAGTTGAACAGCGTCGAGCATCGGGTCAACGTCGCGTTCCATGCTATTTTCTTAACACTGTATTATATTTCCATATTCTCTTTATAATAATTAAATAAAATTCATTTTGATTGTTTGCTTCACCTAACTTTAATAACCACATGTATATATAAATTTATTAGTCAAACGTGAATTTTCTGTGGTGATATGCCGACGTGCATAGTCCCGGGCTGTACGTCCGGGTATCCTTCAAACCCGGAAAAAGTACATTTTTTCACAATTCCCAAAGATCACGACACTGCCAAACAATGGAAAATCGCTGTGAAACGTACAAGAGATTCCATTAAAGCCGAAAGAGCAATATGTGAAAAACATTTCATCAAAAATGACATTCTTTGGCAGCGAGAGCTGCTCGATCCTAGTGGTAAAGTGCTCGGAGTGGTAAGTTTACTTTGAAATTCGATATTTCATGTCTTGCAAAAAGCTAAAAAAAATTATTAAATTTTTCTCTGCACTATGGCAATAAAATATTTAATTGTACAATTGCAGACACAGTACAAAGTTCCGAGGCTGCGAAAAGGTACCGTGCCTACGCAGTTTCCTTGGGTTGAATGTGTGGAACCTGATCATGGGCAGATTGAACCCCTAGCTCAGCGTGGAAAAGATATGGCATCGGAAACTACTGTCCATGTTCTACCGACTGAAAATCATGACTGTGGAACATCTGTTGCTGATACGGTCATTTGTCAGAAACCAGATCCGCCGTCCGTTGAATCTACCACAATTATTGAAAAGGAACAACCACCGGATGAAACTCACATGTTGAATTTTAAAGACGTCGTCACAGCAGAACTGGACCTGCCACCGGGATGGATAAAAGAAATTACTGGCTGCGCAGGAACACAGCTAATATTTTTTTTCATCCACAAAACTGAGAAAATTGAGGGAAGTTATAAAACCTTCATTTTAAAAGATATCACTGTAACAGAAGATTTATCCATTCAAGTCAGAGTTTTAGGCACACAACTCGATCTCAGTCAGTTCAACATAGCCGGTTCTATCACGGATGTACAGGAACTGCAAAATTTGTTGGTGACAATTCATCGGCTAAATCTGTGTTGCGGTTATTCAAAACCACCAGTAAAGCCCGAAATAGAGCAGCTTAATTGTGAGAAACTAAAAAAAGATTCTTCTAGTACTTGGCGACACGTTGAATGCCCTCTGCTACTTCGAGGTGAAAAAATTTGTAAACATTGCAACAGGGCAAAAAAAACTGTCGACAGAAATCTTCGCCGGTACATACAAGAAAAGGTACAACAACGAAAAAAAAAAGATTCAAGGGAGCAGAAAAAACAATTATTGAAAATGCAGGCGAGATATCGCGCAGCAATGAGGACCAAACGTCTTGCTAGGCAAAAAATAAGAAGTCTTAAATAAGAAGTTTTCGAGATGCGGCAGAAAATGGCAAAGTGTACCAGCAAGAACTTCGAACAATATATCGAAAGCGGGAAAATTCCCCAGAATCAAATTCAGGTGTTGAACCACATCATTGAAGCAGCAAAACATAAAAATTCGAAAGGGCGTAATTATTCCGAAGAATGGATGTTGCTATGCATGCTGTTACACATGAGATCCCCCGCAGGATACGAGTTTCTGAGATGCAACGAAATCTTACCCCTCCCATCTGTGAGAACAGTTCGAAGGTAAACTATTATTATTAATAAAATTGTTTTGTATGACAAAAAAATCTTGATAAGTATATTCACAATTATATGCACTCAATATTATTTATAATTGCCATATATGAGTTCTTCATAGCCAAACTCACCCTGACTGTTTAAATTTGATTCAAGATTTCTTATATTTTTATGCCTGCCCTAAATAATATTCTGAATAATTCTCTTAAGATTTTTTCAAGATTCGATAAAAGTAAAGTGATTTTAAAAATGTTTCCAAACTTTTCGGAGCAGAAATTTTAAGGTCCTGATTATCAACCGATTATTAAATTAGAAACAATAAACTATAAAGTCATTAAAGATAACTAATCTTTTGAACCTATCGACAAAAATAAAATTTGGTTCATCATGAAAAAGATTTGATAAAATATACTCATATAAAAAAAATCATACTATATAATATGATTTTTGGGTATACGGATATAACAAATTGTAGATTACACGAGAACAGGTCTGGGTTGAATATTATTCAATTTAACGAAGAATGTCTCAAATGATTGATATGTACAATTATATTTTTTTGTATGTACAAAGTATTTAAATACATAATATACAAAGTATTTAAAAAAAAGCCAGTGCAAGCCCTGCCGCACTCTTATATACTCGAATATGACGTTTCTTGGACTTTTTTCTCTTTCAAAACGCTCTCACAGAGAAACGGGTTAAGTACAAAATCTTACTAGAGGACCAATTTTTTCCCCCTTTAATTATATACAGTTACTGTACGAACATGGCAAGATTTTAATGACAAATAATGAAAATAAAAAATTTAAGCATTTGACCATGCCTGTTATTCATGCAAGACATTTGAACTATTTACAGATATTTATCGAATATAAAAACCGCTTGCGGTTTCGATTTAGAATTTCTCGAAGTTCTCAGACTAGCTCTTGAAAAAATAGAAGAATCGCAGCGACACGGTATTCTTTTGTTAGACGAAATTTCGACTCGGGAAAGTGTCAGCGTGAATACGAAAAAACTAACATATAAGGGATTAATTGATATGGGTGACGAAGGTGCTAAATCATCAGATTTTACCGAAAAAGCTAACCATGCGTTAGTTTTGATGTTTCAGCCCTTGAATGGTGGTCATGCTCAACCCATTGCAGTATTCGCGTCGAGAGGGCCTGTAGCAGGCGAAGTCCTCTCACAGCTTATCGTCAAGGCGATTATTTTATTAGAAGGGGTTGGCGCGAAAGTCCACGCGGTTGTGAGCGATGGAGCGAGCCCAAATCGGAAATGTTGGTCTGAAGTTGGTGTGAGTGGAGCGAAGGATTCTCTTCATAACTATTTCGAACACCCTGTTGAACAAGGCCGGAAAATATTCGTCTTTTCTGATACTCCACATCTCATGAAGACCATACGCAATCGTCTGTATAATAATGGAGTCTTACAGGTTCATACGCATTTTAATATTTAATGTTCATATGTACACGAACTTACGCATTCACTTCATAATTATAAAACTTTTTCAGATGAATCCTTTAGAATCGTTGCTAAAGTGGGAGTATATTAAACTTCTTCATGAGAAGGATCGTCAGCATGCAGGACCTGGCCAAGCTTTAGTTTGCCCGAAATTATCTTCTAATCATGTGAAACTTAACAATTCACTAAAAATGCGTGTGCGATTGGCTACTCAAGTACGCTTCTTCATTCTTAAAAAATGGCAATGTCCTCCTAATAAGACGTTCCACGACTCTATGGGAATTTAACATTACGAAATTGATGAATATTCTATCTATATAGGTCTTCAGCAATTCGGTCGCAGGCGGACTACGATTTTTTGAAAAATACGTGCCAGAATTGGATGGGTGTGAGGCTACGGCATCATTTTGTCAATGGATGAATGATATGTTCGACGCTCTTAACAGAAAGCATCCAATTGATGGGGTCCAAATAGGCAATAGAGACTTCAAGGTATGCCGTAAAGTTGCGTTTATACTGTGCATATTTCTTTATAGTACAGGTATAACGGAAATTACATAATATAATATAATCAAATATAAAGAAATTGTTCTAATGAGTTTAAATATGTAAATAGCTTTGAGTTTTGACTATTACATAATCTATGTAAATATTGAATATCCTTGCGGGAAGTCCGCGATGATTAACATTATATACAAATTCATATACATTTTGTTTTAGGTAATTCAAGAATCGCTAGAAAAGTTGGATTTGTGGGAAGACCATGTTCAAAAAGGACGATTATCAAAGGACCTGTTTTTAACGAAACAAACAGCGGAAGGTCTCCGCGTCACAGTGAAGTCAATGTTAGATCTGACCGAATACCTAACGCAGCATTGTGGTTTTCAGTATGTGTTAACGGGTCGAGTGAATCAGGATCCTCTGGAGGTTTGTGTACAAAGCCCATTCAACGTTGAGTTTCCGAAAAATAACATTTTTAATTAATAGGCTGTGTGTGGCGGGGCGGCAATGTGGTAATTTAAATGTGTTATCAATGATGTCTGTGATGTGTGTAATTCAAGCCTCCTAGTTCCAGGGTATCCGATTTTCGTTTCATGCATTTTTCATAGAGTACAATGCATGTGTTTGTTTTTGGATTGTTCACGGCAGAAGTTTTTTGGAACAGTACGGCAGGCGGGTGGTTGTGACGATCACCCTTCGACACCAACGTTTTTGAATATTTTCAAGATCCTTTCTGTGTATAGTGTTTTAAAACCCCCGAAAACCGGGAATTGTTTAATCACTAATGACAGCCTGACAGAGCCTTTGATGACACTTGGGGATCTTAAAACAATATACAATAATCCCGATGCTTCCATTGATCTAGCGAATTCCATTAAGGGGACCGTATGGTCTAGAGCACGAAAATTTCACCTATTTTCACGATTTTTTTTTTGCCTTAAAAAATTTAAAAATCGATGTTTTAACTTTTCGGGTTTATTACTACCTTTATTAAGTATACAAAAAAATTTTTTTTTAATTTTAAAAACAGTGTTTATTATCATATAATTGGCATTGAAGACGACCCTCTCGAAAAATCCGACCCGGACGGTGAAGATCGATCCGAGACTTCTACTCATCTGAAACACAAAATTCAAGAAGATTCTTAATCAGAAAGAGTGCAGTTATGGTCGGGACTAGAACAAATCGAAAAAATTAAAAATTGACAAAATGGCGCGCTTTTGAAAAAAAATTCGTAAAATCGGGTTTTTTTTTCACTAGTTTTTTAGTATAAACAATAAGAAATTATTTAAATAAAATTATGATTGTAGTTCCGACGATAGCCATACATGTTGTGAACAACATATCCAAATTTCAAGTGATTCGGTTGAATAGTTTTTTTGTTTTCACCTGCGCAGTGCCGAAAAAAGTCGTTTCGAGATAAATGAGTTTAAAGTTTGAGGTACAGATATTTTCAAAAATTGAGCAAATTTTGAATACTTACAGTTAATCCGCGATTCCGGCACCATATAGGATTCCTTCGGAATGTTCATAATTCAAGATTTCCTCACTCCTTTCATTTCTTCGAGCTGTCCGAGCCTCTTTGGAGTTGTCCGTGCTCCTACGGTTGGCGCTCGATACTCGCAGCTCGTCTCGGTTTTGCGCTAGTTGCTCCGCTTGTGGCCCGATTGTTATGCCCATGGTCTCCATTATTTTCAATAGGGATGCAAATCCTTCATTGAATATGCAAGCGGAAATGTGAGTGGCAATATCAATGATTTTTTTTCCGGCAAACAGATGTTTCGGCGCAAGGTGCCACACGCAAGCATTGAAACTTTCGTTATTGTTCTGCGTATTACTGCCAATACACCTTTCCAATAAAGTCTCTGCTGTCAATTCTTCATAAATTGGTTTTAATATCTCTTGTGCTTCATCGCACAGAGCAGGTGGGTGCTCGTAGGTGTCTAAAGTACCTGCAGCCTCACTTTGACGCCACTTGCACCACGATTCGGAACCTGGAGGACAGTACGAGTGTTGCGGATTTTCATCTGTTGAAATTTTGTGATAATATGCTGCCCATATTTCACTTCTCATCCCTTCAGTCGAATCTGAATTACGTCTAATTGCTAGACCGTAATAAGTTGACAGCTCTTGCAATAATTTATTCGTCAATTGTTGACGCTTCGGTGTTTTATTTATCGATTTCCGCTGTGTCTTTTTTCCCTCTTCTTTTTCTGTCAATTTCTTTGTTGCTTTCTTTATTTGTGCATGTTTTTTTTTCGCATCAACAGCACGTTTGTACAAACGTTTTTTAACATGCAAAACACATTCTTTTTTGCAAACTAAAAAATCATCCCCGTAAGGCTTTGTGTCCAATAAGGCTTTGAACGTTTTCGTGTCGCGGACCGCTCTCTACCTGCGTTATGGGCTGTAGAAGCTGTAATATTGAGAATTTCCGCATGAAAATTTCACAGTATATTCTTGAGATACTATACTTTCGACATATCGAAAAAAAAAAAAATCGATTTTTTCAAATTTCTAGACCATACGGTCCCCTTAAAGAACGGTTGCAGCAAATTATCAAGCATGAAGAATGGGATTTTAATCAAATCACAGAACATGATTACAGCATGCCGGAGGTAGCCAGCTGCGTTACGTATTGTTTAACTGCTGATTTGATACAACGAATTTGCAATCACGTTAAATGCTTGCAATGGAAAGAGGCTTTGTTGAATTCAAATAACAATTCGATCATTCTTCCCGAAACCGTATTAAATAATTGGCAACGAAGAGATGGGTTGGCACATCCAAACAGTCATTTATACTGCTTTATTACATATTGGAAACAAAGGTTCCAAGTACATTGCCAGTCTCCTTACGTCTTTGAGGACATTTTGTATGATGTTCGTAATTACGATGGTTTAACATTCCCGTGTAAAGCTCACGCTCATGACAACCTCTACCAACTGATACAATATTATATTTCTAAAAGAGTGCAGCAGTACTGTACGCGCATCAATGCAGAACAGAAAAAAGAAAATCAATTGGGTAAGAAAAAAGCAAAATTCTGCAAAACATAAATGTACATTAAGTACATAAATGTACTATTAATTGAATGTATATATAAACATTCATGCAAAAATAAAAAAGTATTTTCATTTTCACGTACTGATGTTTTTTTCTGGCTATATATGTACCTTAAATGCCTATTACCTATTTCCTCTTTCTACATATATATACACAAATATATGTGATATATATCGACCCACACACACACACACACACACACACACACACACACACACACACACACACACACACACACACACACACACACGCACGCACGCACGCACGCACGCACGCACGCACGCACGCGCGCGCGCGCACGCACACACACACACACACACACACACACACACACACACACACACACACATGTACACACAAATATTTTAAAAGTTAATAATGTCAAATTGAACTATTCAATTATGATTCAAATACATCATAAACGCGAATACAGTTTTTCATGGTCATCAAAAATAGACGTATATTCATCTAAAATATTCGATAGAATGGATAGAATCAACATATATATGTATGGCTGTCAGAAGACTACTAGCGCCACGGCGCGGCGAGGACATCTTGCGAACCGCATTTATCTACCAGTGTCAGGGGGCTGGTCTCCACTTTTCCTCACGATGTGTTTGTGTATTTGCTTTTTCCACCGGTAGATTCGTGTCACCACATTTCCCGCCGGTGGGTTTGAATTTCTCACCGATGGGTTTGTGCCACTGCTTTTGAATTTCCCGCCGTTGGGTATGTTTGGATTTGAATTTTCCGCCATTGGGTTTGTGCCACCACATTTGAATTTCCCGCCGTTGGGTTTGTGTCACCAAATTTGAATTTCCCGCCATTGGGCTTATGCCACGGCATTTCAATTTCCCGCCGTTGGGTTTGGTTACCGCATTTCCCGCCAATGGATTTCGTGGCATCGCTTTTGAGTTTCCTGCTGTTCCTAATCGTAAACTTCAACTATCCCGATAGTTAATTTCAACTATGCTGATCGCGGACTGCGGATATCGCGGACTTCGTAAATCTGCATTTGAATTTCTCGTCGATGGTTACGTGTCTCCGCTTTTTCCGCGAGTGGGTTCAAATTTCCCGCCGATGGGTTCGCGTCCCCGCTAAAGGTTCGTGTCTTCGCTAGAGGTTTGTGTCTCTACTAAAGGTTCGAGTCACCACGTTCGAATTTCCCGCCAGTGGGTTCGAATTTCCCGCCGGTGGTTCGTGTCGCCGCTTTCAAATTTCCCGACAATGGCGTTTTTTGTTTAGATCAGTTTGGGGCAGTTTGGGTCGATTCGCATCAGGCTGGGTTTGTTTGCATGGCTGAGTGCGTTTGGGTTCGGTGGAAATCTGCATTACCGATCGTCGGTAAGGTAGCCTCTGTCAGGCTGGGGTTATTTGCATGCTGGGGGCCTATTACGGTTCTCAGATTGGGTGAAAATGACGAAAGTGAGCTGCTCATCCAATTACGGTGAATCTCGCTTGTCGAAAATGCGAGATTATACGCGTGAGTTGACTCGACACAAAATTCTGTGTCGAAAACAGCTCTGCGCATGCGTTGCTTATTTAAAGTGTCGTTCGGGGGTTCGGGCTGCAAGGGTACGAATCAGTGGCATGTCGTAAGTGCAAGAGAGATAGTTGCAAATTCAAAAGTGAATTTTTTTGAGACGATTTAACCAATAACAAAAAATGCTCAAGCAGCAAATTCTTGCCCTCCTCTTGCGTTTGTTAACAAACTTGTTTATAATCGGTCCAACTGTTTTGAAAAATTTCAACTTTTAAAATTGAAAGTGAGGTTAGGTGACTGATTCAACAAACCCTCAAAGCTGTGATGATTTCAATTGTATATCAGTTCAATCTTCATAAAATATAAAGATATTAAAGTTTTGGTGTCATGTAAGGTTTCTTTTTTTTGTATGTCTGATTCTTTTTATATCGAAAAACACCTATATACCGTCGAACAGCCACCTTTTTTCAAAACATCAAACAGCGTGAAAATGTGAGATCCCTAGACCGGAAATACCTAGTGATCTCGCTTTTTCACTTAGGAGATCCATAATAGGGTGAGAATATTCATGTGACATGAAAATGCGAGAAGTGAGCATGCTCACCCGAGAACCGTAATAGGCCCCCAGGGGGCCTATTACGGCCAAGTCGACATGGAGCAACTTTCCACTGTGTCATCTGCCCCGTGTAACTCACAATCGTGTAATTCAGCAGCCGTAGAAAGTACCCTTTATGCCAAGCGCCCAACTGTGTCATCTGCCCACAGTGCTAACTCGAATTCGTAGCCGCTCGACATTTCCCCGACGCTCGCGTATCCCCACTTTTCAACATTCTCCGCGCGACATGCTATCGTGGGTACGTTCGGCTTGCACACTCACAGCGTTCAAAGCGTTTGAAGCATTGAAAGCGTTTGTGCGCGTTCGACTTGGACGAACATGGCGGTAAACGCAACCGTCTCAACGCTCGTGAGCGTTTACGGTGCCAAGTCGAACGTACTTTGAGCGCTTACAGCGCTGAAAGCGTGCAAGCCGAACGTACCCCGTATAAACTCTCGAACTGTAGCAAGTGCCCACTGTGCTAACTACTCAACCGTGTCATCTGCCCCTAGCGTTAACTCGAATTCGTATTAGCCCGACGGTTTCCCGACGCTCACGTATCCCCACTTTTCAACACTCTTCGCGAGGCATGCCATCGTATAAACTCTCCAACTGTAGCAAGAGCCCCCTGTTCCAAACTTCCAACCGTGTCATCTGCCCCTAGCGCTAACTCGAATTCGTAGCAGCTCGACCTTTCCTCGTAATTCGTATATCCCCATTTTCTACACAGACTGTACTCTTCGAGTAGAATCGCCAATACCCGACAAGCATCGCAGCAGCGAGTACATTTTTATAATAAATACAATATATTTATTTACTTAATATATATAAAATGTTATAAACAAGTTGTCAACGATTTCAACAAGCTGTGAAAATTTTTGAAAGTGTTGAAAATTTAAACATGAATATGGCCGGCGTTTATGCATAACCGTTGTAATAGTTCATTACTGAAAAAAAAGGAAAGATTAAGATTTTTTATTTTATAACTTATATTCATATATTATGTATTATATTTCATTATTTAATATATACAAAATGTTATAAACAAGTTGTCAACGGTTTCAACAGGCTGTGAATATTTTTTAAAATGTTGGAAATTAAAACATGGACATGGCCGGTGTTTATGATTGACCGCTATAAGAGTTCATTACTGAAAAAAAGAAAAGATTGAGATTTTCTATTTTGTAACTTATATTTATATATTATATTTATTTAATATATATAAAATGTTATGAACAAGTCACCAACGGTTTCAACAGGCTGTGAATATTTTTTAAAAATATTCAATATTAAAATTGGTTTTTGAACAGCTATCTCGCTCAAAGCTTGTCGTTTTTCTTTTTTTTTTTTTCAAAGCAACTCGAAATTCGAATCTTTGAGATTTTTTCACAGGAATTGATTTTTCTGCCCATCTTTCGATGCGAGCATAGAAAATATGGGTTTTGTGTCGGATGCATACGTTTCGGCATGTTTAAAGTAGATATTTAGCTGCAAACCGTTCCGATTTTTTTCTTTTTTCCATCAGTGCATTATTTTTTTCACGCAATTGTGGGCATCTCCAATAAAGATGGTATATTTTACTTCAATCGACCGTATCGGGGGAACCAATAATGGCGTAAAAACCGAAAGCGCGGTTTTGAGTAAATAGGTGTGAGTATCTTTTTCAACAACTTTCAGTTGCTCATTTCATAATATTTAAAAATGATTTTTCATTGTTTCAGATCTTTTTAAAAAAGAAATAAGCCATGATTCTGTGCAAAAAAATGGAACATCCGTCTTTGCGTTGTTTAAAACCCCGCAGTTATCGAATAAAGCGTGCAAATAGCGAGGCCCTCGAATTCCCTTTCAGCAATGGTCGAATATGACGCTTCTTTTTAAGTAAGTTCAAATCTTTTCTGTTCAATATTCTTCCAATTTCTAAATAATATTCGAATTCTTGACTATTCGAAAATGGATAAAAAAAAATATCGAACAGAATTAGTAAAACCATTCATCGAAAAACGAAAGGTTTATTAAAAACAAAATTAAGGAAAAAATATTTAATTGACAATATTTATTCAATCTCTTCAGGTCGTGTAAAAATCGGAGCAAAATTAAGGATTCGAGATAATCTGTAGTTATGCATTGCGTTATATGTATGCTCCTTTTCTAAATAAATTGGTTGTAACATTTCGAAAAACGGAGAAAAACTTTTTTCGGATGCTGCACAGTCGATTTCAAGTGATTTGAAGCCATGTTTAAAATTATAGCAATCGTATAGGAATAAAAAGGCAGACGGAATATGGCCTTTTTAAGTGTTCCTTACAAAAGATTCGGGGCAATGAGTTTTTTTGAGTCTCAATTTTTTTTTTTAAACTCAATATAATGAGTATCCGAAGAACCTTACAGAAGTAAGAACTAAGAAGTAAGGAGCTTTCCAAAAGTGCCCGTAACCCGTAGCCGCGTTTTTATGCTTTGCGTGATCCCATCCCAGCGTATATTTCCCCCTGAGTACCAAACCGCTGAAATTGCGGAAGGATACGATTCGATATTTAAATAAATTATAACTCTTGAAGGATGTGATAAAAATCTAAAAATTGGTGTGAATATTCCTTCGATGCGGTATTATTTTTAAAAAAATTTCAGAAAATAAATAAATGGTCGAGGTCACGGCTGCTCGAAATGGCATGGAGTTCCTTATTTATACATGTTTAACATATCTTGACCATTTATTTGGGCGACGCAAATATCTGAATGTGAAGTTTTAGTTTAGTAAATGAATCAAACTAGCTTCGTAAGTGTTTTGGGAATCTTGTTATCATATTAATTGGGCGAAAATAGCCTTGGACGCGAATGACTCGAGTTAGGATAAATGAGGTGCCAAAAAAATATTGATGCTAGCTGCAAGGGTGTAACGTAAAGGGATAATGGATTCATGAATGAAGCATTAATCATATTGCATTTCTGTTTAACTTAATATTTTAATATTGAATATTTTTAGAAATATTCACAGCCTGTTGAAACCATTGGTGACTTGTTCATAACATTTTATATATATATAAATGTAATATATAAATATAAGTTACAAAATAGAAAATCTCAATCTTTTCTTTTTTTCAGTAATGAACACTTATAGCGGTCGTGCATAAACACCGGCCATGTTTATGTTTTAATTTCCAACGTTTTCAAAAATATTCACAGCTTGTTGAAATCGTTGACAACTTGTTTATAACATTTTGTATATATTAAATAATGAAATTTTAAATAAATAAATATTCAAATATAATATATAATATATGAATATAAGTTATAAAATAAAAAATCTTAATCTTTTCTTTTTTTTCAGTAATAACCTATTACAGTGGTTGTGCATAAACGCCGGCTATATTCATGTTTAAATTTTCAACACTTTCAAAAATTTTCACAGCCTGTTGAAATCGTTGACAACTTGTTTATAACATTTTATATATATTAAATAAATAAATCTATTATATTTATTATAAAAATGTACTCACTGCTGCGATGCTTGTCGGGTATCGGCGATTCTACTTGAAGAGTACAGCCTGTGTAGAAAATGGGGATATACGAATTACGAGGAAAGGTCGAGCTGCTACGAATTCGAGTTAGCGCTAGGGGCAGATGACACGGTTGGAAGTTTGGAACAGGGGGCACTTGCTACAGTTGGAGAATTTATACGATGGCATGCATCGCGACGAGTGTTGAAAAGTGGGGATACGCGAGCGTCGGGGAACCGTCGGGCTAATACGAATTCGAGTTAACGCTAGGGGCAGATGACACGGTTGGGTAGTTAGCACAGTGAAAACTTCCTACAGTTCGAGAGTTTATACGATAACATGTCGCGCGGAGAATGTGGAAAAGTGGGGATACGCGAGCGTCGGGGAAATGTCGAGCGGTTACGAATTCGCGTTAGCACCAGATGACACAGTTGGGCGCTTGGCACAAAGGATACTTTCTACGGCTGGAGAATTACACGATTGTGAGTTACACGGGGCAGATGACACAGTGGAAAGTTGCTCCATGTGGACTTGACACCCTGCCCTCTATTACTGCCCACAATTTTTTTGCAGCTTGGGCACAATAAATAAACAATAGAAAAATTAGTTGTAAAATTTTTTTTTCTTATTATTGTTTCTTTTATCGTACTTTTTTCGATTTGCCTGACAGATATTGCGAAAACTCGCGTGGGTTTGATTGATTCGCGAATTTATGTATTCCTCCACTTTTACACAACAATAACCAATAGAATACAACGCGTGACGAAAAATTTCAAGAGGGCTTTTTCGTAGCAAATTTACCCCATTACACAATAAGGGTTGAAAAAATAGTGTCCGACCCCTTTTTGTCTAAAAAATCATCGTTTTAATGAAAAAAAAAACAACGAAAAAAAAGTTCATATACCGATATCATAAACAATCGGGACACTAAAAAATTTATCGGGGCCGTTAAATGTTGTTTTGCTGCTTCAGGATGGACTCATGATTTTTTTCAGAGCGATCGCGTTACAATAACCTACCAAAAAATTACGTTGTTTAAAATCGTGAAGGTGACGGAAACTTGGGAACACCGCTACGGCGTAGTCCGAATTTAGCGATGCATATCTTAATTAATATTGATTTTTTCGTCAAAATGCCTAAATACCGTTTTGTAGGAAATATTATCGTCTACAAAAAACGAATTAATAATTTTTTTCAGAACCCGCGCCGTTTCACTGATATTCGCGAAATATTTAAAAAGAACGTGTTTTCGCGATGGTTTTTCGCCTATTGTTTAATATAACACAACTACATAGATGGCACAAAAGTTTTGGTTGTATATAATCACAATCTGAAGCGATTGGCACCAGTCGTAACCCTCTTGGATTTCTTAAGAAGTTAAATGCTCTATTGACTGGCCTGAGCAGGCTGTAAAAATTTGTTTAGAATGCCCAAATTTTAGAATTACTTTTTCATCAAATACTAACTTCTTTCGTTACAATACCAAGAACAAAAATCAACGTTTCAGTATCATTTTAACCGAAATTTAAAAAAAGATATCACTAAGTAACTGGGACGATCTCTGAAATTTCTTTTAGAATGTTCAAATTTTAGGAAAATTACTTTGTCGTCCAGTGCTACTAATATCTTTTGTTGTAACACCGAAAAATCGATAGTTTTATGTCATGACTTGAAGCCAGAATTGCAAAAAATATCGAAAGGTTACTTGAACGACGACCTCTAAAAAGATTTTTAAGCTCCCACATTTTGGGAGAATACCTCTTTAATTAAATATTAACATGTCTCTTGAGCCCAAGAAAAACAAAAAAATATCAATTTTATTTGCATCACCCTAGTAAATATACTCGAAATACGTACACAAAAACATAAGAGAGCAGAGACGCTTTTAAGATTCCGTAATATATTTTGAGATCTCTATGAGTATAAAATGTGCGTTGAAGAATATAGTGAGGAAGAGAGCATATATTTCTATAGTTAAACAACCTTGCCAGCGTGCACGCAATATACATGTAAACTATTTATAACATTTTTCTCGTCTCTCTCTCCGCATATCTTTGGAAGATCTTTCATCGTCATTCTATGTTTCGTGTTTTATTATTATTTGAAATACTCAAAAACGTCATTATTACGTTCGGGTTTCATGTAAAATTTAGGAACGTCGATCTATATATGTATGTGTATCAACATCTTAATTATTCCAATTATTTAATAGTGATCATTCTCAACGAAGCTATTATTTATGGTACATAAATTTCAATTTTAATATTTATTCAAATAGTCGCAAAGATGAATGCAGTAGAAAAAGTAATGGAAAATCCTCTGTAACTCAAGCTCTCTTTATCTTGAAGAGTTTTGCTTTCCCCGTGAGCTTCGACTTACAAAAGTTTGAGCGTCTTATTGTTTGTTTCACCGAAAATTCTTGCAGCAGGTCAAATACTATCGAGTCCGGAATTTTTTCGAAACAAAACACATATTTTATGAATTTTAAAATTGTTTTTTTTTCACTCTCCAAATTTATCGAATTTCGTCGTATTATTATATTTGACCTATCAAATATAGTTACAATGGTTACAGTATCGATGTAGAAGAGGAAAATTTTTCGTTGTTGAATTGATTATTATTTGAGATATATATAGATTATGAGGATTTTCCAGTGTCCCCAAAATGGTGATGCAAGTTTGCGTAGAAATTGACATTTATAAACACATTATGTTCTCTCTCTCTCTCTCTCTGTTCTGGGGTGAAATAAGCATAACCTTAGAATGTTTTTGTACGATCTGGAGGGTGGCGGAAATGTGAGAAACGAGACAGAAATTGTCTGACAAATATATCAGTCCAACGCCACACGCGAGATTGAGCGCGATACTCCGAAAAGTAAACCTTTCTAATTCGAATTTTTCTATTTTTTTCCGGATACGGATTTCTCGAATTTTCATACTAAAGTGCTTTCAAGACGTGATGGGTGAAATTTTTTTAATGCAGATGAAAAATATGTATACCAATTGGGTTGGACGGGTCATTATTTATTTAAAATGATTGAATTTTGGCGTGAAATTGAAAAACTGAATTTTTTTCAAAAAATGTTTATTTTATGAAAATGAAATTTTATCTCGAATTTCCACTGTCGACAACAGAACAACTTGTTTAATAACCCCGTGGAATTTACAGTTTTGTAAATTTGTTAATATTTCAAGTATTTGTTTTGTTTTGATTTTTTTTTCGGCGTAAAATTGCAATAATGCAGCGAGTGCTCAGTTTTCAAATAGCTCGCGGTTTCGGTGAAACGAACGAATTCGTAACAAAAAGTATGTGCTTCTCGTTTTTATTTTCCGTTGGTTTTTTGTGTTTCTTGTGCGGTTTTTTGACAGGTCGTTTTGCTGCTGGACGCGCTGTCGATTTAAGAGCTGAAAAAACGAGACTTCAGCTTGCCGGGAATGGACTTGAGGGCAATGAATACCTTCGAGAATTTCTCGTTCAAAAAATTCATGAAAATTTAATTACCACAAATTATTCCACGTACGGCATCATCATAAATCTTTCGAGCTCATATTGTCTATTATTTACTTCCATTTTTGTGAAATTCTACATTTTTTTTTCGACACAGCTATCGTCCAGATGAGGAAGATTTTCGAAGGATCAGCAGAGAAGCCCTTATGCATCTCCAATTGTTTCATCATGTTGAGGAAAATAAATCTTGCATCGGGGCGACACTTCGCGGTTCTCGTGAACCTGGTGAGCCACGCTGTAAAAAATTTCCGTATGAAAATTAATACACATGTATAGGAAGTTTTTACGCAGATACCATACATGAAAATTCAGATACGCTGAGGAAAATTGAGAGACGCGGTATTTTAATGATACGAGCACTGTTCAGTAAAATTAATATATTTGTGCATTTGAAAAATCATATACATGTAAAAAATGTTGACTTTGTGCATATTAAAAACACGAAACATCAACTAATATTACTATACAGGTATATTAAAGTTCATGTTACCAGCATAGTAATTTTCAGATTCAAGATTACTAAATTTCAGGCACCGTATAACGTTTTCGCATTACATATGTCTACGATATTTCTAGAAATGTATCATAAA
Source organism: Rhimphoctona megacephalus (assembly GCA_963989365.1). Lineage (NCBI taxonomy): Eukaryota > Metazoa > Arthropoda > Insecta > Hymenoptera > Ichneumonidae > Rhimphoctona > Rhimphoctona megacephalus. The sequence continues at coordinate 16,172,672 of OZ022416.1, forward strand.
ATATGGTGATCCTTTTTGAATATTAATATACGAATGAATATTAAATAAAATCAGCTATTATGAGATTTAAGGGGAATACATTAAGTGCTGTACTATTGGGTTCGATTTCTTAAAGTTGAAGGTCAAAATCATGCAGACATCTCATGAAATTAGTTAGAGTGACTTATCACCACTTGATGCCGTGGCAATCAAGTCGAGCAATTGTCGCCATAAAAATTTTTATTACAATCTCAACATCTTGTGTTAAGTTTGGTGCTTACCATTTTCATGTTTTACACAATTTTCTTAGACTCGAGCGACTTGTATATATCCTCGTCCGAAGCACATGCCGCCTATGAGAAAGTCGACGCTCTGCGCCACGCGGTGGCCAAAGCACGAAGCACGGTGCCCACAGAGCGTTACGAATTTCCTACACTTGTGTATTAATTTTAATATTGAGATTCTTATAATTAATACATAGGCAAATGAATTTTAATACACGGATTTTTTTTTTATACTGCAGGGTATATTAATTTTCATTCCCATTTTTATACCGTATTTTTAAGAGATAGAGTTATGATGGGAAATAACATGTATCGTATTATTAACATTCATGTGTATCTTATTTTTCAGTCAACTGTAAAGAAAAGTGAAGATCATACTGTAATTTTAATACATTGTTCGTAGTAGATGTATTCATATACATTTGTATTAATTATCAACCAAACATATGGTTTATTTCAATGCATGTCCACAAAATTTTCAGATTTCATATGAATATTCAATGTTATGCATCGTAAATTCCACATCAGTAACCAAAATTTATGTTCATATTTCAATTTTGGCATACGAGTGCAATAATTTTCATTTCATACACCCGGTTTGTAAATTTCATTTACCGTTGTATTGTAAAAGTATTGTAAATTTCATATATTTTTTAACAGTGTGCAGTTATGCACGACTGAAAATAATGGAAGCAATTGTTTATTTTTTAATAATTAATAGAGAATTGAAATAAATTTGAATCGTGAATGGGAACATGAACAATGAATTTGTGGAATCGTTGACATCCTAACGGATCAGTGAGTCCCTAAAAAAAAAGTCCTATTTGGGACTCGACTCTTCCCACACACAAGTGACAAAGTCCAAATTGAGTCCCACTACATGGCAGTGCTTTTCCCTCGCTCGGTGTGAACCGGGCGTGGCGTCATGAGTTCCAAATAGGGAATTTTTTTAGAGGTGAAAACTCAAAAAAAAGTGCCTATTTGGAACTTCTTCGAGCGAGGCAACCGGAATAAGCAATTCCCTATTTTTTACGTATTCTGTACGACCCCGTCTTTTCAGACGGTTACAGAGTGTTACGGCACCGGCAATTAATGCCCCCACCCGGCGAATGATGCGTGCTCGCGAAAACGCTTGACTCATCTGCGCCACGCTGTGGCCGGAGCGAGGAGCAAAGAAGAAGTCCCAAATTGGGGCTCGGAGTCTCAGTTTGGGACGCATGACGTCACGTTCGGTTCACACCGAGTGAGAGGAAAAAAGTCCCATTTGGGACTCAATTTGGGGTCACTCTTTTCGACTTAAGTACCGAATCTCAAATGGGACCGTTTTTGGGTCTCGCTGATCCGTTAGCGCAACGAATCAAGAAATTCGAATTCAATGAAAAAAATAATGAACATTTATATAGATAGACACGTGGTGTTATCGGGTTCCGGTGAAGGAGTCACAATCATCGTAGAATTGTCAAAAGCCCTGAAGTCCTTGAAAGAGAATTATGACTGGAATCCCCGTCGGACGATAAAATTCATTATATCTCTGGAATCCAGCGATGCTTGTCACACTTTATTAAAGGATTACGTTCGTGCCAAAGTAGTCTCTTACATAGAGCTCAATATAGAATCAATTTCAGGTGCGAATCGAATCGATTATTTTTTCAAAAGCACCTGCAGGGTGAAGAAAATGAAAAGTTTCATTTTTATTATTACAGCAAGTGGATACTTCGTAACAACCGGTTCAGATATAGTACAGTCGAATATATTGCAAGCGGCCAATCGAATCAGGAATCCGAGTGACAAATATCAACTTGGCAAGGATCCAATGACAATAGAGACATGCAGAGAAATTATTTGTACGGGATTTCTTCCACGACTGAGACTCGATATACCAAATGCAGTTGTAACCTTCGTGGTACACTTTAACTTCCTATTTAACTTGAAATATTTGTATTTTCATATGATAACGTTTGATACGATGAAAATTCATTGATTTCAGAGGTCCCAAAACTCATCGAACGATGATAACAGTACAAATATAATAAAAAACTATCGTACAGCTATCGGTGAAATAATTGGCACGAGCGTGTGGCGATTATCGGAAATGACACTTTTCAAGTGGAATCCCAGTGAAGATAACAAAATTCTTATTGGGGTTCTTCGATCTTTCAATTCCTCCGATGAGTTGGGTAAAACCATAGAGACTACCGTCAATGAGATTGACAAAAACACGCGCAATATCGCAATTTTTAATAAAAAAATCGATGAAATGGAAACAATGTTATCATTGGAAGTTCGTATGGCCAATGATTTGTCGATACAAGTCCGACGTTTGTTGCTTTGTAATGACGAAAATTCATGTTCGAGAACCGATTTACGGATGCTCGAAAAATTGACCGTCGAATCGACAAGCGCAATTGACAAGTATCTTCGTGCATTGACCTCGTGTTACGAAGCTGCAAATCAACTTTTGCAAGAAGACGTTGTTACGTGATGCTCCAACGTTCAATTTTACGAATCTTTTATTATATTCCGCTGTTGAAATTTACTGTCAAATAAAATGAAAATGTCGCAATTTAAACCCCTCGGAAATTAAAATTCATTGCCTTTTTTTTATTGATTTACATCAAATCATAATTTATCTTAAAAAAGAACTTAGCATTATTAGTCTCTGTACAGATATCGTAATTTCTCTGTTTATAACACAACAAACAATTCAAATGAAACCTCATTTCAAAAATCGAGCAAAGATTTTATGAAAACATACAGTCCGATTGGATCTGGAAACGATTGAACGAACAATTTTTCTCCTTTTATCATTCTTTAGGGAACATTGAGAAATTTTTTTTTCTTTCTATAAATTATTCATTCATCCGGACACGTGACTCAGAGCTCTGTAGCCCAATTCTCTCTCGAATTGTTCCGGATTTATCGATCCTTGTATGGCTTGGCAGTTGGGATTGAAGACCGAATAAGCACTGATTTCGCCTCGCTTCTTAGGGCCCGATCTTGTATTCTTCCATATGAATATCAGAGCAGTTATAACAAAATATACAGCGCCAAATTCGTACTGTACGGCTATCGCGTAAACAGTTGCCCATAGAAGAAAATACAGCAGGTATGTCACTTGTTTGAGAATTGGATTTTCAGGCGGCGTTATGTCCATGCTCTCCTCCGAGCATATACTCTCAAGCTCATCCTTGTCCTGTAATCTTTCAATCCTTAGCGTTAAAGTACTATAATTACCTAATTAAAATTGCGAAAGAACCAAAAATTTAATTGAAAACAAATCACCGAGATACACAAAGTTTACAAGGTTGTTGTTAAATTCCGCATAGAGATTAGCATCGTTGGAAGAAAATATTATTGCATTCCAACAATGCGGACTTGCATTTTATTATAAAACGCTTTATTGACAAACGTGTTGCAACCGTGACATTTTGATAATAGAAATTTTTTTTCGGTACATTGTAATATTCTTGAAATGAACAATATTCTAGGAACTTTTGGAAATGATTCTAACATCGGATAAAAGTCAATAAACTTTCTCAATGTTTGGTCCAAATGTAATTTTTCAAAAAATACACGTCAAAATGCTTACCTCCGTTGATCTGACGTCAACAGCTCTTTCGGTCCACAACATTGCACCTTTCAGAGAATTTTTTGCTCCCTCCATCATCGCTTCGCGACGCTTTTTCGATCTGTAAGCTTCGAGCTTCGACTCCATTTAAAAATTGCACATTCTTTCGTCCTTTCTAAAATGATAGTTTCGCCGCGATTTCACGAGCATTGCGATTTCACGTATATTTTTTGTAGATAAATCGCATAATAGGCTCTTTCTCTCGCACTCATATGGACACGTATAAAATTTCTTATCACTTTATGGCAAGTGTTGTCCTCGTTTCTTTGTCAACTATTTCTTTATTGCGACCCTGAACCCCACCTCACAAATTATTTTTTTACAAAGCCAGGGAGACTAGAGAGAAGGAGTGGACACAGCATAGGAAAATAAGTGGTAAGGGCGTCCTCAAAATCCCGTCCTGAATTAGTTCTCCGCTCTGCCACCAGTATCGCATGGGCCGGAAAGATCGTAACTATAGTAATAAAATTAGTTCATATGATGAAAGAGACCGTTCTTTCGCGCTTGCGCAGTCTGATCTCAATATACGTATAGGTATAATCTTTCCGATCACAGCGCTGCCCGTTTAGAGCTATATAAAATTAGCCGCTCGATTTTGACTTTTGCATTTTTTTTAAATTTATAATGATTGTTTGTCGATAGTTTGTGATTGTTTGATTAATTAAAACGTTTGTTTGATCATATTTTTTATCAAACAAACGAAACAAAAAAGGGGGTTAAGTTAGCCGCAAATTTTTGAAATTTTGTCTAATTTGATTTTTTCAAACGCCAATCGATTTCGAATCGTTTGTTTGAAACAAATAATATTATTTGAAGGTTTGTTTGATTGTTGTTTTTCCAAAAAATGAATAAATAAAATATTGGATCGTTGTAGCTTTTACACTAGATTCTAATATAACCTCGAGCATATTGGCCGAAGCGGTTGAGTTTACTTTTCAGAGCAATCATGATCTCGATTGTGTATAAAAAATGTGTACATCTATTCGATTTAAAAACATTGAATTATTTATAATACCAGGCTAGCAATAAAATTAGGCTGTGTCTAGTCGTCCGGACACCCGGACAAATACGCGTCCGGTATTCGTCCGGATATTTGTCCAAAATGAGGTTATTTTTTTTTTCAATTAATTTTTTTATAGTATGATGGTATATTGAAACTCCCTCCGAAAATACACCTCGCAGCTATAAATGTCCGGACGAATAATCGCACGTAATTCGTCCGGATATACAATTTATAATAATTTTCGTATATCCGAACGAATAATCATACAGAATTCATCCGGGTATATAATGAATTACGTATCGACGAACGATTTCCAAGAGTTCTAATATGTATCCGGACGACTAATCGTACGTAATTCATACGGATACATAAGAAATAAAGGTATTTGCATGTATCCGGACGAGTAATTCGTCCGGAAATACAATTTATAATGGTTTAATTCCGTATAGTATATCCGGACGAATACTCACAGGTAATTCATCCGAATATACAATTTCTGATAGTTGTTATATATGCTCCGCAATTAGTAGGCAAATTCAATAATAAGGATAATAATAATAATAATCCTGAATAAGTTAGTCTCATGCTAAATTTTTTTATGAAAATGAAAATGAAGAAACGAGGAAACGACAAATAGATGCGAGTTTACTGTCATGAGTTCCCGTACGGTTAAAATACGAGAACTTTGCTAAAAATAAACAAAATAATACTTTCGTATTAAATTCTTAAAATAAAACTGCCTCTGTCGCAAACAATTTTGCTCGAAATCGCGAATGATTGATTTATATGCACAATTCCATGTGTTTACATGGCTGTCAAAATACGTAAGGCGCCATGATAGCCAGTACATTTTGTCTCAACTGACTATTACTATATTTATCAAGCACTCTTAGCGAGGGCGCCGCCGTGGTGAAATGTTGAACTACCTATTTTTCACATTTTATGGACGTTTTTTCGACCTTCTCTCCTATAGAGATGATGGGTACTGGATTAGATAATCCGGCTACGCATTGCGTAGCGGAAAAGATTGGTTAAGGATTATGCGCAGGGAGACTAGAGAGAAGGAGTGAACACAGCATAGGAAAATAAGTAGTAACGGCGTCCTCAAAATCCGGTCTTGAATTAGTTCTTAGCTGTGCCACCAGGTGTACAGATCCTACACGTATAGTAATAAAATTAGTCCACACGGTGAAAGTGACCGTTTCGCGCTTGTGCAATAGAAAAAAAAGTCTCTAACCCAAATCCCAGTACATTGGACAGGATATTGGAGGTTAAAAAAAAAGACTATTTATTGTCTTCGGTGCGTGGTTTCGTCTCATGTGTGAAACGGTTAAATTTTGCAAACAACATTTTGTGTCGACAATCTCAGATTGTTACATGCATTGATCCGGAATTCCGACCACCTTTCAAGTTTGGCAGATTTTTTCATGTGGTGTTTTCTATGATACCCGCGTCGTTTTTATGCTGAATAAAAAAAATTTAATGTCATCAGTATTTATGACATAAAAACGGAAATGTGCCATTGAGCCAGATAAACATAACTTTATTTCCAGTATTCACAAAATCAATGATAAAAAAAAAATTGTACTGATGGGTCTGGTAGAATAAAACAATATCAAATGTTTACATTTCATTTCCTTCCAAGATCGAAGCTCAGTACATTAATAAAAAAAAATTTTTGTACACGTAAACTCCCTGACGTAAACATAGGCACTGCACGTATTTTGAAAAATCGAGGTTAGGAAATAAGTAGTAACAGTATGTCTGATCTAATAGGATTTGTACCGATACAGCGCCGCCGCTTCAGGCCGGGATTTCGTGTACATTTCTAAAGCACGCTGTGTCCACTCCTTTACTCTAGTCTCCCTGATTATGCGTTTCGTCTCAGGTACAGCGGCAGACTTATCAGTAGACGTAAAAGAGAGAAAAAAAGTGTTTCCGACGTTAAAAACCTCGCGTGTGATAATTCGCCGAAATATTATATTTAATATGATTGCAACCAAAAAATAAAGCACTAAGTTTATAATAAACAATATTTTGTGTGGACTAAAGTTATTAAACCCCCATAAACCTGGAGCATCCAGAAGTTCACGCTACAGCCGCAACGCGGCTAAAAATCATAAAGCAGTTCGCGTTAACGGTTACTCAGGCTAGGATTTGAATATAATACACGTTCCCCTAAAACCTCACACATCCTTAAACAGCGTCTAGGGCAGGGTATAGTTCGCTTCGGCAGCCCTGCAGGCTACCACTGTACCAGAGACGAAACGCCACACAATCCTAAACGAATCTTTTTCCGCTACGGAATGCGTAGCAGGATTTCCTTACCTATACAGCCTATCACAATCTACCTTACCAACCGCAGAACCTCGCTATTCTTCAAATTTACAAACTCGTAGAATCCGACTTCAATGAAGAATCACGTCTTTCTCTGACTAACTTCATCCTGGTTAACACATAATACAATAATATTTCTTATAAACCGGATGTGTGACACACAAGCAGTTTTCAAATGGTGCCTTACAAATGACAAAGTCGTTAACCACGAAATAATGCGAATAAATTCAATTATTCGTCATCATCTTTAATTTAGAGTCAAAGTTTGACCAGCTTTAAATCTTTGAAGCTTTCTGAAGAAGGATGATTCGATGTTGGCCGAGCGTTGCAAAATTGTACGAACCTCATGAAATTTGCGAAAATAGGGTAACGTTCGTAAACGTCAAGTTGAAATATTGTATCAACGAGGATTTTACTGTGAATTATAGTCTTCAGGAGCAAGTAAATTGAATTTCATGTTTGTAACACGACAATTAGTATCGTTATGATTAAATTCTTCGCCAAAATTATACAATATATCATTAATTGTTAATTGCATAGTTCAAATCTTCGACGAGAGATTGGATCGGTATATTTCCACGAAATTGGTTAAATCTCCAACAATATTTGACCTTCGAGTATACTCTTTTTTCACCCCCTAATGCTGAAGATTTACAACATAGGACTGTTACATTTCCACGTATTTTTCATCGTGAGGTAAACGAGATGGAAATATGAAAATTAAATATACAATTGATAATGACTAAAATTATGTTTATCCATAACGATAAACTTATATCATAGTCTCCGAAATATTGGAATAAATTATATTCTGTTTATAGAACACAATCGGTCTATTTGTTCAAGACCAAAACTTTTCTTATTTTTAAATTTCAATTTTTTAATTCTTCCATTTTGCGTCATTAAAAAAAAAAAAAAAAAAAAAATTTACTCAAATTTGTTACAATTTGTCGAATGCAAGAAAAGTAATAAATTTGATTAAATGTAAAAAAAAACGATACATTATTAATGTAAATTAATTAAATTTGAGATTTAATTTGACTCTAATTAAATCGAAAACATCTGAAATTTTAATTAATAATTAAAACCTTCATTTCTTAGGGAACCAAACAAATAATTCCCTATCGTTATTGTAGGCTTTGCTGAGTACGGATTATCAACTCGTTTACGTCAGCAAAGAAATACAAATTATGGCTACTAGTTCCTACTTTCGTTTCACGCCATCGCTTAGTAATGAAATGAAATATTGCCCTGCCACAAAGTCCCATGATGCCCCCACAGAAGATGTCGATTCAATTATTGACATCTGTGCTGGCGATAGAAATTCACTACCGTCGCTCAAAAATCACGACCACGGAATGTCTCTGAAAATTATGAAAAATAAAAACGAAAATACCACCAATCGATTGCAACCGACATGTCGATATTGTCATCGACAAATATGTGGATTGAAAATTGATGCTCTCCGTGTGAGTGTCGTTATTTATTTTTCTGTTTCTCCCACATTTTATTCAATTATTAAAAAATTGATCATTCCAAGACAATGAAATAAAAACATTTTTTTAATCACAAAAATCGATTTAATAAGAATTAAAACTACGTCATTATCCATATTATATTCACTCAAGTTTGAAAAAAAATTATTTTTATCTATAGGTGGAAAAAAAATTGGGTTTATTAAAATTTTGGTGTTATTTGTGGAATTGTGATAAAAATAATTTATTCGTCACGAAAAAGTTTCGATCGATATGTTTGTGTAACAAACTGAAGCTATTGCGAAAATGCGGGTCATCTATTATTAAAGATCGATTGCAGGGGGATTTGTTGGCCTCCTTCAGCGATTCGCTCCTCGATCGAGTTCGAAGACTCGAGAGAGATTTGAGCTGGGCCGAGACGAATTTGAAAAATGTGAAAAATTCACGAGACAACATTGAAAAACGTTTACAAGCTTACGAAAATTTTGTTGCTGAAATGTTGAGCTCCGTTGGCGATCGTGGAGGTGTTCAGTTTACCGATGAAAAAGGGAATAAAGTATTGAATAAAAATAAATATGCATGCACTTGAGAAAAAAAGATGATAGTTAACATAGTTAACATAGTTATAAACATATATATAATATATATATAATATATTATAATATATTATAATATATATATATATATAATTATATATATATATATATATATATATATATATATATATATATATATATATATATATATATATATATATATATATATATATATATATATATATATATATATATATATATATATATATATATATATATATATATATATATATATTATATAATATATATATAACATATATATAATATAGTTATAAACATAGTTAAGAAATCATGTTTTTTAAGGTTGCTCTTCGTCGGGTGAACGAAGATAAAACTTCAAAATTGGAGAACAACAGAAAAAATGAGACCTTAGAGAAGGAAATTGTTATATTAAAAAACATAATTGAAAAACAGCAAAAAACAATTGACGATTTGATCGAACAAAGGAATTTTTATATTACGAGTAGAGATGGCGTAAAACTCGTCGATCGCGAAATTCAAACGAACTCACCTCCGGATACGATCGTATCTCTACAACATGATAATAAATCCGATGAAAAATTGAAATCGAATGATAAAAAAATTGTTGCCACAGCAGGAAAATCGAAAAACAAAGAAACCTGCTCGAATATTGTATCAAGTGTGGCAATTAACGAAGATTGTACTTTAAAACTTCCCGCCGAAGGAAATAATGAATCTTGGAAACGTTTGATGGAACCGAGAGTACTGAAAATTCAGAAACCGTCGGGAATTTTGGTGCAGGGAAAAAACGTGAAATTTGCTATTGTCAGGTATTTTTGAACTAGTGAAAATCTCTTAATTCTTTTCCGAAAAATGTATTATTGATTTTTGTTATCGTTTAACCTAAACGTTTAATATCAAAAGCAGGCGATTCGAACAAATGTAAATAAAAGTGAGAAAAAGGGAATGATGAAAAAAAATCATAATTAACAAATAATATCTCATTGAAGAATAGTAATTTAATTGTCGTTTAAGTGTGTAATTAATGATTAAATTAGATCGAACACTTTCTATATTAACAAAATTCCAGATTATTATGAGAAAAATACGAGATCTGGAAAAAAAAACAACACGTTTCCTCGGAACACGCTCGAGTAATCAACCCTCGACTCATTATTTTCATCCGTTTCGACCCAATGGTCCAAAAAAATCTCATGTCAATATATTGTGATGCAATATTTGTGACAATAAATAACGATAAAATAATGCGTATAGAAACACTTGTAATTTTGAAGTGTCAATTTGATCGATCGTTCTCGAAACCTTCGATCGTTGATCCATCCGTTGCTCCTAATTCGTAGAGTCTATCTTTTCTCATCTTCTTTTTCTCTCGGGCTCTTGTTCGCGAGGAAAACATTATCGATCGAGTGCCAAATTCTCGGATACCAATCCAGGGTCCCAGTTAGCTCTAAATTCATCGAAAATCCCGATCTGTCGGTGCTACCAGCGAGCGAGGGCGACTGCGCCAAAATCGGCTTACCAACATTACCGTCAATACGCATGTAAAATTAGTAAACCTATGTGTATGAAAGAGAAAGACTGACAGAGAGAGAGACGACGACGACGACGACGACGACGATGACGACGAAGAGTGCATAGAAGTTTCTCTCCAAGTCAGTATATTTTTAGTTATACCTCGGAAGCTGGAAAGCAGCCAGTAAAATTGTTTCGTCTGTATAGAGAGGCCTCTGGGTAAAACTAAGCCACATGAGTGAATTCAACAACCAACTCGAAATCGACAGCTGGAAAAAACGTGATTTACGACGAAATTTCAAATCAATTTTGTGAGTTTCGAGTTTTTCTCTGTCTCTCTTTCTCGTTCTTCCTCTTAATGTTTCTGCTTTTCATTCTGCCTTTTCTCGTTCGCGTAAAGAGTGTTTGTGTAATTTTCCACCAACCTCGTGATGCTGCTGATTTCTGTCTGAAATGATCGAAAACAAGTTGGATATTCGTTAAAAAATATCGCAATTTCTAGATTTTTTCATGGAAAAGACCATTTTTTTTATATCGAAGAACTGATGCCATTTCTAGATCTGTAGCCCCCTTAGGTCGACCAAATATCCGCACACTTTTCACACATTTTCAAACCAATTTCGAATCATCAAATCACTTTGATTTTTTTCACAGAACAATTTGCATGTATTCAATTGAGATTTTCAAAAGAAATTCATCGTTAATGTACCGTTTGAGCAAAATTAGTCGTTAAATAAATAAAATGTCAAAAATTCTTAAATAACAACGAAATCAAAGTTTCGATATTTAGTTGGTATGTATAAAAAAAAATAATAAATAACCCCAATGTTGTCCCATGAAGAATTTCGATAATCGGGTGATTCACAGTGATTCGAAATAAAATGAGGTTCATCGCGATACATCCTCTTATAATTTCCGTGTACATATAAAATCGTCACATTCGTCTAGTCATTTTTTATTTTTGTTCTAAAGAGAATGAGAATTTTCGGAAGTTGATGCATCATTGAACCAAGCTTCCACGTGTCAATTTGGCAATAAATAAAAAAAAACTCTTCCGTCTGATGAGAAAGAAAAAAAATTGAAAAATGTTCAAGTGAAATTTTGTATCTACGAATAAAAATTCTTGGTAAAAAATAATTGACGAAATCCTTGAGAATTTTGAGGCTTTGTGTTATTAATAGTTTTCCATTGAAGAGCGCGGACATGCCTCTTGTGACGTCATTAGCGAGCAGCACGTTTCGAAAATGAAAAACACATAATTTTGAGATCGAGGTAAATATATATGAAAAAATGAACACGTGCTCGGTAATGAAATATATATGAATATTTTTATCAAGGCCGCACTTTGAGCAAGATTCTGGCTCTCTAATATTATCATGATATTCTCAATTAATGCGCAGTGGGTGAATATTTCATCTGCCCTTGTGTGTATAAGCGTGTTGGAATCACGCGAGCAATTCAGGAACCATATAGAACTCTTCCTTCTTTGTTTTCGTTCACCGGTTCTAAATTTACCGGATGTGTATTCGGTTCGACCATACTCCTATTTATAGTGTTATACGTGCGTTGTCCATACACGTGTCACCCACCCCGGTACCCTCGTACGGTGTAAAGTACTCTTGTCATTTTCATTCGGGCAATCAGATTTTTTTGCCCGAAAAAAATCGCTAAAAATAGTGCGATGAAGAAACAAAAAATAGAGCAATCTTTGTGTATCCGTTGAAAGTTGTTGAGCAAAGAATAAAGAATTTACTAACATTCACTGCGCAGTGTCAACGAGTCTTTTCATTTTCATCGTGGCTATCGTGGATTTTGTTATCAAGCAAATTGGCTCAGAAATATTATGCCAGTAGAAACGAAAAGAAAGAGTAAATTTTCGGTTTTTAGAGAAAGTTATTGAACGAGAAGTTTATTCGATTTAGATGAGAAATTTTTAAATGATGATTATATCTTGTTATTTGCCCTCTGGCAATTAATGATGTTTGGCCAAAAAAAATGTGTTAGAAATAGTGTAGCGAAAAAGAGCGAAATGAAATGAAATGGAGTAAATTTGTGGATTCGAAGAAAAAGTTTAGACACGAAGAGATTAATTAATAGAGATCATTTTATTCGTAAACTGAATTATATCAATTCTCAATAGTTGAAGAAATGAATTACCGTTCAATTTTTTTGGCGGTCGTGGAAGAAAATATGAAAAATTATTTAATTTTTAAATGTTCCAATTAGAAACAATGAACTATCAAATTGAATTTTAAATAATGGGTCGATAGAATAGAGAAAACAATTGACATGCACGGTTTACAACTCGAAGAAAATGATGAAGACTAAAGATTTATCAAGATACATAATATATATCCATTCCTTGAAGCACGCTCGAAATTGTATATCGATGAAAGAAAATGTTACGACACTTCTCTTAAAGGGTTCGGAGAATTTCACAAATGTCCTAAAAAAAAGAATCAGCATATATTGAATTTGCAAAAAATATTCCACGCAGCTGGTACAACGACATTAGCGAATTTTCAAGATAAACGACCTTTCCCGATCGAGCGAATCGGAAGTCCGAAATACGATCGAGTTATTCCGTCCCTCCAAAACGAACGAAAAAGTGAAAAGAAGTTTTTAAAAAATGGGAGCCGGAGGTAGTTTACCGAACAATTTCAAGTCTCAAGAACCACCGCCGTTACCGCCACCGTTTTATGCCGGAAATCCACAGACTGGGATATCGAGAATTTCCGGTATTTCGTGCGAGCCGCAGCAGGATCGAAGAACGAGTGGAACGAGTAGCGCGGTTCCTTTGAGGAATTCCGAATTTCAGGTTGGTTCAAAAAGCAGGAACAAGACCTCTCGTTTCACCGTCAAACCATTACAATCACCGTCAAAGTCCCATTATCTAATCTGAGTCAACGATCAATCAAATAAAAACCGAATTTCATTGACTTTTGAAAAATGAGTTATTGTATTTTGTAAAATACAAATGGAAGAGAATCCAAGATTCAATTCAAATCTTATTTTAATGATGGAAACAATTAAAAATTTTCATTGACTCGAGTGATATTGCGACAAAACAATAATTATTTTGCAAAATGCAAATGGCATAGCATCCAAGATGTTCGGGTAGTACGAAAAACAAAGAATGGTGGCATCATCGACCCTCGGCACAGAGTCTGTCTAGTTTACGTCCGCAACAAGAGACCTTGGTAAGTCAAAAGACCTGCAGGAAGATTCGACTAATATCAAACCGTTTACATTGCTCATAACAATTAAAAAACTATATTATTTATTTTGCGTTTTTGTTTGCTTTTCTTTTCAAATTCATGACTTGGGAATCATTAGGAAATTTTTGTTGAAAGTGCTTACCGTATCGATATTTAAAAGTATGGAGAGCACGGGATAAGAATTTTACTTTTCGAATTGGCACGTGTCCAGAAGTACATATATATATATATATATATATATATATATGTACATAATTTTTTCACTCAACTATCTCGTTCTACACGGACAACACTCTGAGTCAGAGCTACGAAAATTTGTTTTCACGGTATCTAAATCTGTGTTTTTTTAAGGATTTGCTTTTAATCACGTGCAAGTCCCTCGACAAGCAGGGAAGAATAAAGAAAGAAAGAAAGAAAGAAAGAAAGAAAGAGAGAAGAAGGAGAGAATATTGAGAATGACCGAGGCGACGACCGTTTTGTCTTTCGAACCAGAGCGTTTTTCGGCGGATCGCCTACGACGAGCTTTTCTTTCATTTCAGTACGCAGTTGTCGACGGTAACGCGAAGTTATACGAACGCTCTTTCTCTCTCTCTGGTCGAATTAAATCAGTGAACAAAGTCTCTTTGTTCTAGGCCTTTTTACGAACGATTTAAAAAACGAGCGTTCCTTTTATGTGATCTTTGAAAATCGGTAATAAGCTATTTAATTCATTTCAATAATATGCGATTTAAGAAATAGTTGAAGTTTTGAATTCCAAGATACGATTATTGGAGCCACAATATTCACACGGATCGATCGGAGCTTCATTCATTATTGTTCAAATTTTCTCAATTATTTTCAATTATTAAAATAATCGCCGACCAATTTTTGTAATTGTTCAAGTCATTCGTTTTATAGTTGATACTTGATTCAATTTATCGCGTTTAATCAATTTGGTCCTGATTTTTTTATGGATTTTATTAAACGAATCAATTTATTGTTCAACATCGTGATATCATTTAACGATTTTCGTATTCAAGAATGAAACGATGAATCAATTTATTCGAGTTAACCGTCAAATATAGAAAATCTCAACAACGATTAAATTAACTTCAGTCGAAAACTCATTTCAAAAATTGTACTTATTTCATGGGAGTTGGTTAAACGGATTCGGAGGTTTCTCGTCGAAACAATGAAAAAAGAAAAAAAAATGAAATGCGTGAAAATGTGAATAAATTAAAAAATTTGAAAACCATTTTTCTTAATACAAAAAAGGCAAAAAAATTGAATTGCAAAATGGTAAAAAAAAAATTTGAAGTGATTTTGAAAAGCTTCAAGGTTTGAAGTGAACACATTGAAAATGAAAATGATGGAATTTGGTAAATAAAATGTGTGTATAATTGCAGTTAACGTATGCTGGACAAATGACCAGTTGGCAATCGAGTTGTGAGAGCGGGATGCCACCGATGCATCAAGAAGCAATGGAATTGTCGCGTACGGTGTCACATCTAGCCGCTGCAAATCAACAATTAGCTTCGGCGCATACGACCCTTTTGGGGCAGTTAGAATCTCTCTATTTGGAATTGAATCGCGAGCGTGAATTGCGATTAGAGCGTGATCGTGAGGATAGAACGGCGAGGATAACAATTTCATCGAGTGAATACGAAAACGAGGGAGAAAAATTGAGCGATCATGTAGAAAATTTGGAGGCTACGATGGCCGAGCGAATGATGATTAATCGCGAGGCTAATTTACGTGACAGAAAATTTCGAAATTCACACGATGGAACACGAAAATCATTCTCGACGAAGGATATTGGTGTTCAGAGCGAAACAGATTTTCGCGATCAATTGGGAATTGATTCGAGATCATCGTTGAGCCTTGAAACAAATAAAACTCAATTATTTTTCGAAAGACAAAATTTCGTGAATGAGCCTAATTACCGTTTTTCCAATTTGACGAATGATGAAAAATCCCAAGAATCTCGTATTAATAATGATTTGAGTCTCGAGTATAAAAAAGCTGTTGATAGGATTGAAACGTTGGAGAACGAACTCACGATTTCTTGCGTCGATTCAATACGCGAAATTGAAGCCAGTGAAAATACCAGATCAAAGAGGATAAACGAGAGTCAAGGCTTCGCTGAAGAAGAGTACAAAAATATCGATCAGAAAAGAAAATACGAAGTCATGAATTCAAATCAAGAAAAAAATTTCATTGAATCGTCGCAAGAGATTGAGAGACTGAGAAACGACCAGCTTGATTATCGTTCGAGAAATGAAAGGCTTGTTGGTGATCTTAAGAATCGAGAGATTTTGGTGGAATCTTTGAAAAGGGATTACGAAGTAAGTGTTTTTTATACGCGTATATTATTTTATTGTCGTAGATGAAAAATACACAAATTAATTTTGAGTTTATCGATTGATACGAAAAAAGCACAATTTCAATTCTTATTAATTTGCTTTTTTTTTTTTGGTGATTCCATTCGTATTAGAATTTGTGTCTAAAGCATAAAACTTTCAGAATTGCAGATCGCAATCGGAAAAACTCGAATCCAGTCTGACCGAACAAAAAAAACAATTCAACGCTCTTATTATGGAGTACGAAAGTGTAATATTAGAAAAAACGAGATTATCGAAAGAGTTGCAACTCTTTAATTTCGAGAGAGACACAGCGAATTTGAGAATAAACGATCTTGAGAAAGAATTGGCTAATATGAGTGAGGAGAGGAAACGAATATTCAAGATCGAGAATCAAGAGAGCTCGAGACTGAAAAAAATATTGTTGGAAGAGATGACGAGTCGGAAGGAACAGGCGAAAGCGTTGGAAGAAGCGCTCGTGGAAATTCAAAGACTGAACGAAATGATCGAGAATGGTGAAAAAACTGAAGAGTCGAGAGAGAGAAGAGGAGCAGTAGAGGTCACGGAAAATGGTAAGATGAATGTATTTTTTGACAATTTAAAGAATTTCATAGTATCGCCTTAAATGATTTTCATGATAATTTATCGTGAGATATCGTTGAACAATTTGAATGAAAAATAGAATCGAGTCCGGAGGAGGAGGAGGAGGAGGAGGAGGAGGAGGAGGAGGAGGAGGAAGAGGCGATTTCGGATCCAGAAATTTCGGTGGCTCGTACGAGCAACATGGAAGAATTTAGAAAAGAATTGAGTCTGAAGAGAGAAGCGAGACAACGTGCAATAGCAGCAGTTTCTTCGGAGATGGATCGATTGAGACGCGAGCTCGATGCTGAGAAGGAAGCACATTCGGAGACATCGAGAGTTCTGGATCTTCTTAAATCCGGTCAAGCTATGAATGTCGTGACGAAGCAGGAAGCAATTGATGAGAATGTTCAAACTGTAACGAAGGAAGATTTGCACGATAATAATGATTGGCGGAAGATAATGAAAGCAGATCCGGAACTCGATAACAACGAAGCAGATGCGCAGGCCCTTACCGACATTCTCAAGGTAAAATAACACAGGCACACAAAAAAAAGTTGGTTGTGCGGCAGATACGACTATACTTTTCCTACGTATTTTGAGCTGCTGAATCGATATTCGAGGTTAAAATTGAGATCCTGTGTACCATTTTTTTGATGACCTCAAAAAATGATGTAAATAGGCCATTATTCTCGTTTAGCACCAACTAGATCGCTTTGGGAGGGTCCATTGGCTTCATTATACTTAGATATTCACGTATTCACATCAGGTCATAAGTATCAACACTGTAGAAATCAAAAAGCACGGATCCAGGACCTGCAGATCCCGTATATTTGGCGAAAACTATGAAAAAAACGCATTTTTTAACGCCAACACGTTAAAAATACTTCTAAGACTTATATATCTGTAAATTTTTTCACCGACCTATTTTATACTTTCGAAAGCTGATATTACTCCACCGACAACACTCCAAAATATCTGGGACCGCTTAAAAATGTCTATCGCCTTCTGCTATAACGCACCTTTTTTCTTCAAACGACCTATTTAATGGATTTCTTTTGCGTTTTATGCCTTTTCTGGATGTTTCCCTCTTCAACATCCAACAGAAATCTGCCATCATATTAAAATATCCCAACATCTCTGATATCGATGTTCCATCTCTTTGAGATCTTGATGGAAACGCTCTCCCTGTTCTTCACTGTAGGCGCCAAGGTTTTTAGGAAATGCATCCAGATGGGAATGTAGGAAGTGCAATTTAAGATTCATCAAACAACCTTGTTTACCGTAGTTGATGACCATTTCCCTGACGATTTCTTCGTAATTCGGGCTTTTGTTATTGTCTAAGAAGTTCTCAACGACATCTTTGAAACTGCACCACGCGGCTCTCTCTGAGTTGTTCATTGTCGTGACAAATACTTCATCTCTCAACATCTTTCTGATTTGTGGCCCATCAAAAATCCCCTCTTTCAACTTAGCATCCGAAATGTTCGGGAATTGCTGTTGTAAATAAATGAATCAATCTCCCTCTTTGTTCAGAGTTCACGAACTGCTTCATCAACCCAAGGTTAATATGCAAAGGGGGTAGCAAGATTCTATTGGGTTCTACTAAAGGTTTTTGGATAATATTGAGTGCTCCAGGATACAGATTTGTTCTATTGGGCCATACTTTGTCCGTGTAATAGTTTTTCCGATCCCTGCTATCCCACAGACATACGAAGCAGGGATTTTTCGTAAAGCCGGACTGCTGGCCCAAAATCATAGACAGTATTTTTAAATCGCCACAGATCTGCCACTTATGTTCGACGTAATTGATCTTCTCTAGAACCTTCTGAATGTTTTCGTAACTTTCTTTTAGCACCACTGAATGGGCTAACGGTATCGGGGCATAAAAGTTGCCTATGTGAAGCAAAACTCCTTTGAGACTCCGCTTCGATGAATCAAGGAACAGTCTCCATTCGTCTGCCTTATAAGATTGAGGCTTCAGTTCATTGATCAATCCTTCTACATCGTTGCAGTATACCAGTTCTTCCTCCTGAGAGTAATATTCTCGAAACTTCTTCTCTTTATCCCGATATACTGCAACTTTAGTGCCCTTGGCAAACAGATTTTTTTTTCTTAACGAAGAAGCTAGATATTCTGCGCTATCTTTCGGCAACCCTAGATCTCTGATTAAATCGTTCAATTCCTGCTACGTGTAAGGTTCAGGGATTTTTTTGTTTTTTTTTATGCCCAGGCATGACATACTCTTCATCATCTTCCTCTTCAGATTCGATGTCCTCTCTCTCATTCTCCTTATCTATATTCGATGCTTCTTGATCTGTATTTGAATGATCCGAATCTACATCCATTTTTTCTAAGGATATCGAAGGCGGCTGCCACTTCCCTCTAGCGATGATCTTCCTTTGTTGAAGAGTATGGGGTACTTAAGACTGGGAACATTGGGATAAATGATATTCGCGTAATCGGGGGTTATTTTGATTGTACAAAAGTAGCAGTCCCTCTCATTTTGTGGTCTTTTCCATCGTGCTGGTTCTGCGAATTTCAAATGTGTGGGATTTTTATCTTTATTTCAACGGAAAAGCATAAGATTACAAGTACTACAAATCTTGTGTGGTACCCAAGTGATTTCTTTACCTTCGATCTCGGTCCCGAAACAATTTTTGTAGATCAACCGTATCTCGTCGTTCAGATTTCGACGGTTTTTCACCGACGTGAATCGGGCACAAATATAACAAAATGCATCTACGTTTTGGTTACATATATGCATTTGGAGGTGATTTGAATTTGAATTAGCCATGAATAATGTAGAACCCGCGCGTTAGGGATCCTGTTCCGATCGCAGGTGAGTCCGCCATCCTAGGGGTGATAACCCTCATACCTCCCTAGGTCTAAGTATGAGGGCTTTCCGGCTTTGACAAGGGGAATGTCAACTCGTCGCCGGACACACTATGGCTTCATCCTCACACCCTAACGCTCCCCCGCAGGATAGCGCGCCTTCGCTGACTTCGATATTACAACGGACTGTAAAGTGAATCATTCTACACGTCCCTTTTCGGGGCAGTTGTCATCACCGCAGCGCCCGTTGTAGTAGCGGGAATGGGGTAGTCGGTCTGTAAGACGTTTGAGGTGTCGGGCCACCTACGGGTGAGGTACTAGTATCCGAGTCTTGCAGAGGGTAGACCACATGGCGGCTACCCATAAAACTCGCATGGTTATCAGATTCGTCTATGACCTCTAGAGTTAGAGCAAAGTAGCGACTGACGAGTAGAGAGATGTGGTAGAGGTAACGCGAAAGTGTCCTCGACCGTGACTCGTCGCGGTTGCAGAGGTAGCTTTGCTAATAACGAGTACTGGGGGGAGGGGGAGCCCCACGAACTTGCCACTCGTGCCCCCTCAACTGGTGACGGTCTCTCAGGGGCGTGGGCTAGAAAGTCAAGCCCGGACCAAGGGTTCACCCGGGGCAGCCAGGTGTAAATTGGGAGCTGTTGAACGATAGTGCGCTGGCAGGGCGTGATCTCTGCCCCACGCACTTGGGTGCCGTGTTGTAGCCAATAGGCGGAGACAGCACGTTAAATACAAAGGTGTGCTTAATGTAGTAGCGGGAATTTGGAGTTTTTTTCCGCATAACGGAAGAACAGTTGGCACGAAATGCCGAGGTCTGGATTCGAATTCCAGTCCTAAGCTAGGTTAAAAAAAAAAATACTCTCAGGAAGGAGTACTGAAGTACTGATCACTTATCATTTATCCCAATATTCCCAGTCGTATTCCATACTCTTTATGGAGCGAAGATCACCATCATTAGAGGAAAGTAACAGCAAGCATGCGATATCTTTAGATAAAGTAGGTGTCGCTTCGAATCTGTCAAATACAGATCAAGAAGCATCGAATATAGATAAGGAGAATGAGAGAGAGGACATCGAATCTGAAGAGGAAGATGATGAAGAGTATGTCATGCCTGGGCATAAAAAAAAAACAAAAAAATCCCTGAACCTTACACGTAGCAGGAATTGAACGATTTAATCAGAGATCTAGGGTTGCCGAAAGATAGCGCAGAATATCTAGCTTCTTCGTTAAGAAAAAAAAATCTGTTTGCCAAGGGCACTAAAGTTGCAGTATATCGGGATAGAGAGAAGAAGTTTCGAGAATATTACTCTCAGGAGGAAGAACTGGTATACTGCAACGATGTAGAAGGATTGATCAATGAACTGAAGCCTCAATCTTATAAGGCAGACGAATGGAGACTGTTCCTTGATTCATCGAAGCGGAGTCTCAAAGGAGTTTTGCTTCACATAGGCAACTTTTATGCCCCGATACCGTTAGCCCATTCAGTGGTGCTAAAAGAAAGTTACGAAAACATTCAGAAGGTTCTAGAGAAGATCAATTACGTCGAACATAAGTGGCAGATCTGTGGCGATTTAAAAATACTGTCTATGATTTTGGGCCAGCAGTCTGGCTTTACGAAAAATTCCTGCTTCGTATGTCTGTGGGATAGCAGAGATCGGAAAAACTATTACACGGACAACGTATGGCCCAATAGAACAAATCTGAATCCTGGAGCACTCAACATCATCCAAAAACCTTTAGTAGAACCCAATAGAATCTTGCTACCCCCTTTGCATATTAACCTTGGGTTGATGAAGCAGTTCGTGAAATCTGAACAAAGAGGGAGATTGATTCATTTATTTACAACAGCAATTCCCGAACATTTCGGATGCTAAGTTGAAAGAGGGGATTTTCGATGGGCCACAAATCAGAAAGATGTTGAGAGATGAAGTATTTGTCACGACAATGAACAACTCAGAGAGAGCCGCGTGGTGCAGTTTCAAAGAAGTCGTTGAGAACTTCTTAGGAAATAACAAAAGCCCGAATTACGAAGAAATCGTTAGGGAAATGGTCATCAACTACGGTAAACAAGGTTGTTTGATGAATCTTAAATTGTACTTCCTACATTCCCATCTGGATGCATTTCCTAAAAACCTTGGCGCCTACAGTGAAGAACAGGGAGAGCGTTTCCATCAAGATCTCAAAGAGATGGAACATCGATATCAGAGATGTTGGGATATTTTAATATGATGGCAGATTTCTGTTGGATGTTGAAGAGGGAAACATCCAGGAAAGGCATAAAACGGAAAAGAAATGCAATAAATAGGTCATTTGAAGAAAAAAAAGTGCGTTATAGCAGAAGGCGATAGACATTTTTAAGCGGTCCCAGATATTTTGGAGTGTTGTCGGTGGAGTAATATCAGCTTTCGAAAGTATAAAATAGGTCGGTGAAAAAATTTACAGATATATAAGTCTTAGAAGTATTTTTAACGTGTTGGCGTTAAAAAATGCGTTTTTTTCATAGTTTTCGCCAAATATACGGGTTCTGCAGGTCCTGGATCCGTGCTTTTTGATTTCTACAGTGTTGATACTTATGACCTGATGTGAATATATGAATATCTAAGTATAATGAAGCCAACGGACCCTCCCAAAGCGATCTAGTTGGCGCTAAACGAGAATAATGGCCTATTTACATCATTTTTTGAGGTTATCATAAAAATGGTACACAGGATCTCAATTTTAACCTCGAATATCGATTCAGCAGCTCAAAATACGTAGGAAAAGTATAGTCGTATCCGCCGCACAACCAACTTTTTTTTGTGTGCCTGTGTAATTACATTGTCCAATTTGGACGATTGTACAATTTTGATCGAAACAAAAGATACGGATAACAGAAGAATACAATAAAAAATTGCAGGTCTCGGACGAGCTTAAATCTAGTATAAGATTGCAGACTGAAAAAATCGATGATCTTCGTTATCATCTCGAGTGCGAAACAGAGGATCATAAGAATCGTATTGCGAGTCTAAAAGAAATAGCCAAAACGAGTCGCGAATCATCGAGTATACGAGAACGTCAAACCAACAAATTGAAAAATCTTCTTGCTCAAATATTGACTCGTCTTGGTGATCCAAGATTTCGTGTCGATATTAAGGACGATGTGAGATCCGAGCACGATCGTCAAATCGAAGATATCAGAAGATTAAAAAGTCTTTACGATGATCGTTTGAGGATACTCGTTGATTTGAGAGAAACCGCCTCCAAGGAATTGAAGGATGTTAAAGAGAAGCTCAAATGTTCATGGAAAGAAAATCGTGGACTCGAGGAAGACTTGAAAAGAGCCGATGAAAAGGTATTTCGAAATCGAAAAAAGAAATCCTAACATTTGTTCTGTTTTTTTTTCTTCAAAATTCGTAAGAATACTATGGAATTGTTGACAACTGTTTCTTTTTTTTATTTTCATCATTTATTTTTCTCGAAACGCAATTTTATTATACTCGCGTGAATCATTGATGTATAAATAAATAACATTTTACAGATCGATTGTCAGGACACTGAAATTTCGAATCTCGAATCTCAGCTTGGCCTGACCAAGGCTGACTGTCGTGATCTTCAAAATCAAATGTCTGTGATAAACGGACTTTTTACTCAAATGTTGCTAAGTGCCTCCTCAGCGGACATGGATCTTGATAGATTGACTCGATTATTGCAGGTAAAAAACCGCAAAGAAAACTGTTATTAAACAAGAAATGGCTTTTAGTAACAAGATAAAATTTACAAATATTTCATTTATCAATGCGTATTGTACTTTGATATTTTATAACATCAATAAACGTATATTTTTTGTATTTTTCGAGGGTAAAAAATTATTAAGCAAAGCAAAAAACGTTTATTCGATTTCTAATGATTCGTTATTACGAATAAGGAACAGTAAAAAAAATGTTAAAATTGTATTTTTCTTATCACCAGGAGAATCACGATTTAATCAGTGACATGGCTCGTGAGGAGGGCACCGAAGCTGCGGCGTTACCAAAACTTTTGCTAGACATTGTTGAGCAAGTCGAAGGACGTGGGGGTGGAAAATCTGGGGAAGGAGAAAACGACAAGAAAGAGGAAGACCGTCAAGAGGAGAACATAGCTCATAATTTACCAAAGGTTTGCACCACGCTCTTCTAAATTGCAATGAGAGTTATCTAAAAACAACCGATAAAACTTTCAATGGTGTACACTCGCTAATTTCTGATTCGAGTCTGTTGATATTATCGGCATATAATTTCGTATAAAAAATAATAATGTTGCAGGTCTGGCGTGTATTGTTGGAATTATTAAGCTGCCATGCTGCGGAATCATCATCCGTAACTCCTGCCTCTTTGTCCACGGATCCAAACAGTTGTTACAAATCGGTGGACACTCCATCAGGCCCAAGACTCGTGATATCGGTCAGTAAGACTTACATTCGTCTGAAGGAATTAATCTTGGAAAAAAAGCATTTGGAGAAAGAGATGAATCGAATGAAGACACTGAATACACATTTGGAGAGCAAACTCGGCGAGCAGGTAATATTTTCTTCATATTAGATAAACCCTTCACTGTATGAAAAAAAAAATGTTAACAACAAATCTATAAATTTAATAATATCTTTTAAATCGAAGGAATATTAAACGTAATAGGTTTCTTGTTGCATTGGCCTGATGAAGAAAAAAAATATGTATATACACTACCACCAAAAAGTTTCCGAACAAAAGTTCAAAAAAGTCTCGGAGCTGTTTTTGATGCCATTTCGTCGGTAATTTGCTTTTGTACATTTTGCTTTTTTTTTTAAATTTCCACGATTTTTTTTACGAACAGTGCGTCATTTCAAAAACTATCGTTTTTCGCCTTTTTTTTACAGTTGCACCGGGTTTTCAGAAAAAAAAATTTCTTCCATTTCCTTAACCGGATCCTTAAAGAGAGAAGCTTAAGCTTCAGTTTTATTTTTTTTAAAGTACGATGCGATTTTTTTTTTTGCGAAAAAAGAGAAAATTTGGAAATTGCCGCGTAACACGAGAACTATTAGGTTTAAAAGAAAATCTCAAGGGGGTAAAAAGTTGCGCCTGTGATCGCTGAGTTTATAAGAATTATTTTAGATTTTTTTTCCGAAATTTTTTTTTTGTCGATTTTCAGTCGAACCTCAGGTATATTGATTGCCGTAACTTGAAAACAATGGTGTTTGTGATAAAACTTCAAGAAAGAAAAAAGATTTATTTTTTAATTTGGAACCCATTAAAAAATTTTTTAGATTTTTTTCAAATTTTTTTTTTTTTCAAATATTTTTGGTTCAAACTCTGATGAATTGATTCGCGTATTTCAAAAATTATGGGGTTGTGATAAAGTATCTGGAGGGAAAAAGTTGTATTTTTCAATTTTCAGTGCATTGCACTCTCCCAGAAATGTTCTGTAGAAGTAAGATTCAATCTTCTTATTCATGCCATCCAGTTAATTCCATGTGAGTTCTGCCCAGTTAAGATCGGAAGATTAAGGAGACCACTTTATTACTTGTGGCTTTCTATTTTTCTTTTATTCTGTGAAACAGAAAAGCGTGTGTTTTTGAAATCTATAGGAATCTTAGGAATAGGAGTCTTGGAAAAAAAATTTGAAAAAAAATCTGAAAATTTTTTTAACGCGTTATGCGAAATTAAGAAATAAAACTTTTTTCTTTCTTGACGTTTTATAACAAACCCCATTGTTTTGAAGTTACGGCAATCAATATACCTGAGGTTCGACTAAAAATCGATGAAAAAAAAAATTTCGGAAAAAAAATCTGAAAAAATTCTAGTGAACTCAACAATCACAGACGCAACTTTTTGCCCCCTTGAGGTTTTCTTTTAAATTTAATAGTTCTCGTGTTACTCGGCAATTTCCAAATTTTGTCTTTTTTCGCCAAAAACGGGATAACTTTGCCAAAAAAAATCGCACCGAACTTAAAAAAAAGCACACAACTGAAGCTTAAACTTCCCTCTTTAAGGATCCGATTAAGGAAATGGAAGAAAAATTTTTTTTCTGAAAACCCGGTCCAACTGTCAAAGAATAAAATAAAGGCAAAAAACGGTCTTTTTCGAAATGACGACTGTTCATAAAAAAAATCGTGGATTTTTTTTAGAAAAAGCAAAATGAAGCTGAATTCCTCCCCTTCAAAATGCCGTTTATTAAATTCGTTTATGTATATTACCGACGAAATGGCATCAAAAACAGTGCCGAGAATTTTTTGAACTTTTGTTCGGAAACTTTTCGGCGGTAGTGTATATTGATCGCTTTTTTGAAATAATGAAAAATGTTTTTGTTGAACTTTTTCAGGAAAAAAGATTGTCGACCGTTTCATCGGAGCTTAACAAAACTTGGAACATCGTTGGTCGTATGCAAGCCCAGCATCAACAATTGCACACTCACGAGAAAATATTGCGGTACGAGTTGCAACAAAAGAGAAAAATGTTGCAAGAATTGAAGCAGGAACTCGAATACTGCCGTGAAAAGTGGGAATCGGCGAGACAGAAAAACACCAATACAGAAATTGAATGGAGAAGTTTGAGACGAGAATTCGCGGCGAGGAAATCTCTCGTTGCTCAGGATTCGTTCAATAATAGGTGGTTATTTAACTGTATGAATTTAATAAATAAACATAAATAGGTTAGAACCGAGCATTTAACTGCACAGTAATCAATCACGTTGGAATTATGTTTGTAGAACTCGTTTCATCGAATATTGACTAAAAACAAAATAACATGTCAAACCAATTTTTTTTTTTCATTCCCCATTTCGTATTTACGGAATTGTGTGTGAAATTTTTTAATTTAGTGCCGAGAGCGGTTTCAGCGATGAAAGAGGAGACGACTCGGACGAGGAAGATGAGACTTTGGGTGAGAGAGTCAGAATTGGACCCCGTAGACGAGCAAGAAAGGTCGGTCGATGTTTCATCACTTGTTCAATGAATCCGATAAAAAATGATCAATCGTCGTGAAACAAAAACCCAAGATTATATTGAAAATTTTGAATTGGATTGAATTTCGATTGCAGGACAATCCACGAGCACCGACTCCAGACACAGAATCGGAACAACCGACGGACACGGAATTATCAGAAGCAAAAACAACACCGGAAACAAACGTATCTACGGAGGACGTATCAATAGCGAGTACGAGTGTAAATTCAACCGAGAAATTGGCGAACGACGAGTCGGATCATAACGATGAACGAGCCAAGCCAATAAATAATTTAGATCAGGCACTGACAAACGTTATACAGAATCTTATAATCGTTGATCGAAGCAACGACAATTCATCGCGTGTTTCAATATCGTCGTCGGAAAACGAAGATGACGGCATTATTCCATCAGCTTCAACGGCTCAACCGAAGGCAGAAGAAAAATGTGATTATCACAACTGCGAAGATAATTGTGAAAAAATAGTGTTGAGGAACGATGAAGTTACGGATTCGAGCGAATCATCGAATATTTCGGTTACTAATATATCGATAAATGCGAAGGCGGAACCATCAACTTCCACTTTTTCTGTGTTTTCCATCGGACCTTTTCCATCCTCTGCATCGCCTCCATCTGCCAAAAGCGTACAATTCAGTGATCCCCTGATCGTTGGTCCTTCGATTCAATCAGCACTTCCGGTTTTCGGGGATGTTCTTCCGGAAATGAAGAATCTTACTGAAACAACGAAAATTGATGAAACAGTCGAGAATGGTGTCGTCAGTGGTTCGGATATCTCCGTAAAATTGAGCGGAAGTAGCAACGAAGAATTACCACAAGTCGTTACTTGTAATTCGTCAAAAAATGAAGATATTAAGAAGAAAAGTTGTGATGCAGCGAAATCCTTAATCAAAGAAGAACACATTGAGAAAGAAAAAATGGAGAATCGTATCGACGTTTGTTGCAATGATTCCGAAGAATTGACGACGAGCAAACACAAAGAATTATCTTTAGAACAAGTTGTTGGTTGCAACTCGTCAATGATCAAACAATTTGAGACAAGTTGCGACACCACCGGGTCATCGATCGATGAAGAACAAATTAAGAATGTAAAAGTCGATAATTGCATCGCCGGCTGTTCGAGAAATCCTAAAGATTCAAGCGGAAGTAACCGGAACGAATTAGCGGAAGTTGTTTCCAGTTCGGCAGACGTTACAACCACTTCATCAACTTTTACCAGCGAAACTACATCCGAATATTCATCAAAGCCTGTGAGAAGCCACGAACAAGTTCTCGCTGCCAGAGCTGCTAGACTGAGACGATTGGAAGAACAGGCTGAATGGTTGATGAAAAAAATGAATGCGTCGAGCAGAAGAGGTTCCGCTCTGTCCAACCGGCTGGAAGAACTTCATGAAGTTTACGGCGAAGCTCCTGTTCCACCGGCGATGCCCGATGTATTGCCCACTCTCAGAATCCCTTTAGAAATGAGAACTCAACAGGTACTCAAAGTTTCCTTCTTCTATTTTTATACAGTTTCAAAGCGTCTAAAGTTTCATATTGAACTTTTTTTCATTGAATTTCAGAAAGAAGATGGAACTATAAAAAAAAGCTCCAACGAAAAACCCCCACCAGATTCTCCTTGAGATTTTGATGAATTTGATATATGGAAGATCAACCGATGGAAAGCGAAGGGAAAATGTCTCCATGGACTCGAATAGCTAATACTTCCAACGGAAAACTAAGATTCGAATGATCGAAGACTCGATAATTCGTGGGATGCGATCGATCCATTTCCCCTGGATGTTCAAAATAATCATTCTACCTGTACGCAAGAATGGAATGCCGAAAAAAAGAGAACGAAAGATGCACGTTTGAGGTCTGGACCCCGAACTATGGGATATTTGGATTGTGTATTCCGGCGAAAAGTCCGGAAAACCTGCGTTTCTCATCGTTAGAACTGCAAATTTGTGTTGTTTATTCCAAAAAACATGTTCCTGTTTTGTATCAGAGTGTTTCATGTCAAATCGATTAACGAACACTTTGTAAATAAATATTATAAAAAATTTAAGTGCCAAAACTGAGAGGGATAGACAAACGACCCGAGGTGGATAAAAGTATTTTTTTCTTCAAATATATATCGATAAATTATTATTATTACGACCTCACTGCTCTTTTTCAATAATGGAGATACATTGGATTTCTTGAGAATCAGTGCAAATAGGTTTACCTTTTGCTGCAAACCGTTTTCCTAACTGTGTACGTAAATTGGATTTTTGATTAGAAAATAAAAATGTATATTAAAATTAACTGAGTTGTTTAAATAAATTGACAAATATCTCAAAATCATCGTTTTGTGGATTTCAGTTTCAATTGATTTCAATTGATTGAGCGCTCCATCATTTGCGTGAGTGCGAAAGAGATAGCTCCAAAGCAGATTCTTACAGGAAGGCTAGAGTAAAAGAGTGGACACAAGTGTGCTTTAGAAATGTACACGAAATCCCAGCCTGAAACGGCGGCGCTGCGATCGAAAAGATTCTAGTCATATATATACTTAGATGAAACACACCGTTATTACTACTTATTTATTAACCTCAATTTGTCAAAATACGCGCAGAGTGTTTATGTTTATAAGTGCAATTTTTTTTTATTAATGTGCAGTGTTAATTAATTTATTGTGATTAACAATAGAAGTATATCAAATTTCTTTGAATAATAATGAATTCAAACATGAGTAATCTGTTTAATATATGATTTCTGTTTGCTTTTTCAACCAGAAAATAGTGAATATTTGTCTTTCTCATTACTAGAGTCAACCAGAACGATGAATAAAATATGTAAAGTGAATGTAATTGTTTTGAAAATTATAATTTTAATGTAATTATTTTCAAAATTATAATTTTAAAAATAATTACATTCGTTTTACATTTTTTATTCTTCGTTCTGGTTGACTTTAGTAATGAGAAAGACAAATATTCACTATTTTTTGGTTGAAAAAGCAAACAGAACAAAAAAAGCAAAAATATTTTTTTTTTCTGTTTCTTGGGTGTAAAAATAGCGAGAATGTTTTGTTATCTGAGCTCCTCTCCGATACTTTTAAACATTTAAATTAATTTCGAACGGATGATTATGCGAATTGTAAATTTTTGGGAAACAGAGAAACACATGTTCAATATTTTCTTGGTTGGAAAACAAAACGAGGTTGGAATAGCGTATTTTTGCTTTCTTGGAAGCAAATTCTTTGTTCCTTAAACTACTTGAATAACTCTTCAAAACTTTGATGACCGTCATCTAAATGACCAAATGTCATCAAAGTACACGAATAACTCTTAGAAAAACAAAAGAAGCGAATGTCGAAGAAAAATTGTGTATTTTGTTCGTTCCCGTAATGATGCATGTGCGGAAAGTTCTGTTTTCTGATGATAGCAGTTATTTTCGATGTCAACATTTTTAAGACTTCTCAAATTTTTCGAAAGAAAAACGAAAGTAACAGAAAAAAGTCGCAATGACTTATCATTGACTAATCCATACCGTATTTCTTATAATCTGCAATGTTGAATACTCTCGAGACTTGTCTCGACGTCAGACAACGTTCATCGTGAACTGCTACTGCCTGGTCGCGACGAAAATGCTGACAGCCGAGGTCAAGATTTTTAACTTTGCTGCAGACTTTCTCCTGATAAAGAAATCATTGCAAAAGATTTGTTTTTCCCCAATTTGTTTCAGATCTCCTTCATAGAATTTGCCTCCCAATTTTTTTCCCCAAATCGTTTGTTTCGAAATTAGAGTCAAGTCGAAAGATTTCTCGGTTTACGAGGGTTTCTAGATTATAAAAAACGTTTCATTAACAACAAATATAGAATTTATAAGAATTCATCACATTAAATTAAGCACACACAGGAAAGCGGATGTTTTCTTACTACAAAATATAATCGATTATTCTTTGTTTATTGTTTTTCAAGTTCACTTCCTAACTATTCCTAAATATGTTAATAATTAACCACAAACACATCGAATAGGATAGCAATGAATACACGACGATTTTTTCATATTACAATTTATTTGTACTAAACTGATTTAAAAATAAACAAGAAATCCGAGTTTTCCTGCTCATTTTGCCGTTGAATCTTGCTATTGACCAATTAGAGCCTCTCTACTACGATGTACGCTGGTGAACATGGTTTTTTGGTCGATATAGTTAAACTAATTACTACTCAACGATTTAATTGTACTACTAATCACCACCGAACGATTTTCTTTAGATTAAGAGTCATTAGAACACAATTGGTTAGGCAATAAATAACCTATTTGTCCGGCTAAACCCTACCGACTGGTCGCAATAAATAGCTTTTTTAAATTATTAGATAATCTATTGACTACTCAACGTTATAATTTAAACATTTGTGACCACCAAACGATTCTACATCGCTGTAGAATGTTGTCTAATCGATTGCATGAAAAATAAAAATTGTTCGGCTAACTTTAACTCAAATTTTATTTAATTAATTACAAGATAACTAGTTGCTACTAAACATTTTAATTAGGATACTGATAACCCCTGAACGGATACTGAAAGATATGATTAATAAAAAATTCGAAAAGTTTAAGTCGTTCGGCTAACTTTATGGAGGTAGATGGTTTTTGGTGCAATCTCCACCCTACCATCGCGATCTCGCGGCCGAATCCATCAGCAAAGTTCCTTGATCAATCATGCACGCCGTTTTATTGACAAACGGTAAAAATTTGATGACACGTGACACGTCGAGCACGTCAGTCGTTCTGCCGGCGGGAAGAAGGGATGAACTCTGCTGTTGCACTAGAAGGGGGTCGAACACGGATCGCACGAATTTACAGTTAGCCTTGTTGCCGAACGCAATGGAGCTTTATTATAAAAAATATAAACGCAACCGTTTAAATAATTTTTGTTTTGACGCGCAACGAAAAATTGCATGAAAAATTGTTTTGAAAGTGACGAAAAAAGTGTTACGCGACAATAGTTTTGCGGTTTCGAAATTATAATGATGAATTTGAACAATGGCAACAATGGAACGTCTTTGGTCTTTGCATGGTCAAAGCAGGAGAGGAGGCATGTCCTCCAATCAACCGGTTTGAATTAAAATTCCCATATATCCCCCCCCGTTAGTTAAATCAGTTTGGAAGAATGATTTTCTCTCCAAGAGTCCTAAATGACACGAATTTGAAAACCCTCCTGTGAATTTTATTACTATTTTATGTTCGATCGTAGTTTTTGTTTATTTAATCACGATGACGGCCGGTTTGCAAAGTGGTTCGAGTGTACCAAAAACGAAACATTCGAAAAACAATAATGAAATAAGCAACGTTTATTTTGGGGAACTCGGAAATAATTCGTAAGTTTTCTCTACAAGCTTCGTTCCATTACTATTCGTTTGCTTTGTTTTTTTGTTACATATATCTTGAACAACGTTCACGATATTTTTACCAGCGTACGCATGTCACATTTAGAAATTCTCCGAGTTAAAAAAAAAATAGAAAAATCAATTTTATTGTTATCCTGTTAGCGGTAGATGCTCTTTTTGGTAATAATATTATTTCTGTTTTTTTTTAGCAATTGGTGGTTTTTATTCGGAATTATTGTCGTCCTTACAGCTGGTACAAGATTTTACAAAGTTTCCGAACCTCAACACGTCTGGTACGATTATCATAATATTACAGATGTTGGTTACTAAAGTTTTTATAAATTTCTCTTGATAATAATCCCGAAAATGACATAAATTTTTTTTTAGTTGGGATGAAACTCATTTTGGTAAAATGGGCAGCTGGTACATTAACAGAACTTTCTTCTTTGATGTACATCCCCCGCTGGGTAAGGCAAGTCGATTTCTACACATTGGTTTCTTTAATTTGAGAACTATAATTATTCAAAAGAAAAAGGACACTTTGTTTTACATATTTCATTGATTGACATCAGATGCTCATAGCCCTGTCGGGATACTTAACCGGATACGACGGTACGTTTCCATTTGAAAAACCAGGAGACAAATTTGATGGGGTTAACTACCTCGGCATGAGAATCGTAAGGAGCAGCAAAGTTTCATATTCGCTCGGTATCGTGAAATATTCATTTCCCAGATAGATGATGATAAACAATTTTATAACAATTCCAGTTTTGTACATTTTTGGGAGCATCAATTGTTCCCTTGGCTTTTTTGATAGTCTGGGAACTCACAAAGTCTCTCAGAGCCTCGACTCTAGCCGCTATGTTTATTTTGTGCGGTAAGTGAATTTTTCTATTTCAAACTTATTTACTTTATTTTTTTTTATTTTTTACAATTAATTTTTTATATATTTAGTTGCATAGATCAATTAAGGAATGAACGATATAACGGGCGGATCGAAAATTTTTATTTTGTTTTGTTATACTTGAAAATTTTCTAGACTCGATCATTATTTACATAAAAATATTTATATTTTCAGACGTGGGGCTTTTGACTCTGAATCGTTACATTCTTCTCGATCCAATATTACTCTGTTTCATGATGTGTGCAACTTGGGGTATGGCCAAAGTTGGCTCGTTGCAAAATGAGCCATTTACAAAATGTTGGTGGAGTTGGTTGATTTTTACCGGAGCTTCTCTCGCTTGTACGATAAGTGTAAAATTTGTCGGACTATTCGTCGTGCTTCTCGTTGGAATTTTTACTATTTACGAACTATGGCGAGAGCTCGGCGATTTAACAAAACCAGTGGTAAAACAACGATAATTTTTAATTGCATAATTCTTAGAGATTCAGCAATAGATATTTTAATTCTCGTGTTGTTTTTTCATTGCAGACGTACGTTGGTAAACATTTACTAGCACGTGCTCTATGTCTCATCGTTTTGCCCATTCTCATGTACATGCTCTTCTTTTATATTCATCTTTCGGTATTGAATAAAAGGTGAGAATATATATATAGTTT
Organism: Rhimphoctona megacephalus; assembly: GCA_963989365.1. Taxonomy (NCBI): domain Eukaryota; kingdom Metazoa; phylum Arthropoda; class Insecta; order Hymenoptera; family Ichneumonidae; genus Rhimphoctona; species Rhimphoctona megacephalus. The sequence goes on from OZ022416.1 coordinate 16,206,314, forward strand.
TTCCAACGAGTTAAATAACGAGTTGAATTTTTTCACTGGTACAGACAAAACAAATACTTTTGAATAATATTATTTAATCGTAAATTACTTTAATTTCAGTGGAAGTGGCGATGGATTTTACAGTTCGGAATTTCAATCATTGCTCCAAGGTAATTCCCTTCACAATGCGACAATGCCTCGTCAATTGGCGTACGGTGCTACGATAACATTGAAAAATCATCGAACAGGCGGTGGTTATTTGCATTCTCACTGGCATCTTTATCCTGAGGGCGTGGGCGCTCGTCAGCAACAAGTGATTCTCTTTCATTTTCTTTTTCGATGTGTTTTGCAAAAAATACGTTTATTGACGATTCGATCTAGATGGTACTGAATTTTTTTTTCTCTCAGATAACCACGTATTCTCACAAAGACGACAATAATATGTGGCTCGTTAAACAATACGACACTAATGAAATTCCCTCGGATCCTACGTTGGTCAAACACGGGGATCTCATTCGTCTGGAACATGTTGTAACTCGACGAAATTTACATTCTCACAAGGAAATAGCCCCTCTCTCGAAAAAGCATTATCAAGTCACGGGTTATGGAGAGGTGTGCTAAAATTATTTATATTGTATTTTCGTTAATAGTACTCCTTTTTTTTCGCGTATATCGTAACTGAATATTTTTTTACTAATGCAATGTGGAATGGGACTTGCGCGATATTTCAACGAATAATTTAACAACAATTGAACATTAATTGCGTTTTATACGATTGAACAAAAATGAAAAATTAAACGGTTGATCGCTAGAATGGAACTGGGGATGCGAATGACGTTTGGCAAATTTACATCGCCAATGGCAATGACGGTGACGTTGTTGAGACCGTTACCAGCAAATTAAAATTTCTTCACTATCTTCATCATTGCGCGTTAACGTGCAGTGGCAAAACCTTGCCCAAATGGTTCGTAATGATTCAAGTATATGGAAGTTGATGAAAAAAAAAGAAAAAAAAAATCAAGTAACAATCAAAATAACGAGAATTAAACTTTCAGGGGTTACAGTCAGCAGGAAGTCTCCTGTAATCCGAACATGAGGGACAAGAATGCTCTCTGGAACATCGAGGATAATCAATATTCTAAATGTGTGTTTGTTCTCCAAGATGTATAAATTCTCAATTCTATAGAAAAATGAAAGATATTAATTATAAAAGTGATGTATAACATCTTTGATTTTTTTATTCTTACAGTACCGAACGTGAGTTTTCAAGTTTATGCACCTGGGTTCATCGCGAGATTCACCGAGTCTCATGCAGTTATGTTGCGAGGGAATTCAGATCTCAAAATCAAAGAGGGCGAAGTCACATCACGACCGTGGCAATGGCCGATTAATTACAGAGTACGTGTAAAATGATACGATGATTTAAAAAAAAACATACATATATTTACATAATAGAAACTACAGTCATGCCTAATATTGTATTAGGCACCATCTGTCTTATTAGCAAAACATTGTGTCTGAAATTCCTTCATTGTTGACTATCTAAAATATCACGAAATATGATGAAAAAATTTTGGTGATAAATTCGCGCCTATGAGTGTGAGATTTGATGAAGAAACTTTAAACAGGCTGGTTCGATGTTTTTTTTTAAGACCGAAATGTTTTATTTTCAAGACACTTTGTAAAATTTTACTGAAATTGTGATATTCGATTAAAGTCACTTCCATGAAAAGTACCTGATACCTTTGGTTGATGATTGTGTATATTATTTAATGATGATTTTCTATAAATGTTGACGTTTTTTTTTACCTTTTTCTAGGGCCAATTCTTCTCAGGCAATAATTATCGCATATACTTGCTCGGAAACCCAATTATTTGGTGGGGAAACATAGCGTTTCTCATAAATTTCGCTTTCACGTACTTGTACACATCCGTACGTGAACAACGCGGTTGTCAAGACGATTCTCGTATCGAGGCCAATAGAAAAAAATTAAAAAACGCTGGTACTTGGTTGTTCATCGGTTGGCTTCTTCATTACGTACCATTCTGGGCAATGGGACGCGTTTTATATTTTCATCACTATTTTCCTGCATTACTGTACAGCTCGATGCTTACCGGGGTAACGCTCGATTTTATTCTCGATGGTGTATATTTTCAAATGCCTGGAATAATTGGTAACGCCCTACATCACGTTTTACTGGGCGGTGTTATTTCTATGACTGTTTATAGGTAAGTTCACCGAGTCACCGATTCTTTTATCGCCTCGATTTTTATACAAAAAGTAATTAATTTTTGTCACTCACAATTTTTTCACAATCAATTCATTATAAATGAGTAAATAATTAACTATGACGAAAAATGTATTTCAAAAAGAACAGAAATTAACGGGTTATATCTAGTTACGCTCAGGAAAATTAAGGGATTTTCATAATTTTTTAGCTATTTTAGCATCATTTTATTAAAATACACCATACAGTGTTAATTACTACATATTTTGAGATACTTATATAAAGTTTTTTGTGAAAAAATGTTTACTAGGGGAAATATGGCCATTGTCCTAAAACACCTTTTTTTCAACATCCCTCGCGGTGAGCATATCTCTGGAGCGGCTCAGTTGAAATAAAAAAAACCAAAAAGACTTTGTTAGTATAATAATAGGTGTGCAAGTAGAAACTCGGCTCTGAATTTGGTTGCATTAAACAATATACTTGAACGCATCCAATTTGCCCGCCATTTTGGATATATGTAGCTTAGTCATTGCTGTTTTTATGACATAAATTTCAGTCATTTACAAACTTTATAAGAGATGGATGTCGATAAGCAACATTTACGCCACTGCAGTCTATTCTGTTTTTAAATGAAAAAAAATGCTGCTCAAGCTATGGAATTGATTAATTCGAGTTTGGGTGAACATTCTGAGTCATTCAACAGTAAAAAAGTGGTGTGCAAGATTTCGTGATGGAAATTTTAGTCTTGAGGACGATCCATGTCCAGATGCAGTCAAAAAATTTGAAGACGAAGAACTTCAAGTTTTACTGGATGAAAACCCGTTAAATGGCAAAAGACCATAGATAGTAATGGCGAATATTTTGATTATTAATCTTTGTAACAAGTATCTTTTCGATAAAGTTGAATTTGACCAAAAAAAGTCGAGTTTCTACTTTTACACCTATTACTATACGCTCTTCGTGAACGAAGGGTTTAGCGAAATTTTAATTAAAAAAAAAATGTCGACTTTTCCGAAAAGTTCGATTTTTGAGGTTCTATAAATTAGGTTTTTTGACCCAAAAAAATATAAATTTTGGTACAAATGAAAATTCCTTCATTCACGAACAAGCCATTATAATTAGAAATAAGCTCGTGAAAGATTCAACACCGCGACAGGACTTTTAAAAAAACATGATTCCGAGATAATCGCGTTTAAAGTCGTTGATCATTGCGCACTCGGAGACTCGCACTCTCAGGTAGTAGCGCGGGTAAATATATATATTCGTTCTAGTGCTCAGAACCTTATAATATTTTGGGTAAACGTTCTTAAGACTATGCACTTTGAGAAAATGCAAAAAAAAATTTCCATTTTTTCAACCCAAACAACTAGATATAACCCCTTAAAAGTTATTAATTACAATTATTTTCTAATCGTAGCATATAAAGTGGTGTTCTGGGTCCTAATTCAATTTTTGTTAAGCTCATCTACGGTTATTTACATGTTAAAACGGTTTTTTTTTATCATTTCTGCTTTTATTGAGTTCTCTCGTATAAACACATTCGCTAATTGAAAAGAATTTCATATTTAAAAAATGTTAGTTCCTCAAAGTCAACAAGATCATAAAGAAATGAAATAATCACAACAATGTTATTTTAGTTTCTATCTGTTCGCGCCGTTGTCCTATGGAATGGACGGTCCCGCATCGGTGGACCCGGAGAGCCCGATGCATTCTTTACGCTGGCTCGATTCGTGGGAATTTTAAGGCGCTCTATCGGTTGCGTGAGTGCGAGAGAGATAACTAAAAAGTAGATACACGTTTTTCTCGGAGACGCTTCACATTTCGAGAAAAGCGAGTTACATCTTGTTCTCTGATAAAAGGAGAATAACGTGTGTAACTTTTGTTTCTCTTGAAATCTCTGATATTTAACCTTAAACACATTCAAACTTTTTACAAAATCGTCATTCTTTCATTATATTTTAATTAAAATAGCCCAAAACTTAATATTCTTTCGGAAACAACAAAGTTATTGTTAGTGTACTTTATTAAAAGTGTTGTAAGATGAATTTATTTTGATATTAAATCTATTTGAATTCAAAGCGAAAAAAACGAAGCTTATTATACCGACGATGATGAATTTGATGTGCACATTATTTTGTTAATAAAAAAAAACGTTGCTACATTGATAAAATGTAGCAAAAAACTCTTCGAGATAACGGGGGAATGAGCAACGTCTTATCACAGTTTTATCGTCGCTTGAATGGCGAGCTCTTTTAGTTCATACCGGACGCTCGACCGAACAGGAATCTTTATGGGGAATTTAAAGTCAAGTGTCGACGGAATGACGAGTTCTAGAGAGACGATTTTTAACACACAAAAGATTCGTTTGTTCAGTGATGTTACGGCATAAAAAAAATATTATTATTGTTTAAACTGAAAAAATTGTTGCAAATATCTGGTGATATCGTGAAATAGAAAATTTCAAATCGATCAACTGAATTTTTTTTCAATTTATTTTTGTTACGCTTACTTTTTTCTTACTCCAGTGGAGTCCGCGTGAATCAACGACGGAGCAACATCCGGAAATTCATACTGCCTAAAACTGCTTGACTTCCGTCAAACGTCACACGTAGATTCGCGGACAGCAGAAAACTCGTATGTAACCGTCCGTCACGCGCTAGAATTCCAAACGTCGCTACACGCGTCACGGGGAGTCAATGCTTTTCAGCTTTACAGTGTTGCCATATCGTTTTTACGCGCATGCGCATACCGTTGGTGCTCAAGTGCTCAGGAGGAGATATGGCAATGTTGAACGTAAAATCATATGTACGACTCTACACGCGCTAGCGGGGAAACGTTGCATTTCTTATACTTAGTCATATTAAATATTATTTATAAGATATAAACTGAAAATTATCGTATGATTTTCTGTTTTATTGTGTTCTATTAATAATAATACAAGAATAGCTAAATTGTCACAAGTGTATTATTCACCAATTTTTGTTGATTAATGAAAAAGCAAAAAATGCGGCATTTTGTTCATAGCGCGTGTGACGGAGAGTTAACCGACAGTGGAAAGACAGAATTAGAGAAAGACGGACGTACGAGGGAGAGCGGGGGAGAGAGAGAGAGAGAGAGAGAGAGAGAGAGAGAGAGAGAGAGAGAGAGAGAGGAGAGCGAGATGGTTTGCGGCAACGTTGGAAAGAGATCAATAATTTCCTACTGCCCGGAGTCTCGTGAATCCAGTCGCGATTAGTTTCAATCGGGACGGGTTGTAACGCGGCTAACGACGCTCTCACAACGACCTATCACACACTTTACTCGGCCACCACGTGTGGTCCTTGCAAACGTAAGGAATTATTCATTCTGACAAAAGCTTCTACGCTTTATCCCTAATTACAAAATTTAAGCCAATGAAACGTTCAAGTGCTTTTTATATTAATATTTTTTTATTATTTGAATGTGGAACATAAAAAAATACGTGGATACAATGAATTTTTAAGATTTTGTAAATTTGTTTTTGCTGTTTTGGCTGTGCTCCTCACGAACATAAGGGCTGCGTTCGGGGAGTCACTATTTGCGCTAAAAATGCAACCTATAGTAATACACTATTTAATGGTAGCGTTAACGTTTGTAGCGCAAATAGCGACTCCTCGAACGCGTCTAAGGGATCATGCATTTTGGCCAAAGATATTCTTCCTCCCCGTTATTCATTCTAATTGCACACTATTGAAGCCAGTGAAACTTCCAACTATTTTTTAATTTTTTTTCTAATGATTTTAATATGAATCGACAACATCTGAAAAAAATGTTTATCCAAATTATTTTCAAAATGTGTTCGTTATCAAATCTATTTGATCAATTTTTTTCTATTCTTCCATTATGTTTACGGAAAAAGAATACTTTGGGAATTTTTAATCAACAATCAAGTGTAGTATTTTTAGAATAAAAGTGATATAGCCGTTTTTTTAACAGAATAACGCATTGATCGTTATTTATCGTGAAATTTTTAAAATTCAGTTTTGATGTCAAAAACATATGTGATTATTTTGTTGTTTTCAAAAAAGAATATTTGGATAATTTTCAGTTAACCACCACGTGTACGTGTCTTATAGGATAATAAAAAATTGATAAGGGCGCCTTTCTCAAATTAATATTTCGGGACGTAAATGATTCATCGGATCTTTGGCATCAATTGTTAGTTCACCGTAGAAGATAACGAAATTCGCCGAAAACGCGAATTTTCACAATGTCCAATCGATCGTAATCTATGAAAACTGGTATACCAATTGTTTTACTACGAAAAATGAAGCTCTGATAAAATGATTATTCTGAACAGTTCGTATATACGTGCTCGACTTCATTCAGCGACCTACTTGACAAAACAAATATATCGTGTTTATCTGTACCATTGTTGGATGTGCCCTCAACCGAAACAACCCACATGACGAACTATTTAATGCCATAATAATGGCAGCTTATAGTTAGAGACTGGAAAAGTTAAATAAAAAAAAAAATCTGTACCATTATCAATTCGCCAACTGTTTTTCAAATAAGCTCGATAAAATATTATTCCATTAAATTGTCGTCTACAAAAAATTATTTTTGGAGCAATACAAATCGGAAGAAAAATCTATGTTCAATATAATCCCAAATTTGACTGATTCCGTAACTATAATCTTTAATCATTTGTTAGATTTCAACGATATTAGTCGACAATTGTGTCGACGTCGACATTGCTTGACGTTGTTGACTTGATTTTACAATTCCGAGAAATTATATATTCTTTCTCCCTCTCCCCCTCATTCTCTTGTCTTGTTATCGTTTGATCTAGACTGCGATAATAATACACCTGTTTATAAAAAAATATCAATTCGTTCGTACTGCATGTATTTCTGTACTTTGTTGAAACTTTTTTCCGAAAATTCTTATCGTGAATGATGACTCGTAGATGATATATGAAACACCCAAAGCGACGAGCTCTTCCAATTCTGTTCTTCTCTCTTTATTGTTGAACTCGTTCAAGTTCACCGTGTGTGTTGGTTACACGCCAGTCTAATTGATTATAGTTTGCCGCGAAACGGAAAATCGATCAAGTGGTGCCTTTTTTTATATGGTATTCGTTGTAGGATAATATACGCGCTCTAATGTATTAGATGCTTGTCGTAAATGTAGAAACGGAGAATACATTTTCCTGAAAAAGTTGATACGAGAGTGGGGTAAATGTGGCGACATAAGTTTCGCGTCTGTTTCAAATTTTCCTCTTTAGCGCTTCCTCTTAAACACCGGAAATATTGAGTTAACGCTTCTCCTACACAAACCTACAATAGGATCGTGATCTATTAAGGTAATATGACTGCTTCACACTAGAGTTAAATGAGTGCTAAATTTTCAAAATACATTTATGCAAAGTTCAATAAACTAATCAAATTAATTGAAGGTTGATGTGTATCACAGCATGGCTTATTAACCTAAAAAAACTTTAATAACGATGGATTTGCAAAATCATTAACTGATAACTGCAAAATTCCATGATGTCATATTTTCGTCGAGATTTTTCAAAGAATAATCCGTATTTTTCGACCGATATTAAGAGGATGGATCAGTCGACGAAACACTGCCGCTGTCCCTCGTGCTTGGCGGTACTGCAGAGCTCGCATGGAGCTACCGCAAACTACCGCTAGATGTCGCGGCGCGCGTCTTCCATCAGGTTTCAATGCACTGGGCGCGCACGAGAAATCTGATGCGAGACGGTTGCCGCGCGCGTGTGTTTGTGCGTGTGCATTAGCACCATTAACACTCGAGAGAAAGGGTTCTCTCGAAAATCGTGTGCGAGCCCATGCCTGTATATGCACCCATGAAAAAAAACGCATATACATATACATGTGTAAATTGATAATGCTTTTTCAATCTTTTCGACGATTTCCATCGTCGGATAGTTCAATGAAAACTGAATACCCTAGCAATAATTGTTAGGATTTCGCAGTAAAAGCGATATGAAAAATTAATAATTTGTTGTTATTATTATATTCAAACGAAAGATTCGTTTCTACGTTTCCGACAATTTTTCTCGGTGTAAGTTCAGTGTGCTATGAACTCTCTAGTAGTGAAAACCACTGGGTTCTCGCTTGGAGAAGCAGTGCAAAAATAGCAAAAATCCCCTCCCGGGGGAAAAAACCTGGACAAGTACATTGGTGGTCCCTCGTTTCCCTATGATATCACAAAAAATCCAAAACCCCACTTAAATTTTTTTTTTTTTAATGTTTACTAATTTTATTCATATCCCGGAGGAAACCAACCATATAGATCACGAAATATCCGGCCAAAAAACCAGACTTCACAATAAATGTTACTTTGAATTTATTTCCACAGAACAAAACAGGAATCAAAACATTAAAAAATCAGCGTAACCAAGATGAGAAAAATACCACTTATAATTGGTGTGTACGAAGTATCAATAGTCTAGAAAAAAATGAAAAAAGGTCGACATCTAATTTACGTGCAGCAGTAAAATTTATGATATCAGTACTGGGATCTCCTAAGTCGAGTAGCTACTTTTGTTTTGGCTATGGCGCGACCAATGTTGCCAAATAGTATTTACTTATATGACCTAATGAAACAACATTGCCTGCGCCGTGGCTAAAATAACGAAAAACAAGCAGGAACAGGAAGTTTCGCATAAGATTCCGTGCTTTTAACTTGGCACATCTGTCGCTTCACAGAATTTTCAAAGTCTGTAGGTATCCATTGCAATTCAATTATACAAATTTTGATAATATCAGTAAAAACACATCGGAAGACTTCCTGAAACAATTGTTTAAAATTCATTATGCTAACAACTAAAGCGGGGATGTGAGAAAATATAGAGCATATTGAACCAAACAAAATTCTGAAAGTTTGCATATATCCATGGTGTTCCGAAGACAATATTTTTGATCCCATTGACAATGAGAAAATATAGACTCGGCGAGCCTCGGGCCAGCAGACGACAGAGCTGTCAATGTACTTGTCCCGAAACTCTATCGAGTCTCTTGATAAATAAGCAATTTATATTGTTTATAACGAAGGAACGGTAGTTCTCTCGCATATCTCCAACGACTTTTATCGTTGGGCAGTTCAATGTGAATTGAACTCTCCAGCAGTCAAAACCGCTGGGTTCTCGCTAAAAAAAATAGTGAAAATCAATAAACAATTTATATTGTTTATACGAAGGAACGATAGTTCTTTCGCACGTCTCCAACGATTTTTATCGCTGGGTAGTTCAATGTGAATTGAACTCTCCAGCGGTAAAAACCGCTGGGTTCTCGCTTGAAAAAGCGGTGGAAATTAATAAACAATTTATATTGTTTATATGGAGGAACGATCGTTCGTTCGTTCGTCTCCAACGATTTTATCGTTGAGAAACTCAATTCACGCTGAACTCTCCAACAGTGAAGACTGTTGGGTTCTTGCTTGAAAAAGCGATGCAAATAAATCAACAATTGATTTTGTTTATACGAACGACTAACGTCCTTGGGCACTTCTTCAATGATTTTCATCGTTGAGTTGTTCAATGTTAATCAAACTGTCGAGCGGTAGAAACCACTGGGTTCTCGCTTGAAAAAGCGGTCAAAATCAATAAACAACTTATAATGTTTATATACGAAGGAACGATAGTTCTTTCGCACGTCTCCAACGATTTTTATTGCTGGGTAGTTCAATGTGAATTGAACTCTCCACCGGTAAAAACCGTTGGGTTCTCGCTTGAAAAAGCGGTGGAAATTAATAAACAATTTATATTGTTTATACGGAGGAGCGATTGTTCGTTCGTTCGTCTTCAACGACTTTTATCGCTGGGCAGTTCAATGTGAATTGAACTCGCCAGCGGTAAAGTTGAAGTCACAAGAGCTCCGATTTTTCGCGAATTTGCAAATTATTAAACAATTAAATCCTAGTGGCAACGGGAACAATCTACCCACACACCAACACAGAGCCACATCGAAGTACAATCCGCTCATAACCCACAAACTTGTCCCGCGATCGAGTCGAAACTTCACCACTTTGTTCACGACACTTACACAAACAAACGCGAAGCCACGAGAACACTGTTTTCATTAAATTAATTATCCACGAAAGAAAAACCGACATGAACGCGAGCGTACACACTCATGGGGGCAGCCATGTTATAAACCCCGTCTCGAAAACATTATCGAGCGAGATCATCGAGCCGCGGCGCCACCAGTGAAGCGGAGAAAACTATAACTCCTAGCACGTCGGTCCGTAGCGACAATGTCGCTAGCGACCGGCCGTAGCGACAACGAGTTACGATTTTTTGCTTATAACCTCTATTTCTACGAAAAATGACGCATTTTTCGTAAGCATTAATACGAAAAAAACGTGGTGTTAGATCAACCCTTGGACCAGGGAGACTAGAGTAAAGGAGTGGACACAGCGTGCTTTAGAAATGTACACGAAATCCCGGCCTGAAGCGGCGGCGCTGTATCGGTACAAATCCTATTAGATCAGACATACTGTTACTACTTATTTCCTAACCTCGATTTTTCAAAATACGTGCAGTGCCTATGTTTACGTCAGGGAGTTTACGTGTACAAAATTTTTTTTTTTATTAATGTACTGAGCTTCGATCTTGGAAGGAAATGAAATGTAAACATTTGATATTGTTTTATTCTACCAGACCCATCAGTACAATTTTTTTTTTATCATTGATTTTGTGAATACTGGAAATAAAGTTATGTTTATCTGGCTCAATGGCACATTTCCGTTTTTATGTCATAAATACTGATGACATTAATTTTTTTTTATTCAGCATAAAAACGACGCGGGTATCACAGAAAACACCACATGAAAAAATCTGCCAAACTTGAAAGGTGGTCGGAATTCCGGATCAATGCATATAACAATCTGAGATTGTCGACACAAAATGTTGTTTGCAAAATTTAACCGTTTCACACATGAGACGAAACCACGCACCGAAGACAATAAATAGTCTTTTTTTTTAACCTCCAATATCCTGTCCAATGTACTGGGATTTGGGTTAGAGACTTTTTTTTCTATTGCACAAGCGCGAAACGGTCACTTTCACCGTGTGGACTAATTTTATTACTATACGTGTAGGATCTGTACACCTGGTGGCACAGCTAAGAACTAATTCAAGACCGGATTTTGAGGACGCCGTTACTACTCATTTTCCTATGCTGTGTCCACTCCTTCTCTCTAGTCTCCCTGCCTTGGACAATGACAGTTCTTCCTCTAGTACTTATGTTTGTTGTGCAACATAAGACCGTAAGACCACGGAAGAATCTCGATTCCCCGCTGAGATACGATTTTTCACTTATAACATCCATTCCTATGAAAAACGGAGTATTTTTCGAAAAAATTGATTCGAAAAAGCATAGAAAGTTATTGCAAAAGTTTATTTCCCCGAAAGTTTATTTCACAGCAATCGACGATTGAGAAATTGATGATCGCGCCGCGAAACGGCATTTCGGTGAACTAAAATCTGACGAAGTCGGTATCGTGTCGATAATTTTTTTGAGAAAAATTTCGAAATGGAAATTTATCGTCAATTTAGCATAGATTTTGATGCAACCGGGCTCAAAATGTTGGTTGCGATATTACGCTTCCGCTAACAGGCCAAAAAATTGATCCGTTAATTATTTTCGGAGTAATTGTAAGATTACTCCGATGGTAACAAAAAATCGAAATTTTTTTGGGATTTGCGCAAAATCGCTCTGTCAGCGGATTTATGCCATACCACTGTATACACAGTTAAATTTTCATCGCAATCGGTTGAACGGTGTGAACAAATTTTCCCTTCAAAAATTGGAAGCCGACTGATTCATCCTCTTAATGCACCAAATCTTATTTTGTTTCTCAAGAGACCCTCTACGAATTTACCGCGTAGGTTTTTTTTCTAAACTTGTTAATATGAAAATTACAGCAATTCATTTATGAACATTTTTTTAGCCAATTAAACAATTGGTTGCAACAGTAAAACAATGAAACTCAGAAAAAAATCCACACGGTGAATTCGTAGAGGATCCCTTGAGGAACAAAAGACGTGGTGGTGCATTAAAATCGGTTGAAAAATAGGAGTACACCGAGAAAAAAGTTTTGTTGATATAGCTAAAATTTGTTTACCTTAACTAAATTTTTCGTTTGAATACATTCAACTATATATTATGAAAAGACTACAAATTATTTTGTTCACGTACTATATAAATAAAGCAATACTTGAATCATCAAAATGAAAAGTTCAATTCAGCGATGCATATTTATTGGAACACAATGGTGTGTTAATAAGCGCATACGTTTTTTTGAATGTAGGATAGATTCAGTTGATTCTGTCAGTTGTAATTAAAATGAAACGAGTTAATTTTCTTTTGATTCCGAAACTGGTTTAAACAACTGGATATAAAATTTGAGGAAATAAAAATTTGGTTTAGTTGAGTAAAATTCAGTTATTTCAAAAGCTAAAATATAGTCGATTGAACTAAATATCTTTTGTACCGAATAAATCCGATATTTTGCGAATCGGAAATCTATTTCAATGGAAGGTCTTGTTTTATTGTTTAGTCTACATATAGTAGTGTTGTGAACAAATATGTAGTTACTTGCAACACGACACATTCGTCCATTTAAAACAAATACGCAGCTCTTACAACTCCATCCCTCATTCATTATAAATCAATATGTATTTCTCACATTAACGTATTCGTTCGTAACGAACCAATATACAGTTTATACAATGTTCTTTTGTTTAGTTCAAGTATTTTTTTAACATATTCATAAATTGTATATTGTTGGTTTGAAAATACGAAAGCTTAAATCAAACGGAAGACTTTTTTAATTCACAATATTCATATCATCAATAAATGTTTTTTTTTTTTTTTTTCAATTCTCAAATATGTACTATCAAAGTATTTATCATTCAAGAATATGTATCCACCTGATTTCTTACCACAATGACCATGGGGTCATAGTTGTAAGAAAATCGACTCATCTGCTGTTTATCACGGGACTGTAACCCGTGTCCCTAAAGGGACTGGTCTCTTTAGGGGCCACCTGTTTGGTTGGAGACTCGTCCTGAGCTATACATTCGATTTATATATGAATTACACGATTTCAAAGAGGTCCATTTGCACTAAAAATTCCCCGTCCTCTAAAGGTTAACCCGTCAGCAGACGCGCTATGAGACTTTTTCTCACACTTATATTAAAACGATGATTACTCGAAAATTTCAAATGACATAACCATTTGAAAATTTCAAATGGCATAAGCATTTGAATTTTTTTCTATCTTCACCAAATTTATTCTTCTGAATGATAGAAGAGTTAAAAATTTTTTTTGAATTTTTGTTTTTGAGTTTTTTTAATTATTGTTTTTTTGGTTTTTAGTGTCAATTATCGTTGTATTTATGGTTTTTTAAAAATAAAAATGTTTAATAGCCACAATCACGGTAGCGAAATTGTTTTCAAGTTTCTATTTATCATATTAAGCAATTGAAGCTATACATGTGAGAAAATCTCTCATCACGCGCCCAATGTTTTAAGTTTACGTAGCGTGCCTCTGCTGACGGGTTAACGTTACCATGGTTGCTCCACGAAATATTTAGTTGGATGAAGTATGGTTTATTTGTTGGAATACATCGCGTCGATTTTAAACAAAAATGTTGAAGTAACAAAAGACGATTGTGCCAAATCAGAGGATTTGTTGGTACAACTCAATTTGCAACAACTAAATTATCATTCCGAACACCATTTCATTTGTTAACCTGTCAAGATAGTTTTGTTTCTTCCATCTATTCGCGTTTCCAACTGCACAAGACGCCGCATTATCGAAAGTAAATTTATTTTGATCGAGTTCCATGTATAATTAGTGAAAATTGATATTTCATTTGAATCGATGATAATTCAGATGTAAAAGGTATGCGTCAAGAGAATACTTTGTTGTTTTTTCTATTACTCTTCTTAAACAAAATATATTTTTTATTGTAAGAAAAAATTTCTTTTAAAATAATATAATTAATAAAACATAGGACATCGTATGAGAAGGAAAAAAACTGATTCGTAAAATGTAGATGTTGAAGATGTTTTTGTTCCTTTTATCTAACGGTTTTTTTTATTTAACAATATAATGTTTCAACTTTTTTGTCGAAGCCCCACGTGCTAATGATGTCTGCGAACCGCAAAAAACTGAAGAAAATGTGCTACGCGACTCAGTGGCACAGTATCGCTTATGGTATAAAAGCAAGGTCAAAGCCTTGATTGTAAAGTATAAGAATTTTGCTAAACGAACAAGATAATGCTTGGAGCAGCGATGGCAACGTTAAAGTAGCTTCTCGTTCTGGCCACCGCGTGGCGCAGAGCACCAAGTTTCTCATAAACATGCCAGTCGGTGGATGGGTATAAATTGCGGGAGTCGAGTAAGTTACGACGTTCCGACCGATTCTGATGAAGAATTAAGTAGCGGAAATTTGTACCTAACACCACGGGTTACGGTCCCGTGAGAAACACTAGATTTTCTTAGGTATATGACTATGTGAGTCATTACGGTAAGAAAACAGGTGAATACATATTTTTGGATTATAAGGCAATCTTATATTGTGCCTTTTTCTTCGAGACCATCATTTCCGAGAAAATAAATGAGAATCTGCTTTTTAGCTATCTCTCTCGCACTGAGACGATTGATAGAGCTCCATAAGAAGTTTGTACACATTTCAGAATCAATAGTAAAAAATTATTCATGATTAAAAAAATTTACATTCAAATGTATAATATTGTCCTCGTATGAATAAAAAATATCATTTGTAATATCATTAAGCGTTTGTATATTCAAATCGAACAATATTTGATTGATCGATATCAAAGCTACGTATTTGCTTACAACGAAGGAATGTGTCGTTGCAGCAACCTCATATTCATTCACATTAACAATATATGTAGATTAAACAACAAAACAAAACTTTCCACTAAAAAAGGTTTTTAGTCCACACAATATCGGTTTTAGTCGGAAAAAAGATATTTAGTTGGATTGACTATCTTTTAGCTTTTGAAATAACTGAGTTTTACGCAATTTAATTCTTGCTTCTTCAAATTTTATATCCAATTGTTTAAAGCAGTTTCGTAATTTAAAAAAAATTGATTCGTTTTATTGTGATTACAACATACCGAATTAACCGAATTTATTCTTGATTTTAAAAAAACGTGTTCGCTTATCAGCGCATCATTCTGTTGTTGTAAGTATACACCGTTCAGTTGAACTCTTCACTTTGATAATTTAAACACTGCATTTTTTTGCAATGGCAAAAAATGGAACAAAATATTTTGTTGTATTTTCGCGAAATATAGTTATCACCAAAGCAAAATAATGTGCATCTTAAACTAAATTATTTTTCAAGAAACAAAGTAATCGGCTTAAATATGAACAAACGACTTGTTTAAATTTAAGTAACTTTTAGTTGATGGAACAACTAAAAACAGTCCTTAGGCAAAACGTTTTGTTATCTTGAGCGAATGAATTTCATAATTACAGTTACGTGATTGAATAAAATGTTCTTTCGGATCATCCTAAATCATTCAGTTGAACGTATGCAGTATTCCTTCAATATGACAAAATTGTTTAATTGAGTTGATATTTCATAATCAAATGGACATTTTGTTATACCAAATAAAAATCAGAAAAAATCAAATAAATAGTAGTAGTTTTTCTGATAAAATTATTATGTTGAACAGATAAACAAGATTTAACCGACAGTTTTAGTTGAAATAGCTGTAGTTTATTTAGCGCACCTGAGCAATGTTTAAACTAACAAAATTTTAAAGCAACAAAACATATTTGATATTTTCAACAATATTTTTTTCTCAATGTACGAATAAATAGAGTACTTTGCGTTTGAGAACTAAAAAAAAAGTAGGAGTTAAAAAATAATTCTCAAGCACTGACTATAACACTGCATATAACATCGTATTTTGTGTTTAAGAAAGAGAAAGTATAAGTTAAAAAATAATTTTTGGCGGTGATCACATATTCGTTCAAAAAAAATCGACTAAAACGTTCCAAGTATACGAAATAAAATTTGATCAACAATGATAACTATGTTTTTGGCATAATAATCAATCAATTTAATACTAATATTAAAAATGTTCTTCTTTCTTTTTATGATTCGATTAGGCTTACAAATTTTCCAAGTCGTCGAGTGATCGTGACTTTGCGTTGTCCGTAACACGCAGTTGCCATTGTATTGGGGTGCTAATTCGATAACAATGATTTTCATTAAAAAATTCATAGATTTTGCATAACGCGCATTAAAAAAATCTGCAAATATCTTGTAAATAGAATTAATACGTAAATAAAAAATGAATGTGTCACCTTCCCCGCTATGTCTAATATTAACAATTCTCAGAGCCCTACAATATTTACAATAAACAAAGAGTAACGAATAAGCAAAAAAAAAAGAAAAGAATTCTTCCGCATTTTATGACTGATAATATAATTTTTCAGAACTCTATACAATTGACGAGGTTGTTATGCGGAAGGTGAATTCACCGGAGCTGCCAATAATATGTACAGAGGGGAGCTAGCGTTGTTACTGACATGGGGCCTAGTTTTTCACCAAGGCCTATGTGGCGAGCTTGTAAAAGTGGCACATCAACCGTCCAACATATTAGTCGATTATACCGCGTATCGTCACATCTCAATCATTCACTTCAAAGTCCCTCCAAACACGGTTTCGGCTCTCTTCAAGTGAGCGACAAAACTACGAATCATGAATTTATCAAACTCGTATTAACGGAAAATTGTTATTTTCCATTATTTTTTTCGCCAGATTTACAGTCAAAGAAGAGAAAACAGGTGGAATTGGATCATGTTCACCTCGAGATGTTTGCCTTCATCTAAAATCCGGCAGCATTCCACTGGTGCATCCGGACGGCTCGAAAACAGCGGCAAAACTTTTAACAAATCGTCGGAAATATTACACTCGACAAATGACAAGCGATAATGAAGAACATCTAATGAAAGTTTTATCACCTGCGGCTGGTGATTGGTACGCAATTGCTTTTCGATCATGGACCGATCCTGATGCCGAACATATTTCTCAGCAAGGTTCGTAATCATGTTTTTTTTTTTCTTTTTTTTTGTACCCACCGGTGGTAGAAAAATAATACCCCTCAAGCCTATAGCGTAAGGTTGATGATAAAATATTTAATAAATATGTTTAATTAGGTCTTGGAGCCTCCTGCGATACTGTACTGGATGCCGAGTTTTTTATCGAGCCTCCGGCGTCATACGTTTTGATCGCCGACAGAGAAGAGCATTTTGTCGAATTAAACAAAAACGAAGACTCGGCGGTTATAGAATTTTTGATGGAAGGAAATTCTGAACGGTCGAACGTTACTCTTTCATCATCGTGCGGTGATAATTGCCAATTGCTTGGGAGCGTCACGAGTGCGGAAACACTTGGCAACGTGATAATAAACGACACAAAGGCCTATCTGTCATTTAGACCGTACACAAATTCTTTTCACTATTTGAGTCTGCAATTGATGTCGGGCGAGGCCTCCAATATAACATACATTTTACCAACAGCCAACAACGATGACCAAGAGAATTCAAGCAATTTCAAAGTAATAGCATTGAAGAGAAAATCATTGCCCGATTTTTTTTACTTCGATTACGAGCATGTAATTAACAATTCGAGTTCGCCGATAAATCTCACCTCGAAAGGTATTGCGGCTTTGAGTTTTGAAGTTGGACCGATTTCCGACGTCGGTGGAACGTTGAGCATCGGAATTAAACTGGTCAACGAAGACAGGAAGAACGTTATTGTTTTTGGCTGTGTCTCACTGGGTATAGAGGCCTCACTGCGCGCCCAATCTTCTTCTTTCTTCTCTCGCACCAATGTGCAATGCACAATTTTAACGATTGATTCTCTTTTTATATCTCAGGTTACTATTCAAGCATCACCGCTGGTGGCGGTTGCATTCGTAATGAAACGACGACAGCTCCGGATTTGTTGACTCGAAGCGTCAAGCCTTCGATGGTTCACGTGCCCTATCCGGAGCCAGGAATTTGGTATTTAACGTTGAAAGTCTTTAGCGTTACGTCGCCGTGTTCCTGTTTGGAAACGTGTGAAACATCGGCTTGCGAAGATTGTCCGTGCCTAAACGAAACATCGGAGAATGTGGAAATAAGCGTTGGATCGTCACCATGCGTCGAGGGACGTTGCAACTCGAACGGACATTGCGTTAATTATTTGAACAGTGGTTTTATATTTTCGGCGTGTCAATGTACAGGAGGATATCGGGGTTTCGATTGCGCGGACGATACGTACGTTTTGACGGGAGGTGGCAAACTCGTACGTTTGTTAATGCTGACCCTCAGTAATTTGGCTTTTATCGGCTCGATTTACGTAGCCGTTCGACGTGAATATTACACCGAGGCAATAGTTTATACGGCCGTTATGCTTTTCTCGACTCTCTATCACGCGTGCGAAGCCGGCGACGATGTTCACAATTACTGCGTCGCAAAATTGAGCGTTTTACAATTTTGCGACTTTTTCAATGCCCTCCTATCAATTTGGGTAACCCTCGTAGCAATGGCATCTTTCGGACCAAAGTTAACGAGCTTTTGTCAATTGGCGGGCGCAATTATAATCGCTCTCGGCTCCGAACTAAATCGTACCGCACTTTGGGTTTTTTTATTGCCGGCCGTTACGGGTTGTCTTCTTATTTGCATATCTTGGGGATCACGATGCAAATCCAGACGAACCTTTCGTTATCCTTTACATCCCTATCGAAACATCGATTTACCAGCGGGTATTCTTCTCGTTCTTGTCGGTCTTATTTGTTACGCTTTTCTTCAAACCCGACGTAATTATCATTTGATACATAGTCTTTGGCACATTTGCGTTGCCATCGGCGTTGTTCTTCTTTTACCGGCTAAAAAATACATGAAATAATATCGGTATTCTCTCGTAGACAAGGAGAATCGAGAATTTCTTTATCCTCGATCAAATGTCCTCGACGACGACGACGACGACCGATGATTATCCTGTTGTCCAGGCTTTCTAATCGTTTAATTATTTCTCTTTGGTGAGCACACCTTTTGCTCGACTTTGTCAAACGACGCATATTTTTAGATAGCTCAATTTATCGAAGTTACATTACAAATTTTTGCCCAGTGTTCTTCTTTTAGACTCGTGCAAAATATTTATTAGTCAAATAATTGTTATATCGTTGACTTGCGTACACCTTGACGGCGATGCTGCAAATTATTAGCTTTATATATTTATATATGCATATATATTTCGTACACACAATGACAAAGAATTTTTTTTTGTCGACGTGACCATTAAGATTTTCCAAAAGCAAATTCGTAGTGCCCGTCGACTTTTGGTTATCGAGTACGATGAAAAACACTAATGGATTCATGGACCCGTACCCTCGTTAATTTATTCGATCATTAGTGACTCACAGAATGAGCAATGGATCAAAAGATTTTTTAATTTTTTTATCAATTTATTTTTTTATTTTTTTATCAATATCGCTTGAAATTTTCCTGCAGATTGTTTTGGAAAGATAACAAAAATATGCTAAATTAAAACGATCTAAATGACCAGTCGTTAATTTATGAATGACTATATAATTAATCGCTCTCCATTAATATTTTTTTTAATTGTTCCATTAATATTTTGTTTAATTGTTAATATTAATTTTAATTGTAATATAATTTTAATTGTTAATTTGATTGTAAATTTTGTTCCGAAAAAAAAAATCCACGAATAAATTAACGAGCGTGTGGAATAATTTTGTAGCTATTTCACTTGAAACGTGTCCGTTTTTTATCCGGGGAATTCGATATATCTCGCAATTAAATGGTAATTCAAGAGAATAAATAAAATGAGAGATCAGTCGTATAGGATTTATTGATAGGACCTTGTAAAAATGTGTACGCACGAAATGTAATTTCAGGGGTGCGAGTATAAGAGTGGCAAGTGTGTACATACGTAAATCATTGTATTATAGATTATATATATATGTGTATATTCGTGTAGGAAGTGTACAAAAGAAGGACGATGTGCTAGAGTGATATAAAAAGAAAAATTAAAAGAAAAAAAACGTATATATAAATATTCAGAGAAAGTATAGACTCGGCGAGCCTCGGGCCAGCAGACGACAGAGCTGTCAATGTATACTTGTCCCGAGAAACTCTACCGAGTCTCTTGATACATAATTCCTAGCTTGGCTGGCCTCGTTTACGCGTTTGTTACGGTGTGAATTAAAAGTGTTTTTTTTTCTGCAGTTCTGGACCGCTCCTCTGTGAGGTTTCGAGTTTGTACATACGTGTATTATCTTTGTATAATAAATATAGATATATACTGTTTTAACAAATATACCGCGACACTATATTTGTAAAAATAACAACTCTGGATGATTATTATCGATGGCTTTGTGGAATAAGAAAAAAAAACATTATTAACATTAATTCTACGTATTATTTTCTATTACAGAGCCGTCGCTGTTGTAATCGTTTCGTGGGACGACGTCATACTTGACATTAGGTTGGAAATTAAGCTGAGAATTGTTTCGAGAGAAAATCCACAGTGACGATAAGTTCTCGTACAATTTTCTCCACCGCGTCCCGCCTCAACTGCTTCTTGGATCGCCGTCCCGCGCATCGCCGTACGGAATACCTGATTCGTCGTCAAAGTCTCGATCATCCGATCGAACGAAGAGACTTTTTCCTCGTCCGTTATGTCGCTTGCTTCCCGTATCGTTTCAGCCGCTCTTTTCGCGTAAGTACAAACCGCTCTTTGCATACAAGACGTCGTATCTATTCCATGACGAGCCAGGGCATCGTCTAATTTCGTCATTGAATTCGCGAACCCACTCTCGTCGCCTGATTTAACATTAAATACAAAAAATTCATTCAATCATAGTCAAAAATGCAGTATGAAAAATTATTTCTGCAATAGCTCGAAATGCAAAGTATGAGCATACAAAGAATTCGACTACTTTCTATTAATCAAAATTTTCGAAAGAACAAAAAAATACATTCTCGAATGAGACATAAAATTGAGTTTGTCAATCACATTCGAACAGGCATCTACCCGTTTGTTTTATGACAATTGTTTCTCAATTTTTTTGTTCTTATCGTCCTTTATGTTTTCGAGCTTTGAATACAAAACTTGGTAAAAATGATTTACTTCTAGCATATGCTCCGTAAGATCCGGACAAGATGTAGAGCAGCTTCGGAATAACGAGGATCGTTCCAACGCCGATAACAGCACCGAGGATGAGTCCACCCAGATCTATCTTGGCTGGAGCGTAATTAGAGACTCCGTAACCCTGAGAACAAGAAAGAATCGATTAATTCCGAGAAATAATTATGAATCCAAAAAATGGTAAAAATATTAACATTATTTTTTTTTGTTTTTCCTCGAAAAAAAAATGGTTGAGCGATAATAAAACTCGTCACATTGGAAACCTATGAAGAAAATAGACTTACAGTGCCAGTGCTGCCAATATTGGTGAATCCAAATCTGGGCTCTTGTCCACGATCGGGATTATCGTTGTGATTATCCGGACCGGTTTTTCTGGCAGTGGAAGCGTTACCCTCGCTTCGCAATTGTGGTTGACTGTGAGAAGGCATAGCAATCTGATCGTGAAGATGACCAGGCTTTTCGACGTAATCGATCGAACTTGGCACGAAGCTAAAAAAAGAAATAAGAAACCAACCTTCAGGCGAACTAGAAATATTTATAGACACAAGTAACAAATAACCGAATAATAATATGATGATGGTGATGATGATGATGATGATAATGATGATGATGATGATGATTAGCAACGAAAAAAAATGTTTACCCTCCCATGTCGTATTTTGGTATACAGATGACAATTCCAATCGACAGAATTCCGATCAGCAGACCCAAAAGTTTGAAACTTCCAAGAGCCATCTGCGAACGAAGAATCGACGATTAATAATGGAAAAGCACGGTAACGCGGCGACGCACAAACGTCAACCTGCAACACCGTCGTGTTAATATATTACCTCGAATTTCAACGAAGAGAAGAAACGACAATTTTTTTTTTCAAACGAGACAATATATGTGGAAACAATGATTTCGCTGGACTCGCGAACTGACGAATTCTTCAAAAGACTGAGACGATCGTCGACGCGGTATACGATTATATAGGGATTGTCACGAAGGCTCTTTAAAATGTCTCGTTGGTCAAACGATCCGACATAATTGCAATGGCCACGGTTTCGCTTTCATCGTTGTTGTACTTTTCATACCGTTGTTGGACACGAGGACCGAGATCATCCCCCGTGACCGGAACTTTTCCTCTCGCGCGCGTTTCCCGACAACGAGAAACATACAATTCCTGCAATATGCGATTCTTTTTTTCTTCACTCTCGACATCATCATTTTACGCTAATGGAAAAAGAAAGATGGATCGAGAGAAAGAGAGAGATGTGATATAAAAAAAAGGAAGAACAATCACTACTTTTGTTCGTTGCGGAAAGACCAAAATTATTCCTTCATTTCGCAATTCGTTTTTTAGCTCTTGTTAGGACGTTCAGTGAATTTGCCAAAATGGGACTTTTTGTACGAGTTTACCGAGTGCTTTTTTACTCTTAGGCAGCATACGACAGTTAATTCTCAACGATTTCACGTTCGACGCACCAAAAATAAATAACTCGTATTGCCCAATTTAAAATCTAATTGTTGAAGAAATTGAATAGAATAAAGAATGAACTTGAAATTCCAAACTTTTAATTACTAGTACCCAAGCGTTGTTAAAGCATATTTTACAGATCGGAAATTTTGCCGAGCGTTGAAAAAACAATTGTTCGAATGGACGTAATCAATAAGTTAAAACATCCAGTCGTCAGTCGCCAGCCCTGTACCAGTATTCGACCTCTACCCATACTTTGCATAAGTAAGAGAAGTGCGGAAAACATTTTTATTTTTTAACAAAAGTCCATGGTTCTCGATTGAATTATATTCTTGATAGTTTCCAAGCTCTGAATCGCAA
The DNA here is from genome assembly GCA_963989365.1 of Rhimphoctona megacephalus. Lineage (NCBI taxonomy): Eukaryota > Metazoa > Arthropoda > Insecta > Hymenoptera > Ichneumonidae > Rhimphoctona > Rhimphoctona megacephalus. The sequence goes on from OZ022416.1 coordinate 16,229,544, forward strand.
TAAATTACTTGATATTTGAAATTGTTAAATGTATTGAAAACAAAAAAATTGCCCGATGACATGTGGACATTGAAAATAATTATTCAGGAGCCAATTGGTAGTTTGCACGGTGGTCACTACGAAAGCATATAATAGAGAGTATTAATCGAAGGAGTGCATAAGAACCCGATCGGGACAGTGGGTATATATGAGAAGAGAAAATAATAGAATTAAAATAAACTTTACAATTGAATTTGTAAATTATATTTTCGATACAAGTTCCCTCATTCTCGCGCTTGGGTTATCACGAGACGAGAAAAATTTCACATTCCAGAGAGGAGCGCTCGTTATCAAGAGACTTGGTAGAGTCTCGGGACAAGTACATTGACAGCCTGTCGTCCGCTGGCCCGAGGCTCGCCGAGTCTATACTTTCTCTGAATAAAGCGATTCGCGGTGGTGGGGGTAAAAAATTTATGACGTTTTCGCTAGTTGTAGAGCCTAGGAGTCATTTGGCGGCTTGAAAAGCGAACTTTTGACTAATTGAGCGATGCTCTTTCGATTGAGCCTAAAATCAACACGATTGAGGCGTAATTACTGAGAAAAAACTTTGCACAGGCTTAGGATTAAGCTCGATTCTACTACATTCAAGAATTTGTCGTGTTTGTATATGCGCGTAGTAACACAGTCTCTTGATATGATTTTTTTTTATTTGATTTGATTTGATTTGATGGGCCTCTTGATGCCTATCAAAATCCATTTCCACCAAAACCTGTCTCCGGCAACGATAGAGATGAATTTCTGATTGGTCCCGACTGTGATCTTTCCTCTGTATCTGTACAACGGACAGTCTGAACGGAGTTCGATAAAATACAAAATAAATAATGTGGGACGTGTGAGCAGTTTGATTAGACAATAACCATTGGCAGGCATTCGTCGTAAAATCGGGGAAAAAAATTTATCAGTGACAAAAATCGAGAAACTAAACTCGGGAAAAGTAATGGTATTCGAAATATCGGTAATGTTTTAACCTATTAGTTTCGAAAGTGTTTAGTGCAAGACGTGTGGACTATAAATGTAAATTTCGGAAAAGTAATTTTTTGAGGTTCAGTGATATATATATATATATATAAGAGTCAAAAACTAACGGCAAATGTGAATTTGTGTATATTAAAGTTATTTCGATGTTCAGTGGAAAAAAAGTGTTACGCATTGAATTTATACGATAAAATTATACGTGTGTGAAAAATATTTATAAATGTTTTGATTACACAACTTGCGGCAAGAACACGCAAATATTGTATATATGTTGATGAATTCAAATAAACAACCGAAAACTTTAATCAAATGAATGCGTGCTAATTAGATTTATTGTGTCATCATTATTTTAATAAGTTGTCATATTTTTCTTTATTCAGTTTGGTTGTTTTTCGGTCCCTTTTTTTATCTCATTGGTACACATACCAAGATCTTGGATCCGTACCAAGTTTCATCATTTTATTGGACAATATGTTTGCTGTGTATTTCTACTTCTTCGCTTTGACTGTGGCAACATGAATAGAAAAATTTGTTACAAAAAGTAATTTCTTGCTCATTTATGAATGGGATAAAATGTATGTCATTGTGACGCAATGGGTACATCCGAACTTTAAAACAATTTATGGCCCAGTGTATGTTAAGGTAGAACAGTCGAGACAGTCCCATTCAAAAGTAAATCTACTTTCAGATTTGACAATGGGCAATAATTTAAAAAAAGTGAAGAAATGACCTGTTCTCGATTTACATCCGTAAAATATTTAATCATTTAAAATTCCAAATTTAACACTGTAAATAAAATAGCATCAATTTTTTGAGTAGTCATTTCCTGCGGTCGAAAACTTTTAGCGAGATCTGTCCTACTCGCATCCTCCTAACCTTACTTTTTCACGTCATTGACAGGTTATGCATTGTCAGACGGACTCAGCCGAACAAATTTTGTCACGCATTTCGTACTTTAAATCCTCACAACTCGGAAAGTTTATAATAAAAAGTGATAATTTGTTTTGACCGTAATGTCTCCCCGTTTTTTTATATTAATAGAAATCTGTCTCCCCGTTTTTTTATATTAATAGAAATGTGATACCACGTTGAAAAAACCAACCAATCAGAAACTCGCGAGCGGCTTTGAGCCTTTGATGGTGTTATGTACAGACACGTCGAATTTCCGATGTGTTAGTATTTTTTCCATAATCTTGACCCTACGCAAAGTTTTTTCTCAGCAATTACACCACCGATCATGCTGATTTTGGGCTCAATCGAGAGAGAATTTCTTAATTAGTCTCCAGTTCAATTTTCAAGGCATCAAATGGCTCCTGAGTTTCGTAATTGAAAGAAATGACATGCCAATTTTACCCCCACCACGGCGAATCGTTTTATTCAGAGATAATATACTCAGGAGAGCCTCGGGCCAGCAGACGACAGAGCTGTCAATGTACTTGTCCCGAGACTCTACCGAGTCTCTTGATATTACAGGGTTTGCCTTATGCAACGCGTGTTAAAAATGGTAATTTCAAAAGCAAATATCTCGATAACTGGATGGTCAATATAATTGAAATTTTACCAATACGTGTAGGATAATCTAAACAATATTAGTTTGGAATATCAAAACTTTCGGTCTCAGACCATATGTTGCGTATGTACTACCTTAAGTTATTTTCCGCTTCGGTTGTGGCATAATAAATTCAAAAAGTTGTTTCAAAAAGTCTTCGGGTAATCTTTTTCTGATAGTATCAAAATTTGTATCATTGAGATGCAGCAGGCACCTAAAAAGTTTGACAACTTTATGAAGTGACATATATGCTGAGTATTTCTACTTTTTATCTGTGATTGTGGCATTATTAATTGAAAAATTCATTACAAAAACTCTTCGGCTGCTCATTTATTGATGCGATCAAACTTTTTGTCTGCAAATCGCCATGGAGACATCCAACATTTCTGAATTTTGTTAGACTCAATGTGCACAATGTGATTTCACTTTTCTTCTTTAGGTGTGTCATAATAAATTTCAAAAGGTTATTTCAGGAAGTCTTCAGGTGCTCTTTTTCGATAGTATTAAAATTTGTATCATTGGAATGCAACGGATACCTGCAAATTTTGAAATTTCTGTGAAGCGGCATGTATGCCAAGCACTTCCACTTTTCGGCTCTGACTGTGGCATATGGATTGTAAAATTTATTACAAAAGTCTTTAGCTGCTCATTTCTGAATAAGATCGAAATTGCTGTCTTCGAAACTCATTGGATACATCGAAAATTTTTGAATTCTGTTAGGCTTGTAGAGTGCTGTGTATCAAGATGTAGATAATAGGACTGCAGCGGATACCTGCAAACTTTGAAAATTTTGTGAAGCGACAAGTGTGCTAAGTATTTCCACTTCTCATCTTTGATTATGACGCTGAAGTTTGCAACGTTGGAGTTCAACGAAATGTACGAAAAAAAAAAAATTTGATTCTCCACTTTTTTATTTCGCGAATCATTTGAGGGGGTTGAAAAACTGCAGACTGAGAAGTTTCAACAAAAAAAAAATGTTCCGGAACCCATCCTTTAAGGGGTTTACATTTTCGAAAAAATTCCAGCACCGGCTGTTTGGGGATTCTCCACTTTTTTATTTCACCAATCGACTTAGGGGGTCGAAAAACCATGAAAAAAAATGGCACAAAAAAAAAACGTTCCGAAACCCACCCTTTAAAAGGGTTGAATTTTCGAAAAAAATCCAACACCGGCTGTTTGGGTATTCTCCACTTTTTTATTTCACCAATCGACTCAAGGGATTGGAAAATCGTGAAAAAAAAAATTGGCAAAAGAAGAAACGTTTCGGAACCCACCCTTTAAGGGGTTTAAATTTTCGAAAAAATTCCAGGAGCGGCTGTTTGAGCATTCTCTACTTTTTTATTTCATCAATCGACTCAGAAGATCGAAGAACAGTGAAAAAAAATTGGCAAAAGAAAAATCCTTCCGGAACCCACCCTTTAAAGGGGTTGAATTTTTGAAATATTCAAACACGGTTGTATGGGCATTCTCCACTTTTTTATTTCACGAGTCCTCTCGGAACATCAAAAAATTACGGAGAAAAAGGTTGCAGGGAAAACAACGTTCCGGAACCCATCCTTTAAGGGGTATAAATGTTCGAAAATATTCCAGCATCGGCTGTTTGGAGATTCTCCACTTTTTCATTTCATGAATCACTCGAGGAGGTTGAAAAACTGCGGAATGAGAAGTTTCAACAAAAAAAACATTCCGGAACACAGCCTTTAAGGCGTTTAAATTTTCGAAAAAATTCCAGCACCGGCTGTTTAGGGATTCTCGACTTTTTTATTTCACCAATTGACTTAGGGAGTCGAAAAACCGTGAAAAAAAAATGTGCACAAGATAAAACGTCCCGGAAACCACCCTTTCAAGGGGTTGAATTTTCGAAAAAAATGTAGCACCGGCTGTTTGGGGATTCTCCACTTTTTTATTTCATGAATCACTTGAGGGGGATGATTAACTGCAGACTAAGAAGTTTCAACAAAAAGAACGTTCCGGAACCCACCCTTTAAGGGGTTTGAATTTTCGAAAAAATTCCAGGACTGGCTGTTTGGGCATTCTCCACTTCTTTATTTCATCAATAAACTCAGAGGGTTGAAGAACCGTGAAAAAAAATTGGCAAAAAAAAAAAACTTTCCGGAACCCACCCTTTAAAGGGGTTGAATTTTTGATATATTCAAACACGGTTGTATGGATATTCTCCACTTTTTTATTTCATGAATCACTTGAGGGGGTTGAAAAACTGCAGACTGAGAAGTTTCAACAAAAAAAAACGTTCCGGAGCCCACCCTTTAAGGGGTTTAAATTTTCGAAAAAATTCCAGCACCGGCTGTTTGGGGATTCTCCACTTTTTTATTTCATGAATTACTTGAGAGGGTTGAAAAACTGCAGACCGAGAGTTTCAACAAAAAACGTTCCGGAACGCACCCTTTAAGGGGTTTACATTTTCCAAAAAATTCCAGCACCGGCTGTTTGGGGATTTTCTACTTTTTTATTTCACTAATCGGCTCAAGGGGTCAAAAAAATATGAAAAAAAATTGGCACAAGAAAAAATGTTCCGGAACCCGCCCTTTAAAGGGGTTGAATTTTTGAAATATTTAAACACAACTGTATGGGCATTCCCGACGTTTTTATTTCACGAGGCTTCTCGGCAGATCGAAAAACTATGGAAAAAAAAGTTTCGACAAAAACAACGTTCCGGAACCCACCCTTTAAGGGGGTGAATTTTCGAAAAAATTCTATCATCCGCTGTATGGGAATTTGAAACTTTGTTATTATAGGCTAGAGGGGTTCAGAAACTGAAGAAAAACAATTTACAACACCCTCGCATCTCCGGATCACCTCTTTTTTAAGGGTGGTGAATTTTTGAAAAAAACTATTATTCGGTGTATGGGGATTCGAATCTTTTTTATTTTATGAATAGGCGAGAGAGTTCAAAATAACAAGGAAAAACAATTTGCAATACCCTCGCATCTCCGAATCACCCCTTTTAAGGAAGGCGAATTGTCGACAAATTTCTATCATTCACTGTATGGGAATTCGAAACTTTTTTGTTTTATGAATAGGCTAAAGGAGGAAAAAAAGCCAAGAGAAAAAATCGCACCAACCTCGCATCTCCGGATCATCCCTTTCTCAGGAGGTAAATTTTCGAAAAGATTTCCATCATCCGCTGTCTGAGCATTCGTAATTTTTTTATTTCATAAACAGGCTAGAAAGGTAAAAGAAGCGAGAAAAAAAATTCGCAACACCATAACATCTCCGGATCACCTCTTTTGGGGGGAGGGGGGAGGAAGGGTGAATTTTCGAAAAAATTCTATTATCGCAGTAATGACTCTGTGCTTCTGATGAAATGAAAATGAATGTTAGTATGGAACTACTTGAATCGACCCTAACGACAGTTGTGAATCGAGAAACAAACGATTATTTTTTTCAAAATTCCTCATATTTTCTTTTAAATGGTTGAATGAATTTAAAAAAATTAACAAAACAAAACGGGTTCCATTTGAAAGGGTGGTTAAAAACCAACTCATATATATCTCAACAAATGCCGTGAAAGCCGCAAATCGCAAACTTAAACATATGTTTAAAACCTTTTTCACTTTCATAGATCATTTTTATATGAATGACTTAAAACTTCTTAAGATCGCGCCCCGAATCTTGTATCTTATATTTATTTTACCGAAAAATATGAAATTATGTACTAAATGAGCATTTCAGTAATATTATAATCTAAAGCTATTAATGGAAAACGAATTTTATTCATTGTGGTAATTTCAATATAAAGGACTTTGTTTAACATTGTCGTGAGAACAAAATACGTACGTTTTACAAAAAATTACTGTGTTGTGTTAATAAATAAAAAATACAATTTTTGAACTGTCAAAAAAAATTACGAAATGTCAATGAAGAACATAGAACGCTAGTACATAATAACGTATCAAGAGCCGCGGTAGCGGCTCAACGCCAAGTATTAAAAAAAAAAATACTGTTCTTACTGCAATACTTTGTGAGGAAGTTTTTCGACCGGCTGTGAATAAACGTTTTCTAGCAGAATACGTTTATTATATATCGAATTATTATATATTACTATTATATATTATATATTATTATATATGATTATATATCGAAAAATAGATGGAAGAATAAGGCTACGATTGAACAAGTTTTGCAATAACATTTTAGAAAATTCTTTCTTAAACACAGGAATTCTTAAAAAAAGAAAATCATTGCAATTTGTCCGCAACTCGATAAATGAAAAAGATATAGACCCTTGAAGTATTTCCATCTGTCTAAAATCAATTTTTAACGGTTCTAATATCAAAGCCAAAAAATAGATACGACTAAAAAATAATCACTGAGTAATATTTTACGAACAAACAGGTGAAATGGCGTAGACCCTGTCATATGTATCTGTTGTAAAATTTTATTCAAATAATGCTATTCCGGTGTGTTATGCTTTTTTCAGACAGTTTTATACCCGTTTCTTTGTAAGAGCGGTTCGAAAATTCAAAATAATCGGAAACACCTAATATTGGAATGATAGAAACTTGCGGCAACGCTCGAGCTTAGGTTGACCGTAGCGATTACTTTCGAATTTTTATTTTCAATAACGTGAAAAAAACATACTCTGCTAGAATACATTTTTTCACAGACGGTCGAAAAACTTCATCAAAAAATATTGCAGTATGTACAGTGTTTTTTTTAAATACTAATCGTCGAACCGCTACCGTGGCTCCTGATACGTTATTATATACTAGCGTTCCATGTTCTTCATTGACGATTGGTATTTTCTTTTGACAGCTAAGATAGTTCGATATTGGGGTAGTTCAGTATTGGAGTTGGGGTCCACGTGTGACCATATATTTTTTTGCATGGTATCGAAAGAGGGTAACTTTTTTTACGTGTTGGTCAAATTAAAACATTTTTTACCGTGTAGTTTTTGAGCTATTAGCTATTAAAAATACATTGCATCCATAGTAGAACGTCGGAAATAGCATTGGTTAGACCTTTCAGTTCGAGAATACTCAAAAAATAGTCGTCCAACCCACGAAAAAAAACTTATTGCTCTATCTACGATGTGTGAAGCATCTTTTACAAGTAATTGATATGGATTCACTGTATAATTATTGAGAAATCACGTAAAGAAGTACACACATAGGAGTATGTTCCGATTTGACTTGGACGTCTCTCTCTCTCTCGAAAGCCTCTAGACAATCAAGATGGCGGCTCATTTATGTTCGCCGGTACGAAATGTTAATTGCACGAATGCCTTTCTTAGCCACCGGCTGCTTCATTTCCAAGTTTTTTCTACTCATTGCATATCTCTAGAGCTTCGAGTGAACATTTACGTTGGTCCAGTTGTTTTTTTTTAATAAAACTGCCCGGAGGAGCAAGTAATAAATTCATCGTGCGGCAAAATCTTCGAGGTTATGTTTACATTCTCACCGATTCACGGATCTGTTATTACGTGAGTCAGGCTAAGATCTTATTAAGTTTTAATTGTCATTTAGATGATTATAAGAGTATACGCCATCTAATAAATTTTATTTTTTATAGAAATGATTTTTAAAATCGATTTCGTAATTTAGTCGTCCATTTACAAATTTGAAAAATGGATGGACATTTAGACTCGGCCTAACTCTACCGAACTATCTTAAAAAATTGTATTTTTTATTAACACAACATAGTAATTTTTTGTGAAACGAACTTACTTTATTTTCACAACAATGTTAAACAAAGTCGTTTATATTGCAATTACCAAAATGAATAAAATTCGTTTTCCATTAACCCTTATGGTACACATTGGGATCACGCGTGACCCCAGTCTTTGTTAGTTTGCGTTGTGAGCTCGTAGTAGGAGCATTTCGACTTTTGGTTGCCTAGTGGGAAAAATCTTTACTGATTTACCGACAAGATTTAACGTATCGCGTAGTTATTTAGATTGCGGTTACTACGCTAGTGCCTTTTAAGAATTCATTTTAGAGCCATCCGTGACTCCGTGAACGAAATTATTCAACTTCTTGGAATGCAGGGAGCTGCAACATTTTTTTTCGTGTTGTTTTAAACCTCTACTTTGGAATAACATCCGGGTTTTCCCATTAAAATGTCTTGTACTGAATCAAAAAATGTATAAGAGTCAAGTTGATTATTTTGACGTTGTTCTGCGCCTTTTACTTTTTGCTATTTGCGCGCAAACTGTACCTCCTAAATGAATAACTTTTTCATGAACATGCTGCTTAGAGTCTATAATTTCGATTCACGTACGATTAATATCAACAAAACTATTTCATTTTATATTTATAGCTGAAAAAAACGGTCGGGGTCGTCCGTGACCCCATATGTACGGAACGTTTAAAATACATAGGTCTATATCGTAAGTGTTAATAGATTTAGATGATAACATTACGGAAATGCGTATTTGGTACATTATTTCATATTTTTCGGTACAATAGATATAAGATGCAAGATTAGGGGCGCGATTATAAAAATTTTTAAGTCTATCATATAGCAAGGATCAATAAAAATGAAAAATAATCTGAACGTATGTTTGGGTTCGCGATTTGAGGCTTTCACGGAAGTTAATGAGTTATATATGAGGTGGTTTTTGGCCACCCTTTCAAATGGAACCTGTTTTGGAGTGTTAAATTTTTAAATTCATTCAACCTTTTGAAAGAAAGTATGAGGAATTTGAAAAAAAAATCGTTTGTTCCTCGATTCCCAACTATCGTTAGGGTCAATTCAAGTAGCTCTATTTTAACATGTATCTTCATTTCATCAGAAGCACTGAGTCATTACTGTGATGGTAGAATTTTTTCAAAAATTCACCCCACCCTCCTCCTCCCTAGAAGAGGTGATCCAGAGATGTGATGGTGTTGCGATTTATTTTCCTCGCTTCTTTTACCTTTCTAGCCTATTTATGAAATAAAAAAGTTTCAAATGCCCATACAGCGAATGATGGAATATTTTTCGAAAATTCAACCCCTTTAAAGAGTGGGTTCCGGAACGTTTTTTCTTTTGCCAATTTTTTTCACAGTTTTTTGACCCCCTGAGTCGATTCATGAAATAAAAAAGTGGAGAATCCCCAAACAGCCGGTGCCGGAATTTTTTCGAAAATTCGACCTCTTTAAAGAGTGCGTACCGGAATGTTTTTTCTTGTGCCAATTTTTCTTTCTCGGTTTTTCGAACCCTTGAGTCGATTGGTGAAATAAAAAAAACGAGAATCCCCAAACAGCCGGTACAGGAATTTTTTTGAAAATTTAAACCCCTTAAAGGGTGGGTTCCGAAACGTTTTTTTCGTTGATACTTCTCAGTCTGCAGTTTTTCAACCCCCTCAAGTGATTCATGAATGAAATAAAAAAGTGGAGAATCCCCAAACAGCCGGTGCTGGAATATTTTCGAAAATTTAAACCCCTTAAAGGGCGGCTTCCGGAACGTTTTTTTTTTGTTGAAACTTCTCAGTCTGCAGTTTTTCAACCCCCTCAAGCGTTTCACGAAATAAAAAAGTCGAGAATCCCCAAACAGCCGGTGCTGGATTTTTTTCTAAAATTCAACCCCTTTAAAGGCTGGGTTCCGGAACGTTTTTTCTTGTGCCATTTTTTTTCATGGTTTTTCGACCCCCTGAGTCGATTGATGAAATAAAAAAGTGGAGAATCCCCAAACGGCAGGTGCTGGAATTTTTCGAAAATTAATCCCCTTAAAGGGTGGGTTCCGGAACGTTCTTTTGTTGAAACTTCTCAGTCTGCAGTTTATCATTCCCCTCAAGTGATTAATGAAATAAAAAAGTGGAGAATCAGAAGAACACAAACAGCTGGTGCTGGATTTTTTTCGAAAATGTATACCCCTTAAAGGATGGGTTCCAGAATGTTGTTTTCGATGCAACTTTTTTCTTCGTAATTTTTTGATGTTCTGAGAGGCCTCGTGAAATAAAGAAGTGGAGAATGCCTATACAACCGTGTTTGAATATTTCAAAAATTCAACCCCGTTAAAGGGTGGGGTCCGTAAAGTTTTTTCTTTTGCCAATTTTTTTTCACAGTTCTTCGACCCTCTGAGTCGATTGGTGAAATAAAAAAGTGGAGAATCTCCAAACAGCCGATGCTGAAATTTTTTCGAAAATGTAAACTCCTTAAAGGGTGGGTTTCGGAACATTCTTTTTGTTGAAACTTGTCATTCCGCAGTTTCTCAACCCCCTCAAGTGATTAACGAAATAAAAAAGTGGAGAATCAGAAATTTGTTTTTTTGTACATTTCGTTGAACTCCAACGTTGGAAACTTCAGCGTCATCTTTGATTGTGGTATTATGAATTTTAAAAATTGTTACAAAAAGTTATCGGATGGACATTTTTGGATGGGATAAAAATTTCTGGATTCAGAACGCAACGGATATATCCAAAAATTTTCAATTTTGTTGGACTAAACGGGTGTCATGTTTTTTCACTCTCCCGCATTAATTTTGGCAAAATAAATCAAAAAAATTTGTTTCAGAAAGTTTTTGGGTGCTCTTTTTCTGATAATATCAAAATATGTATCATTGGCATGCAGCGCATGCTTACAAACTTTGAAAATTTCGTGAAGCGACATGTGTACTAAGTATTTTCCATGTTGAGCTCTGATTTGGCATCATAAATTGAAACATTTTTATTTAAAAATTTTCCTTCTATAGTCGCTCTGGTTCTGATAGCATCGAAATTTGCCCGAAGCTAATGCAACTTGGAATGGAATGAGCAACTATCCTCATTCCATTCTCTGAATAACTCACTCCATTTTCTTGAGCAGGATCCTGGTTTGAATTTGTCTACTTCGTTCAATATATTGTTTCGAAGAACTCATAACATACTATTTGATCTTTTTGAAATTCAATTAGAATATGAGAATAACTGTCACCTCTGATTCTCATGGTATTAACTTCTTCAATGGTATTGACAAATATCATGTTAATATATTAAATTGGTTGTGGAATAATGAATTCAAAAAGTGGTTTCAAAAAGTCTTCAGGTCCTTTTTTTCTATTAGTATCAAAATTTGTATCATGGGAATGTAGCCGATACCTACAAACTTTTAACATTTTGTGAAGCAACATGTGCGCCAAGTATTTCCACTTTCTGTCTCTGATTGTGCATTATGAATTGAAAAATTGATTACAAAAAGTCTTCGGCTGCTCATTTTTGGATGGGATTACAATTTCTGTCCTCGGAACGCAATAGATACATCCAAATTTTCTGAACTTTGTTGGGCTTAAAGTGCACTATGTTTTTTCACATTTCCACTTTAGTTATGGCATAATAAATTTAAAAAGTTGTTTCAGAAAGTCTTCGGGTGCTCTTCTTCTGATAGTATCAAAATTTGTATCGTTGGAATGTAGCCGATATCTACAAACTTTGAACATTTTGTGAACAGGAGACATGTGTGCTAAAGTATTTCCACTTTTTAACTCTGATTATGGCATAATAATTTGAAAAAGTTTTATTCCAAAGGCTTTCCTCTACAGTCGCTCTGGTTTTGATGGTATCAAAATTTGCTCAAAGCTAATGTGACTAATACAACTAAATTCATTTCATTCTATTGGGTACGATCCTGGTCTGAGTTTGTCCGCTTTGTTCAATATATTGTTTTGGAGTTTCCATAACATACTATTTGAGCTATTTTATATTCAATGAGAATATTGAAACAGTTGTAACTTTTTATTTTCATGGTAGTAACTTCTTCAATGGTATTGAAAAATAATCATGATTCCACCTTGTTAATAAAAATAAGAATGAAAAAATGCGTGAGTTTTTTTCACAATAGATTCGATATGTTTTCTCTAAACATACATGAAACTGGTTTTTTATTTTATCATTAATCAAAAATGAAAAATTTCGAAAAAAATCTCTCCATTTTTATCAACAAGCTGAAATAAGCGTAAATATTTTTTATCACAAATCTACAAATATAACAAGGATGCTATTTAATATGTTTATTTGATAAACACAAATTCAAGTAGCTACAAATTCTATGGAAAAGTTCTGACTGCTCTAATCTTATCCTCAAACGCTTTGTAAATTTTTGTATCAAACTCCCAGTTCCCGACTTATTTTAGCCTGATTCCAGAAAGGTAAAGCGAAATGTCAAAAAAATTTGACTGGCTCGAGAATAAAAAAAATTGCCAAATTGCAAATTTGGCAATTTGCAATTTGGCAAATGGGGAAAATACTGGTACTTGAGGTCCTATATTTCTCTCCTCCTATATTTAAACAACCTCAATAACAATGAATTTATGATAGAAAATCTGTCTCATTCTCTTATGTCGAATTAGTAGTGTGAACAGTACTGATTCCTGTCATTGAAATAAATCAATGATGTAATGACGCAAACACGTTGTAAGTTTTTTTGTTATATACAAACTCTATTGGAGCCTATATAAAGCGAAATATATGAAAATACTATAGAAAAAAGAAGTGATATCAAATAGCAAAAATCCCCTCCCGGGGAAAAAAAACCTGGACAAGTACATTGATGGTCCTTCGTTTCCCTATGATATCACAGAAAATCCAAAACCCCACTTAAATTTTTTTTTTTAATGTTTACTAATTTTATTCATATCCCAGAGGGAAACCAACCATATAGATCACGAAATATCCGAAAAAAAACCAGACTTCACAATAAATGTTACTTTGAATTTATTTCCACAGAACGAAACAGGAATCAAAAATTAAAAAATCAGCGTTATCAAGATGAGAAAAATAACACTTATAATTGGTGTGTAAGAAGTATCAGTAGTCTAGAAAAAAAATGAAAAAAGGTCACCATCTAAGTTACGTGCAGCAGTAAAATTTATGATATCAGTACTAGGACAAGTATTTCTTCGGTGACTGAGAAGATATCAACATGGGCGTACCGGCAACGTAGGGCATGCAGTGTTGGTGCATTGCTTCTGGGATCTTCTAAGTCGAGTAGTTAATTTTGTTTTTGCTATGGCGCGATCAATGTTGCCAAATAGTATTTACTTATATGACCTGATGAAACAACATTGCCTGCGCCGTGGCTAAAACAACGAAACACAAGCAGGAACAGGAAGTTTCGCATAAGATCCCGTGCTTTTGTAATGTTAAAAAAAAAACTTTAATTTATTTCCGTACATGATAGCACAGTTTTGTTCGATTGGTAATAATTTTATGAACGTTCACCACCGTACATTGAGCGTACACGCACAGAGTACTTGTCCGGCCCATAACTTTTTATTAAAATTGCTCATTCCAGTAAAAATCAGGGGTCTCTCTCAAAAGTCAAGGGTCATATGTACGCACTTTTTCATTGTTGGTATTGTCTTATTTAATTTTTATTTTTTTATGATTAATCCCGCATAACGGTTTAAATTCTCCTTTTCAAAACATAAAGGGCTATTTTGATAGCTGGCGCCCAAGAATGTCAAAATGAAACGAACGGAGGGGGATTATTTTGTGTGAAATTTGCGTGATCTTAAAACTTTGGATACAAATTTGACGGTGTATTCATAGCCTGCATTGATCTTTTGACCATTCACCAGTGGTAACTTACAAGGAACTCTACTTTGGTGTCCGCCTCCGATTTTCTTGAAACTCCTGTATGTGAAAGAGCATTGGAAACTAAGAGACACGTATTTCTTTTTATCGGCGGAAAAACGGTTTTAAGGGGTGAAACCACCCTTCAAAATAAGACATGTCAAGGGGTGGTTTTGCAGTTTCACCAACAAGCACTCAACCGATTTCGATAAAACAAAAACCAAAATGTTTCTTATCCAAAGCGATGAAAAGTTCACCACGCAAACGAAAAAAAAAGTTAGGGGGTGAACTACCCCTGCATTTTTCTGTTTCTCACCCCACATTAAAGAGGAGTGAATATAATGGAATGGAAGGGATTCAGTTTCCATAAAAACATCAAAATAAAGTTCACGTGTTTTCGTATTTTTGAAAAGTAGCAACCTTAAGGGGTGAACTACCCCTTATTTGATTTTTCTTATTGCCATTGCTTTTTCCCTGTTTTATATGTTTTTGCGGATTCAAAATATCACAACAGCTCCAAATCAACGTTTTCTCATGTTGCGAAATTAATACAACATCCTGACAGGGTGAACCACCCCCTCTCGATTTTCCTCTTTATTCGCGATTTAAAAATTTCTCCATCTATTTTGTTCAATCCGCATCCCCTTCATCGACGTTACGAATTTAATGGTTTTAAGCATGTATGCATATTTGCGTTAACCTCAATCGGGACGGGGGTACGGGGAGGAGGGAACTTCTTATTTACCACGATTCCGATTGTTATGTCTGAATAAGTTCCATAAATAGCGATATGTCTCGCCTATGTACAAGCATATTTTTAATACGAGCTTAACGGACAACACCACTGTGACCCCCTATTTTTTTTACATTTTTCAAGAATTTTTTTTTGTGGGAAAAAAGAGATATTTGAAAAATTTTTTTTGGGTTTTGTTCCTTGTTTATTAATGTATCAAAAAACATTTTTTTCACATTTTTCACGCCGCATGGTGGCGCTGGAGAAGCTCTCGCGTCATCTCCACAGTGGTTCGCGGCACGCAGCAGAACTCTCTTCAACGTCGATCTGAAAAAAAATACCGAGTGTTTTCGTTAATAATATGATATTTTGAAGAGAAGTACACAGGGATTTGGAAAAATATTGATTTTTGAAAAATAGGCACGTCTTTGAAATTAAAGAATGATTTTTGAGCAAAATTTCTCGTCGAAAATAGGCTATAACTTTTATAATTATTGGGATATCGAAAAAATCTTATGTACTTCTCTAGATAATCTACTTTTATTGATACAGTAAAAATTTGAAGTCGATCAGATAAAAATTGCTCGAGTTCTGCTGCGTGCCGCACTCAAAAAAGTGGTTTTGAGAAAAACGCGTTCAAAGTTGGGACCCCGAGCGTCGCAGACCGCTGCACCGCTCCACAAAATATTCAATATCTACGAAAATAATTATTTTTTCGATCTGGGTCCTACGGCATTTCAATCTTAAAAGTATTCTAGATTTTTTAAAATGGTTTTCAAAAAATCGATTTTTTGAAGTCGTCACAGTGGTGTTGTCCGTTAAACACATATTGACAATTGATCAAGAAGAATTAACCCAGAATTGTATACATTGCTTGACCCATGCTATTCAATTAGTGATTTAACATCATGAACAAATTTTTCTCCATTTTTCTGTAGAAACGCTTGTTTCTCCACAGCTTTTCTGGTTACAAATTTATTTATTTTTCTAGAAACAATGCGATGCAATTTCTTCAATTTCTGTAGCCATTTATTAAAGGCTCTAAATCGTATATCTTCATCGCCTATTTCTTTCTGTGCTTGTAGAGTCCACTTTTGAAGGTCAATATCATTTCTCTATTCCACAATGTATATTCAGAAATTCGAGCTAGTTTTTCTTTATAAGTACCACTTGTGTTCAGTTGATGTACCCAGCGTCGTAACTAGTGTGTGGATTTGACAGATTTGTGTTTTTACTTGACGGTTTCGATACTGTAATTCTTTCTTTTTACCAGATCTCCAGTATTCCACAGCTTTTTTTTTGTAATCATAGCTCAGCTCATCGTCACTCGAACAAGCGTCGGAATCGATATCTTCATCATCTTTTTGCCATATGGTATCTTCAACAACATTTGCTTCATACTTTTTAAACGGTTCTTGAAAATCTAGAGTCTCTTCCTGTGTCATTTCAACTCCATTGTAA
Organism: Rhimphoctona megacephalus; assembly: GCA_963989365.1. Taxonomy (NCBI): domain Eukaryota; kingdom Metazoa; phylum Arthropoda; class Insecta; order Hymenoptera; family Ichneumonidae; genus Rhimphoctona; species Rhimphoctona megacephalus. Next base: position 16,245,792 of record OZ022416.1, read on the forward strand.
TCTTGCATAGAATCAATTAAAAAATTTTCCTTCATCTCGAGTTTGTGCAATATTCATAGCCTCAAATGTAGTCAGTAACAGTTTAATAACGTGGATTGGATTCACTTTCATGCTGGTAAAAATGTTACGCACAGCACACCGAGAGCACGGAAAAGGAAACACAATTCGAAGCTCGCTTAAATATGTGCTAGTTCAATGCGAATGGTAACCGTCTTTTAAAGCAAGTATCAGAACAGAAAAATATTCATGTATCTTGCAAAACCTGGTAACGGTTTTATCTAATATAACCACACTTGAGCGGTTTGAAAGGCGATGACTAATATTCGTCATAACTAATACCCCAGGTATTAGAATGTCAAAAACATTAGGTGATCATGACTACTTAATAACATTCTAATCTAGTGCAAACACCGTGATTACATTTTTACGCCCCTATTTTTTGATTTTATTTCGCGGGTATTAGAATGCCAAAAATATCGGGTGATCATGACTACTTGATAGCATTCTTATCTAGTACAAATACCGTGATCACATCTCTACGCCTCTACGTTTTTCTTAAGATTAATAAAAGTCCCTTGTAGGGACACTAATTGTAGATCAGCACAATACCTATTAGTTTACGCATAGATTACAATTTTCCCATTATCATCAGAATAGTATTAGTGGTAGCTCCCTGCCTCCCCCCCCCCCCCGTCCCTATTGAAGTTAATTCAAATATGCATACGTGCTTAAAACAATTAAATACGTATCGTCGATAAAGGGGAAGCAGATTGAACAAAATAGATGGATTTTAAATCGCGAATAAAGAGGAAAATCGAGAGAGGGTGGTTCACCCTGTCAGGGTGTTGTATTAATTTCGCAACATGAGAAAACGTTGATTCGGAGCTGTTGTGATATTTTGAATCCGCAAAAATATATAAAACAGGGAAAAGGCAACGGCAATAGGAAAATTCAAATAAGGGGTAGTTCACCCCCTCAAGGCTGCTATTTTTCAAAAATACGAAAACATGTGAAATTTATTTTGATGTTTTTATGAAAATAGAACCCCTTCCATTCCATTATATTCACTCCTCTTTAATGTGGGGTGAGAAACAGAAAAATGCAGGGGTAGTTCACCCCCTAACTTTTTTTTCGTTTGCGTGGTGAACTTTTCATCGCTTTGGATAAGAAACATTTTGGTTTTTGTTTTATCGAAATCAGTTGAGTGCTGGTTGGTGAAACTGCAAAACCACCCCTTGACATGTCTTGTTTTGAAGGATGGTTTCACCCCTTAAAACCGTTTTTCCGCCGATAAAAAAAATACGTGTCTCTTAGTTTCGAATGCTCTTTCACATACAGGAGTTTCAAGAAAATCGAAGGCGGACACCAAAGTAGTGTTCCTTGTTAGATCTTCTACTAATAAATAGGTAGCTTTCCAAAGTATAATAACTTTCATTGCTGCCAATAGTAGTTTTCGAAAGTATGATACGCTACATTGCTGGCAATGGTTTACTGAGTCGCATCTTCAGAAATTTCATAACTGACTGCATCTTATGTTAATGTAATTTTATGATGACTACGAACACCATTTTATTCCGATTGAATCGACATCGAATGTTGTGTATGATACAAGGCCATCCTGAAATTCGCAGAATTGATTTTCTTATAAATTTCTGACGGCGAAAAGCAACGCATGTAACGAAAAGCACCTCCAATTTGATTTTCACTTGAATGAGCAATTTTAACCCATTAACGCCGAGGTGATCAGAATTTTTACTAACTTTTCAACGTGTTTATTTATTATGTTATCGGACCAAAAAAATAATGCAATACCGCTATTCCTACGCGGAATTCGATGCTCTTTCAGAATCTGAGCTCAAAATTTCGATTAGATACCGAGAAAAAAAAATATGGCCGATTTAAACGTGAAAAACGTGAAAATTTTCGAAAAAAAATTTTTTTCGCATTTTTTTTCACAATGATACCGCAAAGCTATCAACTTTTTACAATGATCAGAGGTGATCATGGCACTCGAACATTAAGAGGAATTTTTTTCAGAAAAATTCATCGACGCGTTTTTTCAAAATGGCGGCGAGAATGAAAAAATTTTATAAAAATCTTAATCTATCGGTTTCTTCAAAACTATAAACTTGAGAAAAAAATTTCTAAGAACAAAAATGGCTTAAAATTAGTCAAAGAATACTCTTAAATTTTTTCAGAATTTTTGAAAACAATTTTTAATTTTCGAAAATTTCAAAAAATCCAATTTTTCAAAAATACCTGAAAAATTTTTGGAAAAATTTCCTTCAAGTGTTCCTTGACTACTTCTTTTCTGATTCTGTGCATATACATTGTTTTTTTCTACTCTTAGCATTACCCAGAGACAACGGCGTGGACGTGGTAGAACTTTGTCTCCTTTGGGGTGCTTTTTTTTCGTGAGTCCCCTTGCCTCTCACGTTTCGGGGTGCTTTTTTTCGTGAGTCCCCTTGCCTCTCACGTTTCGGGGTGCTTTTTTCGTGAGTCTCCTTGCCTCTCACGTTTCGGGGTGCTTTTTTTTCGTGAGTCCCCTTGCCTCTCACGTTTCGGGGTGCTTTTTTTTCGTGAGTCCCCTTGCCTCTCACGTTTCGGGGTGCTTTTTTTCGTGAGTCCCCTTGCCTCTCACGTTTCGGGGTGCTTTTTTTCGTGAGTCCCCTTGCCTCTCACGTTTCGGGGTGCTTTTTTTCGTGAGTCCCCTTGCCTCTCACGTTTCGGGGTGCTTTTTTTTCGTGAGTCCCCTTGCCTCTCACGTTTCGGGGTGCTTTTTTTTCGTGAGTTCCCTTGCCTCTCACGTTTCGGGGTGCTTTTTTTCGTGAGTCCCCTTGCCTCTCACGTTTCGGGGTGCTTTTTTTCGTGAGTCCCCTTGCCTCTCACGTTTCGGGGTGCTTTTTTCGTGAGTCCCCTTGCTTCTCACGTTTCGGGGTGCTTTTTTTCGTGAGTCCCCTTGCCTCTCACGTTTCGGGGTGCTTTTTTCGTGAGTCCCCTTGCCTCTCACGTTTCGGGGTGCTTTTTTTCGTGAGTCCCCTTGCCTCTCACGTTTCGGGGTGCTTTTTTTCGTGAGTCCCCTTGCCTCTCACGTTTCGGGGTGCTTTTTTTCGTGAGTCCCCTTGCCTCTCACGTTTCGGGGTGCTTTTTTTTCGTGAGTCCCCTTGCCTCTCACGTTTCGGGGTGCTTTTTTTTCGTGAGTCCCCTTGCCTCTCACGTTTCGGGGTGCTTTTTTTTCGTGAGTCCCCTTGCCTCTCACGTTTCGGGGTGCTTTTTTTCGTGAGTCCCCTTGCCTCTCACGTTTCGGGGTGCTTTTTTTCGTGAGTCCCCTTGCCTCTCACGTTTCGGGGTGCTTTTTTCGTGAGTCCCCTTGCCTCTCACGTTTCGGGGTGCTTTTTTTTCGTGAGTCCCCTTGCCTCTCACGTTTCGGGGTGCTTTTTTTTCGTGAGTTCCCTTGCCTCTCACGTTTCGGGGTGCTTTTTTTCGTGAGTCCCCTTGCCTCTCACGTTTCGGGGTGCTTTTTTTCGTGAGTCCCCTTGCCTCTCACGTTTCGGGGTGCTTTTTTCGTGAGTCCCCTTGCTTCTCACGTTTCGGGGTGCTTTTTTTCGTGAGTCCCCTTGCCTCTCACGTTTCGGGGTGCTTTTTTCGTGAGTCCCCTTGCCTCTCACGTTTCGGGGTGCTTTTTTTCGTGAGTCCCCTTGCCTCTCACGTTTCGGGGTGCTTTTTTTCGTGAGTCCCCTTGCCTCTCACGTTTCGGGGTGCTTTTTTTCGTGAGTCCCCTTGCCTCTCACGTTTCGGGGTGCTTTTTTTTCGTGAGTCCCCTTGCCTCTCACGTTTCGGGGTGCTTTTTTTCGTGAGTCCCCTTGCCTCTCACGTTTCGGGGTGCTTTTTTTCGTGAGTCCCCTTGCCTCTCACGTTTCGGGGTGCTTTTTTTTCGTGAGTCCCCTTGCCTCTCACGTTTCGGGGTGCTTCTTTTCGTGAGTCCCCTTGCCTCTCACGTTTCGGGGTGCTTTTTTTCGTGAGTCCCCTTGCCTCTCACGTTTCGGGGTGCTTTTTTTTCGTGAGTCCCCTTGCCTCTCACGTTTCGGGGTGCTTTTTTCGTGAGTCCCCTTGCCTCTCACGTTTCGGGGTGCTTTTTTTCGTGAGTCCCCTTGCCTCTCACGTTTCGGGCTGCTTTTTTTCGTGAGTCCCCTTGCCTCTCACGTTTCGGGGTGCTTTTTTTTCGTGAGTCCCCTTGCCTCTCACGTTTCGGGGTGCTTTTTTTCGTGAGTCCCCTTGCCTCTCACGTTTCGGGGTGCTTTTTTCGTGAGTCCCCTTGCCTCTCACGTTTCGGGGTGCTTTTTTTCGTGAGTCCCCTTGCCTCTCACGTTTCGGGGTGCTTTTTTTCGTGAGTCCCCTTGCCTCTCACGTTTCGGGGTGCTTTTTTTCGTGAGTCCCCTTGCCTCTCACGTTTCGGGGTGCTTTTTTTTCGTGAGTCCCCTTGCCTCTCACGTTTCGGGGTGCTTTTTTTTCGTGAGTCCCCTTGCCTCTCACGTTTCGGGGTGCTTTTTTTTCGTGAGTCCCCTTGCCTCTCACGTTTCGGGGTGCTTTTTTTCGTGAGTCCCCTTGCCTCTCACGTTTCGGGGTGCTTTTTTTCGTGAGTCCCCTTGCCTCTCACGTTTCGGGGTGCTTTTTTCGTGAGTCCCCTTGCCTCTCACGTTTCGGGGTGCTTTTTTTTCGTGAGTCCCCTTGCCTCTCACGTTTCGGGGTGCTTTTTTTTCGTGAGTTCCCTTGCCTCTCACGTTTCGGGGTGCTTTTTTTCGTGAGTCCCCTTGCCTCTCACGTTTCGGGGTGCTTTTTTTCGTGAGTCCCCTTGCCTCTCACGTTTCGGGGTGCTTTTTTCGTGAGTCCCCTTGCTTCTCACGTTTCGGGGTGCTTTTTTTCGTGAGTCCCCTTGCCTCTCACGTTTCGGGGTGCTTTTTTCGTGAGTCCCCTTGCCTCTCACGTTTCGGGGTGCTTTTTTTCGTGAGTCCCCTTGCCTCTCACGTTTCGGGGTGCTTTTTTTCGTGAGTCCCCTTGCCTCTCACGTTTCGGGGTGCTTTTTTTCGTGAGTCCCCTTGCCTCTCACGTTTCGGGGTGCTTTTTTTTCGTGAGTCCCCTTGCCTCTCACGTTTCGGGGTGCTTTTTTTCGTGAGTCCCCTTGCCTCTCACGTTTCGGGGTGCTTTTTTTCGTGAGTCCCCTTGCCTCTCACGTTTCGGGGTGCTTTTTTTTCGTGAGTCCCCTTGCCTCTCACGTTTCGGGGTGCTTCTTTTCGTGAGTCCCCTTGCCTCTCACGTTTCGGGGTGCTTTTTTTCGTGAGTCCCCTTGCCTCTCACGTTTCGGGGTGCTTTTTTTTCGTGAGTCCCCTTGCCTCTCACGTTTCGGGGTGCTTTTTTCGTGAGTCCCCTTGCCTCTCACGTTTCGGGGTGCTTTTTTTCGTGAGTCCCCTTGCCTCTCACGTTTCGGGCTGCTTTTTTTCGTGAGTCCCCTTGCCTCTCACGTTTCGGGGTGCTTTTTTTTCGTGAGTCCCCTTGCCTCTCACGTTTCGGGGTGCTTTTTTTCGTGAGTCCCCTTGCCTCTCACGTTTCGGGGTGCTTTTTTTCGTGAGTCCCCTTGCCTCTCACGTTTCGGGGTGCTTTTTTTCGTGAGTCCCCTTGCCTCTCACGTTTCGGGGTGCTTTTTTTCGTGAGTCCCCTTGCCTCTCACGTTTCGAGGTGCTTTTTTTTCGTGAGTCCCCTTGCCTCTCACGTTTCGGGGTGCTTTTTTCGTGAGTCCCCTTGCCTCTCACGTTTCGGGGTGCTTTTTTTCGTGAGTCCCCTTGCCTCTCACGTTTCGGGGTGCTTTTTATCGTGAGTCCCCTTGCCTCTCACGTTTCGGGGTGCTTTTTTTCGTGAGTCCCCTTGCCTCTCACGTTTCGGGGTGCTTTTTTCGTGAGTCCCCTTGCCTCTCACGTTTCGGGGTGCTTCTTTTCGAGAGTCTTCTTGTCTTTCATTTTAACATTTCTTTTATCAGTGCTTTTTTGCCCAACAATTATTGCATACATATAGATTGCATTTTTCACAATAGATCCTTGTTCTTATTGGACATTTTTCATTTGAACAATTTTTTAATTTGTCCCTATTAGATCGTGTATGAAGTGTTTTACTTGTTTGACCTTTTTGAATATAATATTTAGCAATTGAAGTAGTTAACTCTTTTATTCCACTTTTTTTCTTTCCATCACGTGTAGCATTGAAAATTACGTGGGCATTTGTAATGGATGCCTATATAAATCTTATAAAAACGACCCATGTCCATTTTTTGGAACGTATACTTGGAAGTACATTATTGCAGTGTCCATCATGCACGTCAACACCACCCATAAATTTGTTGTACAAATGAAAAGCTTGCGGAAAAGGTATATCAGTTTTGGATCGAGCCTCTGAACTATATCTTCTCGAAGTTAATAGTGGACTTACACCTGCAGCAGTTGAAGCTATTGAAACGGGCTTCGAATCCATAATAGTGATGAAATTTATGCCACTATTTCGATCATGTTTTACAATATAAGTACCTCGTGGAGCTTTCTTTTCAAGTATATTCTTTTCTTTGACTCGATTGTCTCTGATAGTGCCAGTGCATTTCAAACGTAATTTTTGCAAGTGTAAAATTAAATCCATATTTGTAAAAAAATTATCAAAGTACAAATGAAATGCAGGGATTTTATTATAATTTATTAGCCGAAAAAAAGGTTCTAATAAATGCAATACTACACGAGTACCTAAAGCAAATTTTACTAATTTGTTTCCGGTTTGGGAATTTTTACCGCAATATAGATCTAAATTTAGTAGATAGCCGTCTGAAGTGCATAAACCCCAAAATTTCAAACCAAACCTTATTGGTTTCCCTCGAATAAATTGTTTCAAAACAGTTTTTGCATAAGACTTGGCCATCATTTCATCAATAGATATAGAAGTTTTCCATATTCCGAACTTTAGGAGGTTGTTTTGGAAAAGTTTCAACATCGAACGAACCCGCCACCCTCTATCGTTTGGATCCTTGTCTTCAGCTTTTGAATATTTTATTTTAGACTTGATTTCTTCAAACTTATCGCGAATCATTGCAGAAGAAACAATTTCACTAGATAAGAATGGATCAGATGACCAATAATCTCTCTGAGACTTTCTTTTATTGAATGAATTGAAAATAACTATACCTATAAAAGTGTCAAGATCTTGTAATTTCAGATCATAATTATTCTCTTTAGACGCATCAATTATATATTGTTTCATTTCGGCGGAAAAAAAGGTTTCAAACAATTGGAAAGGCTCGCACGCCTGTATATTCTTTTTTGTAGCTTCAGATAATAATATTGTTTCTTCACAAGTATTTGGATATGATTTCTCGCCATCGATCCAAATGAATTCGTGATTTTTTTCAAGTTTATCTAAGTTTTCAGAATAAGTAGCACAAGCTTTTTTATAAGTAATATTTGGTATTGTGAATTCATGTTCAGAATCTGAATCAGATATCGAATCACAATCGGAATCAGAATCATCGGAGCCTGAATTGTCTGCATTCGGAATCAAAATGTTTTCGTCGGAATCACTATCCGAATAATCTGATTCATACTCTGCATGCAATGAAGCAGAAGATTTTGAACGTTTTCGTGACATAACAAATGTATTGAAAAAGTGAAAACTAATATTTTTTTTATATGCTTTACCTATAATTCATGTAAAAATTGTATACAACATATGTGTCCATGCACAAGTGAAAGGATATACGAGTTTGTTCGTGAATTTTGTAGTGGTAGATAGAAACAAAATTTTATGTACCGTTCAAGAAAATTTTTTTTCTCTAAACCTATAGACTTTACGAAAGAATTTTTAACAACAAAAAAGTCTTAAAATTAGTCAAGGAACACTCTCAAATTTTTCCAAAAATTTTTCAGGTATTTTTGAAAAATTGGATTTTTTGAAATTTTCGAAAATTAAAAATTGTTTTCAAAAATTCTGAAAAAATTTAAGAGTATTCTTCGACTAATTTTAAGCCATTTTTGTTCTTAGAAATTTTTTTCTCAAGTTTATAGTTTTGAAGAAACCGATAGATTAAGATTTTTATAAAATTTTTTCATTCTCGCCGCCATTTTGAAAAAACGCGTCGATGAATTTTTCTGAAAAAAATTCCTCTTAATGTTCGAGTGCCATGATCACCTCTGATCATTGTAAAAAGTTGATAGCTTTGCGGTATCATTGTGAAAAAAAATGCGAAAAAAATTTTTTTTCGAAAATTTTCACGTTTTTCACGTTTAAATCGGCCATATTTTTTTTTCTCGGTGTCTAATCGAAATTTTGAGCTCAGATTCTGAAAGAGCATCGAATTCCGCGTAGGAATAGAGGTATTGCATTATTTTTTTGGTCCGATAACATAATAAATAAACACGTTGAAAAGTTAGTAAAAATTCTGATCACCTCGGCGTTAATGGGTTAATAAAAAGTTATGGGCCGGACAAGTACTCTGTGCGTATACGCTCAACGTACGGTGGTGAACGTTCATCAAATTATTACCAATCAAACAAAACTGTGCTATCATGTACGGACATAAATTGAAGTTTTTTTTTAACATTACAAAAGCACGGGATCTTATGCGAAAATTCCTGTTCCTGCTTGTTTTTCGTTGTTTTCGCCACGGCGCAGGCAATGTTGTTTCATTAGGTCATATAAGTAAATACTATTTGACAACATTGGTCGCGCCATAGCCAAAACAAAAGTAGTTACTCGACTTAGAAGATCCCAGAAGCAATGCACCAATTGCATGCCTTACGTTGCCGGTACGTCCATGTTGATATCTTCTCAGTAACCAAAGAAATACTTGTCCTAGTATTGATATCATATATTTTACTGCTGCACGTTACTTAGATGGTGACCTTTTTTCATTTTTTTCTAGACTATTTCTTACACACTTCTTACACTACTTCTTACACACCAATTATAAGTGTTATTTTTTTCATCTCGATAACGCTGATTTTTTAATGTTTTTATTCCTGTTTTGTTCTGTGGAAATAAATTCAAAGTAACATTTATTGTGAAGTCTGGTTTTTTGGCGGGATATTTCGTGATCTATATGGTTGGTTTCCCTCCGGGATATGAATAAATTTAGTAAACATTAAAAAAAAATTTAAGTGGGGTTTTGGATTTTTTGTGATAGCATAGGGAAACGAGGGACCACCAATGTACTTGTCCAGGTTTTTTTTCCCCGGGAGGGGATTTTTGCTATTTGATAAAATTTTCACCAAACTTGTCGAGATCCCTCTGTGCACGGGTGGTGACAAATGCGTTGAATTAATATTTGCCATTTCTTTCATGCTTCATCCTTGTTTCTCTCGAACACGACTTTCACTCTTTCGCCTCGACTGTGATTACGGTTGGCTGAAAATAAAAAAAAAGAAATTATATATATATATTTATATATATATATATATATATGTGTAGAAAGAAAAAAAATCAAGCCAAGAATTGCATGTCTTTCGTGTAATTTTGTCTTCCTGCAAATAATTGTTTCGAAAATGACTCGCAATGCGTTCTTAATCACCTGGCGAACTCGTAATCAACGTTTGTTCCGAGAGAGCCTTTCTCTGTGCAAAAAAAATGGTTAAAAAAAAAACAACTTTTTCGTGATTTCCTGGTGCATCCTCGACGTGGGGGTTTCGAGATAATACGTGGTGCCCAGGGTGCTATGCTCGTCATAAACTTCTCGTTCTTCGATCTGCCAAGGGCTTCTTATTATTTCTATTCATCTTCCTTGACACAGGTGCGCGATTTTGTTAAAAAATAAAAATAAAAATAAAAAATAAAAACAACTAATCGTACAAGAAAAAAGGAAAAAAATATGAATTTATTCAAGTTACGTACGATGTTTTTAACTTTAATCGGTGCTTCGTTGATGAGGAAATTAACTAGTGCCAAAGATTTCAAGAGCTCGCCGCGAGAACCAAGATTTATTTCTTTCAACTCTGACGGAGGAAAAATAGACGTAAGTTTGTCGAAGCGAATGAAGCAAATGTTTTCAATTATTATACACTCCTTTACTTGACACTATCTTTTTATTGTAGATCGATTTGGATTTATCAATCCCTTTCTTGTCAATTCCATTGGACAGCGATGAGAACTCTGATGGAATTCGAGGACCTTTATTGAATATTAATACAAAAGCAATTACAGTCGCTGGATTAATGGCTACGATAACAGCTTTTATCGTACCACTTTTTTTTAAAACACCACCTGGACAACGTTATCGTAATGATTTATAATTTATATAAATATTCAACTTTCACATTTTCCTCACATTAATTACTAATTACGAAAATATTCATTTATGAGTAATTAATTTTTTTAAATCTCAGCCAATTGTAATAACACGTTCCTCATAAATTAGTTTACGGATAATAGTTTGTTTCAAGGTTGATTCACGTTTTTTTTTTTTTTTTAGGCCTCAACGATGATTTTGGATTTGAGCAAATGGGCAACGCCGTCAACGAATTTATTCTTGAAAATAATGGTCACTTAACCCCGTGTGTTCAACGAGCAGTTTGTACTCTCGTTAATAAAACCACCAGATCGAATAATCCAACGAGTACTGAAAAAATCATCGATGGTTTAACGAGGTAAAACAACGCATTATCTTTTATTTATTTATCTATTTTTTTCAAAGTATCAGTCCACAATAGTCAAAGCGAGATAATTATTCTTTTTTCTTCTGCAGTTATAAATGGTTCGAGGAAATAACGAATGGCACTTCGATTCAGGAAGCAATATCAAAAGGTCGCGAGAAAAATTCTGACTGTTCCTTCCTCTACAAAGGGTGCTCAATAATGCCTGCCAGAATATTCGACAACTTGCTCGAGCAATTCGGAGACTTTTGAATTCCCTTCCAAAATTCCATGATTTGTATTATTGAAAATAGTTAATTGAAAAAATATTCCATTTCATCAGATTTAAAATATGAAACAAAGACTTTCGTTTCGAATATTTGTACCGTGTAGCAAAAAGTAGGAAAAATATGTTGTAAATATGCGAGTTTGCGCCATTTTGACGGAATAAAAAAGAAATAAATTCGCAATCTCTGAATGAGTATTCTGCCATACATTGTTTTTTTCGCAATATGTTTGTGCATTCGAGAATCTGTACGGTGATAGAACTTTCGTTTTTCTTTCGTATTTGTCGCAATGCACTCCCTCGACAAATTGTCTTGGTAAATTTTTGAGCTACGCACGTTTCCTACTGCCACTTGTAATTATAATTGGTTTTTATCTTCTGCTCCGCCACTTTAGCGCGAGATTATACAAAAAATATAAATATATCGTGATGAAGAAGCATAGCGACAATCGACTCTCATTGTCCGTATGCGCGCAGCGTGAAAAAAAAAAAAAACAGCTACTCACAGATATCTCTCGCTCTTTTTCTTCCCAATATTCGTATACGCATCCACGTGTAAATACACGTAAACACACAAATATAAATTTATATTTGAAATAAATGGTTGAGGAGACACACCCATTGAACTCGAGCAATTTTCAGGTTTTTAAGTTTTTACTTTCACCACGAGCACGTTAAAGTCAACAAAGCGAGAAAAGCTCGTCAACCTCTTCAAAGAAAACTAGCTACATTTTTATTTATTTTTTTCACGTTTCTCAATAACCTACATACGGATACAATGCAATTTACGAATATCTTTTTAAACTGTCATTTTCCATGGTAATACATTTTTTAAAATATCCAAAAACTTTAAAGAAAATATAGTTGAAATATAAAATTTTTGATTACTTGGAAGTTTGCACCGCTGGAAGCAGGCAACGAAAAGCCTACTTAGCCAGAAATAAATAAATAAATTTATATCTTGATGAGAAAAATCAAAATTTTGTTGAATTTCAACGATGCAAACGTCTACACCGTCATTTTTCACCGACCATTTTGTTTGTTTGAATAACCAAAACGGTCTTCGTTGTTTTGTAATTTATTTTCGGAAAGTAATTATGAATATTGACACGAAATATTCATCAACCCGACGTAATTCGGCCTTGCTAAGATGTTTGCTGTGAGATCCGTTGTTGAGATGAAAAGAGAAAAAAAAACGATCCGCAAAGAACGTCTTTGAGTAGAAAAATAAAATCTACGCGAAGGTAACTCGGTGGCCATTCGTGAGAAAAAGTGAATCAAGAAGTTTCAGAGATTCTATGGATCCAGCAAGGTTAGCAAGATCACGAGGCGTTTGACCGAGCATATCTCGAGAATCGTGATTGACTCCCTCGTCGAGAAGTTGACGAATGATCAAGTGTCTATTGTGAAGAGCTGCAGAGTGCATAGCAGTTCTACCGGAAACATCCGGTTGTCCAAGATCACCTCCGGCGATCGAATACGATCGTAAACGCGTCGTATTACCGGCAGCAGCGGCCGCGCATAATTTTCCACCGAGAATAAATGCATTCTCGTGAAGATGGGCACCGCATTGCAGCAAAAGCTCAATTATCTGTAAATGAAAAATGCAAATTTCATTGATTTACGCAACAGTTCCGTATGCATCTTTTGGTGATAAAATTATGTTTAGCTTTGCGATTGGCTTTCATTTTATCTCTACATATATGGGACATTCCATGCCAAACCGGCCAGTCTGTGACCCCGACCATTTTTGATTTTGTCGAAATTTTTTCATTTTCAAGTAACTACTGAAAGGAGTTTTTAGAAATTTTTTTAAATGCTCATAACTTTTTCAACGTCAGAAATATCAAAATATAATAGAAGGTAATTTTTTTCGCCTTGAATGATAGTTTCATAAAAAAAATACAAAAAAATTATCAAAAGTCAATTTCATGTATTTTTTTGAGTTTTAATCCAAAAATTTTTTTTTTTTAAGTTGGACCGTTTTGATTTCTTTGAAAAAAATTACAATTTTTCTAGACACATTTTCACATGTCTCAAAAAATTTACAGCTTGTGATATCCATACCTTCTATTTTTTTTCTCATTTTTTACCACGTGTAAACCAATAATAAAGAGTTGTCAATCCTGGATTATATTTTTTTATTGTTTTTCTTTCCATTCATACTTCCATTCCTCAAGAAATTATGAATGAAAAAAATTAATAAATAAATATTGGAACTGATTTCCATTTTTTTTTTTTCAGTTTCCAACCAAACATTTTTTTTACAACTTGGGCCATTTTGATTTTTCTGAAAAAATTCACCATCTTTCACGACACATTTTTACACGTCCCAAAAAATCCGCAGCGTGATATCCATAAATTTTATTTTTTTTTAATTCTCTGCCATGTGTAAACCAATGATTTTATCAATTATTAATCCTTATTCATAAATATCACACGCTGCGGATTTTGTGGGACGTGTAAAAATGTGTCGTGAAAGATGGTGAATTTTTTCAGAAAAATCAAAATGGCCCAAAATGTGAAAGTAAATGTTTGGTTGAAAATTGAAAAAACATGGAAATCAGTTCCAATATTTGTTTATTAATTTTTTTCATCCATAATTTCTTGAGGAATGGAATTATGAGTGGAAAAAAAACAATAAAAAAATATAATTCAAGACTGACAACTAATAATTATTGTTTAACACGTGGTTAAAAATGAGAAAAAAATCGAAGGGGTGGATATCACAAGCTGTGAATTTTTGGAGACATGTAAAAATATGTATTACAAAAAAAGGTGAATTTTTTCAAAAAAATCAAAATCAAGTTTTGAAAAAAAAGTATTTTTGGAATAAAACTAAAAAAAAACATATGAAATTGCCTTTGATAATTTTTTCGTATTTTTTCTTACGAAACTACAATTCAAGATGCAAAAAAATTCTTCTATTTTATTTTGATATCTCTGTTGCTGAAAAAGTTATAAGTATTTAAAAAAATTTCGTGCGAAATTTTGGAAAATTCATTATCTTTAAACGGGTTGAGATGAAAATCTAAAAAAATTCCTAAAAACTCCTTTCAGTAATTACTTGAAAATGAAAAAATTTCGACAAAATCAAAAATGGTCGGGGTCACGGACTAGCCGGTTTGGCATGGAATGCCCAATGTATAAATCTGTTGGCGCCAAAAATATTTGGTCGCTTTTCAATCGAGAATCACTGAACCAATTTCGATGAATCTTTCGCAAGAAGAAAGCTCATGATGCCCACTCGCAGGTTGTAGGCTGTATAACATTCCGATCGCTTGTTGTTTTTTACGGAAATGTGTAAACAAAATTCAAATTTTTTATTGAATGTTCAATATTAAAAACTCATGAGCAATTAAAAAAATATGAATAAACAAAAAAACGAATTACTAATTTAAAGGTAATTCAAAAACGAAGAGAATGAGTGGTGGCTGCGGTTCCAATTTTGGATAGAAAAAAAGTTACAGCTATTTTAGTGAAGTGATGAAAAATTTTTAAAATGAGAATGGCAAGGAGATACGAAATTTAATTTTTTTTTTCTCTCATATAATATAAAACTGATGAAAGTATGAACAGCCACAATAGATATGGAGACGGACGTTAGGGAAGCCGAGGGTACAGCAATGTGATTGATTTCAATTATTTGTATGAACATGACATTTTTTTTTTAATTAATCTTTTCTATGCATTCATCTTTTTATGTAATTTTTTTAAATATTAAATTTCAAAGGATTTAATTTCAAGTGGAACAGCAGGGTGCGTGGTTTTTAGTGGGTAAGAATCCCTCACACTGACCTAGTGCGGACCCTGCTACCCTGTGTTTCATGTAAAATTTTCCACAATCACTTTGAAAAAAAATTCGTAAATGCACAGCTAGATGCGCCTGCTAGATGTGCCGCGGGCGAAGCCCGTAGGCACAGCTATAGTATATAATAAGGTTATTAGATTTTTAGATAATAAAATAATTGGATGTCTCATCCCCCTTCGTGTCGTTTTAAAACAATGTTCAAACTGAATACAATGATTGTTTAAAAAAATAACTCTCATCAATTGAATTGAGAGTCCCAAGCAACGCACATTAGTCAAGTTGATGTCAAAGTAGCAGCATTAAATTGACGGTAAATCAGTCATTTGATGCTCAATTTGATGCTATTTTGACATCAACTTGACTATTGTGTGTTGCTCGGGAGTCGAGCTTTTGTTTTTCTTCATACCTCGTGCTGATCGTTTTCGATAGCCTCGGTTAATGGTGTACGATCAAATCTGTCTTTCATATGAACATTGGCACCCATTTCGAGAAGTTGACGAACAATATCCGGTTGAGCATCGCAACAAGCTACGTGAAGAACGGTTCGACGATCCGCGTTTGGTTGCGAAATATCAGCGCCCTTAAAAAAAATATTGTATATATTTGTGCACAGAGCAGAGAGGAGTGCGCGGTGCGGAATATACGATAACCAAATGATAATAACGTACGTAACTCTGCAACGATTTGATCTTGATAAAATCACCGGCGACTACGGCTTCGCTCATCATAGCCGGAAATATAATTGGTGCGAGCTCGAGTAATTGAGACTCGGAATGTAGACCGAGCGTCCTTATAACGTCTTCGTTGTCTCGAACATTGACGCGTTTACAAATTGACATCTCACCGCGTAAACTCTTTTCTATCATTTTTCGCTTTGTTTTGCAATCCCACGAGGTTTTTGACAGAACGTAAGCGAGTTTCGTTAGAGCAGCTTCGGGCGTCATGTCGTAACCCAAAGTTACACCTGGTTATACAAAAAACAACGCTTTATACTTTCTAACTAAGATTTCAAACTGCGCCCGACATTTAGGCCAATCAAAAGTTAGACATAAAATAACGAAATATCTACAAAATGGACTTAAAAGCCAATTTTTTGACAGTTGGTAGAGGGGGGCAGTAGTCGACGAAATGCACAAAGAACCAACAAAATTTCGATGTGGAATCGCGGCCATCTTAAAAATAGGGGTAAGTTTCGATATCTCGGTTCCTATTGGTCGTAGGAATATTTTTTTTTTTTAGTTTTATAGGGAAAAATATTTACAACTTTTATTCGAAACATTTTTTGATAAGTGTGACGATAAAAAAAATATGGCGGAAAAAGTGTCGATAATTAAGGGTTGTAAATGATAAACATCTTATACAAAAGTTGTAAAGAACTTAATTCTCTACAAATTTTCTTCTGAACGTATTTACGATAAGTCAAAACATACCCGAGATAAAGGACGCCAAAGTTGACTGCATTAAGTTCTGTATATTGATTGGTTGGAAGTATGCTTATTTCTAATATCTGTTCTTCATCACTTATTGCTTTCACATTGGGCACCTACCCTACGTTTTCCGTTGATTTTTAATCAACAATTCACACCGCCAAGCTCTGACCTTGCATCTGGCGGAATTTTTATATCGCAGCGTCGAAGTGATAAAAATAGTATTTCTATAGAGAAGTATATGAGGTATTCCACGTCAAACCGGCGGACTTTTTCCCTGACCCTCGCCGACTTGGGTAATTATTTTTTATATGATTATATGAAGTCTAAAAGACACCCTGAAATTTTTTCAGATTTTTCTGAACAGCCATTTTTTGAAAAAAAGAAAATCCAAAAAAACGCCCCTTATTAAAAATCTGAAAAAATTCCTAAAAATCGGTGATTATATGCCAAACATTTTAAGCTACCGTCCGTAGTGGAAGTACGATTTTTTCTATGTTTTTATTTAAGCTATTAAAGTTGAAAAAATTCTCAAAAAATCAAGAACCACTCATTTCGGGCCAATAGTTGAATATTTTCATACCCAACAAATTTTTTGGGATATTTTAGACCAGTACAAGACAAAAAAAATTGAGCCAGGTAAAAAGTTGAGGTATTCATCTTTATTCATTCATATTTTATAAAAATCAATTCTTTTTGAGGATCCTATGAGATCGGTGTTCTAATTTTGATTTGATTGTTCGAAAATTGTGACGAAAATTAGTTTTAGGCACCAAAATATTCAACTATTGGGCCGGAGTAAGTGTTTTTCGATATTTTTGGAATTTTTTAACGTTATTAGCCGATTAACACACAGAAAAAATCGTACTTCCACTACGGGCGGTAGCTTAAAATGTTTGGCATATAATCACCGATTTTTAGGAATTTTTTCAGATTTTTAAAAAGGGGCTTTTTTTGGATTTTTTTTTTTTCAAAAATAGCTGTTCAGAAAAATCTGAAAAAATTTCAGGATGTCTTTTAGACTTCATATAATCATATAAAAAATAATTACTCAAGTCGGCGAGGGTCAGGGAAAAAGTCCGCCGGTTTGATGTGGAATACCTCATATATACTTCTCTATAGAAATACTATTTTTATCACATCTCATAATCGTAATCTCGTAATCGGCGGTCTGAAAAATTTTGATTTTTGATTTCCTCAATTTGTTGATATTTTTTAGTACCCCTCAAAAGAGCCTTTCTGGTAAATTTTGAGATTTTTTTGATTACTTGTTAAAAAAATATCAAATTTTCAAAAAAATCGCTCTTTTTTTGGTTTTTTGTTCATAACTTTCTTAATAATGGTCCAAATTAAAGCTTTTTTTTCTAAATCTTTGTTTTTTGATGGCCTTTATAGAAAAAAATACAAAAAAAATATTTAAAGTGTTTTTGATTAAGATTTTTGAGTTTGAAATTTTAAATCGTGTTTTTGAAAGTGAGTGTATCTTCCGATATTTTTGAAAATTTTTTATTTCAAACTACTATTTTTTTAACAACTTTTAAGACCGGTCCGGTCGTGGGCCCTCCATAATTACTATTTTTTTTTCGATTTTTGAATTTAAAAAATTTTTTTATTGACAATATTTTTAATTACAATCCTATCCCAAGGGATATTCAATAACACCGGCACACAAAAAAAAAAGTGGTCAGTACATTTGACTAGACGCATATAATTCTATGTATTTTGACGCGCTGAATCAGAATTTGGGGCCAGTTCAGCGCCTACACCCACCAATTTTGAGTAAATTGCAAAAACTGCTAAAAATGTCAAATAATTGCATTTTTGGGTATTCGAACATCTTTCTTGACCTATATAATGCATGATTTTCATGTAATTTGATGCGCTGAATCAGAATTCGGGGCCAGTTCAGCGCCTACACCCACCAATTTTGAATAAATTGCGAAAAACTGCTAAAAATCTCAAATAATCGCATTTTTGGGTATTCAAACATCTTTCTTGACCTATATAATGCATGATTTTCATGTAATTTGATGCGCTGAATCAGAATTCGGGGCCAGTTCAGCGCCTACACCCATCAATTTTGAGTAAATTGCGAAAAACTGCTAAAATTGTAAAATAATCGCATTTTTGAGTATTTAAAATTTTTTTTTTACCTATATCATGCATGATTTTTATGTAATTTGATGCGGTGAATCTAAATGCATGGTTATTTTAGCTTATACACCTTCAAAATAATATTAATAATAATAAAATAATAATAATATAATAATATATATTAATAATATATATAATATATATAATATATATAATATATATTATAATATAATATATATTATATATATAATATATATAATATAATATATATAATATATATATATATATTAATAATATATAATATATATAATAATAATAATAAATAATAATAATAATATAATAATAATAAAATAATAATAAAATAATAATAATATAAAATAAAAGTAAGTCAAAAGATCGCATTTTTGAGTATTAAAAATTTTTTTTTGACCTTTATCATGCATGATTTTTATGTAATTTGATGTGCTCAATTCGTATATATTTTCATTATTTTTTGTGGATGCTGGAAGAGATGCAAAAGTGATGCAGAAAATATGAGAAAAGAACTTTATAGACATCACACCGTTCTTCTTGTATAACGAACTCTTTTTTCCTCAAATGTTCGGTGCAGTGGATTTCTCTTTCTCTTCATATTTTCTTTCTTTATATCTCTCTTCAGCGTCCAGCAGAAATCTGCCATCATGTTGACGTTCCACCTCCCTTGATACCGACTCTCCATTTCGCTTATATCTTGATGGAATCGTTCTCCTTATTCTTCACTATAATCTCCGAGGTTTTGAGGGAAATAGTCGAGGTGAGAGTGTAGGAAGTGCAGTTTAAGATTCATCAAGCAACCTAAATTTTTATAACTTTCCAACAACTCGTCAACTAAGTTCTGGTAATTCTCACTTTTCGTATTTCCTAAGAAGGCCTGAGATACATTTTTAAAACTTAGCCAAGCAGCTTTTTCAATATCACTCATTTCATCAAGAAAATTTTCGTCTGAAAATAAATTCCGAATTTGAGGTCCATCGAAAATCCCCTCTTTTAAATTAGCTTCACTTATCGCGGGAAACTTTTCTCTCAAATACTGAAAACAGTTGCCATCTTTATTCAGAGCTTTGACATACTGCTTCATAAGACCCAGCTTAATATGTAATGGTGGTAGCAGATATTTTGGAGGATCAATTAATGGTACCCGTATGATGTTTTTATTACCGGGATCGAAGTTCGTTCTCATTAGCCACTCTTTCTGAACATAGTGTTGTTTTCTGTCCCTACTATCCCATAAACATAAGAAGCAGGGATTTTTTGTGAAACCCGATTGTTGTCCTAAAAGTATTGTTGCAATTTTCAGATCACCACAAATTTGCCAGAGATGTTCTGAATACTTTATTTTTTCCAATACAATCTGTACATTTTCATAAGTCTCTTTCGGCTTGATCGAGTGTGCTATTGGAATGGGTGCGTATGTGTTTCCGTTATGGAGTAGAACAGCTTTGAGACTTCTTTTTGACGAATCAATAAATAGTCTCCACTCATCGTCTTTGTGTGTATTAGGTTTTAATGTATCAATCAAGCCTTTTACATTCAAACAATATACTAAAGAATTCTCTTCATCGTTCGCAAAAAAATTGCCGAAACTCTTTCTCCCTATCACGATAAAAGTAAGCTGACGTTCCTTTAGCCAGCAGATTTTTCTTCCTCAATGCTGCTGCGAGATATTCAGCTCCGTCTTTAGGTAATCCTAAATCTCGTACGAGATCATTCAACTCTTCTTGGTTGAAGGTTTGAGGAGGATTCGTGTCACCATCTGGCAAAAATTCATCATCATCAGGACTCTCTTCTTGGAAGACCTCGTCAACTTCCATTACTACCTCTTCATCAGAAAGCTCCACATTCATCGCTTCCAAAGTTACGACTTTATCCACGGCCACTATTTTTCTGGTTTTACAGCTGATAAAACGTTGACGCATACAATTTTACCTTTAGTATTCTTCGTAAAACCTGGCTTCTTGGAAACAGTCAGCAGCGCCACCACGTGAGAAAGTTATTCATTAAGATGTGCCGCTCTTTTTAAATTGAATAGAAATTTATAAAGATACTATTATTTAAATTTAAAAAAAATACTTTGCAATAAAAAATAGCATCGATAATATAATTTTTAAACGATTTTTAAAAGAACACGAAAATAAATGAAAATGTTTGTTATAATTGTTTATAAATAGACTTAACGATTACTTATTGTTTTTAAACACCTATTAACAATTAAAAAGTATTACAATTATTTAAAATAAGTAAAAAAAGAGTATACAGTGACAAAAATCGTTACTTATAATGATTTATATAGAGAAAAAAATAAATTTCAAATTTTCAAAAATCGAAAAAAAAAGTAATTATGGAGGGCCCACGAGCGGACCGGTCTTAAAAGTTGTTGAAAGAATAGTAGTTTTAAATAAAAAAATTTCAAAAAAATCGAAAGATACACTCACGTTCAAAAACACGATTTAAAATTTCAAACTCAAAAATCTTAATCAAAAACACTTTAAATATTTTTTTTGTATTTTTTTCTGTAAAGGCCATCAAAAAACAAAGATTTAGAAAAAAAAGCTTTAGTTTAGACCATTGTTCAGAAAGTTATGAATAAAAAACCAAAAAAAGAGCGATTTTTTTGAAAATTTGATATTTTTTTAACAAGTAAACAAAAAAATCTCAAAATTTACCAAAGAGGCTCTTTTGAGGGGTATTAAAAAATATCAAAAAATTGAGGAAATCAAAAATCAAAATTTTTCAGACCGTCCGATTTGACGTGGAACGCTTCATATATAGGTATATAGCTCTCCGGTTGAGCCATATTTTTTTTATCGTCACACTTATCAAAAAATATTTCGAATAAAAGTTGTTGCAAATATTTTTTCCTACAAAACTAAAAAAAAAAAATGTTCCTACGACCAATAGGAACTGAAATATCAAAACTTACGCCTATTTTCAAGATGGCCGCGATTCCACACCGAAATTTTGTTGGATCTTTGTGCATTTCGTCGATTCCTGCTACCTTCTACCGACTGACCAAAAATTGGCTGTTAAGTCCATTTTGTAGATTCAAAATGCTAACTTGGTTGGCCTAATGTGTTTGCTTTATACTGCGTTCAAAACAAAAAAAAATCATTATTTTCATACGATTTTAATTGATTTTTCAAACCATTTTGTAACTTTTATTGACTCTTTTCTTTTTCTCACCAGCCTCGACGAGTAATTTTCCCGACTCGTAGGAATCTATGACTCCATCCCTCGAACATTGCGTTATATTAACAATGATGACTCCGCGATCGGTAGCTGCTCGAATTTCCTTGAATATATCATCTCGATTATTGGGAACATTGCCAGCTCCGTAAGTCTGAAGGACTACACCCTCGATAGGTGGTTGTAGAAAAGCTCTTACGAGCTCGCTTGTAATACTGGGGAATATTCGGAGCAATCCAACGTTACGGCTAAGATTCTTATGAACGTGAAATTTCTCCAAGCCACAAGGACGAAATATCGATCTGTAGTCGACTGAAATTTTTTTTCATTTTCAAGATAATATTTTTATTATCATTCATTTGTTTTCGTCAACTACACACTGAGAGAAAAGACCATGGCATATTCCCACAAACTAACATAGTAAAATGTGTTATAGTAAAATTAACTATAACGTATTGACAGAAATAGCATATTATAGTTAACTTAACTATAATTGAAATGTTCATTTGAACATACGATCTGAATGGTGTATATAACAATATCTTAGATAAAAAATACTATTAGTCGTGGTAAAAAGTTTAACAGTACGCAATATGGTAAATACAAAACTATGAACAAGTTGCTATGTAGACAAAAATATGATCAACAGTAGCATATTTTCATTCCGATCGGACCATCGCAATTTTAATCACCTTTACACTATTTACATAGTAATTATTAATTTCCGGTGAGTAAAGCTCACTAAAATACTTTACGACAGTAACTATCAACGAAACATTACGACCAATTTTATTTTTTAGCTAGAATAGCTATTTTTTACAGTTACAGTAACCATCTTAGTTGCTAGTGGCCAGTAACCATACTAGTTACAGTAACAGTACGGCTTGATAACCATGTACCATTTTATTTAATTAATTTACAAAATATCAGCTTAGCAGGTAGGATCAGTGCTAGACTCGCAATACAATGATCTTGAATTCGATTCCACCCAATGGACTTAATTTTTTTTTATCATTGCTTGCATTCATGAATCCGTTTCTCTTTCAAAATAGACATGTAGCAAAATATTTTTTGTAATAATATCTAGAATTAATTATCCACGTGCTTATCTAAAAAAAGAAAAAAAATCATTTATACATGCAATTAATAAAAAAAAGTCCGCTCGGTGGGACTGAACTCAAAACATTGAATTGCGAGTCTAGCACTTGATCCAGCCCGCTAAGTAGATATTTCGTCAAGCATCGCAAGAAAATGGTACATGTATATCAGGGCCGTATGGTTGTTGTAACTTGAATGGTTACTGGCCACTACCAACTACTATGGTTACTGTAACTGGTATAGCTACTGTCCACTAGCAACTAAGATGGTCACTGTAACTGTAAAAAAAGCTATTCTTGCTAGCAATTCGATGACTTCGTTACCGAATTTTCGGAACTTTGGATTTTTTGTGTTGATAACTCAAGTGATTATAGTTCCGCCAACGAATTAAAATTCTGACTCTAAATTGGGATTAAGTGATCTTGAGAACAATGAGATACACGTTTCTACTGCAATCTACTTTTTTTCAATCCGAGTGCATTAACACGTACGGCTTATAGATGAAATTTAATTCCAAAGAACTCCGTAGTAGTCGATAGTTTAGTGGTTAGGGTCCCGAATTAGGTAAGTAGGCATTAGGTACGAAATCCGTTAGGCAGTTCGATCCCGACCCACAGAAAAAATATGTAAATATATATAGTGTGAATATAAATGTTTTTCTTTTTTATCGCAAATCGTGTCTGGTCTTTTTGGAATGATTGGACTTTTAAAACAGATGTAATTTTCCTTTAATAAAGTAAGAGAAAATTAAATGAATTAAATTAAAACAATTTCGGCATAGGATGATTCCCGTCCCTATATGGTTTCTTATATTTCACTATATCGTCATTGGTATGCATAACATCAGGAAAGTTATTAATCGTATCTTGTATAGTACTTCTGACTATACTTATAATTAGGTGATTTGTCTTTGATAGTAAAAAGATCTACATATTTTGTACGACATACTAGTATCTACTAGTAGCAGATACTTAACTTTATATGTAAACATGTTATTGTTGCAATTAACATGTGTAATTAATATATTCGATTATTGAAATATAGTAAATAAAACTATATTTTGGTGGATTACAGTAACCATAAAATATTTCTCTCACCTCAGGGAAACACACTGCATAGTTGAAATACAGTCAGAAATGCCATGCTTTTTTCTCAGTGCACCCAGAAAAATATCTAGTCGACTCAACTAGGATCTAGTATAATAGTAAGATAGAGTAAGTAGGATCAAATAAATTTTTTTCCTTGTCTCACGGCCAAATAGAGGTCTGTTTAACGTTGAGAAATTATTTTTTTTTATCATAAGATTTTTATATTCTTGATTAATGAAAAAATTAATATATGTACTAAAACCGGACATATTTTTATCTCAAAAATTGAACGAATATGAAGTTGAAATAAAAATAATATTTATATTCTTATTTATAACATTTATAATATTAATTATATCATATTCAATTATGATATTATTTAATACAAAATTCACGCTCGTATTTCTAGCCATAGTCAGTCAGAATAATAATACTACTTTGGTTCCCGCAATTTATGCACATCTACATGAAGAGAAATATTTTAGAATATCTAGAGTCGCGGTAGCGACTTGAGACAAGTATATTTACGTATACTATAAGATGGCAAAGATGAGTCGCTACTAGAGTCTTTACATCAAGCAGAGCGGTTTCGAACGGTTTTCGAAAATTGTTTCGGCTATATTTAATTAATTACAATGTTTTAAAAGATGTTGCTAGTTCACGTATTTTTTATTTTTTTTTCTTACGATCGTGACTATTTAGAACTCTGTAGCCTAACGCATATTGGAAATATTAATATTTCATTCTTCCAAATCATCAAAAAAGGTGGCATTTTTCGCACATATTTTTTGACGTTTAGCGGTTGCTGTCTAGTGACACTAATTATAACTAGAAATTTCCTGGTGATATGCGAGACTGTGTTCGTTGATGTGATAGCCGATGACTTTTCTTCAGGATGTATAAGTAAGAGTGACAGCTGTGAGTTTAGAAAAAACATTGCGGTTATACTAGTGACAGTTGTGGGATTAAAAAGTAAGGTTATAAAAATCGCGGGTGTGAAAGCAGATAATTTGATTTTTGGTTAGACATAGTCGAGATCAGGACTTTAAACGCGTATTCGGTGAACATTTAATATCTTTGTTGTAAGGTTATGAAGATCGCGGTCAGTTTCAACTTTTCATTAAAGTCACTTTTAATATATTATAGGTAGAAGAGTGATAGTATAAAAATAAAGTTTAAATCAATAAATAAACTTTTGAACAGTGTCTAAATAAATAATTTTTTTTATTAACCCTAGCCCCAACAGTCCATTTTTCCGAACGTAAACTCTAGAATGGAGTTGAAAACGGTGCCTCTTCTCTTTTACCATAAAATGTTCCTTGAATGCAATAATAACATTTATTTAGAAACCATTCTCTTTTTCTTTTTTTTTTTTTGATAACTAAGAGAATGATGTATGATAAACTCGTATTCGGTGAATATTTGATATCTTTGAACAGTCGTGAGGTTATAAAGATCGCGGTCAGTTTCAGTTTTGGTTAAAGTAACTTTTATATATACAGATGGAAGAGTGATAGTGAAAAAATAAAGTGTAATTTAATAAATAAACTTTTGAACAGTACCTTAATAAATAATTTTTTTTATTAACTCTAGCCCCAACAATTCATTTTTCCGAACGTAAACACTAGAACGGAGTCGAAAACAGTGCCTCTTCTCTTTTACCATAAAATGTCTCTTGCATCCCTAGCGGATTGACCGACCGGAAATTCGGTCGATTTTGGGGTCGATTAGACCGAACATTTTCGGTCGTGAGAACAACTTACCCCTAGTCGTAACGACTGAAAATCCTTAGTCGAAACGACCGAACATTTTCGATCATAACGACTGAAAATCCTTAGTCGAAACGACTAAAAAATTTCCGTAATTTATAATTTTATTTTGGCCCACGATCATCGCTTGGTCGTTTCGACCAAAGCTCTCGGGTATATAGGACCACAGAAAGAATCGAAGAAAAAACCAGACCATCTGAGTGAGGCTTGATCCCGGGACTCTCCGAGTTTGAGTCTGATGCGCTATCCACTACGCTACCAGACATCTTATGCCTAAGAAACAATGGAACTCGTATATAAACCGTATGCACACTTTATACACACTTTATATATAAGTTTCGTTGTTACTTGGATATAGAATGTCTGGCAGCGTAGTGGATAGCGCATCAGACTCAAACTCCGAGAGTCCCGGGATCAAGCCTCACTCAGATGGTCTGATTTTTTCTTCGATTCTTTCTGTGGTCCTATATACCCGAGAGCTTTGGTCGAAACGACCAAGCGATGATCGTGGGCCAAAATAAAATTATAAATCACGGAAATTTTTTAGTCGTTTCGACTAAGGATTTTCAGTCGTTACGACTAGGGGTAAAATGTTCTTACGACCGAAAATGTTCGGTCTAATCGACCCCAAAATCGACCGAAAATTTAACGACCGTAAAATTCCGGTCGATAAATCCGCTAGGGATGCAATAATAAAGTTTATTTGGAAACCATTCTCTTCATTTTTTATATAACTGAGAGAATGGTGTATGATACAACCCTAGGTTTGAATTATATATGGTTTTAAACCACCCTAGAGTGGTAGAGACCTTAAATACATGAAAATTCTATTTGCACTTGCAACCCAAAACGGAATCAGGCGATGCGAAATAATTTTGAGCGAAAAGATATTTGATTTGAGAAAAAAAAATTTCATAAGTACTTCACCAATTTTTTTTTATCTATTGCTCATGAAGAATAATTGGTAATCAATAAATATTATAAAAGAAAAACTCGTGTAGTAATTCGGTCAAAATTATTTTTTCCAATTAAACTTGAGCTCTCGAAATTTTGTACGTATATTTTTTTGTTTCAAAATCTCGTTTCGTTATGATTACTTATATTTAAAAACTTTCAGTGCATTCTGATGCTATTGGAGTATTTCTTCGACATAATTTTTTATGGAATATTTTCCGATCCGTTGATCTGTTGGCACGGATGTTTCGGTGCATTATTTTTTGAAATTTTTTTTACAAAGTTAAAAAAGAATTGAAGTTTTTACTTGTTCGTTGTTCTTTTATGCGTCGTATCTTTTCAGAACTACTGCACGTTTTAAGTAATCTAATAATTTTATAAGTATTGACGGTTAATTACGAAGATTGAATTCATTTGAACACTTCTTAGATCAATATTTCACATTGCATTTTTAGTCCGAATATACACCAGCTCGAAATTCGATCATGTATCCATTTTTAGCCGAAATCATTAAAAAATCGCTTGAGCGACCTCTAAAATTTTTATTCAGGATTAAATTCTTGAGAGAATCACTTTCTGATAAAATGTTACCATATTTTGCTGCAATGCCGAAAAAAATGTCAATTATTTTGCATCACTCAAATACATACATAATATAGACATGTTTAATTGGCAAGCTATGAATTTCATACCCGAATACGTACACAATATTGACATGTTTAATTAACAAGCTATGAATTTCATACAAAAAGTCGACAAATCCTAGCCAAAAACAGCATAAATACTGTGAAAAAAGCTGAGATAAGTACATTTATGCCCCCCAAATAGTCGTTCCAGTTAATCCCCCCCACCACCCAGCGCCAAAATACCGATCCCCACAAAAATTTACAAAAACCCGTCTAAGTCGTTTATGCAAATCTCCGCACCAAAATCCTATCTAAAAACCAACTCAACATAAAAAGTTTTATGGGTAACCGCTCTCATTATCTTATCAAATTAAGTCAAATTGTACAGAGGTGATAATTAAATTCTCGTAAATGTTGTGAGTTCACAAAAAGTTGATAAATAAGTAAAGATCTACTAAAGTATATGTGGCCAAGTACGTGGAATCTTATTATGTTTATAAAATCTTCAATTATGTTCATATGCCAGTTCTCTAATTAATGCTTTATTGCAACGAATTATTATCCTATGACTTGGAACTACAAGGGCTTTAAAAAAAAAATACAGAATTGTATTAGCCTGTGTGAGCTTGAACGCTGCCATACTTTCATTTGTAATATTTGTAGTATAGTTTTATTGGTAACAAGTTGATAAATGTTTACTATCGTACGTAGAGCGGATACGCACAGAGTACTTGTCCGGCCCGAAAATTTTTCATAAAATTTGTCACATAAGTCAACATTAATCTACCATACATTTTGGCCTTAACTAGTAAAGTAAGCACAGCTAATTTGGAATCACAATATGCGGATTGTTTTGTATCCCAAATTATCCTCCTTTCCTTTAACCAATTGTTATCGATGAATTGATGCTCGGGTGGAGCATATCTCAAGTTATTACATGGCACGTTTATTTCGGTTTTGTAATATCCGGGGGAAAACTGGAGTGACAGAGCGTCTAAACGGTACTGTACACCCGAAATAAGTAATCCGATACCATTTACACGCACTTTTACACCGGTTTTTACTACAACAGGTTTTACAAAACGGAATAAGCCTGCCATGTAAGAGCGGTCATCAATTGATTGCATTCCAAGGCGGGTAAGATTCAAATCTGCGTCAGGAGATCCGAATGTTCGGAGTTATTGAAAAATTTGCTGTGAACAAAAAAGCATATTTTTAGCTGACTAGTCGAAAAATTTTTGGGCCGGACAAGTACTCTGTGCATATCCGCTTTACGTACGATAGTAAACTTTCATCAATTTGTTACCAATAAAATTATTCCACAAATATTACAAACGAGAGTGTGACAGCGTTCAAGCTCACGCAGGCTAATGCAATTCTGTATTTTTTTTTAAAGCCCTTGTAGTTCCAAGTCATAGGATAATAATTCGTTGTAATAAAGCATTAATTAGAGAAATGGCATATGAACATAATTGGAGATTTTATAAACATAATAAAATCCCACGTACTTGGCTACATATACTTTAGTAAATCTTTATTTATATATCAACTTTTTATGAGCTCACAACATTTACGAGAGTGAAATTATCACCTCTGTACAATTTGACTTAACGGGAGAAACCAGTTTAGAAGGCCGAAATTTTGGTGTTTTTCGTGAATTTTTTTTAACGGTGAAGGAATAATTAGAATTTTTTTAAACTTGGAAGATATTTTATTCATATTTTAAAGTATACTTTGTAATTTTTTCAAGTCATTTCCGCCGGAAATAGTGGAGTTAGAAGCTGCTGTCCATGCTGAGATCCGCTCTACGTACGATAGTAAACTTTTATCAATTTGTTACCAATAAAACTATACTACTAATATTACAAATGAGAGTGTGGCAGCGTTCAAGCTCACGCAGGCTAATGCAATTCTGTATTTTTTTTTGAAAGCCCTTGCAGTTCCAAATCATATGATAATAATTCGTTGTAATAAAGCATTAATTAGAGAAATTACATATGAACATAATTGGAAATTTTATAAACATAATAAAATCCCATGTACTTGGCCACATATACTTTAGTAGATCTCTATTTATTTATCAACTTTTTGTGAACTCACAACATTTACGAGAATGAAATTATCACCTCTGTACAATTTGATTTAATTTGATCACAATGAGAGCGGTTCTGAGATCTTTGCATAAACGACTTAGACGGGTTTTTGTAAATTTTTGTGGGAATCGGTATTTTGGCGTTGGGTGGTGGGGGGGATTAACTGGAACAACAATTTTGGGGAGGGGGGGCGTAAATGTACGTGTCTCAGCTTTTTTCACAGCATTTATGCTGTTTTTGGCTAGGATTTGTCGACTTTTTGTATGGAATTCATAGCTTGTTAATTAAATATTTCAATATTGTGTACGTACTCGGGTATGAAATTCATAGCTTGCCAATTAAACATGTCTATATTATGTATGTATCTGGGTGATGCAAAAGAATTGACATTTTTTTCGGCATTGCAGCAAAATATGGTAACATTTTATCAAAAAATGATTCTCTCAAGAATTGAATCCTGAATAAAAATTTTAGAGGTCGGTCAAGCGATTTTTTCATGATTTCGGCTAAAAATGGATACATGATCGAATTTCGAGCTGGTGTATCGCGACTATATTCAGACTAAAAATGCAATGTGAAATATTGATCTAAGAAGTGTTCAAATGAATTCAATCTTCGTAATTAACCGTCAATACTTATAAAATTATTAGATTACGTAAAACGTACAGTAGTGCTGAGAAGATACGATGCATAAAAGAACAACAAACAAGTAAAAACTTGAATTCTTTTTAAATTTTGTAAAAAAAAAGTTCAAAAAATATTGCACCGAAACATCCGTGTCAACAGATCAACGGATCGGAAAATATTCCATAAAAAATGATGCCGAAGAAATATTCCAATAGCATCAGAATGCACCGAAAGTTTTTAAATATAAGTAATCATAACGAAACGAGATTTTGAAACAAAAAAGTACATGTACAAAATTTCGAGAGCTAAAGTTTGATCGGAAAAAATAATTTTGGCCAAAGTACTACGCGAGTTTTTCTTTTATAATATTTATTGGTTACGAATTATATCTCGTGAGCAATAGATAAAAAAAAAATTAGTGAAGTACTTATGAATTTTTTTTTTCTCAAATCAAATATCTTTTCGCTCAAAATTATTTCGCATCGCTTGATTCCGTTTTGGATTGCAAGTACAAATAGAATTTTCATGTATTTAAGGTCTCTACCACTCTAGGGTGGTTTAAAACCATATATAATTCAAACCTAGGATGGTTCAAACGTAGGGTGGTATCATACATTATTCTCTCAGTTATATAAAAAATGAAGAGAATGGTTTCCAAATAAACTTTATTATTGCATGCAAGAAACATTTTATGGTAAAAGAGAAGAGGCACTGTTTTCGACTCCGTTCTAGAGTTTACGTTCGGAAAAATGAATTGTTGGGGCTAGGGTTAATAAAAAAAAATATTTATTAAGGTACTGTTCAAAAGTTTATTTATTAAATTACACTTTATTTTTGCACTATCACTCTTCTATCTATATATATGGGGCGTTCCATGCCGATTCGACCTGGGTCTGACCCTTCACTTCTCCGATTTTGTTCGCGATTTTTTGTCGTTTAGTAGTAGTTCTGAAAAGCACTCAGGAATTTTTTCAGATTTTTTCGTTACGATTTCACCAACTTATAATTTTATAAATATGTACATTTAGCCCAAATTTAAAAATCTGAAATAATTCACATAAAACATATTTTATATATAAAAAATGTTGGGCGTTGAGTCAAAGTGGGCGCGAGTTTCTTTCTGCCCGTAACAAGCATTTTTGAAAAAAAAAAAAAATTCGAAAAAATAGAAGGGCGAGGTCTGGAGTGGGTGCGCTCACGCCCAAATATTTTCGTATGAATTCAAAGTGTTGACAATAAAAATACCGACTTTCTTGATCGGATGGAATGAGTAATTAACACAGTAATCCGAGGTTTTTTTTCTAAAAATATGACTACGTATAAGTTTTGAAAAAAATTCGTACCATCCAGTCAGGAAAGTCGGTATTTTTATTTTCTATACTTTGAATTCATCCGAAAATGTTTGGGCGTGAGCGTACCCATTCCACACCTCGCCTTTCTATTTTTTTGAATTTTTTTTTCAAAAATGCTTGTTACGGGCAGACGGAAACTCGCGCCCACTTTGACTCAACGCCCAAAATTTTTTATATATAAAATGTGTTTTTTGTGAATTATTTCAGATTTTTGAATTTGGGATAAATGTACATTTTTTATAAAATGATAAGTTGGTGAAATCGTTCCAAAATAGCTGAAAAAAATCCTGAGTGCTTTTCAGAAGTCCTACTAAACGACAAAGAATCGCGGACAAAATTGGAGAGGTGAAGGGTCAGACCCAGGTTGAATCGGCGTGGAATGCCCCATATATAAAAGTTACTTTAACCAAAACTGAAACTGACCGCGATCTTTATAACCTTACGACTGTTCAAAGATATCAAATATTCACCAAATACGAGTTTATCATACACCATTCTCTTAATTATCAAAAAAAAAACAAAGAGAATGGTTTCTAAATAAACTTCATTATTGCATTCAAAGAACATTTTATGTTAAAAGAGAAAAGGCACCGTTTTTGACTCCGTTCTAGAGTTTACGTTTGGAAAATGGATTGTTGGGGCTAGGGTTAATAAAAAAAATTATTTATTTAGACACTGTTCAAAAGTTTATTTATTGATTTAAACTTTAGTCTTGTACTATCATTCTTCTATATATATGAAAGTCACTGTAATCAAAAGTTAAAACTGACCGCGATCTGTACAACTTCACGACAAAGATATTAAATATTCACTGAATACGAGTTTATCATACACCATTCTCTTAGTTATCAAAAAAAAAAAATGAAGAGAATGGTCTCTAAATAAACCTTATTATTGCATTCGAGGAACATTTTATGGTAAAATAGAAAAGGGATCGTTTTTTATTCCGATAACCTTTTTTTAACTCACAACTGTCACTGTTTATATATATATTACCATATCTGTCAACTTTCACATCCGCGATCTTTATAACCTTATTTTTTTTTTAATTTCCATTCGGAAATTTGTAGCTATCTCTGTCGCACTCATACGGCTGATCCATATTAAAAAAAATATCCGTCAGCTTTCACATCCGCGATCTTTATAACCTTATTTTTTTAACCTCACATCGCTATGCATATATTTTTTTAACCTCACATCACTATGCATATAGAATTTCACATCCGCGATCTTTATAACTTTTTTTTAACTCACAGCTGTCACTGTTTATTATAAAATATCATGAAGAAGTCAAAATCGGCTGTCACATCGACGAACGCACTCTCACATATCATCAGAATGTTACCAGTTTCTAGTTAGTATCACTAGACAGCGACCGCAAAACGTCAAAAGTTTGCGAAAAATGTGCGAAAAATGCTACCTTTTTTTGATGATTTGGAAGGATAAAATATTAATATTTCCAATATGCGTTAGGCTACAGAGTTCTAAATAGTCACGATCGAAAGAAAAAAAAAAAAAAATACGTAAACCCGCAGCATCTTTCAAAACGATGTTATTCATTAAATATCGCCGAAACAATTTTCGGAATACGTTCAGAATCACTCTGCTTGCTGTAAAGACTCTAGTAGCGACTCGTCTTCGCCATCTTATAGTATACGTAAATGTACTTGTCTCGAGTCGCTACCGCGACTCTAGATTATGTTGGATTGGCAAATTGAAGTTGAAGGAGAACACCACTCAATTTCCTGCTTATTTTTATCCCAAGAATTCTTTCCCCCTTTTTTAGTATAAAAAAAATTGTCAAAGGTTAAAAACCGTGTCATGTCACATGACACATGGGAGTAAAAATAATAAAAGTAGACGACAGGTTCTGGCCTGGCCGTTTTATGCAATAACAAAAGACGAAGTTTGAACCAAAAATACCAAACAGCACGATAAAAATTGCCTTGCACTGTATTAAAATTTCTAACCCATCAGAGATTTAGTTGCGGTGAAGCCATTAATTTTTCGTTCACGGCGAGTTAAAAAGCAACAATTTTGTGTGTTATGGGACTTTCTACAGTGCTTTTTCTGAAATTTGACTGTGCCGCATTACAAAAATTCATAGGCTTGTGTTAAATACTACATACTCATTGGAATCTTTAATTTTTTTTCGATAAATCGTTCCAAAAAAGTCTTTCGCAGCGAACTTGTAGTGCAGAGCACGGTAATTTTTGTGATATTTTTATTTCCGTGTAGAGCGCAATTCGTTTGTGAGAAATGCCGCGACGCTCTATGTCACGTGGTGGCCGGAGCAAGAAGTTTTGAGGCGAGCAACCACTTTAGATGCTTCAAAAAATAATGTTTTTTTAAATTCATAAATCGTTAGCAAAATATCTTAAGAATACACCCTGAAAATTTCAAAACGATATTCGGACTCCTTCTAACGGTTTGTATATAAATGATAAAGACGCTCCGTTTGACTTTCAAGCGCGCTCAAAGTTTAAACGTGTTTTTCTCGAACCGACATTTTTTCAATTTGCGAGAATCATAACTCAAAAAACTAATTGATAGATCATCTTCAAATTTGGAACATGTTTACATAATATAATTTATTAAAACATGAACCTAAAGTTGGAAAGATTAAATTGTTTAAAACATATTTATTATTGCAAAATGCCGAGAAAAAAATGCTAAAAATCGATCATTTTTTTTCAAACACGTTCCAACATTCAATTCTCGATTTTTTTTTCAAAATTTAGGTTCATGTTCTTAAAAAACATCTCAAGAATGTATGGACATTTGTTGGATTATTTCAGATGCGAATTGCGAGCTGCACAATTCCCGCAAATCGACAACGACAATGAGGACACGCCAAGGGACACAGCGGATTACACCTTAATTAATGCATAAAATAACTTGAAAAAATTACCAGAGATGTATGAAAATATGAATAAATTATTGTCAGAGTTGCGGAAATTTCCGTTTTTTTTCACAATAAAAAAAGATCCAAAAAATCATCTAATTTTCCGTCTCCTAAAGTGGTTGCTCACCTTAACGTGGGTACTCAAATAAACGAACGCAAATAGCATTGTCTATTCGATTCTAGCTGAAACAAATAGAAATGTGGTTGATTTAAATTTAAAAAATTCGAATAAACGATCCTAGTAGATCTAAATAGAACTTTCTTCTGGGTGTATGTATATTTTGTTAACGATCCGTTGGTTGGGATGTTTTCAAGAAGAAATTATGGAAAAAGTTGATCGAAAAACGGATAAAATGTACTTTTTTTTGTTTATCTCGACATCGCTGAAATTTTCAATGAATCGCAGCGAGATTTTGAAAGTCGAAAAAAGATGGCCCTCTCCGGGAGCGTTCCGGATTGAGAATTTTCCAAACATCAAGCATCCTGAGAAAATGTACCGTGTATGATTCAAATTACATGAAAATAATGATCAAATATTACTTACCGTTTATTTTGACTCCAGCAACGGCCAGAGGTGGACAATTTGGGGAGGCAAACGCCTCGAAAGCGGCTGACGCGATTTTACTCGTACGATTGCCGCGCATCAGTTGATTCCCAAAGAAAACGCATACTTCCGGTATGTTGTAATTACCAGCGATAACGAGGGAGGAGAGAAAATTAATTAGACCGTCGCTACGTGCTTCGAATATTGGCAGTTGTGAGCCCGTTATAACGACAGTTTTGCCAAGTGATTCAAGCATGAAGGAGAGAGCCGAAGCGGTATAGCTGAGCGTGTCGGTGCCATGAAGCACCACAAAACCATCATAAAACTCATAAGCTTTCTGTGAACCACCACACCACCAACATGAACATGATTCAAACCAAAATGACAAATGCACAGAAACTTGTAATTATAGCGTCATGTTCTCGAGGTCTCACAAGGCTTTCTCTATCTGTCGTCTCGTTAAGAAATCTCGAGTGTGTTAATTTTTATTTTAAACGTGTACGTCGTCGAGGCAGTATAAAATTTAATTAAAAAACGTTCTCATGTTGTTTTAGATGAATTTGAAGAAGAGGAGAAAATCATTTTTCTCACTTTTATATCAATGGCTATACGAATCCAATCATCCATAGTCATATTGCTGGAATCGCAGAGTGGAGAATATTCAATAACGTTGTAGATTATTCGACGACTGTCGTTTGCTGACAATCTGTGCAATAAAGACGACGAGATTCAGTGGCAAGAACTCTTTTATTACTATCTATTTTAAGGGGTTATATCTAGTTGTTTGGGTTGAAAAAATAGAAATTTGTTTTTTTTTTTTTTTCATTTTCTCAAAGTACATCTTAAGAGTATGGGTCAGTCGGTATCTCGCCACCGTGAGTGCGAGAGAGATTGCTGCAAATTTCGAAAGTGAAATTCTTCGACACGGTTTGACCGATTACAAAAAGGCCCTGTCAGCGGATTTTTGCCATCGTCCCGCGTCCGCTGACAGAGCTTTTTTGTATTCGGTCAAACCGTGTCGAAGAATTTAAATTTCGAAAATTCGAGGTGAGGTTAGGTGACTGATCCATACTCTTAAGAGGATAGATAAGTCACCTAACCTCACCTCGAATTTCCGAAGTTGAAATTCTTCGATACAGTTTGACCGATTACGAAAAAGCTTCGTCAGCCCACGCAGGACCATGGCAAAAATGGGCTCACGCCTTTTTGTAATCGGTCAAACCGCGTCGAAGAATTTCACTTTCGAAATTTGCAGCTATCTCGCACACTCCCCAGATAGCCAAGTGACCGTACAGTACTAGTATGATCAGAGTACGCCGTACTATTACGTGCTAATATTATATCTATATTATGCCGAATCATACGTTTTGCTATCTGGGTCACGGTGGCGAGATACCGACTGACCCATACCCTTAAGAACGTTTTCCCAAAATATTATAAGGATCTGAGCACTAGAACGAATATGGGCTATGTGCAACTGTCCTCGTGGCATCACCAGGTGACTATGTTTGAAAACGGCTGCCGGTTTCTTTGTACGGTGCCTCACGGTGTAAATAATATATTATTTAATTGCCCAGTGAATTATTCGTAAATGATTGAACCCTTTTTATATATGCAAGGTAAGTTCCCATTATTTTGTAATGTCAATTTTAATTAGGCGTTCCTTAATCTAGATTGTTGCAAATTTAAATTATAAGATGTTGTGACAGACTAACCTTTCATTTTCCTCATACCTCAAGTTTTGTTTATTTACAGAATGCTCCGATTTGATGCATTTTTTAGTTATGGCAATTTTTCCGTAAACAAAATACTTGTATAATAAAAATGTTAACAATTGGTGAACCTCGTTGATGTCAATAATAAAATTTTTTACCGCGATTACACGTGATATTTAGGAACTGAGTTTAAACATACGAGAGAGGCGGATTATGTGCACCGATCGAATTTGAAATCGACAACGTGAAAGCGAGAATATGCCATCCTAATACCATTCTTCTTGTGTGACCAATCCATGGTCTAGGGGAACTATGTCACTTTCTTTCAATGTGTCGGTATCGTTGTTGCTAGCGCCAAACAAACTCACCAAAAAATAACCCTATGATGCATAAAGCACAAACCTTAAAAAATAGCAGAGCAGAAACCGCGATGAAGTCGACTGATCGAATTCGATTACTGCACATAATCCGCCTCCAGGACTGCAGCCGTTTCTTTATTTCGCCACCGCGAGCGTTTCAGTCGAAAAAATGTTTAGCCTCGCCCACATGCATATAGCCCATCCCTAGCCATTGAACTTTCAGTGTCCTTAGCGGATCCGACAACCGTCAGTGACCAAATTTACGGTTACTAATTGGCCGTAAATGACCGTAAACGACCGCTTTCGGTCGATTCGTTCCAATTTTCGACCGAAATTTTAGGCACTGAGGGTTGCCGGATCCGCTAGGGATATATTTACGCGCGCTATTACCTGACGAGGGAACATCGCGGGAGGTGCATCGAGTTACAGGCTACCATTTCGCGTGCTTATAGTGTGGGTGGGTACCAACCAAATCCCAAAATTGTAGGAGCCAACTCGGCTTCGTTTTTGAGAAATCGTCGGTCAAAGTTGGGAACCCCCTTACATATCATAAAGTTTACATCCTATCACAACCAGGCGAGTAGCCCAGTGGCGAGCGAGCTAGAATCCCGCCCCGACGGGTTCCGCGTTCAAATCCCATCCAAGATGCTTTTTTCTATTTATTTTTTTTCATTTTTTTTTTCAAATTATTATTGAAATTTATAATTCATGAATAAAAAATTACAAAAAATTTAAAAAAATAATTTACGCGCTTTTATTGATCAAAACTCACAAATTCAATGTCAAATTTTTTTCTTTCTAATCTCATGCAATTTTTAAAATTTTTTAAAATAAATTAGCCGTAATTTAAACGTTGGCATACAATAATCCGCCTACTCACCTGGAAATTAAAAATCTGATGAAATATTTTCGTGGAAATAGTCAGAAACACTTCGAGAAAATTTTTGACCGGATCATAAGAATTTTATACCTGTCGGACCGGGCGTTTATACAATGTTCGTGGTGTCGGCAATATAAATATTTTGGTTGTTTTTATAATGATTATCACCCATCAAAGTGTACTCGAGAATATTCAAAAGACATTGATTGAAGAAATTTTTAATTAATAAAACAGATTTTTAATTCCTATATTCCTTGGTCATTTTTTTAAATATTCCCTGCCTCATCGAAAGAGATATCAAAAAATAAAAAAATTTCAAATGATGAAAAAAAAATTTTATTTCAATTACGGCTAATTTATTTTAATAAATTAAAAAAATTGCAAGAGATTAGAAAGAAAAAAATTTGACATTGAATTTGTGAGTTTTGATCAATAAAAGCGCGTAAATTATTTTTTCAAATTTTTTGTAATTTTTTATTCATGAATTATAAGTTTCAATAATAATTTGAAAAAAAAAATGAAAAATAATAAATAAAAAAACTATCTTCGACAGGATTTGAACCCGGAGCCATCGGTGCGGGATTCTAGCTCGCTCGCCACTGGGCTACTCGCCTGGTTGTGACCGGCGATTTCTCGAAAATGAAGCCGAGTTGGCATCTACAATTTTGGGGTTTGGTTGGTACCCACCCACACTATAAGCACGCGAAGTAGGAGCCCGTAACTCGATGCACCTCCCGCGATGTCCCCTCGTGAGAGTGCGAGTCTCCGAGCGCGCAGCGATCGACGACTTTAAACGCGATTATCTCGGAATCATATTTTTTAAAAAGTGCTATCGCGGTGAGCATGATTTCTCAAAAGCAATTTAACCGATCAATTTGAATCTTGCACGAGCTTGTTTCTAATTATAATGGCTTGTTCGTAAAAGAAGGAATTTTCATTTGTACCGAAATTTATATTTTTTTGGGTCAAAAAACCTCATTTTTGGAACCTCAAAAATCGAACTTTTTGGAAAAGTCAACGACATTCTTTTAAAAATAAAAATTTCGCTAACCCAAGAAGTCAAGTTCACGAAGAGCGTATCAAGAGACTCGGTAGAGTCTCGGGACAAGTACATTGACAGCTCTGTCGTCTGCTGGCCCGAGGCTCGCCGAGTCTATACTTTCTCTGAATAAAACGATTCGCGGTGGTGGGGGTGAAATTGGCATGTCTTTTCGTTTAATTACGAAGCTCAGGAGTCGTTTGATATAACGAAAATTGGACTGGAGACTAATTGTCAAAAATGCTTTCGATTGAGCCCAAAATCAGCATGATCGGTGGCGTAATTTAGTATTATACTAACGAGGTCTTTTTGGTTTTTTTATTTCAAATGCGCGGTTCCAGAGATATGATGCTCACCGCGAGTGATGTTGAAAAAAGGTGTTTCAGGACAGCGGGCATATTTCTCCCAGTAGTGAAAATTTTTTCATAAAAAAATTTATATAAAGTACCTGAAAATATGTAGTAATTGATACTGTATAGTATATTTTAATAAAGTGATGTTAACATGTTATATTTTAATAACATGATGTTAACATCAAAAAAGGTCCTGAAAATTCCTTAATTTTTTCGAGCACAACTAATAGATATAACCCGTTAATCTTCTTTTTTGAAACAAAAATTTGTTTATTTGAAACTTACGGTAAAACCAATGGACCCAAAAGACCGAATCTTTCTTCGGCATAGTTATTATCGTGCATGTGAGGATACCTTTTTACAGTCTTGATAAAAGTGTTTGCAATCGGAGCGAGTGCTAAAATCAAAACCGACATTTTCATAAATTCAAATTGATTGATGGTTCGATCATCAACTTATATTTAGAGAGTTAAATATCGGAAAATGCAAAAAACCGGCTATATTAGCGTAAGTATATTGATATTGAAATTTGGATTACCTCCCCTCTCGTTTCTAACCATGCCAATAGTGCCACCGGTATAAAGTACCAAAACTCGTCCTTCCGGTTTGATTTCAGCGGTAATATTACCGGTCGAGCCATTACTCTTCTTCATCGAAATAGGTGAATTCATATCCAGCAATAAATTGTCCAATTCCTCATCGCTTTCCCTCGATTCGGAATTATTTCGGTCGGTTCCACGAAAACTCGCGCGAATCGGTGATTCGTTATTCGCCGCCGTTTCATCGCTATTTTCATTTTCACCGATGTTTTGCTGCAGATCAGTTGAACTTTCACGGGTCATCGGGGTCTCGGATAGCATCGTCGTGATTTCCCAACACTATCTCTCTATCGACTCTATCGACAATAAAGTATCCAAAAAATGAGGAAAAAAATTTATATTATTTTCACATTGAACCTCTCATTCGGAATAATGGAGGAAAACGAAATAGGCGATGATTAACTTGGTTGTTTAGATGCATGCGGATATAACACACCGATATACTATGATGCATAAGAGTTTTATAAATGACGCAATAAACTTTGATAGTGCGATTAATATTTTGAAAAGCGTTAGATAATGCACGATAAGGAAAAGAGTGAATTTCCACCGATCGTTTCAAGCTTAACAGTTTTTATTGCTTGCTTTACAAAAACCCACCCGCAGTTACGTATGTGTATGTACGATATAACAGCACCCAGTGGAGACACA
Organism: Rhimphoctona megacephalus; assembly: GCA_963989365.1. NCBI lineage: Eukaryota > Metazoa > Arthropoda > Insecta > Hymenoptera > Ichneumonidae > Rhimphoctona > Rhimphoctona megacephalus. Next base: position 16,285,933 of record OZ022416.1, read on the forward strand.
CTTTCTCCTCTAAATTTAAGCCACACACATTTCACATTTACTCTCGAATCTTGTATATCGTTCGTTATGCATTGTATCGCCAGCACTCCGTTCTTTTTATCTATTCAGATAACAAGATTGATTTTTTTTTTTTTTAAAGATTGCGAAACAATTGTAGTGATTGTTATTTTGTCATATATCAGCAGATAAGTTGTATTATGTTGTTCTTGCGACAAGCAATAAAATACATAGATATATCATCTATGTATTTTTATTTTTTTACCTCGATAATATTCACGTAATCACAGCAGCAACTTTAAAGAAGTTTGTAATATTTTTTTACAATTCACTTACGAATGGATTAATGCAGAAAAACTTGAGTCACCAAAATAAATCACCAACATTATTCACGATAAATGTGAACCTTTAGAAATTCCCGCTCGACGGCCTGAGAATTACCGGATGAAAAGAGGCGCGAAGAACGCGGTTTTATATATAAAAAAATAAAAAAATAAACTATACGAACGTTGGAGGGAACGAAACTAAGTGTGCACGGCTCGTGAACGTTTCAATTTATTATAACTGCACTTCGTTTACTGTGCTAGTGCGAGTGTATAAATAAGGCACCAACTGTTTATTTTTTGCTAAATATTTGTGTGCTATGTGCTTATACTGACCGACCCAAAAACGATGATAATTATAAAGGAAAATAAAATTAGCTTGAAAATTATTATATTTTTTGTGAATAATTTTGATTTTAATTAGTTTAATTATACCGAGCGGTTTTTCTTAATGTTTACATTATTACGAGCGATTTGATAAGGCAAATTAAAATATTGGGCGAAAAGAATTTGAAAGAATTGGTGAATCGTTTCGTTTGGGGCAGCGGTTTTAAGGTCGAAGGCACACTTCTCTTTTGCGCGCTTGTACAAGACACCCGGTCACAACCGTCCTGTCTTATGTCTCTCTCAGATCACACTGACTCTTCTCCGAAATCACGCATTTCGCGCTCTTTCTCGCATCTATAATCATCCCCCGTCGCACAAACGATCGGGTAAAATCGCCGATAATAATAATTGTAATATTACTTTTGGTAGGGGTTTTTTGCTGTGCACTTGCGCAGCTTCGAGACTGACAATGAGACTTAATTCATATCAAGATATCTCAATAGCTTCCGCGATTTGCCAACTGGCTCTTTCGATCAATACAATCGAGAGTTACGACTGGTGGTGTTTTCATCACCGGATAAATTTCATTCACAGGTGAAACAAAAACTGGTCATTAAAAAGTGATAAACTTCAATGTCTAAAATCGCGTGTCGTTTCAGCATTTATTTTATTATTGAGCATAAAAATTTTGGGCGCAAAAAGAATTTGACATGATTTCAGTAAAAATCACTTTACGAACAAATATATATATATATAATATGTCGGTTCGTAATGTGCTTGTCTAAGAAACATTTTATTCAAAATGTTTCTTAGATGTGTGCATCTATAATTATATTATAGATGCACACACGCGTGGTCTTGACTTCCGTACCTCAATTGCGTGTAGTACACTAGCAGATGACAATCAGCTGTGAATTCTTTTAGGCTCCTTCACTAGAATGTCCACCGATTGCTAATTCTGATAAACTTGATGTTCGTGACTTAATAATATTCTATTTATATCACATTTACATTCACGTTTTACAGATCCGAAAATTATTCGTTACTTGCAAAATGCCGATTTTGCGCTAATCAGCCTTGATGATATAGGTACTCGAGAGCGATTGGGGATCGTGCAAATAGTGTGCACAACAGTTACTGTAGGCCCGCCCGCGCGTGTATGCATGGGAGAGAACGAAACTAATACGAGTAATCCCGATAGGAATTATTCCGCTGTATACAAGTGTATGCTAAAAGATCTTTATTTGCGGACATTAGCACGGAACTGTTAAATTTGCTCAGACCGTCGTATTGTAATAATATGATGAATATATAAATAATTAAAATACAGAGTTCTCCACCCGATTCTCGTTTTTGTTTTTCATATCGAGGAGATACGTGCAAACTTCGTGACTTGTTCGGAAAGATTGCAGTCATTTCATTGCAGGGGAATTAAAATATATGGAATTATGAGTGGAAAAAAAAAATAAAAAAATATAATCCAGGATTGACAACTCTTTATTATTGGTTCACACGTGGTAAAAAATGAGAAAAAATAGAAGGGATGAATATCACAAGTTGTGAATTTTTCGAGACATGTAAAAATATGTCTACAAAAAAGGTGATTTTTTTCAAAAAAATCAAAATGGTCCAAGTTTAAAAAAAAAAATATGTTTGGATTAAAACAAAAAAAATATATGAAATTGCCTTTTGATAATTTTTTTGCATTTTTTTTACGAAACTACAATTCAAGACGAAAAGAATTACCTCCTATTTTATTTTGATATCTCTATTGCTGAAAAAGTTATGAGCATTGAAAAAAATTTCGTGCGAAATTTTGAAAAATTCATTATTTTTAAACGGGTTAAGATAAAAATCTAAAAAAATTCCTAAAAACTCCTTTCAGTAGTTACTTGAAAATGAAAAAATTTCGACAAAATTAAAATTGGTCGGGGTCACGGACTCACCGGTTTGGCATGGATTGCCCTATATATATATATATATATATATATATTGACGATAATTTTTTATCGTCACTTAAAACAGCTGATTATTGGCTGGGTGCACGTACATATACTACTTTAAAAATAAGTGTGTATTGCGTATACGTTAAGCCTGAAAAAATGCGGAGCATGATTTTAGGTGGCGCTGACAGTATGCATGAATATGTAACACACTGATAATTGAATAGTATTAGTATTTTCGTGCACCCTGCCAATATTGCTTATCCCGCTCGATGCTCCAACCACGATACAGCCTCGTAGGACCTAGCTAATAAGACAAAAGGATTAAATTTTATTTAATAATTAATTATTAATTGCGTCCCGGAACATTTATTTTATTTTTCATTGGCCTGGCGAGAATTATTAGAGGCAATGAGAGTAAAACGGTAGCGAGGAGAGCGACAACAACATGGAAAAGGGAATCGGAGAGAGAGAGAGGGAGGTTTTCGAATTTCACTTTTCAACGTCGGCGTACTTCGAGCGAGGCTCGTACGCGTGGTCACCTACGAGATACCGACACACACACACACACACACACTCACACTGTACATCAATCTGGGGAATGTTCGTGCAGAGACTAGTAGGGAGATATCCGAAGACGGGGTTTTTAGAGTGGTGTGAACTTGGCCCCCCGACTTTGACTTTTTAAACTTTTTCTAATGCTAATCGTTTGTGTTTTGTTAGTGGGTTATTGTTAGAACAAAAAGTATCTGAAAAAGAATCATCAATAATACTGTATAATATAATATAATACATCAATCAAGAATACTATAGTATCTGAAAAAGAATCATCCGTTGTACCGCGATAGTACAGCCTCTGTACAACCAGCTTTGTTGGTTATGATCACACCCCTCGAGCAAAAGATTGTGCTGCACCAAAAATGAATTTTTTTACTTCTTATCATCCTTTTGACAATTTTCATCGTCGTGGGAAATGGAACGGAGTTTTTCGTTACACGACCTCATGCATAATCTGAAAAACGCATCACTTGTTATTCCGGGACTCTGCGTAAACAACTTTTTTCGTTATATAACTGTACTCCATTGGCGAGAAATCTTGCCGCGATGAAAATTAAATTTGTATGAACATTCTTGTGAGTAATATGATCGATACCAGGGAATGGTTTTCATATTTTTTTACATAAACTTTGATCTAACAGACGTAATTTTGAGATATTCTCCACTTTCAATCGATTCCGCTTTGTCTACACTGCCCGTCGCCTCGTCGCCAGCATCATATGATTCTATTTTTTGTCGGGAACTTTCGGGTAATATAACCGGTTCGGAAAAATTTAACCAAATTATTTTTTGCTTTTTTTACACGAACAAGCATCTAACAAACATTTTTATTGTGATATTCGTCTCCCACAAATGATTTCGCATCGATTGACCTACAATTAAATTCACAAAGCTTTAAAAATAAAATCGGGGGAGCTAACTTCACGCTAATTTTGATTTTTGATTTTTAAGCGATAAACTCATCTCACAAACGTTTCATTTTTTCTAACAATAACCCACTAACGAAACACAAACGATTAGAATTAGAAAAAGTTTAAAAAGTCAAAGTCGGGGGGCCAAGTTCACACCACTGCATACTCCCGTCTTTTGCCCTACGGGCAGTCGGGAGTTAAACAGCATTAAAAAAACAGCCTTCACACTAGACGACCGCGTTAATGTAATTAATTATGATAGATCCATCCCCTTCCCTCCTTCCCTCGCTCTTCCACCAGCAAAACCGAATATGGTTTGACTTTCGAGAACAAAAAATTAAGATTACCTGCCATTTGTGTTAAATCAATGATAATTTCAGATTAAGGGCCGGTTGTTCCACCTCCAGGTAAATTTTACCTGACGGTTGTACCATTGGTTAGCAGACCTTTAACTATCGGGTAAAATTTACCCGAAGGTGGAACAACCGGCCCTAAATGATAAAACAGGGATAAGATTTCAACACATTAATTGCCATCTACAAATTTGTATGGTTTACGTCAATAGTACCAACGTAAAACTTTAGTGGGCAATAATGCACCGTGGGCAATTTGCACCATACCCCGTTGTTCATTACTCTAGACCACGGTCTTACATACAGGTCATGCAACTGAGTCAAATTTTGGTGGTGGGGGTGATCGCGTTACTGTCGGCCCATTATTGGCCCCGGCCGCCGCTACGCGTCGCTTTGATCAAGTCATAGCGGCAACAGAGCGGAAGACCCATATGATATAACCTATAAACATGGTCTTACATTAAATGTGATTATAAAGAACACCACGTGTTATTTTGTGATTTTGCAACACTATTTGAAATCCTGGTGATATTAATTGTTCATACAATATTTCGTTTTCCGAAAAAAATTTTATCCACACCTGCCATTACTTTACAAAAATTCCTTAAATATAAATTCTGAATGCAATTTGATATAACAAAACTGATCCCCCACGTCTCCCCGTACGTTGAAATAAAAATTTATTATGATGTCCGTGAATATATTAAAAATATTGAAATTAATGAAAATTATAAAATTAATTTGATTTATTAATTAACCACATATTTATTCTGAAAAAAAAAATACATTTTTTGTGCCAGCAATCTCAAAAAAAAATCAAGTCCTGAAGGCGGGTCTTGTCTTCAACCCGGTACCCTCACCACCGAGGCTCAGCGTTAACCGCTTCAGCTAAACGTGCTCCGTTACATCCATCAAAAATAAATGATACGTGTTTATCAGGGCTGCTTGAGATAATAATGCTTTAGGGTGTAGAAAACTGCAGTTCAATTTTTTTTAAATATTCATTAATATTATTTTTTTTAATATTCAATATTCATATTTTTTTCATCGGAAACGTTCCTACGGCTGCGTTCGGGGAGTCACTATTTGCGCTAAAAAGGCAACCTATAGTAATACTATTTAATGGTAACGTTAGCGTTTATAGCGCAAATAGCGACTCCCCGAACGCGCCTTACATGTACATTTCTATCATAAAACGGGTTATAATTTCGACGCATGCGCTCTAGTCGCTATGACAAGTTCGTAGCGCCACTCTTGTGGCTGCAAGCTAAAACTTGGTGCCGACATTAAGCGAACCACCCCCACCACATTCGTTGCAAGACCTGTATGTAAGACCGTGCTCTAGACTTTAGACGTTGTTGTTACTATTATACTGCTTCCGGTTGGGGCAGACCAAACTCTTCGAAAACTTTCCACAAATAAAAAATACTGAACATATAAACGTTATCATTGTATAAATATTTCAATAAAGAAATAAGTCTAAGTAGATCCAATATTCACAAGCTGCGAGGTACGGATTTAAAAGCCGACAAACAAATTGATATTGTACAAAAAAAATGCACTCAAAACTGGTATAGGCTTGTAAAATTTGCACATAATCCATATCGTATCGTATCGTATCGGTATCGAAGAAGATATACTTTCAATCTGAAGTAAAACTTAAAAAATAAAGCGCTACAAAAAATGTCTGCATTAAACATTTATTTTGGATATTTTTCATTAAAAAATTATACGTTTTTATATCACACCACACGCGGACATACAAAATCATTCAATTTTATTTATCGTATTTTTCAACAGTGTTATTCATTGTAAAATATTGTTCCAGTCTCTTCATGATTTCTCGTCGCTGAAACATGACTTCTTTATGGCACAATGCGGAGAACGCCACTGGGCATTCGTACTGCACAATTTCTTGGCATTTTGTGTCTTTCCCAATGCTGTTGAATCTAAATTCTGAAACTGAGTCCACTGCCAAAAGATTCACTCATTATTTTCCATAAAGATTCTTCAAATTAACGGTATTTTGTTTTTTTTATCAATTGGATCGCAAAAATCAGTATCAGATCGAAACTTAACAATTCATAACTTACCACAACCGAAAGTCGAGAAAAAACATGTTCGGTGCTCCGAACTGATCAAAAAACCATCACCCTCAGGTTTTATGGAGTAATGACCATGTGCGGTGTTCCGAACAGACGGTATATGGCTAAGATGTTCCGTATATCTGACCGAATACTTCCAGTGGTCCAAGTTTCCGCTTTCAGCAATTATACTGAAGTTCTCTCTAAACAGAAGTTATTTATGAAAATAAAAATATTAGAAACATTACTTACTAGTCCTTAAAAATTTGTTTTTCAACACATTGTTTAAATGAGTTTTTTCATGTTTCCTAATTGTGCAACGAATTAAAAAGTAGTACTTTGAGAAATTAATTTTTCATTCGTACATAGTTGGATTGAGTTTTTTCATGTTGCTAAAATCTGCAACAAATTCCCAGACGGTGACAGGTTTGGAGTTCTCGATGATAACTTCGAAGCTCACACTGTGAATTCTCTTGTGAATGACGAGGGCATAAAATAAAATCAACCCCAGAATACAGTATAACAAATTTCTGAATTTCCATGTCAATGGATTGGCACTCATTTCTGCAAATAAAAAATCTCAAACGGTTAGATTCCAGTTGCGGCATTTTTTGTTTTTTGTTCTTGTTTATTTCTTACCTATTTATAGTTTGGCAATTAAAAATGATGATCACCCCTCTAATAATTTCGTTATAGTATGGTATAGTAGTAAAAGAAACGCTCGTTCCCACAGCCTCGTCGGTTTCCAAGTGTTTATATTTTATCTCGTGACTTCGGTCGTCGCTCCGAATCACTTCCTCTTCCCGTTTCGTTTGGAGCAACATTGCATATACATAAATACACATCATATACAATCTTGTGCTTGTGTGTGCGATCGTAGGACTCTGCCACAAGATACAGTAGCGCTCAAAAGTATTTTGACAACATAAAATTCGTTATTATTTCTTTCAAAATAAAACTTTATCAGAAAATGTCTTGAGTATAGTGGAGAGCAGTATAACTGCGCTTATTTGAAAGCATCAGGTTTCGACTTGTTTGTTTATATTCTGCGCCGCTGGAGGAACGTGACCTATCGCGAGCTCAAAAGTATTTTGACACGCAGTCAGCTTCACGAATTCACGGACGTTATTTGCTCCTTAGTTTTGATTTGTACTTATATTACTTATTGTGGTCATTTCAATATGCCGAAATGCAAGGAATATTCTAGTGACTTTAAAAAAGCCGTTATAAATGCACTAAAGCAAGGACTAAAACAAACAGAAGTTGCTTGTATTTTTAAAGTGTCTCGACAGCTCGTTAGTGCATGGAATAAAGTAAATATAATAAACGGAAGACTGTCAAAAATAAGCCTCGAAGTGGCCGTCCAAAAAAAACATCTCCCAAAGTCGATTGTATTATAAAAAAGCTATCAACAAGTGATGTTCGGAAGTCGGCTATAATGATTAAAAACGAACTGAAAGAAAAATATAACGTAGACATTCACGTTTCTACTGTCAAACGACGCTTGAAACTCTTCGGATTACATGGACGAAGACCGACGAAAAAACCTTTAATATATCTACAAAAAACAGAAAGTCCCGACTTGCATTCGCAAAACGGCACATATCGTGGTCAAGTTCAGACTGGTTCAAAATTTTGTGGAGTGACGAGAACAAATTTAATTTAATGTCACCTGATTGTATTAAATACCTTCGACGTCCTGAAAACAAAAAATATGATTTGCGATACCAAATACCCACGGTCACACTTGGAGGTGGTAGTGTGATGGTTTGGAGATGTTTTTCACGCTCTGGAGTTGGACCGTTAGTTCAAATTGAAGGGAATATGGATCGGTTAGTGTACACGCAAATATATTGAAGACTCAAATGCTACCGTACGCTAAACATCACATGCCAGCTGGGTGGTATTTGCAACAAGATAACGATCCCAAAAACAAATCCAAGTACATTAGTGATTTTATAAAACGCGAAAAAGTGAAGATTCTGGGGTGGCCAAGCCAAAGTCCGGATTTGAATCCTATAGAACCTCTGTGGGAGGAGGTGGATCGTAAAATAATTATTCGAATAAACACGCTTTATATGTAGTTCTCAAAAATGAGTGGGATAAAATTCCGATGAAACGATTACAGAAATAGGTCGACTCAATGCCGACGCGGTGGGAGGCTATCATGCCTCTCACCGCGAGTGGGATATGCCACTAAATATTGACTTGCTCATTACTGTAGATTATAATTACATGTTAAAAAAGAATTTTTTCAACAGTGTCAAAATACTTTTGATCTACCAGTTTCCTCATTTTTTAAAAATTTCTCTACTATTTTGTTGCGAACGAGGGCCATTTTGCCACTATTCTGTAAAACATTAAATATCTTTCAAAAAAATAAACGATTGATTTTTATGTTTCATATTTTGTTTTCAGTTAATCCAATTAATGTATTTGTCAAAATACTTTTGAGCGCTACTGTATAAATTCTCCCAAGATTCCTCCCTCCTCATTCCAATGGCCTGTTTTATTCATCGTTTCGTCCGAGCAAACGCTGCTCGGACTCTCAAATTTGCCTCTTGAAATTCGTCAAACTTTATACAAAATCGAGTGTTCATGTTTCATCTATTTTTGTTGTAACAATAATTTTTAGTATAAAATAAATATAATAGACCCTGCATATACATTTATAGATACATCTTAATTGTATGTACATTAATAAAGTCAGCAAAAGGATGCTGGATTTTAATATATAGCTTGAATGATTTAAGACAACCTGCCCCTGGTAAAACTCACCTTAAAACAGTCTTCTAACTCAACATTCGTTAACTTTATACATTTATGTATTTACCGCATGGAAGAAAAAAAATTCACGCGTGCTCGAAAAAATCGCAGTCATCAATCACACGACATTACAATTGAGCAGTGCCCCTCCCCCCATTTCTTTATTTCTACTTTGGGCCAAACTAAATTTTACAAAATTAAAAATTACGATTAAAATAAAGAATAAAACGAGTTAGATAACAACATTTGAATGGAAATTAAATTTTTAAATTGAATGGATGGAATGAAATGAAAGAGGAATAAGGAGGAACAACAGACACTTTTTAATTATTTTGTTTCTGTGCGCTAGAGTTGAAATGTGACGAATTTTCGTTTTCGGGCTCGAGATTCCTTCGCGATTCATTGAGCATTGATTCCGCGTGAGTCGACAACAGCTTGCTTGATTCTCTCTCGATGTCAACCGAATTGAAATTCAAAAATCGCACTAGACCGTTCTGATAACCGGCGCATAGCCACAGATAACTCCAAGCGTTCGGATTCCACGAGACCTGAATTGTAGGATAAATTCTAAACTATTTTTAAAGGGGAAGAAAAAACAGATCGAGTTTGAAAAAAGAAAATACTCACTCGATTGACCGAGGTGAAAGGATATCGTTCGATATTAACCGCTGCCAATCTTTCGGCGCATGGCGGTCTCGTTCCTTTCCCAACGCGTTCGCTCTTCGCATATAAAAAAATAAATACGATAAAATAATTTGCAATATTTGAGGATTACGGATTATTATATATATATATGGGAGTACCCCTACGGTCGAACGGCACCTATTGCCGGACAGGACGATTTCTGAAGCAGTTTAATATAAAATCAACTGTTTATAGTGTCGAGAGGGGTAAGGAGAACCCCCTTACCCCTGTCGACATTGTAAAGGGTTGATTTTATATCAAACTGCTTCAGGAATCGTTCTGTCCGGTGATAGGTGCCATCCGATCGGAGACGAACTCCCCCTATATAGTGAATTGTTACTCACGTATAAATTATTGTGGAATGCAATTCCAAAGCTATCTTTACATTTTTCGTAAGTTTCAGGCATGTAAACATACTCTGTGTCATTTTGTTTCGATTTGGAGTTGGTTGCTTTCTCGACTTTCGTTGATTCAAAATTTACGACTTCGGTGCTCGAGGCCAACTGCAAATCGTATAATACAACGTAAGAAAAAATCATGAAATTCACAACAACGAATCAATGATTTTCAGTTTCAACAAATTTTGTTTACCCATCGTTTTTTCGGTAGATCTCTCTCCATGTCGCGAAGGTTCCACAAATGGTGAGGAAACATTACTAAAACCTCACCCCCCATCGTGCCATGGCCTACACCGTTTCCATAATCTGATGCATCAACGCTCTGGATAAAAAAATATTTATTAATCCAGTAAAGTTGTTAAATGTCTATGTGATTTGGATTTCGCAGATTGAACAGTGATTAACGTACACCCAAGTTATTGATCATTAAATCGAGGATTGTATGGTTTTTTTCCCCCCAATAAAAAAATAATAAATAATGAAGACTTTAATCTTACGAAAGTCGCGGAATTGCTCGGCAATAAAGGAAAAATCCTGACTGCTGATTGCCTTAGTAAGGTGTAATATGTGTGTCCATGAACGAGCCTACACAAATCATAGATTCGATTAATAAACGTGAAAATAGAAAGAATGTACATAAAATATGTGATTTTTCTTACACGTCATCGTAGGCCATGAGATAACCGGGCCAATGAGTGAGCCAAGCACCATCCATGGCGATTCCTCTTTTGATCGTGCTCAAAGGATAAGACGTATCTTCAAGATCCCAAACTTTGGTGAATCGGTCGTAACTCGACGAAATGAAGAATCTCTTGTCGCCGTAAGGAATGAGATGTACAACTGAAAAAATCAATAAAAATGAGGAAATATGAAAAATCAGCTGCGATATCGAGTAGCACTTTTGAAAATCAAAAACTTGCCTCACATTTATTTTTCAATATTTTTAGAAATTTTGTCTCCTAATGGAATATTGTAAGAATTTTTGATTGGTAATCATTTTTTTTTAAATGCAACTTTTCCTACGCATTGAATAAGTAATTGAAAATTTTACTAACAACTAATTGCATGACCGTGAGCAAAAAAGTGATGATACGCATCAATGAGCGTAGTTTCGCCGCGTTTCGTGACGAAGAGTGGAGACTCGACATTGAGATTCCACAAGGCGATATAACCGTTCGAGTAACCGGCGATGATGGTACTGGGGGAAAAAATGGTAACGTATAAAAAATAGGAAAATAATAATTATCGTCAATTTTCTTAGAGGATACGTACTCATGCCCGAGCTGTTTGCCCCAATTGAGTTTCGTGCATTGCCACGTTTGTTCGTCCTTCTCGTACATGGCGGTATTCGTTAACAAGGTCAGGACGGGTTTTGTTTCGTATATGGGTACATTTTTTGCAATTTCTTCAGTATTAACAGAATGAACATAACTAGGAAAAGGGAGAGAAAATATGTGGACGCAACCGTCTGAGCATGCAGCAGCCAATAGGCCCATTCTTTTTTGACCTTCGCGTTGCTGCTTTTCTTCTTTGTTGAGAAAATTCGGGTGTTCGTAGCAACCGGAAGGACACCATTCGAGGCACCAAATTGTTCCTTTATTGTGCGCTACACCGTAGGCCATGCGTGGCTCTGGACGATCGATGCCTTTTCTGACGTTAAAATTTTGTGTTTGTGTTTTTTAAAAATTATTATTAATAAGAAAAAGAGAATAAATTATTATGTAAGGCACTTTAGTATTGAATCAATTATTTACCGGTGATCCAATTGACCAACATTCCATATTTGAATCAGATTTTTCTCAACGTAGGATTTACCCACGGTATAAACACTCTCCATAGTCGGATGTGTGCTGATAGCAATGTATTGGTCAACTTCTTGATCGTACATCGGTGCTGGAATCGTTAACCAAGCGATCGCCCAAACAGGACCACCGGTAAAAAGCGTCAGAATTCCTGCAATAATTTTTTGAAAATAAGTCAACGAGTTTAAAAATGAAATCGTTATTTTTGTGACCACTTAACGAAGAATGTTTTTTTTTTTCAATTCTCGCTAGAAAAAAAATATATATATATATATAATCTCAACAAGTTAATAAGCTCGTTACCATCGCTGATTTTTCCTTGAAATCGTTGCCAGCTTGTCCACTCCACTGATTCTTCTTTTCCTTGTTTGGTCGTTTCTCTAACTCGCATCGAAGATTCGAGTTTCGGCAAATATTCTTGCGCATCTTCGTCCTTCAAGCGCTTCATTGGATTGGGCAATAATTTTTTAAACAACCTTAAACGATAGTTTTTTCGTTCACTGAAATAAACGAGGTCATATAGAATTTTTTACAAAGTTTTGGCACATTTTTGTTTGTGGCTTAAATCATACTAGTACTGACAATTCCATAGTCCAACGAATAGCCGGTGTGAAATACCGTTTTTGATCCACAGATACCTCCTTATCTAAAAACTTGATATGCGTAAGTGGACGCTCTGTCGAATAGAAAGCAAGTTTGAAACATTTTTTCGTTTTTATATAAAATCTTATTCGAAAGCCTGCTCATTTATCGTATAAGTTATAAAAGGATAAAAGTATGAACTAACGATGTCTGTTAAATCCACTTCGATGTTGGGTCGAAATGGATTTGGGTGACTTATCGTCCGATGGATCAGAGTCGTCATCACTGGAACTGAATGTACCGTTGTGCTCGAAGTCGGAATCACCCTGTAATGCTTTACCCTCGGCGTGATTGGATCTTACGTGTTTTATTACTTCCTTCTCATTCTCATGGAAATATTTGCAAATTCTGCACGAATAATTCTGTGAAATATACGATAATGAAGCAGCCGCAGCAGCAGCAAGTTTTTAAAGTCGAGTCTTGAGTCGGATTTCAATAAAAAATTATGGTAGCTGTACGAACCATGCGTGGAACACAAGGACATTTGGAATTATGCTCGAACATAGACTCGAGCGTATCAGTAACAAAATTGCAACCGGGTTGTCGACAATGTGTTTTCCCTTTCATACTCAAATCCAATTTCCAAAGGCCTCTCCACCGATTTGGAGGATTCCTCGTATCTCGTGGTCTGTATATAAAACGGCTCTGTGAATTAATCAAAATGTATGTTGTATCAAATTTTACATAACAATTTGCTGTGTATAATAAAATAAAAATAGGTAAAATTTTGATTTTACGAACAACCTGATCGTTGTTCAGTTTATGCTTTTTAGCCGGAAGTTCGTCTTCTTTGATGAGCTTGGTAAATTCGGTGATCTTGGTCGCTGCTCTGCAAACAAACGTCGAATGATTATTCGTTTAAATTCTTTCCTTCATGCGAGATAATTGAGCATTCAATTAGAATTGTTTGAAATACGTTACTTTTCAGCTGCTTTGCGCTTTTCTTTGTGAGATCCGGAATTTCCTTTCGCTTCTATTTTTAACTCTTCCTTCGCTTTCTCCAGCTGCCGATGATATCTTTCGTGCATCGGCCATGAGGATGACATCATTACGTTACCACAAATTGGACAATTTACCAAAAGTGCTGTTTTCTCCTGGAGATTTTCATTTTTTATTCATTCTTATTTTATTGTAAAATAAGCTTAAGGTAGATCGGTGAATTTAAGCCATCCAAGATGAAGGGCTGACAATTTTTGTAGTTACACATAAATACGGGATGAATTGATATTTGCAACTTGAACGCTATTTACCATCAAGTTTGGTAGTAATTAATTCGTATACATCGACTGTTTCCAGACATTTATCCTTACGAGCATAGAAAAATCATATGCACGTCAATACTTATTGAATTGTGACATTCGGTATTTCCAAGATTTCGTAATAAAAAATTGATCACAGAATTCCGCGAATATTCCTGAATATAAAAGTGCTCGGCTTTTTGAATGTTACCGTTAAAAATTGACTGAAAAATAAAAAAGTATTCGTTGTAAAATGAATGAGCGTAAGAGCGCTTAGCAACTCTATATTCGGCGTCTGCTAGCACATGCCTTCGGACGTGACAGTTTGCGAATTTGACTGTATTTTTCTTTTCTGTTCTCGAATGTTTTTACCGCATTTGATAAATATCGATAGAATTAATGGTGATGGGTAAACTGACAAAATCTCTGCCGTTGCGTAATTCCTTCGCGCAAATACACTATATAGATTGTAAACAAAAATGACAGTTTCGGTAGATGACAGTAACGGCCATGGCACATTTTACAATCCACTACGCTCGGCAAATTTCAAATATTAAACATTTTTTGAACAATAAAATCATATAAAAATATCCATTCTCCGCTGTTTATATTTCGAAAATAATAAGATCATAATTTTAAAGTCAGTTTTGCATTTGCAAACTTTGATCTACAATAGATACTGCAAAGATCACGTATATCCGCTACCGATCTACCTTAATATATTAAAATATAGAAAAAACCATAATTTGCAATTACATACATCTTCTGTTTTGCCGCAAAATTGTAAATGCGAAATAAACCCAATGGGACTACGTTTCGTATCGCCGCACAACTCGCACGTGAAAACGCCTTTGCCTTTCTTTTTTCTCACCACTGCCGCCAGAACGGAGCGGAAAAATTTCTCATCCGTGAAATCCTTCGATCGAGGAAAAATAAAATAAAACAATAACGCGAATAAACGCTTAAAAATAATATATCAGTTTTGAATATTTTTATAAAATTCTTTTTAACGTAAGATTTACCGGTTTTGGTTCACCACTCAGCCAACCCATGTCGTTGTGAGTCATCAAGTTATGTAGAGGCCACGACTTGTTTGGCATTTTTTCCTTACACTTGCCACATTCGATTTCCACAGGTGGAAGAATCATCTAAAATTAAAATTAAAGTTTTATCCAAGTTTTCATTTTCTTATATTATTTTTATCAATAACAATTTTCACAATTATGAGGAGTTGGCATACTTGAGATTTTTGCAAATCGTCGACTACATCAGAGTTTTCGGTATTTTCGTCAGCAATTTTTTTATCCCGAAACGATCGTTCTCTGGGAAGGTATTCAGAATCGATAGGTTCTCGACCTCGACCTCGACCTCGACCTCGACCTCTGCCACGACCACGAGCACCGCCTCTACCTCGTCCTCTGGTCCTGGTGTGCGATATTGAACCGGGAGGTCGTCCTCGACGACGTCTTACTACAGTTTCATCCGTCGTAGATTCGTCGTCGCTTCCATCGCTTAAACCTTTTCCATCGATTTCGTTTTCGTCTCGTTGTACAGGTTTTTTTACGCGACTGATATTTTCCTCAGCAGCTGCGGGTCTTTCCTCGCCGTCTGGGATATTTACCATTTCGACTTCAATACTCATTTCCACCGGGACTTGTTTCGGGATTTCCAATTTTCTAGGTCTTCCTCTTTTTCGTGTAACTTTTGATGATACTTCCGTCGACTTTTCTTTCTCTGGATTCTGGTCGATTGGAAAACTTTCGTTCAGTAATTCGACAACGTTGGGTACTGAAATAACAGTAGAAACGATTTCTTTGTCGTTACAGCCTGAAGTATTCATCGATGGATTTTCAATACCGGAAGAGATTTCAGAGATGCGTATGGAGTTTTTTGCTGTGTCCATCGAATGTTTGGACAAGCTTCGCTCGTTTTCTACATCCGGAGATTCCGATATATCAGAATTTGAAGAGGTTATCGTTCTTTCGTGAGAAAATGACGAATCAGACTTTGAAGCTATAACCTCGCTTTCGTTCAAAAAAATTGGCGTATTCAGCTTTGGCCGGACTGTCCGAGTGGTTATTACTTCTTCGTCCGAAGGTTTTGATACATTAACCTGATAAGAAGATATTTCAATGTGGTCTGGAAATCTGGATATCGCTTTCAAGCTGACTGCTTCATTTTCTTCAGCGGATCTACATCTGAAATCCAGTTTTGGAGTATCTTCCTTTTCATTCGGAGACTCATGATTCTTCAAAGAATTATTTTTCCCGTCCTCGTTCGTACATTTCGGTGCGTCGAGGCTCGAAGCAAATTGTTTGTTTTGATCCAGAACTTCATTTCTATTCGGAGATTTCGGTGCATTCAGTTTTAAGGTGATAGCTTCATTTATATCAGTTTTCGCACGTTTGTGAGACTCGAGGATAAATTCAGTATTATCCAGAACATCTGGCGAATTTACCAGTGAAATGGAAGTTGCAGTTTTATCATCAACTTGTTGCGAATGCAGGTTTGAGATAACTTCATTTGTGCCTGACATCACTGGATCAAAGTTTGAACCGATCAAACCAATCAAACCAACTTCTTTTTCATCTGTAAGTTTTGGCGTGTTAGGCTTCGAAACCATAACTTTATTTTTAGTTCGAGGTTTTAAGAAATGGAGCTTTGAATTTTTTCTTTTATATTTATGACGTGATTTTGATTTTTCAAGTTTAGAAGCACTAGCTTCATTTTTATCTACAAATAGTAGGGTATTAGGCTTCGAGGTAATTTCTTCTTCTTCTGCTGGAGGGTTCAATTTTTTTGGATGTTTCAATTTGACTGGAGTTGAAGATATTGTTCTATGCTGTTTCTTCATCTCTTCTTTATCGCCTTTAAATTTAACGAGGTCTGATTCTGAAATAGAATCTTTCTCCTTAAGCTCCATGGCTATAATTTCTTCTTTGTTGCCTTGTGGCAACAAAGCTGATATCGTTCTTGGACTCAGACAGGTTTTTTTATCAGTAGGTAATTTTGGAAGAGGAATCTTCGAAGAGCTCAATTCATCTTCATCCCAAGAATTAGGACATAACGGCTTTGTAGGCTTGTCTCCTGTTTCATCGGAAATTTTCAAAAGATTCGACTTTGAGATGAGAGTCCCTTTTGTTTTATTTGTTTGGATCGCAGGTTGTGGCAATTCAATTGGCGATTGAACAAACAAAGGATGAGAAAACAACATGACTTTATCCCAAGATTCTGTATTATTTTTTAATGGAACACTTGTTTTTAACATTTTTATTTCCTCTGGCCCCTGGCATAAGTATTGTTTTTCATTCTGATTAATGACACTTCGATCTTGATATAATGCTGAGTCTATTGTTTTATTCAAAACCGCTGGTTCATTTATTTTCTCTATTTTTGTGTTATCTTTGTGATTAATATTATCTTCGTGTTGAAATTTTTTCTTCACTTTTGGACTGGCATAAGTGTGAATTTTACGAATGAATTTTACTGCACTTTTTTCCGTATTTTGACATTTTGAAGATTCAATTTCTGCTTTCCCGTCATTATTTTGTTTTTGTTCTTGCGAATACCGTCTCTCGTACGTCCTGACGATTTTAGATTTACTCGAACTCGTTGAAATTTCAAATAACGCAGGACAACTCTTACCGGTAGATTGGCCTTTGGGTTTATCAAAGCTTGGTCGTCTCTCCTTAATCGTTTCGACTGTTTCGTTCGATTTATCCATTTTTTTGTTTTCATAGTGTTCCACAGTAATTTTATCGCCCAAACTCTCTTCTTCTTCCATTTTATCCGCATTATCAGATATTTTAGCAACAGGCTCGACTTTCTTTGAATTAAGCAAGGATTTACGAGATTCTCGTTTAGCAGCTGGTGGAGTAAAAACAAAATCATCCTTAGGTAAAGTTGTAGCAACATAACCATCTGTTACAACATAGTCATCAAATTTCTTTGGTTTAACTATATGTCTGAAAGTTCTGGAGCTACTAGCAATATTTTCAGATTTCTTTTTCGTATCTTTCTTTGTCTTTTTGTCGCTTCTTTCATCTCTCTCCTGTTCTTGAAGATTTTCAGCTATGTTTCTTCGTCTTGCTTTTTTTATTTTCACAGTACAAGAGATCGATTCTTCTTTGTTATTATTGCTAGTTACCGACGAGTTTTTTTCTGTTTTCGTTCCCTGTTTAGTTTCCAGTGGATCGGCCATGGAAGATTTCAAGATTTTTTCTTTTTTATTTACACTTCCTGCGGGTAAGCTAGTCTGTTTTCTTTTTTTTGATTCGCTCTCACTTGTATTGTCCTTGGTCCGTTCTGATTTTTCTTTCGTTCCTTTCGCTCTGACTTCTGGTGCTTTCATGGCCGTTGAATAACCGACACCTTCCGTCTTTATGGATTCACAGGCGGTCTGTTTGATTCCCGCATGGCTCGTAATGCCGAGAGATTGCAAGATTTTGGGAGTAAGGATGAAAATTTTGGAAGCGCCCTTAGGCACTTTTGATAATAGCGGAGACAGCACCGATGGTTTCCCATTGGATCCTCCTTCGTTCGCATCATTTTCGGACATTGTATCAAAAATAATTTATCTAAACAAAAATGTATGCAGTTATAATGACAATTGCAAAATGTTTGTATTTTTTTTTGTTTTGTTGAGCATTTTATTAATTACGGATTTTGATTATTTCCTGTAATATGAATTTTGAGGAAACAACATGAATATTTTGTTGATTGTGATTGACAATTTTTTATACCCGAAATGAGCTGAAGCAGAATCGACACAAAATTTGGATGGTGTAAAAAAGTAGAAGATTCATGTCGAGTGGAGTTAAAAAAATTCGATGTCAATATTTTACATTAAAAATTCTATTAATTTACACGAATAGCGTAATAAAATAAATGTTATATGGATGGGATTCGATCATGATCCTCACGACGACAAGTGGGGCACGAAACCACAACGCTAAAAAGAACATGGGAGTTGAAATTGATCGAAACCCATGAACACGTGCATAATGCGACGATTGATCAAATAAATGTGCAACAATAAAAAATGAAATATAATTGCAGATGTCTTGCGGTATTTCATTTCGAGAGAAATATTTTCTTACCTGCGTAATTTATAATGTTTCAGGTTATGTCACTATATCGTGTACTCCGCACAATTCGTTAATTAATTTATTCATCTTGACACTGTTATTAAACTCCAAACAAATCAAAAAAATTCACGATTGAAAAAAACTAATTTTGCTCGATAAAAAAATTAACTGTTACAAGAGTGTCTCGAACCGATGAACCAAAAGAATCCTTCACTCGCAAACTTTACGGTGATTCATACGTGCTGCAGCCATTTTTTTTATGCATGCGCACACATAAAGCGTGTTGTATTGTTTTGAGGGTATTGAGCAATGAGCATTGAGTTGTTTAGATTAGTTTGTTTAGATATCACAGTCAGTGTTACATAGAGGTTTTGCACTAACCAAATTTTAGTGGTGGGGGTGGCCGCCGTATTAGCGTCGGGTTTTTCTCCTCGCTACATGTCGCTGTCGGCGTGTCATAAAGACGAAACCTGAAGTCATAAGTGACATAACCTTAATAAAATGAAAAATTGTTAAAATAATATTTATTAAAATGAAAAATGATCAAAATAAGAAATATTTCATTATATTATTCACTAATTGAATAAAATTATTTAATAATTACTATTTAAACATCTTTTTTATTAAATTTGATTTAATTATTTTTTATTTTATTTATTAATTATTCGTATTGATATTTTTTAAGTAATTATTTGAATATGGTTTATTAATTTTATTACAGCTTACCTTGAGTACCTCTATTCTTCAAACTTTAATGATGTAAATAGCTCTGATAAGCCAGTATCATTTTCTTTCATTCATTTTCAAATTACCAGCTACAAGGGAAAGTCGGCACTCGTCATCACCGATTTCGTTCGGATTCACGTATATGTATAGGGCTTGACTAGAAATGAAAGTGACGCAAGTGATAGCTCGATAGCTAGGCCAAGCGATTAGGAAATAAAATTTTTGTCGCGGATCAGTCAATAAATAAGTCTTTTATTTTATTATAACTTTTAAGCGGTGGTTGGCGCAGCGGCAAGAGATCGGATTCGTAATGCGAGGTAGGGATGGGCGATGTTTTTCGATTAATCGATTGTACCGATACTATTATTCGAATAATCGATTATATTTTGTCGATTGTTTTTCTCGTCGATTAATCGATTTTCGGTTTTTATTCGGCAATATCGACGAGTTTCTCCCCTCCCCTATTATATATAATAAAAATGCAAAAAATGCACGCAGTGAGTAGCGACAACGAATTCAGACGTAGTATAGAAGATAGAAGCACAGTAACAGGAGGCGGATTATGTGCAGTGATCGAATTCGATCAGTCGACTTCATCGCGGTTTCTGCTCTGCTATTTTTTAAGGTCTGTGCTTTATGCATCATAGGATTATTTTTTGGGAGTTTGTTTGGCGCTAGCAACAACGATACCGACACGAAAGAAAGTGACATAGTTCCCCTAGACCATGGATTGGTCACTCAAGAAGAATGGTATTAGGATGGCATATTCTCGCTTTCACGTTGTCGAATTCGAATTCGATCGGTGCACATAATCCGCCTCCAGTTCTTATGGCCATGGCGGCTCTGAAACTCTGAAGACAAACTTTCTGCGACTCGAACTGCCGCTTGGCGGCGTGGCGGTCGCGGTGCGGCAGCGATCTCTCTCTTTCCCGCTTGCAGAGCGAAAACACATTTCTCTTTTTTTTCTATTGATTGATTTCTCAGACGTAAAACATGGTACGCTGAAAGAACTTCGATTGGAGATTTAAAACATCAATATATACAATGCATCGTTCACCATTTTTGTACCAGTTTCACTACTAACATTACCGGTGTAAACAGAACAGTCCAGGTAGTAGCGGCGTCAGCTGGCGATCGGAGGCTCAGGGATCGAACCCCCGGCTGATGAAACTTTTTTTTTCATCATCGTATTTGTTTTTTTCAATCAAATCGATCCCACTTTAAAATTCAATTATTGAAGCCATTCCCCCCTTTTCTTCTGAATAGTCCGGTTGGAGGAGAAAAAATATATTTTTGATTCAAAATATTATTTTTGTAATTTTATTTGACTAAATAACTTAGTAACTCAAAGCTTTGCGATTATAACAACTTAAACAGTTGGAAATTGATTTTCTTTTCTTCTTTTTTAATTCACTCCAATAATTGAATTTTGTAGAGGGATCGATTGAATTGAAAAAACAAATACGATGATACAAAAAAATAGTTACATCAGCAGGGTTTGAACCCTGGATGTCCAGAACATCAACTCCTCACGCTGAAATCGGGACTATTCCATGTTCGCTCAAATATGATATAGAAAACTGGTACAAAAACTGTGAGCTGTGCTTAATATATATGTTGATATTTTAAATCTACAATTAAGATTTCTTGAGCAGTGCTCATAATGAAGGTGTTAGTTTCGAAATAAGACAGTACTTAAGCCAATCAGTCATCTCGCGCAATGAAGATCCGCTAAAATATTGGTCAACTATGAAACTCGCGTTTCCGTCATTGCACAAATTGGCGATAAGGTACGTGAGCATCGTGGGGACATCTGCACCATCTGAGCGATTGTTTTCTCAAGCCGGGGACATTCAAACCGACAATCGGAGCAGGCTATCCGGTGAGCACTTGAACAAGCTGCTGTTTCTTAGCTCACTAACATGAAAGGATTGGGGTTTCGAATAAGAAAATTTTCATTCACGAGTTATGGAAATGTTGAATTTTACCTTTTGTGCCGTTTTGCATTGTGCAGTATTAATTTACTACGCTTTTCTTTTAACTTAGCGTCGAGCCGCTGCCGCGTCTCTTGATAAGGCGCGATTTTTTTTGTTGGTGGTAGTTCCTATCTTTTATGATCCTAGTTCCTATTTTCCAAGTTTTGTTGTGAACCTTGTTTTTCAACTAAAAAGTATTTAACAAATATATATGTTGGTGGATGGTATATTAATGAAATTGACTGTGCTGTCTGTTTTTCCCTTAACCTTATTTTTTATGTTAAGCTCCTTATTTATTTACGTCGTGAATCAATCCTTCAGGTAAAACCATTATTTGATAATTTATGATTATTTATGTTAATTAACAAAAAAAAAATAATATTTTCAATATTATTCACGATTATCAATAATAATGTTAATAATTTTTCAGATACTGAATTCATGGGCAAAACCGGATTCCAATTAAGGACTTTTCTCAAGAACCGCTCAAGAATCTTCTCGAGCGTTATACACAAAAATGTAAAATAAATGAAAGAATCCACCAATGAGCAGTTTAAAATTATTTTTATTCTTCGATTAATCGATTTACCGATTTTTTAAACTGGAAAATCGATTTTCAGAAACGATTTTTTTTCCAATAATCGATTTATTAAAAATCGATTATTTTTTCAACATCGCCCATCCCTAATGCGAGGGTCGCGGGTTCGAGTTCCCCCGTATAGGAATTTTTTTTTTCCTTGGCTTCTTTTCAAATTTACGTCGATTTATTTGTGGCGTAAGTATCGTAAAAATTGAAAAGAAGCCAAAGAAAAAAAGTTTCCGCACGGGGACTCGAACCCATGACCCTCGCATTATCCGACTCCTGCCACTGCGCCAACCACTGTTTGGAAATTACGCTACTATAAGGGTACGTTCGGTTTGCACGCTCACAGCGTTGAAAGCGTTTGAAGCGTGAAAGCGTTTGTGCGCGTTCGACTTGGGCGAACATGGCGGTAAACGCAACCGTCTCAACTAGAGATGTGAGTTGGTCACAAGGCTCGTCATTTGACCGTCTTAAGACCGTCGCATGACCGTCAAATGACGGGTGCAGAAATGACGGGTTCGTGACGTCATTCGTCAAGATGGCCGCAGTTTTGTTTTGAACGTGAAACGTGAGTCTGTGTGTGATGCGAGATGCGACACTGTGATCCACAAGTGCCTGGCAAAAGGTATATTCATTACAATTTTAAGTATCTTGTAAATTCTACTAAAAACATCCGCAATTATATGAAAGAAATTTACAGAATTTGTGAATAATTTGTGACCGCAAAAAAAAATGACCGTCATTTTACAACTATGTAGACGAATTTCGTCAGTTGACAAAGACAAATGACGCTAAAAAAAATGACGGTCATTTTTACTTCGAAAAATGTGCTTAAAAAAAATGACGTCACAAAACCGTCAAATGACGGTCATGTTTGCATCATTTGACCAGAGTTGGAAATGACCGTCATTTTACATCTCTAGTCTCAACGCTCGTGAGCGTTTACGGTGCCAAGTCGAACGCACTTTGAGCGCTTACAGCGCTGAAAGCGTGCAAGCCGAACGTACCCTAAAAGACATGGGGTACGTTCGACTTGCACGCGTTCAGCGCTGTAAGCGCTCAAAGTGCGTTCGACTTGGCACCGTAAACGCTCACGAGCGTTGAGACGGTTACGTTTACCGCCATTTTCGCCCAAGTCGAATGCGCACAAACGCTTTCAACGCTTCAAACGCTTTGAACGCTGTGAGCGTGCAAGTCGAACGTACCCATGTATTGACCAATCCGCGACAAAAATTTTATAGGGACCGTGCGCGGCGCTTACAACGCCACGAAGTGGGCAATTTCTACATTAACTAGGTGCTAAGTAATCAACCGCGTATACGCGGGTGACAAGATTTTTTCATTGATTTACGATATAAAATTGTTTGTTTGTTTTTCTTCATCAAAAAGACATTGGTAAATGCAGGGCAACTCTCACACACCACTTTCGTTTCGAGATGACTGACCATTTTTGAAATACTGTTCTTTTCCCGAGAGCGCTATCCAGGGAGACTAGAGTAAAGGAGTGGACACAGCGTGCTTTAGAAATGTACACGAAATCCCGGCCCGAAGCGGCGGCGCTGTATCGGTACAAATCCTATTAGATCAGACATACTGTTACTACTTATTTCCTATCCTCGATTTTTCAACATACGTGCAGTGTCTATGTTTACGTCAGGGAGTTTACGTGTACAAAATTTTTTTTTTATTAATGTACTGAGCTTCGATCTTGGAAGGAAATGAAATGTGAACATTTGATATTATTTTATTCTACCAGACCCATCAGTACAATTTTTTTTTTATCATTCATTTTGTAAATACTGGAAATAAAGTTATGTTTATCTGGCTCAATGGCTATTTTTATGTCGTAAATACTGATGGTATTAAGATTTTTTTATTCAACATGAAAACGACGCGGGTAATACAGAAAACACCACTCGAAAAAATCTGCCAACCTTGAAAGGTGGTCAGAATTTCGGATCAATGCATGCAACAATCTCAGATTGTCGACACAAAATGTTATTTGCAAAATTTAACCGTTCTGCACATGAGATGAAACCACGCACTGAAGACAATAAATCGTCTTTTTAACCTCCAATATCCTGTTCAATATTCTGGGATTAGTGGGATTTGGGTTAGAGGCTTTTTTTTCTATTGCGCAAGCGCGAAACGGTCACTTTCACCGGTGTGGACTAATTTTATTACTATACGTGTAGGATCTGTACACCTGGTGGCACATCTAAGAACTAATGCAAGACCGGATTTTGAGGACGCCGTTACTACTTATTTTCCTATGCTGCGTCGACTCCTCTCTAGTCTCCCTGGCGCTGTCCATTTCGCATGAAAGGGCGAGAAACAAACGGAATGAATTATATGGCCGTTGCATCGCCCGTGCTTTATGTTTCTACGACATTTGAAATATATCTTGAGCCACATTTTTTAAAAATTTTTATATAATATTAGCCCCCAGTACGATCATTATCACGAGCTGAAAACCTTAATTGCTCATTTTTAACATTATTAATCGTAAAATTTGTCTTCATTCCAATCATTCAAAGCCAAAATAGCACCGCACAAATTGCACATTCAGACACAAGAGAGCGCGCACATCGGCGATGGTGATGCTCTCTATAGCTCACGCACGGTCCCTATACGACAAAAATTCTCGTACTAATTTTTTATAACTTTTCTCTACTATAATAACTTTTGAATGATTAAAAGGAATATGATTTAGCTCATTGATGAAAAAAAAATCAATTATGTAGGGCTTTGATCGCATGACGTTCTGATTACTGAGATTGAAGGTTACTACGCAGTTAAACCTTGCGTCAGAAATCCAAGCTTTTAAAATGATTCATGCTTGAATTAAAAATATTTCAGGCATGTTTGGAATTATTAAAATATTTATTAAACCTACTTCATGATAATATTAGAAAGACAACGAAATGCGCTGTTCACATTTTTAATTTTTGATTAAAAATGAACTTGCATCATAATATAGACATTGGGGTTACACGGAGAGAATTTTACGCGAAAAATTACTATGTTCACATTAGGTTTGTTCGTGCTAGCTGCACTTTCTGCACTTTCTACACTTTTTTTTGGAATTTATATTACTATATATTACAAAAGTGTAGAAAGTGCAGCTAGCACGAACAAACCTATTGCGTCGTGGAACCATGTCGTCGCTTTTGAGCAAAATTTACTATGTTTTGAAAAGAAAAACATAGTAAATTTCTTCACAATGGTCAACATGATACCACGCCGCAATGCGAACATAGTAATTTTTCGTATAAAATTCTCTCCGTGTAGGCGTGACGGAGACAGGCAGATGCGAAGTATTGTGTATTGCAGCAATTAGTGCTGTCTTTGTTCAATACCTCCGTCTGCCGTGGCACCGCGTCTCACCGCCTTCTCTTTAAAGATAGTTGCGCTCCTAGCGGCCACTGCAGTAAAAAGTTTTCGTTGTTAAGCGACCCCTCCAATTCGGAGTAGTTTCCAGACCTTCTTCTTCTTCTTCTTTTTCAGTTTGGCTAGTTTCATGTAGGACGTGAAACTAGCCTGGCCACTGGGATATCCCGCTTCGGCCAGGGTCGATTTTTGAAAGTTTGTCGGTGTGCGCTCCTTTCTTTATTTTCATTATTTATTTGTTTATTTCAATTGTCTGTTTAGATTTTGGCGTTATTGAACGGGGAGAGAAACAAAGATAGGTGATTCAGGGAAGTCGTTAAGCACACCGAGACTGCCTAATCTCATCTTTGTTCTTGCTCTCCGTTCGAACGCCGTCGCAATATTTATTTATTTTTTTATTTTTTTTTTTTTCAAATTATCTTACTAGTATACTTCGCTCTCTATGTTAAGAGGCAAGATACAGTGAGTGATTTTCATCATTATTTAGTTTAAAATTTTAGTGTAGTACTAAATTTTTTTTTTTTCATTTCTATTATTTATTTGTTTAATTACTTTATTTTGGAGTTATAACTTTTTTACACATCTACTAACCTTTTTATGGGACTGGCCGATCGTGAATTTGTTAATTTTTTTTTCCCATTGTTAGTTTATAATTATTCACATATAAGTGTATTTTTATTATTGATTTCTTTTTTCTTCAGTTTTATTGTTGTTCGTTCTTTGATTGTGTTGTTATTTTAATTATTGTCGATTTTATCACTTTTGTATTTTGTCACTTTGTTCAATAAACTTATATTTTCAGGGGGAGCTCGGCAAATACGTCCGCCCTCTACTAGTCCAGTCACCTTAGGCCATATTTCACAAAGTTTTATTCAAGAGGTGCAGAGGTTAGCCAATTTTTTATAGGTTGTTTGGACCCATAGGAATATAGCCCTGAGTTTTGGTAAAAATCCATTCTGCATTTTAGCAATAAAAAATTATTGAAAAAAAATCGGTTTTTTTGAGTTAACACTTTTGGAACGCGTCCTATCGAAAAAAGTTTCAAATAAAAGTTGTTCATCATAATGTCCTCTATAAAAAAAGTCTTATAAAAAAATACGCTAGCATTGTTATTTAAGCGGTTAATTGCAAATGAACCAAAAAAATCACAATTTTTTATTTGCAACCGCAATCAATTGTTTGTTGTGATATCGGTTTGAAGCCCATATATGATGTAGGGAAAGGAAACCCCAAGAGAATGGTTCAAGATTTATCGATCTACGAGTTATAGTTTAGCAACAATACGCGATCTTCGAAAAAACTTTGGCCTTCAATAGAATTTGTCGATGAAGGCCCACAGTGTGGAAAAAAATCGAAGAGCTTCGTGTCATTATGCACAAAGTACACGAAAAAAAGACACCGTTTTCGTTGATAATAAATACTGTTTTTTGACGATTTTCGTTTTTTCCTTATAAACAAATAGCAAATCTGACCAAAGTTACGAAAATAGCTGAAAATTTTTTTCACTATTCGATGCGTTTTTAAAAAACGAACAATTTAAAAAAAAAATGTCCGAATATCTTGATGACACATCGAGATATGAATATTTTAACGTTTTTTCAATTTTCTTTTGTTGTAATTGAGATTTTTTCAAAAATCAAATTCGATAGCCTTCCTTAGGTTTACAGCTACAGGATTCAATAAAATACCGACCTTTAGAAGGAACTGTGTCACTACAGTTATCAACGTATTCCAGTCGATGACGCGCGGCTGAGCGCGCGACGCCGGCCGCCCGGCCGGGCAGCGTGGTGGGGGTACCTCATCTCGGTCCGCAACCCCGCGCGAGTGGCTTAGTTAACAAATTCGATAACTTCCTTCAAAATGGTCGTTGAACAAAACTTTTTTTTTTAATTTTACGTGATTTTTTCTCGCGAACACGATGGTACCCTTTAAAATCGTGCTCGCCCCATAGCAGATCTGTGATCATCGTTTTTTTAAATTTTACATATAACCATGCTTTATAATTATTTTACGGTGAATGGGAAAAGGTATCTCGAATAAATCTTCTAGCCGACACTGTTTCATTCATTACAATAAGTTAATTAATGTGAATGAAAAAGATTGGGAAAGAAAAATTCGCTACAAAATCTACATTTTCATTTTTTTTCGTCAGGCTCATACTCGTCGTCACTATGTACATTTTTTGCCACCGTTACCATGGGAAAGTCAACTCTAATTTCGTCGTCGATTGCGTTTTCGAAATTATAATTTTCTTCCTTCTCTTCATCATCGCTTAAAATTACTTCGGGTTCGGCAGTGTTCACACAATTTATGCCGTTACATTTTTTGCACAGAAACGTACTGCTGAGAATTTTCTATGCGAAATTCTTATTCTTATTATTTATTATTATTCTTATCAGTTTACTTTCGAACTCAAAACAGAAAATTGAAAATAACGATTAATTTCTTCGGAACTAAATATATTTCAAGTGTACAACTAACTTATTGTAAGGAATGAAACAGTGTCGGCTAGAAGATTTATTCGAGATACCTTTTCCCATTAACCGTAAAATAATTATAAAGCATGGTTATATGTAAAATTTGAAAAAACGATGATCACAGGTCTGCTATGGGGCGAACACGATTTTAAAGGGCACCATCGTGATCGCGAGAAAAAATCACGTAAAATTAAAAAAAAAGTTTTGTTCTACGACCATTTTGAAGGAAGTTATCGAATTTGTTAACTAAGCCACTCGCGCGGGGTTGCGGACCGAGAGGAGGTACCCCCCCCCCCCCCCCCCCCCGCTGCCCGGCCGGGCGGCCAGCGCCGCGCGCCATCGACTGGAATACGTTGATAACTGTAGTGACACAGTTCCATCTAAAAGTCGATATTTTATTGAATCCCGTAGCTGTAAGCCTAAGGAAGGCTATCGAATTTGATTTTTGCAAAAATATCAATTACAACAAAAGAAAATTGAAAAAACGTTAAAATATTCATATCTCGATGTGTAATCAAGATATTCGGACATTTTTTTTTAAATTGTTCGTTTTTCAAAAACGCATCGAATGGTGAAAAAAATTTTCAGCTATATTCGTAACTTTGGTCAGAATTGCTATTTGTTTATAAGCAAAAAACGCAAATCGTCAAAAAACAGTATTTATTATCAACGAAAACGATGTCTTTTTTCCGTGTACTTTGTGTATAATGACATGAAGCTCCTCGATTTTTTTCCACACTGTGGGCCTTCATCGACAAATTCTATTGAAGGCCAAAGTTTTTTCGAAGATCGCGAATTGTTGCTAAACTATAACTCGTAGATCGATAAATCTTGGACCATTCTCTTGGGGTTTCCCTTCCCTACAACTTATATGGACTTCAAACCGATATCATAATAAACAATTGATTGCGGTTGCAAATAAAAAATTGTGAATTTTTTGGTTTATTTGCAATTAACCGCTTAAATAACAATGCTAGCGTATTTTTTTATAGGACCTTTTTCATAGAGGACATTATGATGAACAACTTTTATTTGAAACTTTTTTCGATAGGACGCGTTCCAAAAGTGTTAACTCAAAAAAACCGATTTTTTTTTAGTTAACACTTTTTTATTGCTAAAGTGCAGGATGGATTTTTACGAAAACTCAAGGCTATATTTCTATGGGTCCAAACAACCTACAAAAAAATTGGCTAACCTCTGCACCTCTTGAATAAAACTTTTCCTAAGGCGACTGGACTACTACCAGGTCCGACGGCCGAACCCCGAGTTTCCAGACCTGTATGTAAGACCGTGTATGAAACGCAGTTTGAAATGCTGACAACGCTGGCAGCAGTTTTTGGAATACAGACGAAGTTCCTTGTCAAGTCGACATGGAGTAACTTCCCACTGTGTCATCTGCCCCGTGTAACTCACAATCGTGTAATTCTCTAGCCGTAGAAAGTACCCTTTGTGCCAAGTGCCCAACTGTGTCATCTGCCCACAGTGCTAACTCGAATTCGTAGCCGCTCGACATTTCCCCGACGCTCGCGTATCCCCACTTTTCAACATTCTCCGCGCGACATGCTATTGTATAAACTCTCGAACTGTAGCAAGTGCCCACTGTGCTAGTTAGCACAGTGGGCACTTGCTACAGTTCGAGAGTTTATACAATACTACCCAACCGCGTCATCTGCCCCTAGCGTTAACTCGAATTCGTATTAGCCCGACATTTCCCCGACGCTCGCGTATCCCCAGTTGAAAAGTGGGGATACGCGAGCGTCGGGGAAATGTCGAGCGGCTACGAAGTACGAATTCAAGTTAGCACTGTGGGCAGATGACACAGTTGGGCACTTGGCACGAAGGGTACTTTCTACGGCTAGAGAATTACACGATTGTGAGTTACACGGGGCAGATGACACAGTGGGAAGTTACTCCATGTCGACTTGACATCCTGCCTTCCGAACTTGTGGGAAAGGCGTCCGCGCTAAGAAAAAAATAGCGCACGACGCAAGTACGTCGAAACTTTGTGTACCGGTTAATCAGAGGTCAAAGATGTCAACAAAAAATTACCACTACTTAAGGATATCGTAACAGTTCCGTGTAGTCAATTGACCGTATATAAAAATTTTTCCTTGAAAAACTACAAATTGACACTATTATGGTGTGTAAAATATTTTTTTTTATACATTCGTAATAGAACGACAGCAATCCTGATCAATGAGATAATATTTTAAGAAATTACATATTTTTAATCACTCAATCGAGCTACTCGTCGTCAGCTGTTAATAGTCGATGAATTTTTCAAGCGAAGTCTGGCAGCCGTTGCACACTCGCACTGTAAACAAAACCTTAACCTCTGTTGATAGCGGAAGTTTTCGTTTATCAATAAGTTTGTGTTCGAGATAACTTAAAATGTTGTGACTTTGGTAAAAAAATTAATTTGGACGCCTAGGACCGCACATTTGGGGCCTTCGATAATATTTCTATTTCAGCGTAGCCTAATATAGGTTATATTACCGCTGTCACGAATGTGTAACGTTGCCAGTTGCCAGCTCACTGTAATGGCCTCTGCACAGTGCGCGCGATGAGCGATGAGCTACGCGTTCGTGAAAATTTTTTTCCTATGTTCATACTGCGAGCGACGAACGACGAGCGACGAGCGACGCAAGCGACAAACATCGCAACAGTACACAAGACATTGAAAGTGAGGTTACGTGGTAAACAGATGGTGAAGTGCTAAAAAATTACTAAAATATACGTGTAAATCAATAAAAGAAAATAAAAATGACATGTTAATGGTAAACAACACTTGGATTTTCGATTACTCTATACATTATTGCGTGCGCGTTCGAAAACTCATCCTTTCATTGTACTTTTTCATTCTCCGTGTGTTGGATAGAGACAGAATGATTATTCTTCTTCTTCATCTTTCCTTTGATGGCTATCTCCCCAGTATGGGGCATGTGCCACATCAGTAGTGAACAGCAGAATGATTATACTGGCTTGCTTAAAAATGTCAAAGAATTCAGACGTTCATAGAAGAACAGTTCTTATGGGCCGATTGTGTGGGGGACATGAGCGAGCTTCTGTCCCCCGGCCACCAGGAGCGCTACGAACATTTCGTATCTGTGAGCACACACACATGCACAGCAAGAATTCCAATCCCCACCAAAGAACTCGAACGCCCCACTCTTGCTTACTCGGAGCACTCTTTCATACTCGCGAGAGTTGACAATAATGTTCTCTCTTTTCCTCTCATACAACGGTAGGCTCACGGCAAGTTACGGAACGGTTCAATTCAAGCGCCAAAATTTTTCGCGTGTCAGTTTTCGGGTACGATGTTCGTAGTACTTTCAATTTCTAATTACTATAATTGCATGTAATTCGTGTGTACAAAAAATGAAATAGAAATGCCTTCTCGGAGGTAATGCGCCTCCAAAGGATGCGTAAATTCTGCGACAAAATGCACGAACTTGAGTTTTCATCAATTCCCACAGGACATAATAAAGTAATCTTTTTATTGTTTATTTTCCGAAATGTGATAAACAATTGGGAATTATCTCTTTCTTGTGTCTATACTACTTGTATATATATTTTTGGCTCTTAATTAATTATTATTTTCAATATACAAGCTCAGTATTTATTATCCAAACAAATGTAACAAACTAGAGGGGTATTACGCGCCTTCTCCGCCGATCCTCACCACACCGGCGCTCGTACTACACCATAGCGGTGCTGGAGTGCGATTACGTGCACGATCGAATTCGATGTCGACAAGCGACAACACGATGTTACATGCAAAGTGTCCTATCTTCGTAGGTGATGGTTATCTATGGTCTAGGGTAATGTCAAGAACAGTTAACTGCGCCAACGGAAAACCCTCGGCCTAAATGTCTAGTGACTGACCATTGACCATGAAAGTTAGAGAAGGGAAAATCGTAGAAGTCGATTGTCGAATTCGATCGGTGCACGTAATCGCACTCCTGACACGTACGAGAACAAAGCGCTCTAAGCGGCATTCTCGCGAACTAAAAATCTGGCATCAACATTAACACGGGAACTGTTCTTCTATGTACATCTGAGTTCTTTGAAAATGTCGACTGCAGAACGCGCCGTCGCTGGTCGCGAGCGTCAAGCGATGAAAGTAGAAACTTGGTCAACTCCGCGAGCGACGTCGCGAGGGAGCTCGCGGCGGATGTGACGTTCGGAAAAGCAGAGGTCTCATTGGCTATCGCTCATCGCTCATCGCATGCGATGTGCAGAGGCTTTTTCAGCGCGAACCGATCGAACGATTAATCAAGTTTATTGAGGTTTTTCTAACTTTAACTCAAAATTTTGCAAGAACTAATTCGGTAACTCGTTTTTTTTATGTTACGATATTAATCTTTGATGATTGATTTATAACTGAGAATGAAATCTTTATGGCTATGTAATAATTAAATATATGTAATATACGGTCGGAATAAAATTCGAAGAGTTACGTCATAAGACACCGGGTTAAAGTTACAAATTTTGGAATTTAATTTCTCACTTGAATTATCGGTAAAGTGTTCCCAATTTTTTTCTGAAGAAAATAGTGAGTTCAATCGACAACATGTTTCAAATCTGATATCTTGTCTAATACTCGACCTTTCACTACGACCTCCTTAAAAACAACTTTTACGCTATTCTTACGCATACAAATAAGTTGTAAAAGACCGACTACCGGAAGGGGTCTGGGGGACTGGGGGTTTTATCCTATTTTGGTGAGGAGAACGCAATTTTTGGTATAACAAATTTTTCGGTATACAACAGGCAAACAAAAAGTATAAACAAATACTTGAAATTATTAAGGCATGAAAAAAATTTACGCGAAAGAAGTTTTTGAAAATAAATATTTAGTCCAAACTGTGAAAAATATTTAATAAATTATAACAAAAGAAACATTGAATGTCAACGGATGATATTACGACACAACGGAACGAGAAGTACGATCTGGCGCAGGGGATTGGGAACGAGAAAGAAGGGGTCGCTAAAACAGAGGAACGTTGTGAAATGGAACATAAAAAGAATGGTTAAAGTTATTATTGCGCCGTTGAAGTGGTGAAAAGTTCCTAGATCTTAACAAGGTGGGGTGGGAGGGGGTAATACCGCAAATCGCAAAAGACCCAATGGACTCCGGTATTGTTTGCGATAAAAGAAGGCACGCCATGGGAAGCGTAAATATTTACATCATTTGAGGTCGTTCGTAGGGGGGAGCAAAAAAATTTTTTTGTTACGATGATCGACGGAAACATATCAATGGAGGAGGACACCGAGTTACGGGACCTCGTGGTGCAAACACTCGAAAATAATGGCGTTCTCGCTAAACTACGGGTATGACGATATATACGTTAGATTTTTTCCTCCGAGTTAAAAGAAAACACATGCCAATTTTTGCAGGTTATACGAACAATCGTTGCATTCTGATGATTTTGATCGAATGAAAAAATATTCTTGAATTTTTTTCGTCGTTTTTTAAACTTTGATTTTTTCTTGATTGGAATATTTTTCAAAACTTTTTTCGTTTTTTCATACAGGCTGAACTCAGGGCAAGTGTTTTTCTGGCACTCGAGGAACAGGAAACTGTTGCGGTAAGTTTTGGTATGAGACGCCATAGAATGGAACCAAGATAAAAATTTTAAAAATGATTTTTAACTTCATAGCGTTTTTAGTGTCAATCTTGCACTTTTACTTCACATAGAACTTCAAATTTCCGTAAAGAAAAAAAAAGTAGATTAACAGAAATTTTGATGTTTTTTTATTCTTCTAGAATCCAGAGCCGCTACTCAACGAAACGGTGAAACAGTACCTGGGGAATGAGGATGGAAAATTATTATTTTCCTTAGTTAGAGAGTTTCTAGAATACTTTGGACTCGATTATACCATATCTGTGTATGATTCCGAAACTTATTTTGGGAAGGAGTACAATTATCCAGGGAGAAACAAATTGTCTGAGAAATTAGGTATCAGTACTGACGAGCCGTTGCTCGGAGAAATTCTCAAAAGCAGCCTCAACGGTGCCTTCAACAATACCCAAAAAGTATGAAAGACAACAATCCATTTGATTCCCCCTTAAATTTCTGTATCACAATCTTTTGGTCTTTTTTGTCGATTTTTAAAATGCTGCCATCCCACAAATTTTGAGATATTTGGGAAAGAACAAAAAACAATTGTTTTCAATCAGCTTTCCAGGAAGTAAATTCAAAATTTTTTTTTGCAACCCATCATTAGGAAAAATACCGAAAAAAATGGTTTTTAGGGTTTTCTCACGAAATTTCAAAGTTAAAAAAAAAAATATTAATGTTACCGGTATATTTGGATCGGAATGCATCAAAATAAGCTGATAAAAAAAAATATTGAAATTCTAAAGGTTTTTTTTTTTAATTTTCCGCGTCTACAGAAAAATAGCTGTGATATTTTTTCTATTTGGAGTTGCGACTCTACCGGATGCTCATTCACTTCGTATTTCGAATCCTTCTCGAAATGACGTTCGGTTTCTCCATTTTTCGATTTTTGGCGAATGTTCAGTTTGGAACATTCGCCAAACTGAACATTCGCCAAAACTGGCTAAAACATCTGGAAGATGAACATTCGCCAAAACTCGCTGAAACATCTGGAAGATGTTTGCCAAGGTTTTCATATCGAAAAGTTGAAGTACTTTTTCGGCCAGAACCAATTGAGCTATCGGAACGAACCCAACGGCATTTTTTAAAATATATCTCAGGGTTTTTTGAATTTTCAAAAATCGGGTCTGGTGGGGTGCAGCCAAGGGAGGGTGTGAACTTAGTGGAAGTGGTGAATTTCTTTAAAATTGAAATGTCGCGAAAAACCAAAAATGATTTCACTGTTTTTCTATAGAGTTTTAAAGGCTTCTTTCACACAAATATTTACCAATGAACGATGATTTCGAAGTTTTTAGATCGAAATACATTGAAATGAGCCTTTAAAAAGATAATTAAAGCGATCTATCAATCGTTCAGTCAGTAAAAATTCTGTTGCTGATTATTCTCCGGCACAGTTGAGTTTTCGAGAAAAATGAAAGTTACACGTTATTCCCCGTTTCCTGTTCAGCGAATAAGATGTAACTTTTATTTTTCTCGAAATATGCAGCAGCGTCTCCGAGAATAAAAATGGCAATCTGCTTTTGAGCCATTCTCTCTCATTCTCACTCACTCTCAATCACTCTCAATCACTCATCCACTCACCCACTCACTCTCACTCTCACTCACTCACACACTCACTCACACTCACACACTCACTCACTCACTCACTCACTCACACTCACTCACTCACTCACTCACTCACTCACTCACTCACTCACTCACTCACTCACTCACTCACTCACACACACACACTCACACACACACACACTCACTCATTCACTCACTCACTCACTCACTCACTCACTCACTCACTCACTCACGCAGAACGCAAATAACTGATGGAGGGCCTTAAAATTTTGTTTTAAATTTAGGACAAGCAAGAAAAATATTATTTGTCTTTCTATTTTTAGAGCAGCTTCGGTGACTCCAGACTCAATAAAAGAAACGAAACCTCAACAAATTTTTCTAACGCAACATTCGAAATTTCGGTACCGAAAGTCGTCCACAACAAGGAATCATCAACTTCATACTCAAACAACAATGATTCGTCCGACAAGGCAGAGAGCATTTCGATCGCTAGTCCCGATTTACCGATAAACGTGACGATAACGGATAAGAAAAAATCGATGAATGATACGGTAGATACGTCGAGCAGCGAATCGCCCAAAAAATTAACGCTCAGGGTTAACAATGAGAGTTTTGAGGACGATCGAGACTCCGAATTAGGCGATGGGACAGCCAATAACAATGTACTATTGAGCAAATTATCCGTCGGTCCGAATAATCAAAATGTTACGACGAACAACAGCCGAAAGCAAGAAACTAAAGTAGACAAAGATACGAATATAATAAACAAGAGTGAGCAACTGATCAAGTTCGACGAGAGCATAGATTGCAATAAGGAGGTCAATCAAAATGAAGAATTCGAAGCTAAGCAAAGAAGCACCGATCTACGAATTACGAATAACGCTCAAAACATGAAAATCGTCGATGCGGAAAACAATTTCGAAAAGACGACTGTTTTTTTCGAGGAAATAATAGCCGATGGTAAGAGACAAAAAGTTGGCGACGTACGTAAAAATGAAACTCTTTTGGGGGAATTGCCGCTCCTCGTGCCCAAGAGTAATTCTATTTTTGGTGATTTGCCTCCGTTGAATGGTAAAAAAACTAGTATTAATGACTTGAAAGAACTCATGGACATAGGTCTAGGTAAGTCGAATCTCTAAAGTATAAATAATTAAGTCTTTAAATTTTAAAATAAAACACTTAAAATTGCCAAATATTCGGACAAAATTTTAATAGTAAGGAAATTGAAAAATAATAGGGGGTGATGGCGGTGACAATTACGAGGAAGATTTTGTTTCGTCAGCTTCGGGTAGCGCAAACGAGCAAAGTCCAGTCAAAGAGTCTAATGTTGAATCGCCAGATCGTAGTACCACGATGTTAACGAAAAAGATCAAGCAGGAGGAAAGGAGCCATAGTGCGAGAGGGGATGAATTAAGCGAGGAGATAGACGAGATCGAAGAAGTGTTCAGCAACGCGTCTTGCGTAAGTTGCATTTTAAATATTTATAATTACCGCCACCTGAACACCACACTGTATTAGCCGATGTATACTGTGCATACGAGGCTCAGCGTGACCCAGCATTAATTGCCCCTCAAATTTTCCTCTCAAAATTCCATTCACCAATTACAGCCACAAAGACAAACCTATTATTATTATTACTAACAACGATCTTCTAGTACTTAAAGAAAAACTTTAGAAATTCAAAATAAAAGTAAGGTGTTTGCATGATTCTCTGAAACCCAGTGTGGTGTTCGAGGATGAAAAATAAAAAGTACACGTGGCAGTTTTGAGAAGGTATTCATCGAGAATATACGAATTTGATTGTTCTATTGCAGCTCGAAGATACCAGCGGAGATAACGGTATATCGAATTTTGCAAAGGGTATTACCGTAGACTGTAACGACGTCGTGTAATTTTCAATCACCTTCAAAACAAACAAAAGAAAATAAAAAATAACGTAGGTCTAAGGTTCTAAGCGTAGTAAGTGGAAAATATTGAATTACACTCCTAATTCTGGTAAGCGATATCCTATTAAGACATTAAAGTCTTTAATTCATATGCTGCTGATAGAAGAAAAAACAAAACGAAAAGAAAACAAATTTAGCAGTCTAAATGTCCATGGGACACATTATACACTGCCAGATTTGGGGCTCAATATTTTTTAAGATATGCGCTGCAACTGAGCGTAGAAGGAAAAACGGTCCACTGCATTGTGTTTTTTCCCCCCTGTTTTCATTCTTACTACGATCTACTTTGTAAATATTCATTATGAAAAAAAAAAAAAAACGATGACACTGAGCAAAATATTTTTCTACACTTTCTAACATATAAAATGATGATGTCGTTTGTAAATCTCTCTGCTTTGAAATTTGTTTGACAAACTTTATGACTTGTCAATGAAAATTGAGAAATGATCGAGGAATTTTTTTTGGTTCGTCGGAACAAAAATAGTGTTTTAAACACGCATCATTTCTTGTTTGCTGCATTTTTGGACAATTTTCCTCCTGCGTTATTCTGCGGTAAATGCGCTTAGTATTACTACTCGTATTTATAATCAATAGGGGTGAAAAAATGGACAAGAGAAGCTAACAAGGTCAAGGTCTGAAAGAACGTTTACGCTAAGCATTCATCCCGGAAATGCACTGATTTTGTTTTTTTTTTATTTATTTCTTTCGTTTGCCTTGGCAGGAAACAAATGAAAAAAACAATACTAAAAAAATAAAAGAGAAATAGTATATTACGCCACTAGGCAGGGAAAGTAGGCTATGTCAAACCGCGTGCGGAATTGCCACCCGAACCGAAGGCGAGGGTGGCAAGCACGCGGTTTGGGATGACCTCTTTCCCTCCCGTGTGTGCGTATACTATTTTTCACCACATCTCCGCGGAAAATAGTATACGCGCACACGGGAGGGAAAGAGACATCCCAAACCGCGTGCTTGTCACCCTCGCCTTCGGCTCGGGTGGCAATTCCGCACGCGGTTTGACACAGCCTACTTTCCCTCCCTAGTGGCGTAATATACTATTTACATATACACAAACACTCACTCATACACGTACACACCGTGCACATAATATTGCGACTGAACTTTGTGCATTACCTCATTCAACTAAAGTTAACTCGAATGGTATTCCTTAAAAAGATACCTGTAAATCATCCGTCTTATACAATGGATTGCCTGAAAAGATCCCTACAAATTATTTTCTCGACTATAAATGGTGCTACATGTTTAAAAGGACGAAAATTATTTATGAACGTTAAAGTTATCCGAGTGAAAAAAACACACATACACACACAAAAAGTAAGGAAAGAAAAAAGTAATAAAAATTAGGTGCTCATATATATTTTCTTGGATACCGACGTGTGTATCGCAAGGTGTTTATGAACTGAAGAAAGAAAAAACAAGCCAACAAAAACCACCTAGAATATGACGTGATTTTTTGGGCAATCCAGTACAATATGAAATATTAAAAAAAATAAACAACGTCGATGAAATATTTAGAAAAGAAGCGTGAAAGAGGGAGAGAGCGAGAGGGGGGGAGAGGGAGGGAGGGAGAGGAGGAAAAACTCAAAACGGTACAGTACACCCCCGTATAAAATTGCAATAAATTTTAAGTACAACCGAATAAGTGGATCAATTGGGATGCACGACAAATCAAAATCCTTTTTGAAAAAAAAAATTGTGTAGTAATAGTGTCACCTATACAAAAGAATTTTTAACAAAAAAGAAACAGTTGGATTAGTGTTCAGAGTCTGGTGGGAAGGCTGGGATTATTAATATTATAAAGTCGATTTACATTATCGTAACTTTATTTATAATAAGCGACAAGTCCTGTATAAGGTACGACCCTTAAATTCGCTAATTATGTATAACGAGCTCGAAACTAACTCGATGGTCTATCGTCGAGCAAACGATTTAAAATGCAAAAAAAAAACTGCGAGTAGAAAAGAAAAGCGAAATAAAAACAAACGAAACAGGTGTGTTCCTGGCCAATCAGCGTGGTTACATTCGATTATCCGTACAGGGCACTTTTGTATGATCGAATTAATCAAATTTAGTACTGCATTAAAACATTCCCACATTTCGTAGAAAGTAGGAAACATACACATTCCATGCTTAAGATATTTTTTAATTGGCTAGCGATAGCAAAACGCTGTACAATACTAGTATTTTTCACCGTAGTTCGTAAGAAGAAGGGATACCAAACGAAAAAACATTGGAGAACAAAAACAAGAAGTGAAGAATATGTTGCGATGGTCTCTAGACCACAATTTTGAAGTTTGTATCATTGGCATGCAACAAAATTTATTTTTATTTATTTAATGGTCAATATCTTGATGAAAATTAGGCTATACACAAATTTGTAAAATTTTTTTGGCCTCTTTTACGAACCTCCAGACAAAATATATTCTGAAAAATTATAGCAATTTCAAGGAATAGGAAGTTGAAAAATAATAGAAAGAGTTTTTGTTGAATCTCAAGGATGCAAATTTTAATCCAGTGCTGCAAGACTCGTCGTTTTTTTTATCAAATTGATGTTTATTTGTTTTTTCAGCATTTTTCCCATTATAACAAGGGACACGCATCCGTTTCATTATCTTGCTAATTGCTTTTGGCGCTTCAATCAATATAACATTGTTATTTTGTATACGCTCGGGGATAGATGGGAAAAGGGAGTAAAAGAAAACAAAAAATTAAGAAATAAAAACAACAATACGTGATCAAGTATTAGTGAAACTATCCGCAGTGCGTGTACTGTCAATAGAGAAGCACAGATAATCACTTTGTAACCACGTTGAAAGATTGGTAGCTATATCGTGCCTTTTAGCGTGTATGAAAACAACTTAAATATTTAATTATAGTGAACAAAAGAAAACAATGCAAATAAATAACTATGGAATTGTGGGTTTTCATAAAACATCGCTGTTTTAATTATTTATCATTTATTATCATTTTTTTCGCGACATATGTAATTGTATTCATATATTTAATAGATATGCGGCGGTAAGAAGCCTAACAAAGTATTTTAAATCGAACTTTGATTGCAAAATACGAAAGTCATTATTTCGAAGTATTTTATATCCGCAAACGGTACGTCGCAATAAATTTTTATACAAAAGTGTTTTTCTTTTGTTGACAGTACGAAGTTTAAAATTTAGTTACAGATACTTTGTTATGCTTCGAGCAAGATTAAACTCCATGTTATCGATTCTGTAAAGATTGTTTACTGTTTAATCTATCAAGTTTTCATCTTCAAGTACGTTCTATTCATTTTCTCTTTTTCCTATTCTAATTTTATTTATGATTTTTCTTCTGTACACCTTGGTTTGAAAATAAAAATTATTTTTAGGAACTTTGGAGCATTTTTAATAACAATTTTATCGTTTTATCTTAATTTATTTTACTTACTATATTCATCGATCAGCGAATCCTATTACAACGATATATTTCTTCAAGTTGTATCTAAATATGATTGTACAAGCGGCAATTTGAAACTGTTTTGCACAGTCTAATGTTTAACAATATAATGCTGCAAAAATGTCGAGGAGTCTAATTCTATAAAAGATAAACGTCAGGTGAAATAGAGAGTACAGCGCGAATAGTTGCAATTACAGCACAACAATTTATCGCAATTATACTAATTATTACCACTACGAATAATAATTATACAAATTTATCGATATCCATACCGCGCAGAAATTGTACAGAGTTCGCACGAGCACCGCGTCTAAAAATCCTAATACGCGGTGCTTTGACTTTCGACAATTGTTTTTTT
The DNA here is from genome assembly GCA_963989365.1 of Rhimphoctona megacephalus. Lineage (NCBI taxonomy): Eukaryota > Metazoa > Arthropoda > Insecta > Hymenoptera > Ichneumonidae > Rhimphoctona > Rhimphoctona megacephalus. The sequence goes on from OZ022416.1 coordinate 16,327,142, forward strand.
TCAAACTCGACGTTGCTGTTCCTATATTGTATTCACCTGTAAATCGAGAAAACGAAATAACTAAATGAATACAAAATATGATTATTGTACTTTCCAATATGTAAGCCTCGATCAAATGCATAATTGTTGTAATTTTTTTCTTGGAGGAACATTAGCTTTTATTTAATTATTTGTTCACGTATATCTTATTTCATTTTCTCTCATTTATCCATTTCCCAGTTTTTTCTACTTAATTGAATATTTCAATTAACTAAGATTTCAATAAAAATTATACCTCAGAGGAATAGGGGAGAAAATGAATGCTTGTAATTAATTTGAAAAGCTATACAATTTTTGTGAGCTAACATTCAATGCGCGATTAGTAATGTTTTTTTTCATTTGTTGTATTGATTTTTATCTTTTAATATTCTTTTATTTTTTCTTGCAATCTCAAAGCAAATTCATTGGAATGCATTTCAAAATTTGTCTTTGCAAAAAGAATCTATGGTAGCTCATTCATTGCTGTTTTAAAAATGAATGGTCGATTGAATTTTTCAATTAATGGTGATTTTTATCGAAATTGAGCAGTGATATAAAAAAACATTAATGTTTCGAAATTATTTGAAAAAAATTAAATTCATCAATTTTTCTGAGCTACGAAGCGTTAGGCAAGTTTTAAAGTATTAATAAATAATTTTTCTATTTCTGATTATTTTTAATACTGAACTAATGATATTTAATGAATTTCTTGGGCATCCGGTCATGGTAATTCTAAGATACACAAGAGGTGAGTGAAAAGAAGCTGATTACAACAAAAGAACGTTTATTTTTTCAACAGGTTTTAACTATTTACATTCGATTTTGTTCCTTTTGTAATCTGTCTCTGTAGGTGTTTGACACAGTGGTAAGGGCATCCATGTATCGATCCATGCACATAGCGACGCATTTCTGCAATAATAATATATATATGTAAGTACATTCACCGTGACAACATGAGTATATATATATATATATATATGACGGTTAAAATGATGAAATTCATGGGTACGGAAATTTTATAGGTTACGTTTTACATCATTAAAAATCATATACCTGTTCGGAACCGTCTAACGAGGTACCAGGTTTTATGACACATTTTTTGAAACACTTTTCCGTTATTTTCTGTAAATTAAAAAAAAAAAATAACATTGACATTGATACATAATACGAAAAATTCTTTTAAAAAAAACATTAAATAATGCAATGCACTACCGTGAGTAATTCTTGTGCATCGGCAATGGCTATTTCTTGTTTAATTTGTTGCATAAGTTCATCCTTTTCAACACCTGACAAGTTTCCGGAAGCCAATGAATCCATGCTTATTTAAATTAAAAATGGATGGTAATTTAAATGTTAAACCAACTAATATAACCTTGATCGGCTTAACCAAAAAACCCTTTGCAAGGAATACAGGGAGAAGCACACGAGCGACCAGCCCGTCATCCGGCGGGTGTGCTTCTTCTCCTTATTGGTTCTTTTCTTCTTCTTCTTGTTCAATTCGGCTAGTTTCACGTCTGGCGTGAAACTAAGCCTGGCCACTGGATTTCCCGCGTCGGCCGAGAGTCGTGTTTGAAAGGATGGTGTGAGTTCCTTTTTTTCTTTGATTGTTATTTCATTATTGTTATTATCAGCGTTATTGAATAGTGAGTAAATTGAACAAGAATAAGTGTTTCGAAGAAGCTACTAAGCACATCGAGCTCTCTAAGACACATTCTTGTTCCCTCTTACTTTCAATTGCCGAGTCTGTCAATATTTACTTTTTTTTTTGTTTTAATTTTCTGTTTGATCTCCGTGTATTCTTAGCTCTCTTTTCAGAGAAGCGGAATACCGGTGGATCAAATTCGTCATTATACAAATTTAAATTTGTATTATTTGTTTCGTTTTCATTTATTATTTTAGATTTCACATTCTTTAAAAATTTATTTAATTCGCACCATCTCGTTCCGACCCTGTCCTCTCGAGAATAAAAGACTGGTAGGTTTAAATGGAGCGATTGTTTTATGTTATGTGCTTGTTTATTTTAACTTTTATTTCGTTTCATATTAGTTTTTTTTTTAATGTACTGTGTTTTAAAATAGATTTTATATATACATATATTTGTGTTGTGAATGGTAAACTTTTGGAGCACGGCTGATACGTCTGCCTTCTTCCAGGTCCACCGGCCGAGTCCTCCTTATTGGTTATCTCCCTCGAGAGACATGTGACGCCGCCACCCAGGGAGACTAGAGAGAAGGAGTGAACACAGCATAGGCCAATTTGTAGTTTCCAGCGTGCCCAAAACACGTTGATGCTATAGTTTCTGGTTTTGCCACTGTAGCGCTCGTGACCGAAAGTACTAATGCATATAGTAATAATAATCCTCAGCGACGTGAAACTGACCTTGTACTTTGCGATCGCAGCGCCTCTCATTTTCTACCAATTTTTGGGAACACTTCTTAAGTACGGTGTGTTTTAACAATAATTATATTTCGTCTCGTTCTCGATATTACTATGTAGTCCCCCTCCGGCCCGCTAGATGTCACAACCTTTAGCGAAACTAAAAAAGGGGTGGTGGGGGACTGCCGGCGCTCGGCCCAGCCGCGCCCAACCATCCTCATATATCGCTTCGTTGTGCGCGAGAAGTAACACCTTTGGCGAGACAGTGCGCGATAAAAGAAAAAAGAAATAGAGAAAAAGAGAAGATGCCGAAAAGAAAGGCCGATTTAGAAGAGTTACGTGCGAAAGTACGTAAAGTGCAAGAAGATTTAGCAGGCATAGTACCGTTGCTCGAGAGCGATTCGTCGGAGAGTGATTCCGGAGAATCAACGTCCTCGTCAGTGCGAGCTTTCCGAGCAATAACAAGGGACGAGGAAAATAAAGGTAAATGAGACATAGAGACTGTGAGTTCAGTCCATTGCAAAAGACCTTGGTTTTTTCTTTGTTCCTCGACTATTCCCTGCCCCCCCCCCCCCCCCCGTTGTTGTGTTTCGTTTGTTACAGAGTTCGCGACGACGCGTGGGCGCCTTTTTTGCTGGCGTGTCATGTATACATATACATATCTGTTTATGTGTACAATGTAAGCTCTTGTTATTATCATAACAAGAGTATATTCTATCGAAATTTACATAAGGGTTAACACAAGTCCTTGTCCTCAGAGAATTCTGGGAATAATCAATCAGATCCGAAGGTGCCGGTCGACCCGGAGATTCTCGACATGCTTGGGATAGAGGTCAACAAGGACAAGGGCGAGGCAACATCGATCGATGAGGACCTCGTAATCATTTGGCAAAAGCTGATCAACAAGGGCTTGTCAAAGGAGGAAAAGGAGGAACTATTGAAGGAATATAAGAGGCAATGACCCTTATCCTGTTTATTATTTATCAATAATATCTGAAGGCTCTCCCTGGGGGCGTATTGTTATTATCATAATGATACACGCATATATATACATATATATATATAAAAAAAAAAAAGAGAAAAGAAAGATAGAAAGCTTAACAGCAGGCTGTTTGCAGGATCCCGGCGTTGGAAGCCAAAAAGGTGAACCCAGCGATATTGGCCTCCCTTGCACCAAACAGTACAAAGAAGGACTCGTATATGGCAGAGATCCAGAACCTCGTAGGAGCCTCGCTGATGGCTATCGGCACTGTTCTCACGTTGTTAATGCGTGCAGAGGAGTGCGACAAGCTGGCGCTTGTGAAGTTGATTAGTGACGTGGCAAAAATTAATATTGCTGTACACCACTCCATTTCCATGACCAGGAAGGCCAATATTTTCATCCCAGATCTAACGCCACAAGTGGCGGGGCTCATTAAGGGGACCGTATGGTCTAGAAATTTGAAAAAATCGATTTTTTTTTTTTTCGATATGTCGAAAGTATAGTATCTCAAGAATATACTGTGAAATTTTCATGCGGAAATTCTCAATATTACAGCTTCTACAGCCCATAACGCAGGTAGAGAGCGGTCCGCGACACGAAAACGTTCAAAGCCTTATTGGACACAAAGCCTTACGGGGATGATTTTTTAGTTTGCAAAAAAGAATGTGTTTTGCATGTTAAAAAACGTTTGTACAAACGTGCTGTTGATGCGAAAAAAAAACATGCACAAATAAAGAAAGCAACAAAGAAATTGACAGAAAAAGAAGAGGGAAAAAAGACACAGCGGAAATCGATAAATAAAACACCGAAGCGTCAACAATTGACGAATAAATTATTGCAAGAGCTGTCAACTTATTACGGTCTAGCAATTAGACGTAATTCAGATTCGACTGAAGGGATGAGAAGTGAAATATGGGCAGCATATTATCACAAAATTTCAACAGATGAAAATCCGCAACACTCGTACTGTCCTCCAGGTTCCGAATCGTGGTGCAAGTGGCGTCAAAGTGAGGCTGCAGGTACTTTAGACACCTACGAGCACCCACCTGCTCTGTGCGATGAAGCACAAGAGATATTAAAACCAATTTATGAAGAATTGACAGCAGAGACTTTATTGGAAAGGTGTATTGGCAGTAATACGCAGAACAATAACGAAAGTTTCAATGCTTGCGTGTGGCACCTTGCGCCGAAACATCTGTTTGCCGGAAAAAAAATCATTGATATTGCCACTCACATTTCCGCTTGCATATTCAATGAAGGATTTGCATCCCTATTGAAAATAATGGAGACCATGGGCATAACAATCGGGCCACAAGCGGAGCAACTAGCGCAAAACCGAGACGAGCTGCGAGTATCGAGCGCCAACCGTAGGAGCACGGACAACTCCAAAGAGGCTCGGACAGCTCGAAGAAATGAAAGGAGTGAGGAAATCTTGAATTATGAACATTCCGAAGGAATCCTATATGGTGCCGGAATCGCGGATTAACTGTAAGTATTCAAAATTTGCTCAATTTTTGAAAATATCTGTACCTCAAACTTTAAACTCATTTATCTCGAAACGACTTTTTTCGGCACTGCGCAGGTGAAAACAAAAAAACTATTCAACCGAATCACTTGAAATTTGGATATGTTGTTCACAACATGTATGGCTATCGTCGGAACTACAATCATAATTTTATTTAAATAATTTCTTATTGTTTATACTAAAAAACTAGTGAAAAAAAAACCCGATTTTACGAATTTTTTTTCAAAAGCGCGCCATTTTGTCAATTTTTAATTTTTTCGATTTGTTCTAGTCCCGACCATAACTGCACTCTTTCTGATTAAGAATCTTCTTGAATTTTGTGTTTCAGATGAGTAGAAGTCTCGGATCGATCTTCACCGTCCGGGTCGGATTTTTCGAGAGGGTCGTCTTCAATGCCAATTATATGATAATAAACACTGTTTTTAAAATTAAAAAAAAATTTTTTTGTATACTTAATAAAGGTAGTAATAAACCCGAAAAGTTAAAACATCGATTTTTAAATTTTTTAAGGCAAAAAAAAAATCGTGAAAATAGGTGAAATTTTCGTGCTCTAGACCATACGGTCCCCTTAAGAAGGCGGAGATGGATGAGACGCTTTACGGTAACGATCTCGGAGAGCGCATCAAAGAGTCAAAGGCCCTGACCCGGCTGAGCCAGGACATCAAGCAGAGGCCGGCGGCGAACCCGGTAAAAAAGCCTTTTTTATTCAAAGGCCCACAGCAGAGGAAGCCCCTCTCCGCTCACACGGGCAGTTACCAGAGCAGGGCACAATCAAAGTCATCTCCGTCCTACAAGAGCAAGCAGCAGCACTTCAACAAGCGGAGCCACAGGAGCAGCGATTCATCGCGCCGAGAGAGATAGGTGTAAGTAGAGAGATTATAGCAGGCAGACTTAGGCTGTTTGAATCCGAATGGAAAAAAATTACAAACAACAGGGTTGTGCTCAGTGCAATCAAGGGATACAAGATCCAGTTTCAAGAGAGGCCCACCCAAAGGGGACGCCCTATAGTTACTGTTCCCGTCGGGGAAGTGAGCCGCTACCAGTTAGCTATAGATAAGTTGATCGGAAAAGGGGCGATTGAAATCTGTGAGCACGATAAGAACCAATTTTTGTCATCTTACTTCTTGGTCCCTAAGAAGGACGGAACTGATCGTTTTATCTTGAATCTAAAGGAGTTAAATATGTTTATTAAACCAGAGCACTTCAAATTAGAGGATTTGAGAACGGTCACGAGTTTGATTTTTCCCGATTGTTTCATGGCATCAATCGACTTAGAGGATGCTTATTATTTGATCCCAATACGCAAGAACAGCAGGAAATATCTGCGCTTCTCTTTCCAAGGTTCCATTTTTCAGTTTACCTGTTTACCTTTCGGTTTATGTACAGCCCCATTTATTTTCACGAAGGTTCTCAGGGCCCCGGTGAAGGTTCTAAGAACTAAGGGAGTGTCCTTAGTTATTTATTTGGATGATTTTATTATCATCGAGAGGAGCAGACTGAGATGTTCTCAGAGGGTATCGTTTTCCTGCGAATTTCTAATATCGCTGGGATTCAAGATAAACAGAAAGAAATGTTCCCTGACCCCTTCAAGGCTATGCAGATTCCTGGGGTTTAACATTAACTCTCGAGACTTCACAGTGGAGTTGCCTAGAGATAAGAGAGATCATTTGCTCAATCTCGTACATTCTTTTCGGAAAAAATCGTCGTGTACATTACTAGAGTTATCTCAGTTGATCGGAAAATTGATAAGTGCCTGCCCGGCTATTGACTATGGTTGGCTGTACACGAAAGCGTGCGAGTCATTTAAGATAGCCAGCTTAATAATAAATCGCTACAACTACGCAGCAAGGATAACCATTCCGGCTAAATTACGGCCAGACTTGGAATGGTGGGAAAGAAATATTGGTAGGGCGGTAGGCCAAATAAAGTCAACCAATTTCGACGTTGTAATTTTTACGGACGCATCTAACTCAGGATGGGGAGCCACCAATAATCAGGATAGAATTTTTGGTTTCTGGAACGAGCATGAAAGGGGTTTACATATTAATCTCAAGGACCTACTGGTGGTTAAGATTGCGTTAGAAAGACTGGCAGACGAATTAAGAGATTGCCAGATCCTCCTACGGGTAGATAACACGACGGCCATATCGTACGTCAACAAGATGGGGGGCGTGCGTTTTCCCAAATATAATAAATTAGCCCAAGAAATATGGCAATGGGCTGAAAGGAGGCGTATCTTTCTATTCGCCTCATACATTGCGTCGAAAGACAATGTGGAGGCAGATGCCTTGTCCCGCGTAAAGAATATCGATACTGAATGGGAGCTGTGTGACAGGGCCTTCGGCCTGATCCAGGAAAAATTTGGATCTCCTGACGTTGATCTCTTTGCCAGTAACATTAACGCTAAGTGTAAGAAATATATTTCTCGTTTTCCAGACCCCAGAGCATTCTCAATAGACGTGTTTACGTCAAGTTGGTCAGAAATTTATTTTTACGCTTTTCCTCCGTTTTCAATGATTTTAAAGTCACTATCGAAGATACAGAAAGAGAAAGCCTTCGGCATCATTATAGTACCGAATTGGCCAAGTCAACCATGGTACCCGCTCTTTGTTGCGTTAGCTCAGGAGAAACTGATATTAAGACCAAGAACTGATTTATTACTGTCGCCTTGTAGGTCGCTAAGCCATCCAAGGGCGAGAAGCCTAAGCCTGATTGCAGCCAAGGTATCCGGGAGGCCTTCCTAGAGCAGGGAGTGCCAGTCGAGGCATTAACCATCATGAGAGCGTCGCTATCCCAGGCAACAACGAAACAATATTCCTCCGCTTTGAATCCGTGGTTCAAATATTGTGTGGACAAGGGCTTAGATTGTTTTAACCCTACAAGAGCGGCTGTATTAGGTTATTTGTCTGCCAAATATGAAGAAGGTGCTAGTTACGGTACGTTAAATTCCGCAAGGTCGGCAATATCACTCATTTCGCGAAATAAGGTGGGAGAGGATGATTCGGTACGGAGATTTTTGAGAGGAGTGGCTAAACTTCGACCGCCTAGGCCTAAATATGCGTTTACGTGGGACGTATCAATTGTTCTCAAGTATCTGGAGCAATTAGGCTCACCGGAGGATATCTCGCTGATAGACTTAACATACAAGACTGTGATGTTATTATTACTAAGTACAGGCCATAGGGCACAGACCATTGCTAGCATAAGACTGGAGAATGTAAGGGCTACGCCCGAAGGGTTGTTAATCCATGTACCTGATCTCATTAAAACGTCAGCGCCCGGGCGTTGTCAACCGCTGTTGGCAATCCCCTTCTATAGTCAAAATCCAAAGATTTGTGTAGCATCTAACGTACTAAGGTATATTGAGGCCACAGAGGAGCTACGTAAGGATTCAAAGAATCTGTTGATTGCGGTTAGAAAACCGCATAAGGACGTTAGCGCTCAGACAATAAGTCGGTGGACGAAAACAGTTTTAGAAAAAAGTGGTATCGACATGTCGGTATTCTCGGCTCGTTCTACACGGCACGCGGCTACCTCGGCGGCTTTGTCGCGAGGCATAGACTTAGATACTATAAGAAGGACCGCTGGTTGGTCTGAAACCTCTCAGACTTTCGCTAAATTTTATAAGAGACCTATTATGTCATCGAATTCTCAGAAGTTCGCACTATCAATACTTAGTAAAACAACATTAGAGAATAAGTAATCTCGTAGTTGTGTGAGAAAAGTCAGAGTTTTGTAATAAAAGCAGTACTTAGATGTTGTAAATTGTTATTCTCTAAATAACTACATAGTAATATCGAGAACGAGACGAAATATAATTATCCGATCAAACGAACTTACCTGTACGTGAAGTTCGATCGTAATTATATGTAGTCTCGTTCGAAGATATTACGTTCCCACCCTAATGATTCATTGCATTCATCCCTATCCCTATAAATACAATTTACAAATCTCTGAAAGATATGAGGATGGTTGGGCGCGGCTGGGCCGAGCGCCGGCAGTCCCCCACCACCCCTTTTTTAGTTTCGCTAAAGGTTGTGACATCTAGCGGGCCGGAGGGGGACTACATAGTAATATCTTCGAACGAGACTACATATAATTACGATCGAACTTCACGTACAGGTAAGTTCGTTTGATCGGATAATAAAAAAATACATATTCATTTCAGGACTGTTCGAAAGTTGATTAAACGCACTTCACGATTTTCACACCATCACTTTCTTATTATTACTGTAATCAAGAGTCAATTGAACCTAACCACGATATTTATAACCTCACAACTGTTCGTGAAAAAACATTAATATTTTCAATACTGTTTAAGCCACGAGATTCTAATTAGTCGCGATCGAAAGGGGGAAAAAAATAAAAAATACGTGAATGTGAATGAAACTTTAAATTGCTGTCATTGAATTTATATTAAAGAAATCATTTTTGGATCGTACACGTACGATCCAAAATTATCCACAACACGTCCCGCGTAAGCACTTCTCACTTCGAAAACTCCGTTCAGGCTTTCCGAGGTATGGGTACTTCGAACTATTTATTTATTCACAGATCACGAAATAATTTTTTTCCCTGAATTTATCCACAAACACGTCTCGCGTATTGGCAGGGTGCACGAAAATACTAATACTATTCAATTATCAGTGTGTTACATATTCATGCATACTGTCAGCGCCACCTAAAATCATGCTCCGCATTTTTTCAGGCTTAACGTATACGCAATACACACTTATTTTTAAAGTAGTATATGTACGTGCACCCAGCCAATAAGCACTTATTCTCACTTCGAAAACTCCGTTCAGACTTTCCGCGGTAGAGGTAGAGAAAGATTTAACGGAATAGCCAATCACAAGCTCGGAAGGCGTCAAGAGGCCTTTCATTGTGTCGTATACAGACATGCCAATACTTCGATGTAGCATAACAGGGAGACTAGAGAGAAGGAGTGGACACAGCATAGGAAAATAAGTAGTAACGGCGTCCTCAAAATCCGGTCTTGAATTAGTTCTTAGATGTGCCACCAGGTGTACAGATCCTACACGTATAGTAATAAAATTAGTTCACACGGTGAAAGTGACCGTTTCGCGCTTGCGCAATAGAAAACAAAGCCTCTAACCCAAATCCCAGTACATTGAACAGAATATTGGAGGTTAAAAAGACGATTTATTGTCTTCAGTGCGTGGTTTCGTCTCATGTGCGGAACGGTTAAATTTTGCAAATAACATTTTGTGTCGACAATCTGAGATTGTTGCATGCATTGATCCGAAATTCCGATCACCTTTCAAGGTTGGCCGATTTTTTCGTGTGGTGTTTTCTGTGTTACCCGCGTCGTTTTCATGCTGAATAAAAAAATTTTAATACCATCAGTATTTACGACATAAAAATGGCCATTGAGCCAGATAAACATAACTTTATTTCCAGTATTTACAAAATGAATGATAAAAAAAAAAATTGTACTGATGGGTCTGGTAGAATAAAACAATATCAAATGTTCACATTTCATTTCTTTCCAAGATCGAAGCTCAGTACATTAATAAAAAAAAAAATTTGTACACGTAAACTCCCTGACGTAAACATAGACACTGCACGTATGTTGAAAAATCGAGGTTAGGAAATAAGTAGTAACAGTATGTCTGATCTAATAGGATTTGTACCGATACAGCGCCGCCGCTTCAAGCCCGGATTTCGTGTACATTTATAAAGCACGCTGTGTCCACTCCTTTACTCTAGTCTCCCTGTAGCATAACTTGAGCCTGTGCAAAGTTTTTTTTCAGCAAATACGACATCAATCGTGCTGATTTAAGGCTCAATCGAAGTATTTTTTCGTAATAAATCTCCAGTTCAATTTTCAAATCATCATATGCCTCCTGAACTTCGTAATTAATGAAAATGAATTTCAGTTTTTACCCCCACCACGGCGAATCGTTTTATTCAGTGATAATATACTCGGGCGAGCCTCAGGCCAGCAGACGACAGAGCTGTCAATGTACTTGTCCCGAGACTCTACGGAGCCTCTTGATAATTCAAATTTAAAAATTGCGTTAAAAGACCGACTACTGGGTGTTTTACATCGTTAAAATAGGAATATTATTGATTTCATTTATTCAAACTTTTTCGTAAACAATATACTCAGATTAAAAGGATTTTTTAAAAATAAATATTTTTTAATTCAGAGCATTATCGAAATCAAAATTGGCATAACACCAAAATTCGTTGGCCAAATTGTTTTTATGATGAGGCACAAAGGTAGATTTTTTCGCACCCAAAAGTCTCTCAACCAGATCCGCCATAACTGCACCTTAAAATAAAAATGTAAGCAAATGTTGAATTACTTGAATTATATTGGATAAAATTTTACATAAAGAATTAAAAAACTGAAACAATTACCTGTGGATACGACGTAATTATTTTTAGTCAAGAATTTAACGGTCACTGATGTTTTGGTCAAACATTCCTCAGAAAGAAATGGTGGATCGGCAATAACAAGGTCATAATCACCGGACATGTCTCGTGGCACAAGAAGCGGTGATTTGTAATCATAGAAAACGTAATCTTTTCCAAAAGCCGAGAACCGCTGGTCATACTCGAAAAGGGTGACTATTCAATAATTTAAACTCCATACATAATTAACATATTCAATTTTCGATAAACAAAAATAAAACAGAATTTTAATTATTAATTTAATATTCACCGGTCCTATCGCCAGCTTCTTTTTTCAAACTTCTGTACAAAGTTGGACAAGAAACCAGAGCAATTTTCCCACCGGAAGGTGTCGATTTAATTGCACCTTTTACAAACGCATCGACAGTTTTTTCATCATACCAAAATTGGCTTAGTTGCTAAAAAAATCACTCTTTAGCAGCGGTTGAATTAAAAAAAAAATGTTAAGGGCCGGTTGTTCTACTTCCAGGTAAATTTTACCCGATAGTTAAAGGTCTGCTACCCAATGCTACAACCGTCGGGTAAAATTTACCTGACGGTTGTAGCATTGAGGGCGGGTTGTTCCAACTTCTAGGTAAGCCTATCTGGTAGTTAAAGGTCTGCAAATCAATGGTTTCACCCGCCAGATAAGCTACCTAGAAGTTGGAACAACCCGCCCTGAGTAGCAGACCTTTAACTATCAGATAAAATTTACCTGGAGGTGGAACAACCGGCCCTAACTGGAAAAATATTGATTATTATTCATGTTTGCCAACTGACCCAATTTTCCTCGAACGTGACGTCCGCCGATTTTCCCGGTTCGATCAATAATTTGTTTAGCTGATTTTCACGCTCTTCGCGTTCTTTGTAAAAATCCTGTAGAGCAGCCAGAGTCGTTTGACTCAATTGAGACTCGTCATCGTCGTCGCTTTCCGTCATTTTTAACAATAAACGATATCCCCAATGCAATGCAATTGCACGTATCGCTGTACAGCCTCAAAGAATATGGTGTTCGTCGTAGAAGACCGCGTCGTGGAGCGATGAACACTTCAGGATGAACAATGACAGACACTTGGCGATAAAAAGGCCAAGAGAGAGCTACGTCAAAATAAAACCCAACGGTTTGCAAAAAAATGTTTAATATCGATTCTTTACTTTAAAATGTAGGCGTAATGAATAAATAATCAATAGTGTATCTAGTTTATTTATCAATCTGCTGTAGAAGAATATTATTATTCACCAAGAATCTTGGAAATAATGATAATATTGAAATTTTCCGTCAAAAGTTGGTAGCACTGTTGACGATGATAACTTCATTCGTTTAAATTTCGAGGTAGCGCATGAACTTAGGCTCGGAACTTCTTTTACCAATCGCAAGAATGGCGGACGCGTGAGTAAAATCTGTTGATTCAAAGAAATCCTCAAATATCTCAATAATCCGTTTATAATATTAATAACAAACGTTTTTAAGTGATTATTACGAATACGGCGAATCTTTTTATGCATATAGTTTTTTTTAACTAAACGCTGACAATCGCTCATAGTGTCATCGGCCTTCAGCTGCCCGCGGTTCGCACGATAAGCGTGCAACGTGTGTGACAATTTTTATTTAACATTAAAGCATCGCAATTCGAACATGGACTTGAAAGAACCAGTTTTTTAAACCACTTTTTTCATCTGTCCAGCTATTCATGAAGTTTAATAGTCATAACCTCAAAATTAGCAGCAAATCATAGCTTCGATGGGATAACGATAATATTTGCTTTTCATACTTTCAGTCTAATCTATTTATTGACTTTACACAGAGAAAAAAAGGAATCCGTGCCTCACAAGAAATTGCCAGCAGTACCTGAATCTGTACTGAAAAGAAGAAAGCGACGCGACACCGCCAAAGCCGCGAGAGTTCAAGTTTCCATCAAGGTGAAGACAGGTTTTCCATTAATTTTCTTTTTCATTAATTAAACAAATGACGTGGTTTCAAAGTTTATATATAAATTTTAATATGCTTCAAAATGAAAGATTAAAACTAATCCCATTATGGTATTTTAATGCTATAATGATCGAATGGTTTCATTTTTATGTTACATGCTCCTGGTGTATTTATTTTTTTCGATATTCATCCCATCCGAATGGACTTTTTCAAAAATCTTGTAAATGTAATTTGAGCTGTAAACTGCCAGGATTTTTATGAAATTCCAACAAAAACAGGAATTTTACATTGTCAATACTTCGTCAACAAAGTCAAAATAGCCTTGAAACGATCTATAATTAAGTTTAAATTAGCTCGGGCATGTTCATAAATGGATAAACTTATTCTGTAAATAAAATTGTATAATTTCAGCAACGGGCTGCTCACTACAAGAAGAGGAAAGAAATTTTCAAGCGTGCGGAACAGTATGTCAAGGAGTACAGAACAAAGGAACGTGATGAAATAAGATTGAAGAGACAAGCCAAGAACCGTGGTAACTACTACATTCCAGGTGAAGCTCGTCTTGCTTTCGTTATCCGTATTCGTGGGTAAGTCCACAATCTGACTCGTCTAAGTCAATGAAAAATAATGTAAATTAATTGATAACGCGATAACTCTATGATAATTTCAGTGTTAATCAAATTGCCCCGAAGCCGCGCAAAGTACTCCAATTGTTTAGACTAAAGCAGATCAACAATGGTGTCTTTGTCAAGTTGAACAAGGCAACGATCAACATGCTTCGTATTGTTGAGCCTTACATTACTTGGGGATATCCCAACCTCAAGTCGATTCGCGAATTGATCTACAAACGCGGATTCGCCAAAATCGATCGTCAACGTATACCCATCACGAGCAATACCATCGTTGAGCGAAAACTCGGTTGGTTCATCGCATCACACGTTATAATAATACCTATAATTTATCATCATTTATAATAATAAGTTACAATTATTCATTTTATAATCATTATCGTTGTATCGCGATAAGTCCATGGGAGTCGATGTTTTAAATACCTAAACTTCTCTCTTCCATCTTGTCGTAAAGGAAACCTTATCGATCGTGTAAATTCGTTTAAAGACAATCTAAACAAATAATACTCGATCGATTCGTACAAGCTCTGATTAACAAGTATATCAATTTTTTCCATCCAATATTCAACATTGTTAACAGCAATTTTATGTTATTCTGCTATTAGGTCGTTCCGGAATCATCTGTACGGAAGACTTGATACACGAACTTTTCACTGTTGGACCCAAGTTTAAGTACGCCAGCAACTTCCTCTGGCCGTTCAAGGTAAACTTTGTTTTCAGTTCAAACTAAAATTATCGACTGTGATAAAAATATTGACATAGGCATGGTGACAGAAACTTAAAAGCGATCTATCGCCTCCTACTATGTCAAAGAGTAATACAAACTTTACGATCGCCGGACGATTTTGTTGCTCGTGCGCGGCTCGGAAAAAAGCTTAAACATTACAACAATTTTCCATATGTCATTCCAAACTTGTTTAGGAACTTTTTTTTTACTAATATTTCTTATTTCTATTTGCACAGCTCAACACCCCGAATGGTGGATGGCGCAAGAAGACCAATCACTACGTCGAGGGTGGTGACTTCGGTAATCGCGAAGACAAAATCAACGAGCTTCTCAGGCGAATGATTTAGATTTATACGAACTTGAAAAATAAAAAGATAACGTACGTTCGAACTATTTTGTCTATTTTTTATTCTAGGATAAGGATTAGACTATTTAGATTTATCTCTTAAGAAAAAACTGGAAAAATGTTTGCTGAGTTATGTACATATATTTTTTTCGCGTATCAACAAAAATAGTTTCCTGGAACATCTTAAAGGGGGATATAATTGGTTTCTGTACTTTGTTATTTTGTGCTCAGGACCTTTTAACAGTGTTCCAGTGAATAATCATAAATTCTTTGAAAAACCCAAGCGTTTTCAACTCGAACTATTTTACTTTTTTCGAAAAATTATGCATTGCCAAAAAACGGGACGTATTAACACTTTTTTCAAAATAGTAATAGCGACTACTTTTTTGGTAATCGTTACGCTAAAAAGTAGGAGGGGAGGAAAAAAAATGGATCCCCTATAATTCTTTTACAATAAAAATATACATTTTCGTGGAACAAAATTATTTCCAGCTGATGTAATTTTAAAAAGTTTTTATGCTATTCAGTCTAATTTCTATACTTTCATTATAAAAATTATTTTTAAAAAAGTGTGATTGAAATTGCGTGTATATATAGGGTACGTTCCATTTAACGCCTGCAACAATTGTAACACCCTCTATCGTTCCACCTGCCCGTGGTCATCACCTCTGTGAATTTGGCCGACTGATTTTGGATTTCTGAATTTTCGTTTATGTCAATCGTTTGTCGGGTTCTTGTCGGTGATTGTCGGATCAAAATCGACGTTTGTCGGAAATTAGTTAAATAGAAAAATTAAAAACAAAAATCCATGTGAAGTTAGCCGATTTTTTTTTAATTTTGAGATATCATAAATTTTCAAACGCCTAATCAAAGCGCAATCGTTTGTCGGACACGAGTTTCGTAATTAAAAAGTTTGTCGGATGTTTGTTCATTAGAAAAATATAAAAAAAATATTTTATGTGAAGTCAGCCGATTTTTCTCAAATTGTAAAATATTACACATTTCCATAAAGCCTAATCGAAGCGCGATCGTTTGTCGGTTACTAATTTTAAAATTAAAAAGTTTGTCGGATGTTTATTCATTAGAAAAATATTTAAAAAATATTTTATGTGAAGTCAGCCGATTTTTCTCAAATTGTAAGATATTACACATTTTCTAAAGCCTAATCGAAGCGTGATCGTTTGTCGAATAATAATTTTATAATTAAAAAGTTTATCGGATGTTTGTTCATTATAAAAATATTAAAAAAACATTTTATGTGAAGTCAGCCGATTTTTCTCATATTATTTTTTCTAACCTTAAATTTTAGTTTCACGAAGGCTTTGGCATAGATATATCTATATATTTGCATATATAAATATATTATACATGTTATATAATAAACCGGATATATTATATATATATTATATAATAAACCGGATTTAGGTTTAAAGTGAAAAACTATTTTTTTCTTGAAAATACAAGATTAAAGAAGAGAAATGTCGCTGCATTCGAGTTTTTAAGCTTCGTAGAGCTTCACATAAAAAATCACTTTTTAAAAATTTCTACAGCTATCAAATTTCTTTACGTTGAGTTCAAATTTGGAGGTTCGTCTTTTTTTATATTTTTATATTTTTTTCAGATAAAAAATCACTTTTTCAAAATTTCAAATATTTCTACAGCCATCAAATTTCTTATATTGAGTTCAAATTTGGAGGATCGTCTTTTTTTTAGAACCTACTTTCTTGAAAAAAATCGGCAGCCAAATCGCTGACCCAAGCGCGCAGGCTACGGTCGAAATGTAATGGATCTGTCCATATATAAACTCTACGAAGCTTAAAGACTCGAATGGAGCGACATTTCTCTTCTTTAATCTTGTATTTTCAAGAAAAAAATAGTTTTTCGCTCTAAACCAAAATCCGGTTTATTATATAATATATATAATATATATTTGGTTTATTATATAATATATATAATATATCCGGTTTATAATATATAATATATATATACCAATATATAGATATATCTATAGATATATCTATGCCAAAGCCGTTGTGAAGCCAAAATTTAAGGTAAGCAAAAAATAATTTGAGAAAAATCGGCTGACTTCACATAATGAACAAACATCCGACAAACTTTTTAATTATAAAATTAGTATCCGACAAACGATCACGCTTCGATTAGGCTTTGGAAAATGTGTAATATCTTACAATTTGAAAAAAATGCGTTGACTTCACATAAAATGTTTTTTTAAATATTTTTATAATAAACAAACATCCGACAAACTTTTTAATTATAAAATTAGTATCCGACAAACTATCACGCTTCGATTAGGCTTTGGAAAATGTGTAATATCTTACAATGTGAAAAAAATGCGCTGACTTCACATAAAATGTTTTTTTAAATATTTTTATAATAAACAAACATCCGACAAACTTTTTAATTATAAAATTAGTATCCGACAAACGATCATGCTTCGATTAGGCTTTGGAAAATGTGTAATATCTTAAAATTTGAGAAAAATCGGCTGACTTCACATAAAATGTTTTTTTAAATATTTTTCTAATGAACAAACATCCGACAAACTTTTTAATTATCAAATTCGTAACCGACAATCAATCGCGCTTCGATTAGGCTTTGGAAAATGTGTAATATCTTACAATTTGAGAAAAATCGGCTGCTTCACATAAAATGTTTTTTTAATATTTTTCTAATGAACAAACATCCGACAAACTTTTTAATTATGAAACTCGTATCCGACAAACGATTGCGCTTTGATTAGGCGTTTGAAAATTTATGATATCTCAAAATTGAAAAAAATCGGCTAACTTCACACGGATTTTTGTTTTTAATTTTTCTATTTAACTAATTTCCGACAAACGTCGATTTTAATCCGACAATCACCGACAAGAACCCGACAAACGATTGACATAAACAAAAATTCAGAAATCCAAAATCAGTCGGCCAAATTCACAGAGGTGTGGTCATCGCGAGCGATCGCTCAACGTCATAAATGATGTCACTGTTCGCAATCGCGTCGCGCCTACTTCGCCCATACGATATTGGTGGGTCAGAGCGGGCTTTCACTAAAACGTGGCGCGAATTTGGAAGAACAACGATGGGGACGAAACAAATTACTTTTTACAATCCTGAAATTGGACCCGTATTCTCAAAAGCTTTCGACTTCGTGTTCGACTAGTTCCAAATATATCTACCATCTGTCGCCTTTCTTCTTTCGTGTATGATCAATGGCATAGGCATACTATAGGGAGAGAATGGTGGCGCCATTTCTATTCTATAGGGAACTGCGTCTATTTTTTAATTTTATTTATTTAAATTTATTTAATTAACAAAAGATAGCCCGCAGGTATAATATTGCTAACGGGTGACGTGTCGGACATTCCAGACGAGAGTGACTCAGTTCTCAGTTCTCCCCAAGCCCGTAAGACCCACCGACTAGAGAGCGCTCTGAACGCTACGCGAGACGCTGAACGTCGCTTCCGTTATTCAAACTGTTACGCCCGTTTTCTCCAACGTTAATCGGAGTTTAAACTCAGTTCATCCTTTGTCAAAACCTGGTCAAAACTATATCAAAAAAATTGAACTGAGTTTAAACCGCATCGGAGAAAACGGCCTTTACAGCTCTTACAATCCTTTTTGAGCCTCTTTACAACACTACACAATCTTACGCGAGTAACCGTTTCGTTGGTTCAGACAAGATTGCGTATAGAAAGTTTGACGAGATCATTTTTGTCACGTTTAGAATATTATTTTTTTGTTTTGTGGTATTGGCGATCCACACTAAGGGCCGTTTTCTCCGATGCGGTTTAAACAACTCAGTTCAATTTTTTTGATATAGTTTTGACATAGGATGAACTGAGCTTAAACTCCGATTAACGTTGGAGAAAACGGGCGTAATTGATTTCTGAAAAGCTGCTGTTGGAGTGCAAAACAGCTGTTCTTTTTTGTAAACACGATGAAAATGAGTGAGGATCAGATAAATAATGATAGAATAAGTAATGTTATAACAAGTAACAGTAGAAAATTGTCGAATGAATAACTATCACCGCTAAATGTAAGCAGCTATTATAACATGTACTCCAATAGTCCCATTTTTTCGAGTGACGCGAGCGCCGCCATCAGTAGTCTGGATCACGAATAGAGGTTCCCATCGTTGACATAAAAGTAAATTCGCTTTATCATTTTTTTTTATTTTCTAAATTCCCTAAAAAAATGTATATCAATATGACCAATAATAATGAATATTCAACTTAATGCGTATGTATACATCACTTTTAATGCGAGTTTTAACAGTTATTTATTGAAATCATTTTTCATTAATTCTCCTTGGAACCGGTGTCTCCTTGAGCTTTTTGCTTTTCCAATTGGGCCCTGGAACCAAAATTTTCAAGATTAATTTATATTGAATAAGCAAATTTAATAATAAATTTTGAAAAACGTTAATTTCAATATTTTATATTTTTTTAAATGCTTCATTCTTTTTTTTTAACAAGAGCTTATGTAATTGAGTAGTTTTTTAAATGTTAGTTTCCGATGATATTTACAAATTTGCCCAAAAGTCTAAGTTGTGAATATACCCAAATAACTAAATGACGCTAGAACAGTGTCAGAAATGCATTAGTACCAATATGCCGTTCACAAGGTAACTCAAATAACGTAGACTTCTATGTCGCTATAAAGGTCCACATCTACCATTAGTCCACGACGTTACGACATGAAGCAAAATTGATGCCATCTTTGCGTCAGTAAGTAATTTCAGAATGCAGCGGTATACTGAAGTATATCATTCTAGTGTTAGGCAGTTGCGTTACAATGCTACAAAAAGTTGACGCTACCTCTGTGTCGTTGAGTAACGTCACGATGGAGCTGCATTCTAATGGCACTCTAGCGTCACTCTGTAACGCTAAAATGTGACAAAGTGCTGATGCTCGAGTGGCGCTTGCTTTTACTTCATTGCATTCTGCAATGACTG
The DNA here is from genome assembly GCA_963989365.1 of Rhimphoctona megacephalus. Taxonomy (NCBI): domain Eukaryota; kingdom Metazoa; phylum Arthropoda; class Insecta; order Hymenoptera; family Ichneumonidae; genus Rhimphoctona; species Rhimphoctona megacephalus. Next base: position 16,347,067 of record OZ022416.1, read on the forward strand.
TCGAGAAAAGCTTAAGCGTATGTCTGACGCTACTACATATCGTATGAATGTAAGCGGATGTAGGCATTACATTTAAGTCGATTTTCGTTTAAATGAAAATACTTTGAAAATCAATGAAAATGTCGGAGACGTATTGTGAATAGGTAAACTTTAGCGCGAAAATTAAACGGTTATGATGTTTTATTTCCGTTTTGGTCCAACATCGATTGAGTAGAGTCGGTGTGATTAAATTTAATCATTTGTTTTATTAAATAAATAAATTTACTCACCAAACCACCACCGAAAAATGCCACTTTTCGACATTTCTAATGAAATCATTACATAATTTATTGTTCTTTATAAAAATTCGAAAATTTAATTAAAAAATTAAATGTTACACGCAATTTGTTTCGGAGATACGGGGAATCAACGTTAAACCAAAAATACAATTTTTTTGTAATTTCGTGCTGTAATTTTTTTTAAGCAACAAGACGGATAAAGTCGATAAAATTTGAAAAAGCTTGATAAAATTGTAGCATATTCGAAAGCAGAGTTTTTCTGGATAGAAGAGTACCATTTATTTTTTTTACTTCCAATTGAATTATCCTTCATAATCTCAAATAAATGGTACTCTTCTCTGCAGAATAACTCTGCTTTCGAATATGCTACAATTATATTAGTGTTTTTTAAATTGTATTAATTTTATTATTCATTAAAAAAAAATTAGAGCACGAAATCCGAAAAAATTGTATGTATGGTCCAACTTTAATTCCCCATATTTCCGAAACGAAATAGCACAGCGACTTAATTTTTTTCTATTTTCTTTAAAACTCTATAGAAAACAAAAGAGTATTTGATGATTCTACTAAATTTCGTGATAGTTTCAATAATATCGCATAAAACGTTTAAAAGCGGCATTTTTTGTTGATTTTCTAGTATTTCAGGTAAAACTGTGATTCACCATATCACTGAATCAAATGAGTATAGGGGTCAACTTTTATTTGATTTCTTCGTAATTTCATAAAGACTGAAAATTTATGTAATGATTCTATCGGATTTCATGATAGTTTTGAAGATATCGTGCAAAACATACTAAAATATACCTATTCGTGGTTTTTCCAATACCTTTCGCTTCGAATTCATGGTCTCAAAATCGAATACTTCAAATTCAATTCAAAATGAGACTTATCTCAATAATTTGCATGGTATAAATTCATTTTTTTTTCATTAAAAATTATCAAAAGTATTTGCGGCATCTACCAAACATTATATACAGTACTTTGATTTCAGAGTGTTACATCATTGTGGCCTCAAAATCGAACAGCACTATACCTTTTGATTTTAACAAAATTCTAGCGTTTGATTTTAACAACATAATGCTGTTAGAACCAAATGCTAAAAACGCTGTTAGAAACAAATCCCTACGTTACAAAGCTATTTAAATCTAATGCTAGCATGCCGTCACAACCTAACACCAGCATGTTCTTCAAGCAGCAGCACTGAATGACTCCATGTTTGCGTCAAAAGTGCGCCATTAAGTAACACTACCTACTAATGCTCAAAAAAATGATATAATAGACATAGAAGTCTACGTATAATACACCACCACATACTAAAATATGGACCTGGGCTGGTACGAATCTAATGAAAATGCCTTTTGAATGCCAGCTCAGGTTATTTGGGTAAGTTTTACATATAAATGACTCTGGCTGTGTCACTTAATGTTTTGCAACACTACAGATGAAAGAATAGTTTTCTTACTTATTTTTTAATTGATATAAACAGCAACAATATAGTTTACTAAAGATGAAAATTTTCTGTTTCGTTGGCACAGGATAATATTTACGAGGGCATTTTTACCTGAGCTGTTGATTGAAATCATCCTCGACGTCATCGTCATCCCAATTGTCTTCCCACACGCTAATGTCCTCATTGTCTTCGTCTTTAGCGGTCCAATCTGCGATAGTGATGCAGCAATTTTGAGGTTAGAAGGACAAAAGGCTTTTTGGAGTATTTATGTTTTACCTTCGGTAGGAAATTCCTCGAACTCGTCGTCCTCTTCGAGAAGGCCCAAGTCGACTTTAGTCTTATCGGTTTTCGTATCAGTCATAGTTTTAAAGTTGCGTGCTGATTTTTACAATAATCGGAAGCGAAGTAATTCAACTTGAATGACAACAATTGAACGACGCAACGAGAAACGAGACTTCTGCTCCTAATGCAAAATCCGTTTGTTTTGAGGTTATGTTTAAAAGACTTAAAGGCGATTTCTATTGACGGATTTATCTTGCTCTTTTTTCATTAAAAAATCCCTCGTAGTGCGTCACACCACCAACCCAGAGACCAACGCACTCACACAAAGAACTGGCGCAAAGAACCACCTCCAGCTGTTCTCTCATTATCACACTCGCGAACAGGGAGCAGCACGAATAATATAAAAAGATACATATTTGAGTTTTTGACTTGTACATTCATTTTTTATCCGATAAATTTAGAGTTAATGCTGAACATAATACTAGTTCAAATTAAACTTAAAAAAAATTGTGTTGTTCTCGTTGAAATTGAAGTAAAAGTGAATATTGGGTCTGTAGGTGATTGATCTTTATTCTTCGTTTTGTTTTAGCGAACAACAAAAATATTTGTATGGCGACCCATACTCACCATTGCACTACGTAGCTACGCTTGTGACTGAATAAAACGATTCAATTTTTTCCCAATTCAATCCATCTTCGTGCATATTCATCACATTGTTTTTTTTTTATGCCTAAGGTGCATGGAATATACAACGTATTTAATAAATAAAGAAGTGACAAATAGGCAATAAAAATGCAACCTCAATTGGGGCCTGTGACACCAAGAAAATTGCCAGTTTTTGTCTTCCCACAAAATATAACGTTCTTTCTTGACGATCAGTCGACTCACAAACAAGTTCTTACGCTCTACAATCCCTATGACTTTCCTGTTAAATTTAAGGGTAAGTTTTGAAAAATACTTCATAATGACATTCGCAATCTATTCATAATTTTTATTGCATAAAAAATGACATTATTTATTATTCAATTTTGCAATAGAAATATTCGAAAAAATTCTAATTATTCAAATTTCGATCAAATAAATTAATTTATTGTAAACTTATGTGGAAAATATTATTAAATTATTTTTATTCACTTGGAGTAAAATTTGCCGCATAAAAGTGTCTTTTTCGTCTAAATGTTGATCCCACTTCATTGTATACTTACAATGAACCAGGACTGAAAGTGGTGTGAGGGAAATTAAAAAAAAATTGCAATTATTTCAGTACTATGCACAGCTCCGAACAAATACAAAGTGGTAGACCCAGAAGGCACTATTAAATCTCGCTGTTGCGTCGACATAGTAGTTAGACACACTGCATTGATGATAGCCAATTGCAACATAATAGACAAATTCAGAATACAGATGCAGGAGCATCCGACCAAGCAGGTTAATCGTATTTCCTGAAAAATACTAGAACACATGTTTATTTATTTTTTTTTATTCAGTAGTCGAGAGGAATAAAATATCGTAATTTGTCCAAAGATTGTTTTTTGAAAAGGTTATAGGTAGAAGAGACGTCGAAGCGAGGCTATTAAATGGAACAAGGGATAGCGCAGGACGCAGTACTCCAGATCCAGATCAATTTCAACAACTTCCAGCCCATGAGAACAGACAGCAACGATCTTATGCTCTTTTGACACAAAATCGAACGTTAGACAGTGAGTTGAATTCTTTGTATTCTTTAGGTAGGCGCCAGCAAGAATGTGTTGGCTGTTTTATTCATTAATTCCTCGTAACTTTTTGAGTTAATTAAATTGGCCTCTCGGTAGATATAGAGAATATACTCGTTTCTTTTTTTTTCTTTCCCCACTTTTTGTCTCTTTGTCTCATTTGCGCTTGCAGAAACGGCCTTGGAGATATTTAATAAATCCATTGATTTGAATAAATCATTGAGCGAAGAAAGGCATTACCGAGATTCCCAATACGTGCTCGTGGACAAAGGTTAATAAGTTAGTATTTTCGGCATAGTTTTTTTTTATTCAATCTCTTTACTCCACGTGTTTGTTTATTCTCTCCATCATTCGGAGTTATTTATCATGACGATACTCGAAAAAAAAAAAGTTTTTGATTTTTTTACCTCGACCCATTTAATGTAGCAAGCAACTTTGAACATGAAACTCTTTTTATGTCCAGTTATAGGATCATTCAATGTTTTACGTGTGATGCAAATAAAAATAAAAAATACTAAGCGAAGGTTTACTTTCTTTTCAGGAGGAACAAATTTTGTAGCCCTGATAGCTGGAATCATGTGTATAATTGGTTTGCTGTTACCAACCGAAGGTGATCAGAGTCCGAAGATACCGGATTACCTTCATCTTTCCATAAACTTCAAGCTTATATTTTCCTTCGTATTAGGCATGTCGAATTTTTGGTCAAACTTGTAGTCTCCTAGAAAATTTTCCAACTGAGAATCAATGTTAATTTTCTTTTGCAGGTATGGTTACAATCATTGTTTTAAGATTGTAATTTTCAACCCCTGACGCCATACAACGATTGACTAATTGAAATATTCTATAAATACGGGTCACACGCACAATTTTACGTAAACGTTTCTTTTTTTTCGACAAATTATTATATTCTTTTCGTTTTATGTCGAGTTCACCGATTGAATGTATATCTACCTGATGCTAGTCCGTAAAGTTAAGCTCGTGTAATAACGCGCGGAAGAAGCACTGAGGTATACTTCCGAAAAGGTCCAACCTCAGATCAAGCTAAAATTTTGCATAGAAGTTCTCTTTGATGTTTTAAAAGGATTTTTCACGACTTGCAATATTTTTCGAGAAATCGAATTTTTAAAGTGATTATTTTAGCCCGGTCGAGTATATCTATATTTCATTTTTTCAAAAAGTCGAAGTCTTCGCATGACGTCGACTTGAAGTTTGAAAGTAACGGAAAATCGGCGAATCTCGAGTATAGATATGTGGTGCGACTTGTGGCCATTTAAAAAAATGATCTTTTTAATACTTGACGTCAAGACGCTACCTCGTCTCTAATATATCGCTTTCTTTGCGTGCCCGATATCCCGACATCGCCCCCACTATATATATACACGTAAGACAATCGAGTAGTTTGATGATTCTCTTAAGAATCCTCTTATAATTTTTTTTTCTTAGAAAATTCCTGAAAATAGTATAATGACCAGATGCAAATAGTAATTTCCGGGTTTAGTCGATAGACGAATTTTAGGGAACATGTCCCCTAGGTTTGAATAGTATATGGTTTTGTATTTTATATACGATTCAAACCTAGGAGTATGTTCCTTAAAATTCGTCTACGGCAGAGGGGTATACATACACCCGGTAAACAGTATATATATAGTGGGGGCGAAGTGGGGATTTCGGGCGCGCGAGGAAAGCGATATCCGCCTAAAAATCATTTTAGGCGTTCTCTTAAAACATCAAAGGGAACATGTGTGCAAAATTTCAGCTCGATCCGGAGTTGGACCTTTTCGGAAGTATATCTAACCACTGATTTACTACTACCATCTAATTCTGTATATTTACAGAACCCAAAACTATATATATATATATACACACACACACATTATACATAATTATATCGATATACAGCATTTTTTTTAATTTATTTATTATTAATACCGTGCTTTTTATGTTCGAATCAGAAATTGTATTACGAACTTTTGTATATAAAAATGTGGGATGTTTTTGAAACGGGTATGTCTGTGGAATATATTTTTGCTTCCTTTTTTTTGTAATCAAATGTATAACGGAATTTGTACTATAAAAGGACGATGGGTTGTGCAGCGAAAAAACGAGTATTTCACACATTTCTTTTCATTAACCCTTTAAGGACGGGAGTGGTCGATATGTCGACCACCTCTAAGGTTGGCGACTCCACATAAGCTATTCAGTACATATATATATATAGCTAAATTTCGTATGAAAAAAGTCAATTTCAATGGAAAATTCTCCGTCCTTAAAAGGTTAATAGTTCTCGGTATTATTTTTTTTACTCGTATGAAACTTTCAGCTTTGCCTTTATTACCCTTTTATAGCGACGAAATCGAGTGGTATTGTATTTCGTTGATTTCACAAGATGCCAATCCCAACATACTGCTCGAATGTCAGTCAAACTTTGCGTAAACTGTTCATTCGTCGTAATTCGTATCCTTGAGAATTTTTTTTTGTGGGCAGCTTCTCGCGATATACAAATTGTGCATCCTGCTTCTTTTCGCCATTTCGAGATCAAAGAAAAATCACACCGGTGCTTTGTTTTTCTTTAGACATCGGAAAAGGGTAAGAGTCTGTAAATTAAAAGAGCTCAATTAAGATTAAGCATAATATTGTGATGTTAGAGCTTAAAATTGTTAAGAAAACAATTAAATTTCGGACCAACATTTTGGAGCAAATTTAGGTTTCAAAGATCGGTCAAATTTTTTGTCTCTTTTAGAAGTCGGTAGATTTGAAGTGCTTTATCTTTCAGAATAAAATATATATTTAAAAAATGTATTCGTAGAGAAAAAAAAAAACCAGAACACTCTCATAAAAAATTAATGCTTAATAAATGAAAACGAAGAAAATATTCTTTTAACTCTTGTATAAAATCCAAATCTTTTAGTTGTACCTGAATTCGTTTTACGAATGGTCAAGGTTTATTGCTCGACGATTTACGCCTCCAATCTCCCATATTTACTCATCTTGGCCCTTTGGTGCAATGTGCTTTAGAGCATCATTGTGAGTCTTGTATTTCATTCGAGCATCCGCAGGTATATTCAACACTCTTTTTAACGTATCTCTGATTCTCGCTCTTGTCGCCACATCTTCACATTTTCGATTCCATACATACAGTTTGTCTTCCTACATAAAAATATCAAATAACAGAGGAAAGAGGTGTATTCGCGTTTTTCTAACATTATGATAATTGTTTTTTCTATTAACTATAAAATTTTTTTGAATGTTTTTTATAATTCGTTCAGTAGAGAATAATAAATATGATTCATGGAATTATAACAGTTCTGCTATGAAATTGGCTATTAAAAATAAGAAAATGAATAAATACCCCAAATTTGACTGATACAACAACACCGCAGATTTCCTCTCCGACCATAAATTGCTCCCCTAACAAAGCCAATAAAAGATTCTCCCAACAGCGATCAACCAGACCCTTTTTTAACTTCAACTGAAATCTTCCGCCCATACGGTTGTTGACATCCTGAAAATAAAAATGAATTTCAACTGAATTAATTTTTTACTGTCATGTTGAAAATATTAGCAAAGAAATGAGAATGTGTTCCTTGGACATTTTTTTTCATAGCGTCCTTACTTCCCACATGGGTTTGATGCCATTTTTGAAGAGATGAAAGTCAGAATTTGACATGAGTTCCGAGGGCCTTAATAAATGACTGTACAAAGCCCAAAATTGCTCGACACTGGCGAATCTACCGACGAGTCTGAGATTTTGAGCATAACCCGAATCAGTGATTTTGCCAACTGGATTTCTCGTGTACCATAGAGCATACCCAAATTGTAAGGGATGTTCGTTTGGCCCTATTTCAATTGGTGGCTACAAAAAACAATATGAAAACTTAAAATCCAATGCAATAAGTTGTAAAAATTTTCAAATGTAACTGTTGAAGAACTAACTTACGAGTCTGAGTTTTGCAGTTGGGTCGCAAAGATCTATCTCTTCACTGTCGTCCTCGTTTGTTTTTAACCTACAAATTGTCAACCAATATTGATATATCTTTTTATACTAGTTGTAATTGAAAAAAAAATAGTGACATGGGGCACGTTGAAATTTTGAAAATTCTGTTTTCATACCACCGCGAGAGTTTGATTTTACGATCGACTGATGTGGGTTACACCCCTGTGATGATTTAAAAATTGCAACAATAATAATATAGTCGTCATGAAAAACAAATGTTTCTAAAGAGAACTTGAAATCGAACAAAAACATTTGACGCATGTCAATGAGGTAATGGTGGTCATGTTGGTTCACGGTTTCAGCTTCGGCGTTCGAACGAACAGATTTTTCAACACGTTAAATTATTAATAAAACTACTGGCGGTTCAGTGCTCCAATGAAACTTACGTATCGAATTTCTCTGCCATAGTTTAACAATTATTTGATATATATATATATATATATGTGTGTGTGTGTGTGTGAAGAAATTTTAATAAAATATTGTAAATCACGGTAACAGTTTTCAGCTGAAATAATAATAATAATTCGAAAGAAACACTTCTCGGTTCGCCTCTCGCCTCCCTACTGTACTCGATATCTCGATAACGATAAATATGTTTCTCTACTACGAGCACGCCGCCGCTGCCACCGCCGTATTTCGTGTTTTTTTATTTTTATTTTATTTCCGATTCCTCTTTCCATTTCGCTCTCTTCTTTCTCTCGCCGTAGTAAATTCACTAGTTTTCTGGTAACCTACAGATTTTTCGTATTTTACTTGGGTATAGGGAACTGTCGTAAAGTTAGCCGAGCAATTTTAAATTTTCCACTTTTTTATAATAAATATTGTGAGGTGGTCGCGTGGTGGTCGCTGGTAGCGTAATTAAAACACTTGGTAATTTATATTTTTCAATAAATAAATAATTCAAAGTTCCGGCATAAAGTTAGCCGGCCAAAGTTAATTTTGCGCAAAATGATTTAGCTGACATGCTTAATCGATGCAGAATCGCTTGGTGGTCACAGATCGACAAGTTACAACCTTTGGTAATTAGTAGTTCATTTAAAAAACATAATATAAAAATCAACATTTCGTCACAGCTGGTAGAGGAATTCCAGCCGACCGGATACTTTATTCTTCGACCAATTTTATTGCAATGATCGTCATCTTACAGAAAATTGCATGGTGGTGCTTGGTAGTACAATAAGAATGCTTGGTAATTAGTTTTGCAATCGCACTGACTAAAAAATTATGAATGCTAAGCCGTGCGATCCGAAACGCTCTGATTGGTCGATGGGCAGATTCAACGGAAAAGATGACGATTTTTCGGGTTACAGTCAACGAAGTCAGATGTATATAGAACTCCAGTTCTTAAGGATTTTTTGTGCCGAATTTAGTGAGCTATATAAAATTAGCCGCTCGATTTTGACTTTTGCATTTTTTTTAAATTTATAATGATTGTTTGTCGATAGTTTGTGATTGTTTGATTAATTAAAATGTTTGTTTGATCATATTTTTTATCAAACAAACGAAACAAAAAAGGGCGTTAAGTTAGCCGCGAATTTTTGAAATTTTGTATAATTTGATTTTTTCAAACGCCAATCGATTCGGAATCGTTTGTTTGAAACAAATAATATTATTTGAACGTTTGTTTGATTGTTGTTTTTCCAAAAAAATGAATAAATAAAATATTGGATCATTGTAGCTTTTACACTGGATTCCAATATAACCTCGAGCATTGGCCGAAGCGGTTGAGTTTACTTTTCAGAGCAATCATGATCTCGATTATTTATAAAAAATGTGTACATCTATTCGATTTAAAAACATTGAATTATTTCTATTACCAGGCTGGCATTAAAATTAGGCTGTGTCTAGTCGTCCGGACACCCGGACAAATACGCGTCCGGTATTCGTCCGGATATTTGTCCAAAATGAGGTTATTTTTTTTCAATTAATTTTTTTATAGTATGATGGTATATTGAAACTCCCTCCGAATATACACCTCGTAGCTATAAATATTCGGACGAATAATCGCACGTAATTCATCCGGATATACAATTTATAATGATTTTCGTATATCCGAACGAATAATCATACAGAATTCATCCGGGCGGTATATAATGAATTACGTATCGACGAACGATTTCCAAGGGTTCTAATATGTATCCGGACGACTAATCGTACGTATTTCATACGGATACATAAGAAATAAAGGTATTTGCATGTATCCGGACGAGTAATCGCATGTAATTCGTCCGGAAATACAATTTATAATGGTTTCCGTATAGTATATCCGGACGAATACTCACAGGTAATTCATCCGAATATACAATTTCTGATAGTTGTTATATGTATCCGGATAACTAATCGTACGTAATTCATCCGGATATATGATGAATAAAGGTATTTGCATGTATCCGAACGAATAATCGCACGTGATTCGTCCGGATATACAATTTATGATAGTTGTTATAAAAGTTGGACATGAGAAAATAGTAGGGTGGGTTGGGATCATCTTGCGATTGTTTTTTGAATAGTTGGGCATGTGGAAATAGTAGGGTGGGTTTGGGTCATCTTGCGGTTGTTTTTTGAATAGTTGGACATGTGGAAATAATAGGGTGAGTTTGGGTCATCTTGCGATTGTTTTTTGAATAGTTGGACATGAGGAAATAGTAGGGTGGGTTTGGGTCATCTTACGGTTGTTTCTTGAATAGTTGGACACGTGGAAATAGTAGGGTGGGTATGGGTCATTTTGCGGTTGTTTTTTGAATAGTTGGACATGAGGAAATAGTAGGGTGGGTTTGGGTCATCTTGCGGTTGTTTTTTGAATAGTTGGACATGTATTTGAATAGTTGGATAACAATACTATTTCCACATGTGCAACTATTCAAAAAACAACCGCAAGATGACCCAAACCCACCCTACTATTTCCACATGCCCAACTATTCAAAAAACAACCGTAAGATGACCCAAACCCACCCTACTATTTCCTCATGTCCAACTATTCAAAAAACAGCCGCAAGATGACCCAAACCCACCCTACTATTTTCTCATGTCCAACTATTCAAAAAACAACCGCAAGATGACCCATACCCACCCTGCTATTTCCACGTGTCCAACTATTCAAGAAACAACCGCAAGATGACCCAAACCCACCCTACTATTTCCATATGTCCAACTATTAAAAAAATCGCAAGATGACCTAAACCCACCCTCCTATTTCCTCATGTCCAACTGTTCAAAAAACAACCGCAAGATGACCCAAACCCACCCTACTATTTTCTCATGTCCAACTATTCAAAAAACAACGGCAAGATGACCCAAACCCACCCTACTATTTCCACATCCCCAACTATTCAAAAAACAACCGCAAGATGACCCAAACTCACCCTACTATTTCCTCATGTCCAACTATTCAAAAAACAACCGCAAGATGATCCAAACCCACCCTACTATTTCCACATGTCCAACTATTCAAAAAACAACTGCAAGATGACTCAAACCCACCCTATTATTTCCACATGTCCAACTATTTAAAAAACAACCGCAAGATGACCCAAACCCACCCTACTATTTCCTCATGTCCAACTATTCGAAAAATCGCAAGATGACTCAAACCCACCCTACTATTTCCTCATGCCCAACTATTCAAAAAACAATCGCAAGATGACCCAAACCCACCCTACTATTTTCTCATGTCCAACTATTCAAAAAACAACGGCAAGATGACCCAAACCCACCCTACTATTTCCACATGTCCAACTATTCAAAAAACAACCGCAAGATGACCCAAACCCACCCTACTATTTCTTCATGTCCAACTATTCAAAAAACAACCGCAAGATAACCCAAACCCACCCTACTATTTCCTCATGTCCAACTCTTATAACAACTGTCATAAATTGTATATCCGGACGACTTACGTGCGATTATTCGTTCGGATACATGCAAATACCTTTATTCATCATATATCCGGATGAATTACGCACGATTAGTCGTCCGGATACATATTAGAACCCTTGGAAATCGTTCGTCGATACGTAATTCATTATATATCCGGATGAATTCTGTACGATTATTCGTTCGGATATACGAAAATCATTATAAATTGTTTATCCGGACGAATTACGTGCGATTATTCGTCCGAATATTTATAGCTACGAGGTGTATATTCGGAGGGAGTTTCAATATACCATCATACTATAAAAAAATTAATTGAAAAAAAATAACCTCATTTTGGACAAATATCCGGACGAATACCGGACGCGTATTTGTCCGGGTGTCCGGACGATTAGACACAGCCTAATTTTAATGCCAGCCTGGTAATAGAAATAATTCAATGTTTTTAAATCGAATAGATGTACACATTTTTTATAAATAATCGAGATCATGATTGCTCTGAAAAGTAAACTCAACCGCTTCGGCCAATGCTCGAGGTTATATTGGAATCCAGTGTAAAAGCTGCAATGATCCAATATTTTATTTATTCATTTTTTTGGAAAAACAACAATCAAACAAACGTTCAAATAATATTATTTGTTTCAAACAAACGATTCCGAATCGATTGGCGTTTGAAAAAATCAAATTATACAAAATTTCAAAAATTCGCGGCTAACTTAACGCCCTTTTTTGTTTCGTTTGTTTGATAAAAAATATGATCAAACAAACATTTTAATTAATCAAACAATCACAAACTATCGACAAACAATCATTATAAATTTAAAAAAAATGCAAAAGTCAAAATCGAGCGGCTAATTTTATATAGCTCACTAAATTCGGCACAAAAAATCCTTAAGAACTGGAGTTCTATATACATCTGACTTCGTTGACTGTAACCCGAAAAATCGTCATCTTTTCCGTTGAATCTGCCCATCGACCAATCAGAGCGTTTCGGATCGCACGGCTTAGCATTCATAATTTTTTAGTCAGTGCGATTGCAAAACTAATTACCAAGCATTCTTATTGTACTACCAAGCACCACCATGCAATTTTCTGTAAGATGACGATCATTGCAATAAAATTGGTCGAAGAATAAAGTATCCGGTCGGCTGGAATTCCTCTACCAGCTGTGACGAAATGTTGATTTTTATATTATGTTTTTTAATTGAACTACTAATTACCAAAGGTTGTAACTTGTCGATCTGTGACCACCAAGCGATTCTGCATCGATTAAGCATGTCAGCTAAATCATTTTGCGCAAAATTAACTTTGGCCGGCTAACTTTATGCCGGAACTTTGAATTATTTATTTATTGAAAAATATAAATTACCAAGTGTTTTAATTACGCTACCAGCGACCACCACGCGACCACCTCACAATATTTATTATAAAAAAGTGGAAAATTTAAAATTGCTCGGCTAACTTTACGACAGTGTATAGGGACGGTAGGGTGGAGATCTGCTAACTATACGCCCAATACATTTTTATTTATTATCAATAAACTATTATTTCGAAAATATATGATATTAGTGTCAATAAATGGCATAAATAATTCCCAAGATATGACAATAAGAAAAAATTAGTATCACAAAATTCATCTGCTAACTATACAGAACAGGGAGACTATAGAGGAGTGGACACAGCATAGGAAAATAAGTAGTAATGGCGTCCTCAAAATCCGGTCTTGAATTAGTTCTTAGCTGTGCCACCAGGTGTACAGATCTTACGCGTATAATAATAAAATTAGTCCACACGGTGAAAGTGACCGTTTCGCGCTTGCGCAATAGAAAAAAAGCCTCTAACCCAAACCCCAGTATATTGAACAGGATATTGGAGGTTAAAAAGACGATTTATTGTCTTCAGTGCGTGGTTTCGTCTCGTGTGGAACGCTTAAATTTTGCAAATAACATTGTGTGTCAACAATCTGAGATTGTTGCATGCATTGATCCGAAATTCCGATCACCTTTCAAGGTTGGCAGATTTTTTCGTGTAGTGTTTTCTGTGTTACCCGCGTCGTTTTCATGTTGAATAAAAAAATTTTAATGCCATCAGTATTTACGACATAAAAATGGCCATTGAGCCAGATAAACATAACTTTATTTCCAGTATTTACAAAATGAATGATAAAAAAAAAAAATTGTACTGATGGGTCTGGTAGAATAAAACAATATCAAATGTTCACATTTCATTTCCTTCCAAGATCGAAGCTCAGTACATTAATAAAAAAAAATGTTTGTACACGTAAACTCCCTGACGTAAACATAGACATTGCACGTATTTTGGAAAATCGAGGTTAGGAAATAAGTAGTAACAGTATGTCTGATCTAATAGGATTTGTACCGATACAGCGCCGCCGCTTCAGGCCGGGATTTCGTGTACATTTCTAAAGCACGCTGTGTCCACTCCTTTACTCTAGTCTCCCTGACTATACGTGTAGGGTCTGTACACCTGGTGGCACAGCTAAGGACTAATTCAAGACCGGATTTTGAGGACGCCGTTACACTCCTTCTCTCTAGTCTCCCTGGGTCGAAATCTCGCGAAAGCCTGTGTGTATGTGAGGGCCTAAGACCCATCACACACGCTTTCGCATAACGTGGCATAACGTGGCATAAGAGATTTCGACCAATCGGATAGTGTACATGTGTACTATATATATGCATCTAAAGTTACCCGATTGGTTGAAATCTCTTATGCTATGTTATGCTACGATCTGCCGCCGTCTTGTCTTGCCGCCAAACAAAGCCAAAGTGGGGAGCGGCGACTTCGTCGTAATAAATTCGTGAAGCGTCTAATCCATTTCTATTTTCTATTTCGGTTTCCGCTGTTATTGGTTCTGATACCGTTACGTCGGTTTTTTCATTTCTTCGGTTTTCTCATCATTACCGCACTCTGCGTTTTCAAGCAATACGTTGCCGGTATTGTTTTTTTAAGTTTTATTCCCGGCGTTTCCAATTGTAACAAAAAAGAAAAGGTGAAACATGGTTTTGCAAACGCACAAATTGGATGATCTTGTGACGTGTCCTCTGGACGATGCGCATCGAATTCTGAAGAGCCGAATGCAATTTCACATCGTGCGATGTTTGAAAAATCACACTCTCGAGACGAAAATACGATGCCCATGGAATTCTCTCCACTTTGTCGAGCGATGCGAATATTTAGTTCGTATCAATTATAATTATTAAGTTGATTACTGTTTTTGTTCCCGTGTTCACTGTATCGAGTTTTTTTCCGTTCTTTTTTCTCAGGACCATTGCCATAACAAATGTGATGATTTGGCAAACGTGATGGGTTCAAGGATCGTTACGGATGACGAAAAAGGTGTAGACGTGGCGTCGATCCCCGTGTGTGCGACCAATGGTATATCAAATTCAAGTACCGAAGATTGGGATGCGGTGAGTATTTCTATTTTTTTCATTATATATTCTGTTTTTTTTCCTTTATTTTGTCCCGCCCAGAGAGAGCCTATTACAGGGCCGTCCCGGGTCAGTAGGCAGTCTCCCCTGAAGTTCTGATCCGTATCAGTAACCAGACCCCTGTGCAGCCGCATCTGTCTTCCCCCTCTGTAGCGCTTTCACCATGGCTCAGGGAAACTGGAAAACCTGTAGCTGTTACAGCCGACTCTGGGTTTGCCTCGGTCCGTTAGTTGTACGTTACGCCTTGTCAAGAGAATATAAACATGAACTACAGCTACATATGGGGCATTCCATGCCAAATCTACCTACGTCAGACCCTTCCATTCTTTGATTTGGCTGAAAATATTATATATTATATGATCCATTGAAAGAAGTTCTCTTGATTTTTTTCAGATTTTTTTATCCATACACTTGTGAGATATAATTTTTTTTCAAAATTCGAAGTTTTTTCTTCAAATGATTGTAACTCTCAGAAATCGACCAAATCGAACTTTTTTTAGAATGGTTGGTTTTTCACTGTACTGTTAGGGAAAAAAATACGAAAGAATGATTAATATTTGTATTCGGTATTTTTTCTCAATTTAAAGCAATTTAAAGCAAAAAACATTGGTTTTAAGATGTTTGCCCATTTTTATTTCTTTCAAAAAATTCACAAAAAAACTTTGACTAATTAAATGATTTTTGAGACTAGTTTCATCGTGGGCAGATTTTTCCTTATATTTTTTTTCTTATTTTAAAAGAAGTTTGATTTTTTCTTCGAGTCAATTTGGATCAAAATGAACTTTTTTTTTTAATGTAGGTTTTTACCAGACTTTTGGGAAAAATTACGAAATAATGATTGAAAATCGTCCCTTATATTTTCTTCAATGTTTAAAAAAAGTCATTAAATTTAAGATGTTGGACACTTTTGATTTACTTCAACAAATTCACAATAAAAACCTTGACCAATTAAATGATTTTTGAGACCAATCCCATCGTGGAAAGATATTTTTTCATATTTTTTTTCTTAGATTCAAAAAAATTTTCATTTTTTTTAGTCAATTAGTACCAAATAGGACATTTTTTATATTAGAAATGTTGGTGTGAAACAAAATATCAAAAAAATAGTTCGATTTGGTCCAAATTGGCTGCAAAAAATTGAAATTTTTTCTCTCAAATAAGAAAAAAAATATAAGGAAAAATCTGCCCATGACGAGACTGGTCTCAAATTATATAATTGGTCAAAGTTTTTGTGTGATTTTTTGAAAAAAATAAAAGTGGGCAAATATCTTAAAACCAATGTTTTTTTGCTTTAAATTGAGAAAAAATAAGGAATACAAATATTAATTATTCTTTTATATATATATATTTTTTAATTGTACGATGAAAAACCAACTTTTCTGAAAAAAAAGTTCGATTTGGTCGATTTGTGAGAGAGTTACAGTTATGTCAACAAAAAAACATAGAATTTTGAAAAAAATCATATCTCATAAGTGTATGGACAAAAAAATCTGAAAAAAATCAAGATAGCTTCTTTCAACGAGTCATATAACATATAACATTTTCAGCCAAATCAAAGAATGGAAGGGTCTGACGTAGGTCGATTTGGCGTGGAATGCCCCATATATATGTGACATACACGTGTACAGGTGTACTCGTGTATGCTACTTATATACATCTGGAGCTGGTCATGCTCATATTTAATTCTCGTGAAAAGGCTTTGGGACCGGGATTCGAACCGACGACCTCCCGATGCTCTGGCTTAGAGGCGAGCGCATTCGCTAGCCACTACACTGGAGCGCCGTTTTCCATTTATATATACACAGTGGCGTGCAAAAGTTTCGGGCCACCCTATTTTTTCCAGTTAATTGATAAAATATTTTATTTCTCCACTCGTTCATTATTAAAAATATTCAAGAGAGTTAGAATGAAGGTAACAACATCGTATATTATATTTAATTATGGCGTATTTTTCGTGTACTACGTGGAATGACTGGTCGGTGTGCAAAAGTGTCGGGCCACTATATCGCCGCGGCTTCGTACGCACGGTTTGTTTACATTTTTTTCCTCATTAGTTTCAAAACATGCCCTACAATGGAAAATCAGTCTCCTTTCTGCCACAATGCCGAAACACACGAATATTCAGCTTCGTGAAATCGTGTTAAAACTTTCGTCAGAAGGAAAAAGTTCTCGTGATGTTGCGGAGACTTTATCTATTGGTAAAAGTACCGTTAATCGTATTATTACTAAATATAAATTAACAAACTCACTGTGTGACAAAAATTGGAGCGGTAAACCGCGAAAAACTTTGAATCGCGTCGACAAAATTATAAAAAGGAAGTGCATTGTAGATCCACGAAAAGTGCTGCAGATGTTTCCTGGGAATTGCGAAGTGAAAATCTAGCTGATGTTAGTCGGAGTACGGTATCTCGACGTCTCAAAGCTGCGGGGCTGATTAGACGTGTTGGTGTAAAAAAACCATTGATTAGCAAAAAGAATATGAAGGCTAGATTAGACTTCGCGAAAGTATATCAGCGCTGGACGGTATCAGATTGGCGGAAAGTACTTTTTTTCGATGAATCGAAATTTTAATTATTCGGAAGTGACGGTCGGAAGTAAGTAAGGCGTCCAGCAGGTATCAGATATAATGTAAAGTACCAAATTCCTACCGTAAAACACGGTGGCGGAAACATTAAAGTTTGGGGAGCATTTCCTGATGATGGTGTTGGTCCGCTGGCGGAAATTCATGGCAATATGGAGGCTGCAATGTACAGGGACATACTACAAGATCATATGCTCCCATTTGCAACGAAAAATTTGCCACGTGGTTGGATTTTTTAATACGATAATGATCCGAAACACGCTTCGCGTCTTGTTAAAAATTTTCTTCAAAGCCGGAAAGTCCGCCTTCTTGACTGGCCATCACGGTCACCGGATTTAAATCCTATTGAACACCTGTGGCAAGACCTCAAGCATTGTGTTGAAACGAAAAATTACTCCAACAAAACGGAATTGTGGAACCATTTGCGAAGTGAATGGGAAAAATTGTCAAGAATGAATCAAACAACTAATTGGGTCTATGCCTCGTCGGTGCGCTGCAGTCATCGCTGCTAAGGGCATGGCAACAAAGTATTGAGTCGAGTGGAGAAGACCAAGACATGCTTCCTTATTTTTCAAGTTTTCTGTTATCTTTTTCATACCCAAACGTACGCGGCCCAATACTTTTGCACAGCCAGTCATAAAAAATTGTTGAACAATTAATGAAAATAGTAAAAATCCCCTCCCGGGGGGAAAAAACTTGGACAAGTACATTGGTGGTCCCTCGTTTCCCAATAATATCACAAAAAATCCGAAACTCCACAAATTTTTTTTTTTTTTATGTTTACTCATTTTATTCATGTCCCGGAGGAAAACCAACCATATAGATCACGAAATATCCGGCCAAAAAACCAGACTTTACAATAAATGTTACTTTGAATTTATTTCCACAGAATAAAACAGGAATCAAAACATTAAAAAATCAGCGTTATCAAGATGAGAAAAATACTACTTATAATTGGTGTGTAAGAAGTATCAATTGTCTAGAAAAAAAATGAAAAAAGGTCACCATCTAAGTTACATGCAGCAGTAAAATTTATGATATCAGTACTAGGACAAGTATTTCTTTGGTGACTGAGAAGATATCAACATGGGCGTACCGGCAACGTAGGGCATGCAGTTGGTGCATTGCTTCTGGGATCTCCTAAGTCGAGTAGCTACTTTTGTTTTGGCTATGGCTCGACCAATGTTGCCAAATAGTATTTACTTATATGACCTAATGAAACAACATTGCCTGCGCCGTGGCTAAAATAATGAAAAACATTCAGAAACCAGTCGAAAACTCGGCACACAAACGCAGGAACAGGAAGTTTCGCATAAAATCCCGTGCTTTTGCAATGTTAAAAAAGACTTTAATTTATGTCCGTACATGATAGCACAGTTTTGTTTGATTGGTAATAATTTGATGAACGTTCACCACCGTACGTTGAGCGTATACGCACAGAGTACTTGTCCAGTCCATAACTTTTTATTAAAATTGCTCATTCAAGTAAAAATCAAATAATAAAAAGTTATGGGCCGGACAAGTACTCTGTGCGTATACGCTCAACGTACGGTGGTACGTTGGTAAAAAGGGACCGAAAGACAACCAAACTGAATAAAGAAAGATATGACAACTTATTAAAATAATAATGACACATCAAATCTAATTAGCACATATTCATTTGATTAAAGTTTTCGGTTGTTTATTTGAATTCATCAACATATATACAACATTTACATGTTCTTGTCTTATTAAGAAATCAAATTTCTGATTAAAAAAAAAAATTCGAAGTTATAGGTTAACGAACCTGTTTTTCTCGCAGTTGTGTAATCAAAACATTTATAAATATTTTGCACATACGTATAATTTTATCGTACAAATTCAATGCGTAACACTTTTTTTCCACTGAACATCGAAATAACTTTTATATACACAAATTCGCATTTGCCGTTTATCACACACAGACATTTAAAGTTTTTGACTTATATATATCACTGAACCTCAAAAAATTGTTTTTCCGAAATTTACATTTATGGTCCACACGTCCTGCACTAAACACTTCCGAAACTAATAGGTTAAAACATTACCGATATTTCGATTGCAACAAAATTGTCACAAATAGCGGAAAGTCAAAGTGCTTATACAAGGAGACATTGCCCAACACTATACCTTATATATTAACAAACAAACACTCGCGAACCGATTGCCATAGGAGTAAACAACCCGCACTGTTTTCACAAAACTCACATAAAATAAATATTTTAAATCAAATTCACACATCTCGCACTGTTTCCTGGAAATATTATTATTTAGACAGACGATGAACGAATTTAGACAAACGATGAACGAACGAAATTATTTCGACAGTCGACGTGAACGATGTGACAGAAGACCGACGATCGTAAACAGACGTGTGAACGATGTGACAAGGGGTACGTTCGGCTTGCACGCTTTCAGCGCTGTAAGCGCTCAAAGGGTGCGTTCGACTTGCACGCTGTACCGTGCTTCGGTATTACTATACCGTGCGCTTTCAGCGCTTACAGCGTGCAATTCGAACGCAGTTTGAGCGCTTACAGCGCTGAAAGCGTGCAAGCCGAACGTACCCAAGAAGACCGACGATGCGAAGACAGACGACAGGACCAATCAGAAGTTTTCTCATCGGCGATTGGTTGAAGCTGGTATTTTCTCGGCGGGGATTGGCTAAGAAGGGCATCAAAATGTCCTTGCATGTACCGGTCAGAACGCGTATACAGATACATTAAGTCCGTAAATGTGTTAGTAAGTTTTGCATAACCTTGAGCCCATGCAAAGTTTTTCTCAGCAATTACGCCACGAATCATGCTGATTTTGGGCTCATTCGAAAGATAATTTCTTAATTAGTCTCCAGTTCAATTTTCAAAGCCTCAAATAACCCATGAGGTTCGTAAATAAACGAAATGTTATTCCGATTTTACCCCCACCACCGCGAAACGTTTTATTCAGAGAAAGTATAGTCTCGGCGAGCCTCGGGCCAGCAGACGACAGGGCTGTCAATAAGATCGATGTCAATATATACAACCTATTGTTTCTAAATATAAGTGATTACGTGTTATCATTACTCGTTTGTTTTTCTCCCACCACCATATTTCTATTCAATGTGCATAAAAAATAGAGTGGCCCGAAGCTTTTGTACGCCACTGTGTGTGTGTGTGTGTGTGTGTGTGTGTGTGTGCGTGTGTGTGTGTGTGTGTGCGCGCGCGTGTGTGTGTGCGCGCGCGCGCGTGGGTGCGTGTGTGTGTGTGTGTGCGTGTGTGTGTATCATTAACGCAAATTAATAACAAATAAAATCATAAATTCTGTTGAAATAAAAAAGTTCTTCAGCGCCAATTCGTCTTAATCCTCAGGAGCCATGCGTGGGGACCTATGACCCGCTGAAACGCACCGAAGATCGACCCATTTTGCGCGGCAGCATCGGCTTGTCCAAGGCTAAGAAGAAAGAGTTCAGGCTTCAAGAACGTAGAAGACATCAGCAACTGGACGAGGTGCTACCGATACAGATTAAAACAGCTGCCAAGCCTACCAAGGTACACAAGGCTCGTTATTTCATTCATTATCATGTTTACCAACAGATTAATCGCTTATAAAGTCTAGTAAGCTAGTAGAATACCAGTAGACGTCTTTGTTGAAAAAAAAACGAAGATCTTACACTATCTTTTCAAATACTTGACGTCAAGACGCTGTCGGGACTCCAGATAACAAAGCTCAATCATGATTGAAAAAATTGTAGAACAATGCTTCGTTAAACTCAATTTCAACCTGTCTAGCGGTACCTCAAATTGTAACAACGTGATAAAGAATATACAGAGAAAAAAAGCAGAAATAACTTCTTTCTTTATTGTCAAAAACTAATATCCACAGTTTTTTTGTATACAACGGTCAATTATTAATTGGGAACATTGTCGAGTGAGCTCATTTGATTACAAAGAAAATTGTATAGCGGAAGCTAAAAAAAGAGTAACAAAAGACATAAATATGGATGAAAGAAGTATAAGCTAAATTTTACTTAAAAAAAAAACGGATAATTGAAATTTTTGTTGGGTCATGGGTTATAAAAGTCGCATGACCTTGTGATGTAATTAAAATGGACAAAACTAGTTGGACTATTTAGAAGCATGAAAATAGAAATTTTTAAAAACTGTAAAGCTTGAAATTTTTCATTTGTCCCAATGTATTTTTCAGAAAGCCGATGTAGCGCAATCATGTCGTATTCCTCACAATCAATCATTCGCGATGTCCGCCGACACTTCGATGATCGATGAATTAAATTCCAGTAAAATGTCTGATGACTGTGACAAAGTTATAAAATTACCAGAAAATTTGAGACAGCCGCACGGACTGAGTCCAGGATTGTTTTACAAAACAGACGAGGACAACGAGTTCGCATACCATAAGAAGAAAACAACTCTATTTGATACTCAATTTGAAGCTTTTCCCGACGATAACTCGGAAACCTGCGTATCAAGTACGAGCTCGCGAAGTGCCAATATAGAGGCAATGCGGAAATTAATGGAGGGATCTGCTAAAACATCAGAAAAGCATTCTGCCTCTGTTACATTGTCTGAAATGATGAAAAAATCAAACGACGAACCCACCAACGTTGAAGAACTAAATTTGCAGGATGAGGCTGCTTGTTTGCCGCCGATAATTCCAACCCCACCCGAAAAAGATGACGTTGATGAGCTCACCGAAGAACTGGCAAATCTTGAAACAATGGAAAGACAAATCAATGAGAAAAAAGCTGAGATTCTACAAAAAATGTCGAAAAATGGTAATAGAAATCTAAACAAGTATAATGTCGAAGCCGCGAAGGAGAATTATCCGAACAATTGTAAGCAACAGAACGGTTTTAACGGTGTCAATCGAAAATGCGCGGCAGCTCTTGGCAACCCGATATATAAGAACAATTCACCGACGCTTGGATCCAGGCGAGGTACCGTCTTGAATTTTGAAGCTTTCAAAAATTTGAAACCAAACAGAAATCCTGAACATCAACAGGGTTCCGCCGAAACGCTTGGATCTAATTTTCAAAATGATAATCCGGTCGGGCAATAGGATATTGCCCATGGGATATTGAAAACAAAAAAGACCCGAAAAAAATATAAACAATCAAAATATAAAAAAGCTATCAAAAGACATGACTAGCAAAAAAAACTAAACACCTAAACATTCGTATTCGATATATTCGTATGACATTAATACGGATTTGGTATTAATCTCTTACAAATATGTCGAATATGAATTTCAACAAATTACGCCCTAATTTCGTAGTTACTAGTTATTGCTAATAATTTTTAAACAATGCTAGTAAAAAAAAAAAATCGAATCGCAAACACTTTAACTCTTCAAATATTGTTATGTGATGTTAAATTACGTAAATGGCATCAACTTAACTAAAGAGTAAACAAAAAAAACATTTTTCTTTATACGAGTTCGTACGTCAAAAATGTTACATGAAAATAATTCTCATTACCGGTATATTAAATCGACATTTATTAAAATAGTCGAAATATTATCTTGGGCTTATTAAAACGTTGGAACAATTTGCTATTTGATGTTAAATTGCCTAAACGTCATAAACATGAGTATTTTTACTAAGAAATCACAATTTTTTTCATTATGAGTTCGTACTTAAAAAATATTCCTTGAAGTCAATCGTTCTCGTTGCCGATATGTGAAATTGACATTTATAAAAATAATCGAAATATTATCTCGGGCTCCTTAAAACTTTAGAGCAGTTTGCTATTTGATGTTAATTGACCTAAATAAATAGCTTCAACTAGAGTGTTTTGGATGAAAAAAAAACAATTTTTCTTCATTATGAGTTCGTGAAAAATACTCCGTAAAAATGATTCTCGTTACCGGTACAGAAAATTGACATTTATAAAAATAGTGGAAGGATTATTTTGGATTTATTAAAACTTTGGAAAATTTAATTTAGGTTTCAGCTGGGAAAATTTGAGTTATATGGGAAGATGTTAATTTTAAGCAAAAACCAAAGTTCCTTGTGTAATTCTGAGCCATGCGTTGAGTAGCTTTTGGGCTATCTCGGGTTCATTAGAACTTTGGAAAACGTACCGATGCAAAGAATATCAGTATTGAAAATTTGAATTATATGAGAAAGTGTTAACTTTTAGAAAAACCGTAGTTTATAATTCTTAGCCATCTGTTAAAAAGCATTTACCGATAAATAACATAGATGCATAAGACGTTTTTTTTTTTAATAGGCTCAAACCTATTTCTCATGATTTACCGATTTATTGTTATTTTAGTTTGGTTCCAATCTAATTTCAATTGAATCTAATATTACGAAAGCCATTACCACTTTTAATGTACGATGGTCTCTTAATAAATTGAAACTACGTTATACGAATATCCTTGAAGTTTATGTTCGAAATATTTATATTTCTATTGAAAATTCTCAGAAACAAAGATGCCCCGAGTATCCTAAGAAAAAAAAACCATCCAATGTTTTCCTTGTTGACGAAGAGTAATATAAGATTACAAGAATCATGTTTACTAAACAGCCGTCCATTGTTTACATTTCAAGAGAGAAGGCCAAGAAGACGCTAGAAGAAAAAAGAAAGTACGGAGAAAGTAGTCCGCTGAAGAGAGCGACGAAGCAACAGTCGCTCGTCCAATTTTCCTCGCTCTACATTTTCACCATTTCGCTGTTTAAATAATAGGCGATATTTATTTAAAATTGTGTATTTTCAAAGTTTTCACCACAGCACATTTTTCTCTGGTAACACATTTTATTTTTTAAAGTCAATAAAAAATTTGAAGATATTTATTGATATAGTAGATATGTCTATATGTAAATGACGTCTAACGCTGCAATATATTTACAGAACAATTTACATGGAACACTTGTTTATTTTATAATTTGAAAAAATAAAAAATGGAAATAAAAAAAAGTCAAGAGTTCATCGATGAAAATTTAATCGTCGTTTCATCGACCGAATCTCAAAGCGGATTGTTGGAAGATCCAGTTGTCGTATGTCCATTGGACAAATCTCACAGAATGCCATTGAGTGAATTTCAATGTCATCTTGAAAGGTGTCTTATCGGCGATTTGATGGAAAAAACGTGCCCGAGAAATCCTCTCCATATTCTTGACGAGGCTTCTTATGACGTATGTAGACAATAACAAATTTCCGTGAGTTCTTCACTAGAGTTTTCATTTGTATTGTTTTTTCTTGACTTTCGATGTTTTTGTTTCGTTGGATAATTGTTGTTTAAAAAATGTTTGCTTTTTGAATGTCATTTTACTTACAACATCAAATGATTCTCATAAATGAGAAATATCGTTTATTCATGCGACAGTTCATTAATTTATTCGTACAAAAACAATGATCTCTAATGTATGGATTAAGTATTATTAACCCTTTCGCAGTGAGGCGAAAAAAAACTTTTCGTGCCAAAACTGTGTTGAACATTTTTTTTTTCCAAAATACACCAAAATCGTGGTAAATAGGTTTTTGGGGTCTGCCATTTTGAATTCCCACGTTTCGTTCTAATCGGATTATTCTAAAGATTTCTGGCAACCATAGTGCCTCCGCCTTTTCTTATTTAATAATTTTAATATGTTATTTGAATTCAGCGATCCCAAAAACTCGGGGAATTCAAATTTTATAACAATCTCTTCATCAGCAACCGGTTTTCATCGATTTTTT
Organism: Rhimphoctona megacephalus; assembly: GCA_963989365.1. Taxonomy (NCBI): domain Eukaryota; kingdom Metazoa; phylum Arthropoda; class Insecta; order Hymenoptera; family Ichneumonidae; genus Rhimphoctona; species Rhimphoctona megacephalus. The sequence goes on from OZ022416.1 coordinate 16,372,380, forward strand.
CATTATGACGCATATATGTTGCATCTTTTGGTGTTTGAGGTAAGATTTGACACCATATCCTAACAATTTGATACTTCAGGTCTATTGCAGCAAATTACTCCTTTATTATTAAGTAGCTCGAATTCACGCTTGACGGCGTGTTGCATAAATCGTACCGTTACAATATCCACAAAAAAAGGGGGAAAAAAATGTTTGATCCGCCATATTGGATCCGGCATTTTGAAATTCTAAAATCTGGTATGAGATTGGGATTAAGCAACCCCAAAAACCCCCGACTCTCATCGTACATTGCAAACAAATGAAATTTTTTTTTTTGATCCACCACATAGGGACCGTGCGCAGCGTTTACAGTACCACCACGCGGCCAATTCCAACATTAATGAGGTGTAAATAAGTAAATTATAACGGGCGTATACGATAGTTAATAATGCAATCGAGCTGAAAGTTCGAAGAAATTTAATTTTTCATAATTTCGAGGGTGTGTATATTTTTTTAAATCATACAAAAGTTTTCAATACATACCGTTATTTTGACATTGTAAAGAATAGTTATACGAGTCTGAGCGACGACTTTCCCTGTTATGAGTACTTCATCCGCTGTTTTCAGTTTCGACAACGTTCAAAACATGGCCCGATTCGAACAATTTTTTTCTCTTTTTCACCATTTTGACCTCGAATGTGGTCATTATTGACCGGGCGAAAACCATATTTAATGATTTTTAACATTGCTGGTGCAATATTTATTTATTTTGCATTCTATTTACAGCTAAAATAACACCTCACAAATTGCACATTTAGTCGCGAGAGCGCGCGCCCATCGGCGGTGGTGCTGCTCTCTATAGTTCACGCACGGTCCCTTTTGGATCCGCCATTTTGAATTCCCATAATCGGATTTCAAATTTGGATTCGGCGGCCCCAAAAACCCCTGATTGTCAGATTTCATTTCAAAAAAATGAAATATTGTTTTTTTGATCCGCCATTTTGAATTAAAATAATCTGACTTCAGATTCAGATTCAGCGACCCCAAAAACCCCTAATTGTCAGCTTTCATTTCAGAAAAATGAAATTTTGTTTTTACAATCCGCCATATTGGATCTGCCATTTTGAATTTAAAAAGTCTGAGTCCAGATTCGGATTCAAAGACCCCAAAAACCCCTGGATGTCAGTTTTAATTTCAAAAAATAAAATTTTGTGTTTTTAATCCACCATATTGGATCCGCCATATTAAATTTTGGAAATCTGACTTCAGATTCGGATTCAGCGACCTCAAAAACCTTGGAGTACCAAAAATCAATCAAATCGATACAATAGAGATGTTTTTTTTTTGATGCCCCTATAGGGGTCATGACACAAAAGTGGCACGACTTTTTTGTGCCCCTATAGGGGTCCATCACTGCGAAAGGGTTAAGTACTTATCTTATTTTTTCATTTATTTACCAGGAGCATGTTGAACATTGTCAAAGTGTACCAATGGAAAATGAATCTGAGGATCAACCTTTGGAAAGTTAGACAAGTCAAATGTCCCACAACTAGAATTCATTAAAATTTATTACACGTCATGTTTTTATTAATAAAAAGCCTTTTAACGAAAAAATATATGGCAGTTTGTGTTGAGTTTAATATAGTTTTTACAACTAAGAGGTTTTAACGATAAATGAAAGAAATTAGTTCAGATCGCACGGAGTACTGTTTACGACCTATTAAAATAATTTGTTGGTTTAGAATCACGAATTTTGAGTGAATTGTGAATTCATACATAATTTTTAAGTCTATTCAGTCATTCAGCCTAAATAAATTAATGAGACTCTACGTTATTATTTCAATATTATACAAAGATCAAATTGTTTATTAGCTGAAGGGTAAAAAATAATAACATTAAATTGACAATAATATGAAATTCACTTGGAAGATGCAGAAGATGGAAGTGTCTATTAATGAAATGATAAAGAGTTATTTGTGTTTAGATCTCTCGTGACTCGATAAATAACGTTTTTGCCCAAAGCTCATACCACATTTTTTACAAGTGTAAGGTTTTGTAGTCTCGTGAGTATGTTTATGTCTGGTAAGTTGATTTTTAACGCCAAAAGCTTTGCCACAGACATCGCAAGAGTGTTTTTTTTCGCCCGTATGAATGGTCACGTGTCCGATCAATTGTTGTTTCCATCTGAAGGATTTTTTACAATATTTACACTCGTAAGGATAATTCGGAGTGTGAATTCTACTGTGTATGTACAATGAGGATTTGGTCGTGAATGTTTTGCCACAAGAATGACAAATATAGGGGCGTTCACCGGTATGAATGGAACGACGATGATCTTCCATCGTGGATTTCATCGCGAACGATCTTCCGCAAATGTCGCACGAATGATTTTTCACACCACCGTGAACATGCTTAAGATGATAATATAGACAACCATTTTGAGTGAATTGCTTGCCACATATGTGACATGTGAAATATTTCAATCCAGTGTGTAGTTTCAGATGAGATTTCAAACTGCCTCGAAGAAGAAATTTTTTTCCGCATAAATCACAAACATAAGGATCGTTCGAAATTATTTTCTTCTTAGCAATCTTCTCGTGCATTGTTTCGTCCATTGTTTTTTCATTTTCTCCCGGAGACTCGGAACTTTCTAAGATATTCAGCATTTTCGAAATTTCTGATATTTTCTTTCGTCCGTCATCATTTTTACGAGATTTTGAAACAATAGTTTCGTTGCTCACATTCTTCGTGAATAATTTTACAGATTTTCCTCTTGTTTTTTTCTCGTTTGCAGAAACGTCGACGCAACTTTCGTCAATTTCTGCCTTAATTTTCTTCGACCTAGAAACGATAAAAAATGTGATAAAACATCTAATACAGAAATGAAACTTGAGACTGGGGAAAATAAAAATATATCAGTTGGAATTTTTGCCTTTTCGCATTCGCATTATTTATTTTTTACTTCTTAAAAAGGAAAAAAAAAACGTCGTGGAAGATTGTCCTCAAAGAATATATATCATCATTCTACAGTAAAGCAACCCTAAAACGTTTTCATAACACTGAGAATAGAGATATATGTGAAAAAAATGTCTACTAGAAAAATTCAACATAATCACGCTCTTCGCAAGTCACTAGTTTACTGCATAAAAAACACGTACACACACACACGTGTACACAATCCATCGCCATGATAGTCTATGTTATTTATCGGGATGATGAATCTGCGTGTGTACTCTCAAATATCTTTTTTGTCGAAACTTGGAGGGACAAAACGGACAAACGAAAGTTTCGTCGATACTGTGAACTCGAAAGTGTCTAAGTAAATTTCTCTTGAAGCCGAAACTTTTGCCACAAGTTTCACAAACATAAGAGGTGTTATCTTCGTGCGTCCTCAAATGTTCCGACAAACACTGTTTCGTAAGATATCTCTTTTCGCACTTGGTGCAAACGTATAGTTTACGATCCTCGTGTATACGTTGATGAACGTACATTGAATTTGCGGTACGAAATTTTTTATCACAATATTCACATTTGTAAGGAGATTTTTTTGTGTGCGAGCGTTGATGATTTTCCAGTGTCGATTTTAACGCAAAATTACGCTCGCACAAATCGCACATGTGCAATTTTAAACCAGCGTGAACGTTTCTCTGATGAGTACGTAGATTCAACAACGAGTAATACGTTTTACCACAAAATTCGCACATGTACGGACTTTTTGAAGGTTCATACGTTATGTTTTCGGGAACGGAATGATGTACATCCAAAAGTATAACTTTTGAGCCCTCTTTGGGAAGATTGGCTTTCGTGTTTTTCCGATTGTCATTGTTTTCTCTCGACGTTGGCATATCGCAAATCTCTCGAGTATTCGATTCAAGCTTAATCTCATCATTCTCAGTGGATAAATATAACAAGTTTTCCGATTCATCGTTATTTCTCGTTTGCTCCTCATATTCGTGATTCCGTACGTGCTCGTAAAAACTTTCATCAGGGCCACGAAACACGATTTTACAATAATGACAATAATAAAGGTGATCGTCGTGTATATGTTTCATGTGTTCGACGAGCTCGGATATTTGGGAGAAACTGTTATCGCATATTTTGCAACACGCGCCTTTCATTTGATCGTCGTAAACAAGAATATCGTTGCTCTTATCGATGCTCTTTGTTAGGGTATCCCTTTTTCCGTAAAATTCTTCCTGGGACCTGTGAACACAAATACAATTTCTTTGTCATCGTAAATCATCGAAAAAGATAGGATTGAATCTGTGCACTAATCGTGCACATCGCGAGTCACGAAGTTTTTCGGGGCTCTCCTAATATTGTTGTTCCTTTCTCTTTTATAAATGTTCGAACGGTTTTTTTTTCCCTAAAATTCGCCAGAATATTAACACATTGGATTCGGTCTCTTTTCATTTGTCGTTGATAACTTTTCCATGAAGATTTTTTTCGTGACGTTTGAGGTAACGTTTTTGACCAAAAGCCATGTCGCAATTTCTGCAAACATACGATTTTTCAATCTTATGAGTCTGTGCATGACGATTCAAACAGCCAGCGGTTCGAAAACGTTTTTCACAAGTTTCGCAACAGTGCGGCTTAACTCCGGTGTGCACGAGCTCATGTTTTTCCAGATCTTGTTTTCTTCCAAAAGATCTATTGCAAATTCGGCACTTGTGCCGAAAATCACGAGCGTGAAAACGTTTGTGAACGTTGAGAGAAGCCTTTTGCTTAAAAGTTTTGCCGCAAATCTCGCAAACGTGTGGCCTTTCGTTGGTGTGAATTCGACGATGTTCGTCCCGTGAGATTCTCGTTGCTAGACGACAATCGCAAAGATCACAGGGAAATTTTTTGTCTCCACGATGTACAGCGTTTACGTGTCGATTGAGAATCGAGGCGAAGCGAAACTTTTTCGTACAAACGTAACACGCGTATGGTTTTTCACCGCTGTGCCTTTTCAAATGAGCCATGAAATTATAAGACGTTGATATTATTTTCTCGCAATGTTCGCACTTGTAACGCGTCTTATTTCCATCGTGGATCTTTGATCGTAACAATTCATCGCATTGTTCAGCTTCAACGACAAGCCTTCGTCTGTTTATTGTGATATATCGTTTCTCTCGGGAATTTTCATCTCGATCCATCGTTTTTTCTCTCTTTTGACTCTCGTAGCATCTGAAACGTGACAAATGGTTTTCATTAAGGATCAAATCCTCGGCCAAGAATAAGCAATGACCTTCTCAAGGATAAAAATAATTGTTATATTCAATCGAATACGTAATATTATTTGGAATAACATTCTTCAAACTTTGATTCTACGACTACAGATTGAAATGTCTCTTCTTCAACACATTACGTTTTATTTCACGATTTGTATTGAAATTCTTAATATTTTGTATCAACGTTAATAATCGACGTAGCTCCTTTCCCTTTTCTCCAAAGTTTAAGTCTTTGATGAATATAAAATAAATGTTTTTCGTGCTGTTTACCTCACTGATTCTTCAGATTTCTCCTAGACTCGTGATTGATTCTTCGGTGATTAACGAGATATCGTTTTTGTCGAAAGGCCATACCGCAGTCGATACATCGCCAAGGTTTTTCTTCAGAGTGTATTAGACGATGACGCTTAAGCTCGTACTTGATCCGAAAAGCGCGATGACATATATCGCAAGTGTGAGGCTTTTCACCGGTGTGTTTGGTGAGATGTAAAATGAGAGACGGCCTAGTACGAAAGCCTTGATTGCAATAATTACATTTGAACGGAAAAGAATCGGTGTGCGTACGATTGTGGACGAAGAGCGAGGCTTTTTGCTTGAAAGCTTTGCCGCATATGTTGCAAACGAAGGGACGTTCACCGGTGTGTATACGTCGATGATCCTCGACGTTGCGTTTCGTTGAGAACATTCGAGAACAAATGTCGCAAGAAAATTTTTTTATTCTTGCGTGAGTCTCTAGCAAATGACGAGCCAAACCCTGATTAATGCGAAATTGTTTGCCACACAAGTGACAGGTGAATGTTCTCTCACCCGTGTGAATTCTCATATGCCACGTGAATGTATAAGGAGAAAATAGATTTTTGCCACACTCGTTGCAGTGATAATAGACACGACCGTTTGCTTCCATTCTCGCCTTAACCGCTATTTCCCCCTCCGCGTTACCATGTTTTTTTCTCTTTTTATTATTCCTCGTAGTTTCTTCGTGATCCTGACTTATGTGAAGTTTCAATAACTTCTTCTTTCCTGTCGTATAATCGCAGTAATTGCAACAATAGTTCAATGTGTGCGCAATGAGCTCTTTACAATTTTCCGTATCATCATTTTCCTTGCGTTCTATTTCCTCTTTATTTCTAATGTGACACCGATGTCTCCTCAGATTGGTTTTTCTCTTAAATACTCTCGCGCATTTGTCACACGATAATATCATATCGTGCGATTTTGGTGCGTTCTTTTCTTCGGAACTCATGGACTGCTCGTCCACGATCGATAGCTCTTGGTGTTGTCCATGAGGCGAAATACCTTGAGTTACCACCTTCTTCGTTACTCTTTTCAATGATTTCTGGAAACTCGTGTCTCTCGTTTCGTCGGATCTGGAAAAAAAAAGAAACAAAAGCCAGAAGAATTTTTTTGTCATCTTCGGACGTCGATATTCATTTTTTCCGATTTTCTTTCGTTCTTCTTTTCACGCCGACCCGAATCACACTTCTTTTATAGAGAATCTGTGCGAACACGATTCTCAACGAGTGTTCGAACGATTGTTTCAATCGTTCGATGGGTGCGGATGTCTCGATTTAACGTGATTATTGAGATAACGATTTTGTCGAAAGCTCAAACCGCATTTGGCGCAAACGTATGGTTTCTCATCGGAATGAGTTAATTTGTGTCTGGCGACTTCGGTCTTAACGCGAAATCTCCGGGAACATACGTCGCAGCTATAATTTTTTTCACCCGTATGAGTTGAAAAGTGCACAAGCATTTCTTGCCTTCGACGAAATTTTTTTTCGCAATTAACACAAGGATACGGATATTCGTCGGTGTGAAGTTTACTGTGTATGTAAAGTGAAGCTCGGGATTTGAAGGATTTATCACAATTATCGCAGTTGTAAGGTCTCTCTCCAGTGTGAATTCTCCGATGATCGTCGCGCGTTGCTTTCGAGGAGAAGCTATTGAAGCATATGTCGCAAGTGAAATTTTTCAATTTCGTATGTACGTCTTTGATATGTCGCGATAAACCACCGGAATCCCGAAATTGTTTGCCACACACGTGACAAGTGAATGGTCTCTCGTCACGATGAATACGTTGATGACGAATTAGAGAATCCTTGACACGAAAAACTTTCGAGCATTCGTTACATTTGTACAATTTTCTTGAGTTTGACGAGTATTTGTGCTCTCTCGTGTGATTTCTTAATTCATCGGTATCCCTCAATTCTTTGGAACAAATTGTACATTGTATTCCAACGAGATTCGAATCATTATCATTTTTTTCATGGGATTCTGCGTTTCTCAAACGTTTTCCATCGTTCTCCGCGCTGCGAACATGTTTCATTATACATCGTTGATTATTCGGAACTCTTTCCTCTGCATCTTCGCCTTCGTTATTCACATTTCCAGGCTCTGATGAATCTATATCCAGCATAAGAGTTTCTTCTTTAATGCAATTTGCTTGCCATATCAGATTTTCTCTTTGATCAAATGTTTCTTTGCTAACTTCATTTTTAATCCTTCTTGGATTTCGACATATATGTTGCTTGTTAAGGAATACTGAAAATGTCTCCACAGCTCTATCGGACCTGCAAAACAGTCAAAGCTTCACTTGGGTCTTCTCTTCCTCCCTCTCTCTCCCTCTCTCTCTCTGTACGTGGGTGGTCCAACTTTCAGATTTTTTCCATTCCTGGATTATCCTTTCAAGGTACTTTAAGTGATTGCTCATTTTTTTGTCTTTTCTTGCTAGCTCGTTTTTGAAAATTCGAATCGTTGCAAAAGAATTTCGGATTTTTTGGTTGCGCTCCTGGCATATTTCTCAGCCAAGCCATTCGGATTCTTTCGAAAATTCAATCGATATGCAATAGAAAAAAAATTATACCATACCTTGAAGTCGATTCTTCTTCGATGACGCCTTGTTCCGTTTCCTCTTCCTGTTGACCGATTGAAATCAATGCTTGCTTATCGATGGACATTGATTCAGGATCGTCGACCGGTCCGTCGCTCAAATTTTCACTGTATTTTGATTTGTTCTGTTCATTGTAGTTGCGATCGAATTGCATCTGCAAAAGTTGTTTCTCCGCGTCTGCGCAACCTTCGAGTAGTTCGTGCCAGGCGAGAATCGTCGCTGCGCAGTGATAACATAATTGTATCGGCAGAGTATCGGTTTTGGCAACCTGAAAAATCAAACAATGACACGACAACAAAACTTCTATAATCGCTAATTTCAAAATATTTAAATATATTACTCATCAATGATATACCAGAAGAATGTGAGCACGTTTGTTATTTTATATCAATCGCTCAAAACAAAAATTCTTCATATCACTTTTAATTAGAAAATTTTTTTTTCACATATCTAATATAATGAAATAAAATGTCTTTTTAAATACTTTCTAAATTGATGAATACAAAGGAATTAGGTATCGTTCTGCTCTGGTTGTACTAGCATCTTCCACATGACCTTTTTGAATAATTATTATGTCCCAATAAGCAGAAAATAGTTGAAATTTATCGTTGTGTCTTTTAAATATTCTTATACAATTTAATTATTATTAACACATATCATAAAAACTTATCAAGAGCCACGGCAGCGGCTTAGATAATAATTACCCGAATCGGGAGATATTTGTGAATTTTATCAGATAAATCATGCTGCACTCCTTCACCCTCGAATATCGGTATAATATGATCGTTGGAATTGGCACAAACTCTACAAATATCAGACCAGCATAATTTTTCCATTGATCGTCTCTGTTCGTTATTCACGTACAATGTTCCTTCGCTCTCCTCTCTTTTGTGTGCTTCAAATTTTTTGATATCGTTATTAACATTTTCTTCGGAATGGCCAAAAATTACGGTTTCCTCAGGCTCCATGTTATCTGGTACGAGAAAAGTGAGGTTAGAATCGTAATTAGATTTTTTTAATTTTCATACCATAGCAGTATAAGGTTATTAACAATTGTTTCACTCGCATTATTAAATTTTCTATGGTTGGGCTTGAATATTCATGAACGTTGACACTCATACATTTGTTTGGATAAATTAGTCAATGAATATCGATTGTAATTTCGTATTATATGTGCTAACCTTACGGATGAGGTAAATTGCATTTATTTGAATTCCGGGAATACGAAAAACTTTATTGAAGCAACAATGATATTTTAAAAAATTTTCTCGAATTCAATTAAAAGTAGATATATTTGATATTATACGTATACGACATACGATACGAAGCTAAAAACGGCGGCTTGTTGCTTGTTCTTTCTTTCTGTTTTGTGTTGCCAACTTAGCGACTTTGTCGCTAGATTTAACGACATTCGAAGATGCTAGCGACTTTTTTTTTGGTAGGGTGGAGATTGTCAGAATAATCAACTTCAGACCATACGAAAGTGACTAGGGCTCAAGAGCCCAGCCTAACGTGAGAGACTGCTTATAGATGCGGAGCACAGATGTCGCAACGATTACTTTCGTCGATAATTCGTCGTTTACAGATTTGGTGACAGTGGTTCTCAATTAAATCGGGATATCCGAATACGAGACTTGTTTTTAATGTAAGCGACGTTATTCCTTCGTAAATGATCATTTTGGAGGGCTTGTTCTTAATTTTTATTATTAAAAGGGTTATACATAGCAATAATCTGGAGCAATTAGCTTACTTTGACAATAATTAATAAATATTAATAAGTAAATGAACAGAATAAGAAAAAATGAAGCTATAATTAAGAATAATAATAATAATAATAATCATTGATACTATTATTCAATATCAATAATTAATAATTGTTGTTATAAATGTTTTATTTCTTTATTTATTATATTTAATACTATATTTTGTTCCTGCGTATGACGGAACAAATGAGGAGAGGGGGAAGGGTGCACGGAATACTCAAGTATTATATGCATGTATATATTTGTAAGATTTTTAGATCAATTTTTCAATGAATAAATAACAACAAATTGTACTGACATCTGGCTTTTGCTATTTTGTTTCAACATACTTTATCAGAACAATGACTGCTGGGTTTCAGCTCTCAATATCTAATAATAAAAACATAATTATTTAATTAAAATAAAGCTGGAAAGTTGAAAACATATATTAATATATATAGACATGCAAAGCTGCTTGTCCAAAGCGGAACATTATAGAAATTTCGTGGATGACTGTTTTAATTTTGATAGCAACGCAGCTATTGTTGTCGAATATTAAGAAAAATTTTAAACCATAGTTTTCTACTCTGTAAAACTTCAAGTAAAATGTCAAGCGGCCCTGATAAGCATGTACCATTTTCCGCCAATAATTTTCAAGTACATCCGTAGCAGAATGAGTAAGAGGTAGACTCACATCCCGAAGGTGATGAGATCGATTCCACCCTCGGGCAACTTTTTTTTATAATGTAACGAATTCGAATAAATAGTAATATGCGAATAATTATTTTTCTTTAACTATTAACGAAATGAATTATTATTCACTGATTATTATTAATTATTGATTTTTTTATGCTCCTTTCATGTAGTTAGATATGCGAATAATTGATTCTGTATTCATTTTTTTGACAAATCTAATTATTCGCATAACTAACATGAAATACAATATAACACAGAGCGAAAATGAATATGTGCCTATTTTACATTGTACTAATAAATGATTATATTGTAATTAAATATTCAGAAAAATTCCACTTCTTTCCACAAATTCCACTAGACTTCTAAATTAATTTTAGTGAGACTAATATACAGACTAGACTAGACCAACAAAAACTGAAAACGTACTAAATTTACAAAAAGCGTACTAACGTACTAAATACTATAAAACCGTATTAGATTATGTACAATCGAGTACGTGTTTAAATAAATACTTATATTGTTGTTGAATATTCAGAAAAATTTAACTAGTAGACTATTAGACTAATTCTATATAGACTAATAGAATAGTAAACTAGGCTAGACTCATAGATTTAGTACAATCAAGAACATTTTAAGGTGTTTAATACGTCGGTACGCATTTTATAAATCTAATACGTTTTTTAGTTTCTATTAATCTACTTTAGTCTATTAGTCTATTAGTAGTGAAATTTATATATATATATATATATATATATATATATGTATAGTCTATAGTGAAATTTTTCTTAATATTTAACAACAATATAATCGTTTAATTCGAATAATTGAATAGAATCAATTATTCGCATATCTAACTATATGAAAGAAACACCAGAAAATAATAATTCATTTATTTAATTATTAAAGAAAAATAATTATTCGCACATTACTATTTGTTCACATTCGCTACATTATAATAAAAAAAAGTTGCCCGAGGGTGAAATCGATCTCACCACCTTCGGGATATGAGTCTAGCTCTTACTCATTCTATTCCGGATGTATTTGAAAATTATCGGTGGAAAATGGTACATGCTTATCAGGGCCGCTTGACATTTTATTTGAAGCTTTACGGAGTAGAAAACTGTGGTTTAAAATTTTTCTTAATATTTAAGGGACAACACCACTGTGACGGCTTCAAAAAATCGATTTTTTAAAAACCATTTTAAAAAATCTAAAATTCTTTTAAGATTGAAATGCCGTTGGACCCAGGTCGAAAAAATAATTATTTTCGTAGATATTGAATATTTTGTGGAGCGGTGCAGCGGTCCGCGACGCTTGGGGTCCCGCGCAGCTGGGCGCTGGTGACGGCAATTCTAAAACGTTTCTGGGCATATCGAATAGCGATCCATACGACGGTTTCGAGATAAAAAAAAAGGAGTGCATCGATCATGTCCAAAAACGTATGGGGACGCGCCTCCGCGAAATCGTGAAAAAAAAAGGATTGTCTGGCAGAGGAAAGCTCACCGGAAAATTGATTGACGAGTTGAGCACATATTACGGCTTGGCTATTCGGAGGAATAGCGATGATGTTGACAAAATGAGGAAGGCAATTTGGGCAACTATATCAAACATAAAATTTCCACAGACAGTGAGCCACAACATGACGATTGCCCGGAAGGAGCCGAATCGTGGTGTTCGTAGCAGCGCGCGGTCGCAAATGGTGATATTTCTAAATATCGCCATAAACCGCCTCTTCCTCAGAAAATATTGGAGGGAATTCTGCCAATCTTCGAAAATTTGAGCAGGGACGATTTGCTGCAGCGTTGTTTGGGCGGCTATACGCAAAACAATAACGAAAGCTACAATAAATCAGTTTGGGCAATAGCCCCCAAGTGCCAGTCCGGAAGCAAAAAAATCATTGATATTGCAATGATATCGCGGTATTAGTGTTCAATGATGGCCTGAGAAGTCTCATGAAAGTACTGGAGACGTTGGGGATAACCATCGGCCCAAATTGTTTCAACTTTTGCGTTGAGACCGACGCAGCGCGGATCCAGCTCGCGGAGCGCTCGCTCACAGACGCTGCAAAAGAAGCGAGAAAAGCCTTAACAAGTTCGAGGAAAGAATCAGGAGACAACGATTTGCTTCTTGAAGGCCAGCTATATGGTGCCGGCATCGCTGATTGAAGGTAAATAATTTTTTTTTCAATTTATAACATAAATTAACAAACCTAAAACTTTGAACGCGTTTTTCTCAAAACCACTTTTTTGAGTGCGGCACGCAGCAGAACTCGAGCAATTTTTATCCGATCGACTTCAAATTTTTACTGTATCAATAAAAGTAGATTATTTAGAGAAGTACATAGGATTTTTTTGATATCTCAATAATTATAAAAGTTAGAGCCTATTTTCGACGAGAAATTTTGCTCAAAAATCATTCTTCAATTTCAAAGGCGTGCCTATTTTTTAAAAATCAATATTTTTCCAAATCCCTATGTACTTCTCTTCAAAATATCATATTATTAACGAAAACACTCGGTATTTTTTTTCAGATCGATGTTGAAGAGAGTTCTGGTGCGTGCCGCGAACCACTGCGAAGATGATGCGAGAGCTTCCCCAGCGCCACCATGCGGCGTGAAAAATGTGAAAAAAATGTTTTTTGATACATTAATAAACAAGGAACAAAACCCAAAAAAAAATTTTCGAATATCTCTTTTTTTCCCACAAAAAAAAATTCTTGAAAAATGTGAAAAAAATAGGGGGTCACAGTGGTGTTGTCCGTTAACAACAATAGCCTCGTTGCTATCAAAATTATAACAGTCATCCACGAAATTTATATAATGTCCCGCTTCGGGTAAGCAACTTTGTGCAGGGTAAAATACTCAGTCGCCTGCCATATACCAGTAGTCGGTCTCTGTCCATACTTTGTATGAGTGGGAAGAGTGCCGAAGACATCTTCCACACTCTTCCCACTCTTACAAGGCCGACTACTGGTACATAGCTGGCGACTGGGTGTTTTACCCTATCTGTATATTAATATTTGTTTTTCAACTTTCCAGCTTTATTTTAAATAAATAATTATCTTTTTATTATTAGATATTGAAAGCTGAAACCCAGCAGTAATTGTTCTGATAAAGTATGTTGAAACGAAATAGTAAAATCCAGATGTCATTACAATTTGTTATTATTTATTCATTGAAAAATTGATCTAAGAATCTCACAAATATATACATATACATAATACTTGAGTATTCCGTACACCCTTCCCCCTCACCTCATTTGTTCCGTCATACGCACGAACAAAAATATAGTATCAAATATAATAAATAAAGAAATAAAACATATATAACAACAATTATTATAATTATTGATATTGAATAATAGTAAAATGATTATTGTTGTTGTTATTATTATTATTGTTGTTGTTGTTATTATTATTATTATTATTATTATTATTATTATTATTGATGCCCTCCACACGTTCTTCGAATGCGAGGAATGGAGAGTGTGGAGGGCCCAATTGGAGGAAAAGTACGAGAGCATAACCCCAGATAACATCGTCGGGGTTATGCTCCTGGACGAGGAGGCTTGGGCGGAGGTCGACCTTTTTGTTGAGGTCGTCCTCCGCCGCAAGCGAGAGTTTGTGGAGGATGGGACGCCCTGAGGGGCGTCGAGGAAAATAGAGCGCCACCCTGAAGTAATGCGAAAGCGGTCCCGGGGTGGTTGCTAAGTGACCGGGGACGGGGTTTTTAGCCGGTAGTTTCGCAAAGAGGAGTTCGGCACACGGAGGCTCTGTGAAGCCCCCCTAGTGCGTAAATGCATTTTCCCCGCCCTCGGTATAAAAAAAAAAATTATTATTATTATTATTATTATTATTCTTAATTATAGCTCCATTTTTTCTTTTTCTGTTAATTTACTTATTAATATTTATTAATTATTGTCAAAAATGATTGCTCGAAAATGATGGAGGCGGAACACGTAGGCTACGCATTCTACATTCCAGAGCTCAAAACTCAAGGTATTTTTAAAACAACAAAACTGGCAAATATCTTTGAAGCAGAAGCAGGTGCTATTATTGAGGCCCTGAAATACATGAAAAATAGACTCATCTATAAGAATATAATAATAATAACGGACTCCCTGAGCGTACTAACCACATTCGAGGATTTAGGGACCAATGCAAAAACACACCCACTGGTGCTAGAAATAAAATCACTCAACTATAGATTATCATTAGCAAACAGAAAAGTAGAGTACGTATGGTGCCCCTGGCGGATCATAGCGACCGAAATTCTCGGTCTTTTTAGGCGTCTAATTTGCCGAAAAAAGACCCAATTGGGTCGTTTCAAAATTAGTCGGTTAAATCGGGGTGTTCACTTAACAGTCAGATTTTTGTCGGTTCATTAAAAAAAAAACTTAGAAAAAATTACAAAAAAGACTTAATTGAGTCTTTTTTTTGGCAAATTAGACGTCTAAAAAGACCAAAACCCTATTCGGTCTTTTTTTCGGTCGCTATGATCCGCCAGGGGCCCTTCGCACATAGGAATCAGCGGCAACAAAGTGGTGGACGGGCTAGCGAAGACTGCCATTAAAAAAGGTGCAACTAGAAACCTGGACTTATTAGCAAAAACCATATCAAATGAAATAAACAGCGAACTTAAACAAGTATATCAATGCGAACTAAATGATACATTCGCAAAAAAAGGAATAACATATGGAAAATACAGACAAGTAGATTCAAAGACACCATGGTGGCAAGATGTAGCCCTAGAAAGAAAAGCCATTACACTGATTAATAGATTGAGAACAGCACACATAGGGGTGAAAAAGCACCTTTTTAAGATAGGGTTAGCAGACTCCAAGGCTTGCCCTTGCGGGGCCTTGGAGCAAGACATTACCATGTTTTCTGGGAGTGCGAGCTCAATAAGAAGTACACCAATAATCTGGTGGACGAATTAAAAAAAATTAAAAGTCTTACCACCGTACGAAATCCAAAGCCTTTCCTTCTCTCGGTCAGAAAAAATTCTCAAAGCTATAATCAAGTTTACAGAAGAGGCAAAAGAAGTAATTAACCTAATTTATTAAACACCTTCCTCCTTCTTCACCAATCATTAAAAAGGGAAGAAAAAATAAATAAATAAAGCACCAAACTAAAAAGTATCGCGAAAACGAAACGAAAACAAGAACCAAAATCCCGCAAAGTATCAATGAAAAACTAAAAATGAAGCAAAATAAACAGACGATTCAAAAGACATAACAAAGGGGAAACAACACCTGACGTTGTGACGACAAGTGTGTTTAGCACACAGCAGAACCTTGGCCGAAGCGGTTACAGTCATACCAGTAGCCAGACTAGCCTCACGGATAAAATGAGCTTAGCCAAAAAAGAAGAAGAAGAAGAAGTAGTGGCTGCATAATCTAGCAGCTGGAAACTCAAAAGCGTCGAGGAAATTTTGGCAGATAGCGACGAAGAATTCGAGGATACCGAGACAGAGGATTCCGGAAAGAAACAGAAAAAAATCGAACAAAAAACAAACTTGGATTCGAGGGGCTCGCGATAATAGGTTTGTTCGTGCTAGCTGCACTTTCTACACTTTTGTAATATATAGTAATATAAATTCCAAAAAAAAGTGTAGAAAGTGCAGAAAGTGCAGCTAGCACGAACAAACCTAATATCGTAAAGTCAATCGGCTGTCACATCGACGAACACAGTCTCACATATCACCAGATTTCTAGTTACAACTAGTGTCACTAGACAGCGACCGCAAAACGTCAAAAAATGTGTGCGAAAAACGCACCATTTTTTTGATGATTCGGAAGAATGAAATATTAATATTTCTAATATGCGTTAGGCTACAGAGTTCTAAATAGTCATAATCGAAAGAAAAAAAAACAAAAAATACGTGAACCCGCAACATTTTTTAAAACGCTGTAATTCTTTAAATATCGCCGAAACAATTTTCAAAAACTGTTCGAAACCACTCTGCTTACTGTAAAGACTCTAATAGCGACTCATCATCTTCGACATTATAGTATATTAAATGTACTTGTCTCGAGTCGCTACCGCGACTCTAGATTTAATTAATTTCCGAGGCTTGGGGTGATTTTGAAACGATGATATAGTCAACGTGTAAAATTTTAGTTAGTTAATTTGTCAACAAACCAATAACAATTAAAGTTGATTCAAAATAAAATTTAAGACCTAATTAATACTTGATACTTTTTTCTTTTTCTATTTAATCTCGTTGCGAAGTGCAAAAATTGTCATTCGTTTTGTTTTTTTAAAAAGAATTTAAAAAAAAACTTTTTTTCAGCGACTTCTAGCGACTTTTTTTTTTATTGAAAGAAAAGGGAGAAGGCTACGGCATCGTCATCTAGCCTCAGACGTATACACTCATACATAGACAGCTTATACTAGCAAGATATTTTATACAGGATTTTACAAAAAAAGAAATAACAAAAAAAAATATAGACTATCTTAGTTATCTTAATCTTAAAAAAAAAAATTTCTTCGGATAAGTTCATCTATCACCTTTTTCTTTTCGTTTCATATAAATAATGTGATAGAGTTAATGAGCTTTGTTATAGCTATTATAACTCGATACTTCATAGAATGTAATAGGGACTCGATGCAGTACGGCGGATTTTCTCTTAAGGTAGTTCCCTCACAGGATCGTTGAATTAAGAAATGGTTGAAATTTGGCATACGTGTTATTTAATACGTTATTCAAAAATCTGTGCAATTTTAACAAGTTTTACCATCCCGAACTCGAGATATTTATACTTGAAGTTGGCTCGATTAACACGTAACATATGCGCCATGCATGGGCGAACAGTACGTTATTAATTCTACGGTCAGAACTAAAATCAAGAAGTTGATGAAAAACGAGAAGGAGCAAGAGCAGGATGTCATGAATTTTGTTAAAAAACGTCAAGATGATTTACCATCTAGGTTAAAAGATATAACCTCGAGAAGTACTACGGTTTTGGCCTTATATACGACATATTCTACAAACAAACGAGCGCGAGCCCGAGAGATGTAACCTTTTTTGTGTATTGGGGCATAGCCCGGACAGTTCCGGCAAAAAGTTTACTCGCAATGTCAGATCAAAAATACTTATAGAATAAATTTTACGACAGTAGATGATATCTGTCGTATTATCTATTGGTACCGAGTCAATATTGTGTGCTTTTTAAATTTACTTACTACGAATTATTAACCCTTTACACACATATGTAACGCACATATAGTATGTAACTTTTGGTTGAGGTTGTCGCAGGGGAACTACCTTAATTTAATTAATTCATTTAATAGGAACTTACGCTCAGCTTCCCATATAGGGCACTGCCAGAATATATGATTAGCCGTCTCTATGGACTTCCCACAATCACAGAATTCGGAATCTATTATATGGTGTCTGAATAGACTCGCCTTCAGCGAGGAATGACCACTCCTCAGCCTGTTTATCAAAACGATTGATCGTCGTTGTAGCTTAAACTTATCATACCAAGGGTACGATTTTTTCTCATAGAATCTTTCAAAGTATTCTTTTCCTTTCTCCTGACTGGAGACAATGCACCACTCTTCGAATTCATTGTTCATCACACTTCGCCAAGTAGCTCTCAAGTCTGAGCTGGGGATTAGAAATTGGGAATCTCGTCCCTGCCGAATTGTATTCTTAGCCGCTACATCCACTAATTCATTAAACTTGATACCTTTATTTGCCGGAATCCACACAAAGAGCACTTTTTTCCCGTCGACTTCTAATTTGCGTAGTTTTTCCTTAATCAATATTATTATGTAGCAACCAGATAATTTGACATACCCCTTTAAAGCCTGAAGTACACTTCTAGAAT
This sequence comes from Rhimphoctona megacephalus, assembly GCA_963989365.1. NCBI lineage: Eukaryota > Metazoa > Arthropoda > Insecta > Hymenoptera > Ichneumonidae > Rhimphoctona > Rhimphoctona megacephalus. The sequence continues at coordinate 16,390,735 of OZ022416.1, forward strand.
CGGAAAAGATTGTATATTCCCTGGCACCAAGCTTGGCAATAATTTCTAAAGTTTCGACAATAGCCAATGCTTCAGCAGTATAAATAGAGGCCAAGCCAGTAGTGCGAAAAGACTCAACTTCCTCTTCAACGAATCTAAGCGTAGCAAATCCTACATATTCAGCTGCATCCATTTTCGATCCATCTGTAAAAAAACATTCCGTTTCTCGCATTCGGTTGAAAAATATATGATTAAGGATGATCGACTATGACTTCGGAGTCAAAAAGGAGCCCAAATTCATTTTACACACAGCGATTCTGATTTACGTTAACTGACGTTGAATATTCGTATTATCGATTTTAAGAAACATAATTACTGATACATGAGTATTTTATAGCACAATAATTCGGGAAAACTAAAAAAATTAGATCGTCAATGACTCTGTAGTATTCTCCATATTAGATTATATAGTCAACGACTCTATATAGTATTCTCAATATTAGAATTGTAAGCAGCCAAACTTGGCAACGTCGCGATTGTAATATCCTGTATTGGTGTTTGTGACTCTTTTGTGGAATATGCTCGTGACTTCATGGCTGAGAGCAGTACAGGAAATAATAATCGAGCACGGTTTAAAGTCTATTCGAGCTATGGAACAAAAGACTTTTCGGAACATGCTTTTGTTATTAGTCATTTATTTGATATTTACAGTTTTGTTGACATTTTGAGGCGGCTGATATTTAAATCAATTTCGAAGTAAAGCTAGGTTATGGCTGCCGGCGGCATCATGTGTTAGTTGCGACGTTGCCACGCTTTTGAATACTACTTCGTTGTTCTCACCATTTTTAACCGGAAATTGAAACTTTTTTGTAATATTACTGTGTAAAAAACCTGATGAGGTATGATTTTTCTATTTTTTGCCAAATTTTTATTGTCTCATTTATCAGAATCCAGGTTTTTTATCGACTAATCTTGGATTTTGAGAGAGAAAAACCGTGTTCACGGCACTTTCGGTCGATTTTGTTCCCTATACGACGTGTATTCGGTGCCTCAAAATGCTTGACTTTGCAATTTTATTGCGAAATAACCAGATGGTCAATCTAGCCCAAATTTTGCCAATAGCCGGGTAAAATGTTCATCTACGTCATATGAAAATTTCAAGTCAGAATCTTGGATTCGACCTGATGATCGATCATCCTTAAATTCTTTGTCACAGTCACCAACTTTTCCTATGCCTAGCGACATCTAACGACTTTCCGAAGCCGTCATAGCGACAAGTGATTCTGTAGAGTTGGCAACACTTCTTTCTTTTTCAATTTGAATACTCCCCCGATTCTCGTCAGTGAGACTAGTCTGGCCACTGGTTACCCGTTTCGGTCAAGGGTCTAATTTCAAAAGGTTGGTGGTTGGTGTGCTTCCCCCTTTTTTATATTTTGTTTTCAAGATTATTATATTTTCACTGTAGAATTATTTCGCGAAATTGAATAGTAAGGAAGACAAACAAAGATAAGTGCCTCAGGGAAGTCGCTAGGCACACCGAAACTACTGAGGTTTGAGAACATCTTTTGTTCTATCCCACTATTCGATTGCTGTTTCCCTGACTGATCTTGATACCGTATTTTTTTCGGTATCGCGACTATGGCAAAATGGCTTTTTTAAACTGTAACTGTGTCGGTATCGATACCCGAAAGCAAGTCCCAGCGGGCCCAATTGAGGGTATCGGTACTGTAAATTATGCCGTTTGCTAGCCAAAAGCGAGCCCGCAGGTACGGTATCGGTACCGTAAATTATGCGGTTCGCTACCCAAAGGCTGAAAATTATGCGGTTCGCTACCCAAAGGATGAAAACTTCCATAAGAAAAGCTATCGAGCGACAATGAATTGTACTCCACCATTTGATTGCAACGAATATATTTAAAACAATTGTAAATCGATAATCATGACCATTGAAAAAAAAAGAGATGGATGCAAAGCGTCCCTTCTCCCAAACACGTGTTCCAAGAGCAAAAAAAATAAAATAAAATTGCTCCTGAATTCATCGAACCTTCCCTACCCGCCAACTACGTTCCACTGGTGTAAATTTATTTATCCATCCATTTGTCTATCCTGCTATGAAACACCACCAGACTCGCGAAGAAAGAAATGCCAGTGAACACGGTATCGGACCTGCGAAAATGCGGTATCGAGACCGGATTGGTGGATTGGAAAAAAAATCGACAGGTAGGCATCGGACCTGCAAAATGACGGCATCGATACTGGATTGGTGGACTTAATTGAAAAAGCAAAATTCGACAGGTAGTTAGCGACCCAACAAATTGTGGTATCGATACCGGGCCAGTTGGACTTGAGCAAAAAGCGAAAATTCGGCACATTCGGTATCGGTGGAATTAAAATTAGGTATCGATACCGATATTAGGTCCGTTGGACTTAGTCGAAAAAGCAAAAGTCGACACGGCATCGATACCGAAAACGATTTCGGTTAAAAAACGCCCAGTTGAGACGGTATCGGGAACAGTCAGGGTTATGTTAGTGTTTGGCTTTTTTCCGTTTATGCCCCATGTATGCCTGGTTCTTTTGTTTTTACAGAAGCGGGATACATGTGATAAATATCGTGAATATGTTTTATTTCGTTTGATTTTGTAAAAGTATTTTTATTCAATCCTTTTGTATTGGGAATTTGATCAAGTCCTCCCAACCCATCTTGTATGGGACTGGCCGGTCGTGAAATTTTCCGCTTTTATAAATTTTTATTATTTAATATATTATTATTGTCATTGAGATTTGTCTTTTTAGTTTTTGTAGTTTATTGTTAGGTGTTTTTGTTATTATATTCTTATTTATCACACTGTATATACCATATTCTTGTAAACTTTGATAAAAACACGGAAAACTTCTCAAGTGACCGTGAGAGCACGGAACCACGTCTGCCTTTTTTCAGGTCCGACGGCCGAGTCCTTGTTGCTTGTTGATAATACCAATACGTAAAAATGGCGTTGAGCAAACTGAAAGTAAAAACGTAAAAACGTACAGCTTTGCGTCCCATCTATTGTACTTCCGTGGGCTGTGAGGAGTGAAAAGTGAAATTTGAATTTTTTCACTTTTAAATAATACGTTTAAGTTTTTATAGAAAATTGCAATTATTCATAAAAAAATGAAATATTCCAAATTTCGGGTACAATTGATGCAATAAAATACTTGGGTGAAGTATCTATTGAATTTCTTTATTAATAATCGTTTTCAATTTTCTTCAAGACACTGCTGTACAATGGGAAAAATATGTTTCTCGGCGATCCAGGCGTAATTCCAAGATTAAATATTTCAAATTTTTTAATTACAAGAATTGTTTATAGGCTTAATTATTCGTATAGATTGCAGGTCTGAGGAGAACATCGGCTACCGTACAAACTGTACATAACGAACATCGTTATCTTATCTCACAGTTACATAGCAAATTGATAGTTGTTGTTAATTTATTGAGCTTTCAATTCACCTTAGACTAAAATTGTCGAGAACTCGATTGTTTTTTTTTTTTTTACTATGCCTGCGGAATTCACTAGTTGTATAGTATCTTGTTGACTCGATATAACGAATCAACAAAGATGATGTGGAAAAAAACGAAATACATTTTTTTTTTTACTATTTTCGTCTCGTGGGAACATTGTAACTCTCAATTTTGATATCGAATGAGAAATTCATAATAATAAGTGTGAATCAAAATAAATGCTGAAAAATTGTAGCCGAACAATCGGTATTTTTTTTATCATTTTACTCTGGAAAAAGACTTAAAACGCTGATGACTAGCAAATTTCACAGATCACAGGTAAAAGGAAACAGTTGTAACATTCCATTGTAACGTGGATATACGCTTCAGATATATGTATACGTATGTATCAATTTTTTTCTCATTGCAGGGGAAAAAAATGATTTCGCAGTAAATTCGTTAATGCAACATTATTGACACGTATTTTTTTCTGCTCACTTTTTCTAATATTCTGCCTTACATTCTTATTCAATAATAAATTAAACCAACGAATCGAGGCCTTGAAACGTATATTATCAAGTAAAATAGGCAATTTTTCGCAGATACATGGAATAATCGTTGAACGCATTTCTATAATGTCTCGATAGTGAAAGAGAAAACTTATTAAGTACATCGAGCATTGTGAATAATTTTTTTCCCTTTTTTCACATTAAGCCAATTATTGGATAAATAATTGAATGAACACCAATCTGGATATAAAAGTCGATGAAGCAACGAGAAGACTCTTTTCATTCGCTAATGTTTTGTAACTTGTTAACGTTTTTAAATTTTTTTTTGAATAACGGTTAAATGCAGTTTGGAAACGCGATTGTCTGTCACGTTACTCTCGAATCACGTCCTAATAGTGAGCGATATGCGTTATACAATAAAATTTGTTCTCTAAATCCAGTCTTCGTAGAAAAAAAAACAAACATTTCATTCACATAAAAGCGAATAGAAAAAAGCTTACAGACATGAAACAAATACGCCACAGATTTTTAATTCGTATAAAACACATTGTTTATGTCCTCGACATGAAATAACTGTATTCAATAAATATTATTTTTTATTCATGCTATATCTATCTTGTGCGAATTTCCATTAAAAAATCTATAAAATAATACGCCTCACGAAAAATACCTAAAAAAAATCAGTAACACACAAGAACAGAAAAATAAACATTTACGTACAACAACGAAACATAAAATTATATGTGTTAAAGAAAAAAAAACGTAATAACGAAACGACGGATTGAGCGTGCTAGACATAAATTATGCGCCTGCCAAACATAAAATTGAGAATTTATTCGACGTTTCTGCTTACTTCTCGTCAACGGTTTGATGTACAAAAATTCGTTTTTTTAGTATATACACTGTTTACATGCACGAGGCTTTACGATTGATTCTAATAAATAAATTGCGCTTCGTACGCGATACACGTGAATGATTAAATTTTCTCTAAAGCTATGATATATTGCCAAGTAAAAGAAAAAATTACGCTAGCTTCGCTATGAACATTTGAAATACAAATTCATTCATTTAAGGCGTCTTCTCACTTTGGAAATTTAAAAAAATCGATTTTTTTTTTTTTTAAATTTTGAAAGTACATATCTTCAAAAATGTCATCTCGAAATTTCATAAAGATCGGACGAGTCTAACTACATTTTTTGGCGACCGTTAGGTGACTACCTGAGAGTACCCGGCGATCCCTCCAAAACTTTAAACGCAGTTATCTCAAAACAAGGTTTTTCGGTGCTTTGTTGATGAAATTTCGGAAACTATCCGGCCGATTGTCATGAAATTTGAATGACATATGCTTCATAGTTATGGCTATAGCGCATATCATCAGATTTTTTAAATTTTGATTTTAAGAATTTTTTTTTTACAAAAAACTGCAAAAAAATCGTGGTTTTTTTTTACTTTTTCGAAAAACGTGCGCCATTTTGTTATTTTCGCGAATATCAAAAATCTGATGATATGCGCTATAGCCACTGACATACTGAATCTAAAACAGTTTTATTTTTTTGTTTCAGACGACCCGTCTCGGAGATACCATCAACAAGCCACGACCATAACATTTTTACACGGGTTTTTCAATGCTACTGATGTATTATAATAATTGTTTAAAAAAATAAAATAAAAATTTTTTCATGTACTTGAAAGATGTGTTTATTACATAGGATCCGTTTTATCCCATAATTTTAAGCAAAAATCCTCGAAAAAAAATCGCAAAAACAGCCTATTTTTGAGGCGCTTAAAGTGAGAAGATGCCTTAATTCACAATCATTTTGAATGTTCATAAAATGCGAAAACAATAGGCGACGTAATATTAGCAAATTTTGTATGTACATATACGAATTTTGTGCCCCTTGTAATATATTCGTTGTTCAATTATCGGATTATTAACTACAACAAAAATTACCACGGATTGATTATTGAGATCTTAGCAAAGTTGTCATTAATGAAAATTAACGTGGTGTCAAAAATATTGTGAGTCTCCTACGGATTTTTATTTTCATTTATAGCCAATAAGGGAGCATATTTATTTTATCAACAACATTTTTCGTCTTGAGGCTTTTATTTCAACTCGTTTGTCTATTAATTATTTTCGCAAACTCGCCTAATCATCTCTGTCGCGACGATGAAATAAATTATTCGTATCACAGCACGTATGGATTACAATCGTAATGGAATTAAATCCTTTTATGGTTTTAGGAGTTTTTTTATTTTTTTACAACGGTTTGCAAAGCGGCTCAATATATAATAAATCGACTTTCATGCAGTTTGTGGGACGAGAAGCAACGACAAAAGGAACTCTCGATTACCAAGACGGATTGACGCGTAAGAATTTTTCACTCCGTGTAGTTAAAAATTTGTTCAAAATTATGGAAAAAATTGTCAATTGTTTTTGCTGATGATGACGACGGCAAGTAATGAATTTTCTTTTGAAAATTTATGTTCCGTTGTCTCTAAAAAATATTTGCGATGTTCTCAATGTCCCATTGAAATATTATTTTGAACAATTGTTCATTGGAAGATGAATCATTGTCAAATTGCGACAGGATATAACCAATAATCAATGAAAAAAAGTGTTGCGTAGCTCAAGCTCTTCCCGAAAATTTTTGCACATCGAGATCCTTAATTCGTTTTATTGTTTTATAATCAAGTAATTATCACAAAAATTTACTACGATAAGTGACGCCGTTTGTGTTTATGAGGCAAACAATACATTTATTTTTGGCGGGTTTGTGTCGACAATTGTACTTCGAAAGATATTTCATTATACTGTTATCTGGAAAAATCGTTTCAACGATTCTTTTAGGACCATATCGAATGACAGGCTCACAGAGGTTTGTAACGAGTTTAAATAATCGCTACATCCGCATGACTAGAAGCTAGAATACAGAATATAAATGAGAGTCGTAGTTCTTAAAATTACGATTTTTCACGGAAAAATCACGAATTTTTCCGTGATTTTTTACTTCAACAAGATTATTACGGGAAAAGCGTTCCGAACGTTTTTCAAAGATATTGAGTGCAAAAATAGAAACGTGTTATTATTTTCAAAGTGAAGTGATGAATGTAAAAAAAAAAAGAAAAAAAGTCTATTGAAAGTAATATAAACCTTTTTCCGATTGAGATCACTATTACTAGAAATAATAGAAACAAATAACAAAACTGGAATGACGGAAACGAGTTTTTAAATAGATCGAGTGTGAAATTTCAAACGAGGACCATTTCGATGATTCTTTTCATTTTGACGAGGCAACAAATATACGTTCGGATTCTCACTTGGACCGATGAAGGACGACGGCTCAAAGTTCTCATGAAATGTTACGTGCAAAATCAAATTGCTATGGCGAGAACTAACGGTCGCGTATTTTTCTATGTTCTTATTTATTTATTTTTTTTTTGAGGTATATCTTTTTCATACTTTTCTATACTTTTTGGACGGTTAGCAACTCGCATGTGGATTCGTCGATGTTGTTTTTAGTGTTTTTTTTCTTTTTAACGACAATTATATATGAATCGCGATAATATTGCCACGAATTTGCGAACCTCACGTGTTCGTCGATGCTTTTCCAATTTTGTTGGCGCTCGGCTGAAAACACTTGCACGGTTCCGTCAGTACCGCGTTTGAATGAACTCTCGACGTTATTTGCGGCAACGAATCCAACAAATTATTTCCACGCAAATTGCCTGCAAAGCTGCTCTTTCCCAAAAATGTGTGAGTGCAATTGTACAGACGAGTTTGAAGTATCAGTATAGCATCGAGATCCTCCTCACTGAAATAGAGTTATTTATATGTTATTCGAATCCATAAAAATATAATCAACGTTTTTCTATGTACGATACGAAAAAGTAACACGCATATCTTAACGCGCAATTTTTACGTAAAAATTTCCATAACCGAAATAATTGGTACTGACATGAATTTTTTCCCCCAAACATCGGGAATATTTGCAAATTGTACCAATTACCAATTTCATGAACTAACCTTGCAGAGGCGAGAAACTTTTGAAAAAGTTGATTGGGAACTGTTCGCGGCCGATCAACGGTGTCAGCGTATAGTTCAGTTTCACGATTGTACAAATGCAAAAAATCCGATAATTGTTTGGCCGTTATTGCTGCACGATCTTTGTCGCTTAGCTTGCAGCTCGGTGACTGAAACACAAAAAAAAGGAACATTCAAAAATTATATGCTTCAACAATTTTTCGAAAGATTTTCTTTTATTCTGACATTTATAAATCTATTTACAAATGTATTGTTATAACGAATAATTGATCCGTCAGCGGTCGCGCTACGTGCGCTAACCTTTAAACATTGGTCGCGCGATGAAAGATATTCTCACATGTATATCAGGGTTGCAAAATTTTTAATGAAATGCATTAACCATTACTTTTTGAATTCTCGATGGAAATTATTTCCATTAATCATTAAAAATTAAATTCAATGGTTAATAGAAATTTTTTCCATTAAAAATTAAATTCAATGGTTAATGGATTTTTTTTTATTAAAAATTTAAATTCAATGGTTAATAGAAAAAAAATCCATTAAAAATTAAATTCAATGGTTAATGAAAATAATTTCCCTTTAATTTCCATTTAATGCTAGTAACTGAAGTTTACTCGATTACTGATGGCGGGAGAAGTTTCGACTTGGGTCGAAATGACCCAATGGTAGTAACCGAGGTTTAATTGGTTACCAGTAGCAGTATTAGTATTAGTATTAGTCTGGGTCAAAATGACCCAATAGTAGAAATCGAAGTTTTCTCGGTTAATAGTAGCCGGAGCGGTTTTGTTCTGGGGCAACAAGACCCAATGGTAGTAACTGAGGTTTTTTTGTTTACTAGTAGCAGGAGTGTTTTATATTGAGTCAAAATGACCCAATGGTAAAAACCAAGGTTTTCTCGATTACCACTAGCAGTAGCGGTTTTAGTCTGGGTCAAAATGACCCAATAGTAGAATAGTAGATCCTGGGAAAATATGGCTCACTAGCTCTCTCTTTTTTCCTTGGGGTTTCGCTGAAAAATCGGTTTTACTCTTGTGTTGATGAGCCTCGTAACATTAGGTAACTTGGTTGGTGATTGAAATCATGGATTCGGAAAGACTTGCCGTAGTTGTATTAGCCTCGCGATCTCTTTTGATTCAAGATAGATAAAAGTATACAGGTCTTCCAAGACTCAATGGTTAATTACAAGAATTTATTATTACATTGAAAATTTTATTTATTAGTTAAAAACGGCTCATATTATGTTCAATTGAAGTCACTATTTTTAAATTATGGATGAAGTAAACTCAATTAAGGGTAAATTTGAATTTTGGGAAGAATTTCGAATCAAAGTATTTGGTGTCATTTTTTAATTGGGACCACCCTTGACAAGTTACTAGTTATTAAAAACAAAATCATTTCAATCCTAAATTTTCATCAAGTTGAATTATCATAATTATAATTATGCATGAATTATTGAAGTCAGAATAATTTCAGTTAACATGAAGTTTGAATTATAATTATTAGCGTTGTTAACCATAGGTTACTACTATTTATCACCCAGACGACTGTATGCCCTCATAATGCTTGAAGCAATTGATATTTTTTGATGATTCTTCTTTCTAACCATAGAAAAACTCCTTGAATAAAATTCGCATCCCAATTTAGTGGAAAGTAACGCAGTAGATTTGGGTCAGCAGCAATACGGCTACTAGTAACCGAGTAGGCCTCGGTTACTATCATTGGGCTATTTTGACCTAGACGAAAAACCGCTACCACTACTGATAACCGAGTAAACCGAGTAGACCGAAACCGCTCCCGCTATCAGTAACTGAGAAAACCTTGGTTACTACCATTGGGTCATTTTGACTCAGAACAAAACCACTCCCGCTACTAGTAACTGAGAAAACGTCAGTTACTCGGTAACTAGTAGGTTTGTTTTGGGTCATTTTGACCCAGGACAAAACCGCATCTGCTACTAGTAACCAAGAAAACCTCGGATACTGCTATTGAGTCATTTTGACCCAGGACAAAACCGTTCCCCCCGTTACTAGCAACCGAGAAAACCTCGCTTACTACCATTGGATCATTTTGACCCAGAATAAAACCGACAATGCTACTGGTAACCGAGAAAACCTTGGTTCCTACCATTGGGTTATTTTGACCAAGACTAAAACCGCTACCGCTACTGGTGACCGAGAAAACCTCGGTTACTACCATCGGATCATTTTGACCCAGCCGAAACCACTCCTACTGCTAGTGACGGAGGAAACCTCGGTTACTACCAACGGGTCATATTGACACAGATCAAAACCGCTCCAGCTATTAGTGACTAAGATAACCTCGGTTACTACTATTTCCTGGCTCATTTTGACCCAGAAGAAAACCACTACCACTACTGGTGACCGTGAAAACCTCGGTTAATACCATTAGGTCATTGTGACCCAGAACAAAACCACTCCCGCTGGTAGTAACCGAGAAAACCTCAGTTACTACCATGAGGTTATTTTGACACAGACAAAAACCGCCACCGCTACTGGCGGCCGAGAAAACCTCGGTTACTACCACTGGGTCATTTTGACCCAGACTAAAACTTCTACCACTACTAGTGACCGAGAAAACCTCGGTTACTACCATTGGATCATTTTGACCCAAGCCGAAACTTCTTCCGGTATCAATAACCGAGTAAACTTCGGTTACTAGCATTAAACGGAAATTAAATAGAAATTATTTCCATTAACCATTGAATTTCATTTTTAATGGAAATTATTTTCATTAAAAATTAAATTTAATAGTTAATGGACATTTTTTTTCATTACAAATTAAATTCAATGGTTCGTGAAAATTTTTTCCCATTAACCATTGAATTTAAATTTTTAATGAAAAAAAATTCCATTAATTATTTATTGAATTTAATTTTTAGTGGAAAACATTTCCACTAACCATTAAATTTAATTTTTTATGAAAATAATTTCCTTTAAAAATTAAATTCAATGGTTAATAGACATTTTTTCCATTAAAAATTAAATTCAATGGTTAATGGAATTATTTCTATGAGGGCCAAGAGGAACTGTGGAAAATCTGGCCGATACAGACGGCGATATTTTTACTGACATGAGTTTTAATTGATTAGAACCTTCAGAAACTCAGAAAAACTGCCTCCCGCTCAGCGATTGATGCGCGAGTCGGTGCAAGTCTAAGCGGTCATCCAACCAAGTATTGGCCTCGCCCCAGGCTGCTTAATTTTGGTGATCGCCGGAGCCACACACCGACCGCACACCCATCCCTGTCGGTATGATAATTGACATTAAAAAAAAAAAAAAAATAAATAAAAAAAAATTAAAATTCAAAGACAAAAATTAAAAAAAGATTTTAACTCTTCTATCATACAGACGAATAAATTTGGTGAAGATAGAAAAATTTCAAATGCTTATGTTATTGGAATTTTTCGAGTAATCATTGTTTTAATAAAAGTGTGAGAAAAAGTCTCATAGCGCGACCGTTGAGGGGTTAATTAAATTTTCTATTTTGCTCGAAAAAACTTATTTTATCTATTGCGATGTTGAAATTTGCACTGTTCGAACGCTGTCATTCTTCAATATTCTCATAATATATGGGGCATTCTAGGCCAAGGCCAAATTTACATTTTGTTTTTTGCATTTTCAATTTCGTTAAATTTTTTTATCTGTTAGAGCTCAATGGAAGCAACTTGCCTGATTTTTTTCAAATTTTTATCTCTATGCGTTTGTTTGATACGAATTTTTGAAGAATTCTGCAATTTTTTTTTCAGATATCTATAACTCCCTGAAAAATCGAGCAAACCAAACAGATGAGGGGACCAAAATTTTTGTTTTGATATGTACTTTCGTTCGAAAATATATAGGATATTATAAAAACATTAATATAACCAGAACTTTGAGCTCAAAGTAAAAAATATTCGTTTACGCCCTTGTGCACCCTTCGATTTTTTTCATAAATTTTTATAAAAAACTGTTATTTTTTAATGAATTTTAAGCCTAGTTTGATTGTGGGTAAATCGTTCTTGCTATTTTTTTTTAAATCGAAACGTAGATTTTTTTTTTGTTCAATGATCCGTAACTTCCTGAAAAATTTTTCAAACCTAATGAATGAGGGGGTTAAATTTTTGTTTCGAAATGTACTTTCACTTGGAAGCATGTAAAACACATAACGAAAATAACGTAATGAATGTTGGCTAGGTTTTTGAAATATAGCATGAGGCGCATGACAGATAATAAATCAAGACATTCATTATAAAAAAGAATACGTAAAAAGCGGTACCTCTTATTTTCAGCTTATTAAGACAGGTAGATTTTTGTTACGTGTATGAAAAATCGATAGGATTGATTCATATTATAAAATTCAAAATACCGTAGATTACGTTCGAAATCATTTACCAGAAAATATTTATTGCATATTACTACGAGTAGTGAAAAAGAAGAACAATTGATTTACCCACTATCGCACTAGGTTGGAGATTCATTAAAAAAATAACAGTTTCCCAAAAAAATTTATAAAGCAAACCGTAGGGAACACACGGTGTGAAAACGAACATTTTTGCTTGAAATAGAAAACAGTGGTTAAAATAATGTATGAATAATTTTTTATATGCTTCAAAATGAAAGTACATTTCAAAACAAAAATGTTTATCTCCTCACTCATTTGATTTGCACAATTTTTCAGGGAGTTATAACCTATAACTGAACAAAAAAATTCACGTTCTAATTAGAAAAAAAATAGAAAAGACCATTTGTCCACGATCAAACTAGGCTTAAAATTCAAAAGAGAAAAAAACAGTTTTTCATAAAAATTTATAAAGAAAATCGAAGGGGACAGAATATTTTGTATTTAGAATTTGGAATACTGGTAGTATAAACGTTTTGATAGTTTTCTACACATTTTCAAACGAAAGTACATTTCAAAACAAAAATTTTGATCCCCTCATCCATTTGGTTCGCACAATTTTTCAGGGAGTTACGGATCATTGAACAAAAAAAATGTACGTTTTAATTAAAAAAAAAAAATAGAAAGAACGATTTACTCACGATCAAACTAGGCTTAAAATTCATGAATAAAATAACAGTTTTTTATAAAAAATTATGAAGAAAATAGAAGGGGACACAAAGGGTGAAAACGAATATTATTTACTTTGAGCTCAAAATTCTGGTTGTATTAATGTTTTTACAATATCTTACATATTTTCAAACAAAAGTACATATCAAAACAAAATTTTTTACCACGTCATCTATTTGGTTTGCTCGATTTTTCAGGGAGTTATAGATATCTGAAAAAAAGTTGCAGAATTCTTCAAAAATTCGTATCGAACAAACGCATAGAGATAAAAATATGAAAAAAATCAAGCGAGTTGCTTCCATTGAGCTCTAACAGATAAAAAAAAATTCAATAAAATTAAAAATGCAAAAAAAGATTGTAAATTTGGTGTGGAATACCCCATATACATTAGGGTGATTCAAATAAAATCGATTTTTTTTTTGTTTGCGTAGGAGTGCTGTTAGTGCATGATAAAAATATAATTCTCTCAAAAACATTTTTCTAAAGATCGTTCAAACGACTTTTTATTATTTTTTTCTAGATCTGGCTGAAAATCACGAAATAGACATTTCGATTTTTCGATGTTACATCAAAAAATGTTAGTATTTGATGAAATAGTAATTCAATCAAAATTTGAGTACTTGACAAAATATTTTAGTGGTGACGCAACCGACTTTTCAATTTTTTCTTTTTCAATTCTGGCTGCAAAACAGTGTAGATATGTCGATTTTCCGGTGTTGCAACAAAAGATGGTAGTACTGGATAAAAAAAAATTCTATTAAAATTTGGGACATGGAAAATAAAGTTGGAGATTGCCCGAGCGACTTTTTAAATTTTTTTCAATTTTCTGAGTAGAAACATGATATTAATTTTTTTAAATGGAACATCTAAACAAACAGTGCCTTGGACAATATGTATTTGGTCTTTAAGAATAAGTTTTCAATGTCATGTAATGGAATAGCTATCATATTTATTTACAGCGGGACTTTTTTTTATCCATTCATGATTTTCGTAGAACGTTAATGATTTTCTTTAAAACTGACGGGCACTGACGAGTGCACCAAACTTAACGTTTATCGTCCACAAAACTAATTTTTCGTTATCAAAGACAATTTGTTTTTCAAAATCTTTTATCACCAATTGATGGTTACCGAAAAATATGAAAATCGGTAGATCCGAATGATTGTTACCGATTCTCACATTTTTCGGTAACAATCAATTTTGGTGATAAAAGATTTTGGAAGGGGGAAAAATCTCCATTTCTTATTCAAATGACTTAGAGACGTTTCCCGGCCACAGTTAATTCGATTATAATTATAATATTTGTTAATTTTTTGTAAGTTGTATTTTTTTTCATTACCTACATATTTCGTATATAATTATTCAACTTTCTGTTATAACTTTACTTTTTTAAATTTTTGCATGCCAACAACTTATCCTACCGTCAATTAACATTGATCAGAAAAACAGAATCTTGAGGGAGTTGCGCTGACCAGTTGAATGATTTTGTATTTTTATTTGTCTGTGTTATTTTCAATTAATTTTTATTTCAAACTTTTTAAAGTTTATTACTATTTTTGCTGTGGCGATGAATTTCTTGTTTTTTGTTTATTTTTTATTTTTCAAACGTTTTCACCGTTTTTTTCTATGATTTTTTCAAACTTTTTTTCTCATTTTATTGTTATCAAGCTATACGGTTTTAGCAGTAGAGAGTTCTTTTGTTTTTTCAAATAATTTTTTTTTTTATTCATAATATTGTCATATTATACTTGTTGCATATTTTGTTTTATTGATATGTTTTTTGTACCCACTTTTTTTTACCAATTCATGATTTTCTTTAAGGGGTTATATCCAGTTGTTTGGGTTGAAAAAATGGAAATTTTTTTTTTTGCATTTTCTCAAAGTACATTAAGAACGTTTCCCCAAAATATTGTAAGGATCTGAGCACTAGAACGAATATAAATATTTACGCACGCTACCTGAGAGTGCGAGTCTTCGAGTGCAGCGATCGACGACTTTAAACGCGATTATCTCGGAATTATGTTTTTTAAAAAATGCTGTTGCGGTGAGTACGATTTCTCGAAAGCAATTTAACCGATCGATTTGAATATTTCACGAGCTTGTTTCTAATTATAATGGCTTGTTCGTGAACGAAGGAATTTTTATTTGGACCAAAATTTATATTTTTCTTAAAGACATTTTTACTATTATACTAACGAAATCTTTTTGATTTTTTGATTTCAAATAAGCCGTTCCAGAGATATGCTTACCGCGAGTATGTTCAAAAAAAAAGGTTTTTTAGAACAACGGCCATATTTCCCCCAGTAGTGAAAATTTTTTCATAAAAAAATTTATATAAGTACCTGAAAATATGTAGTAATTGATACTGTATAGTGTATTTTAATAAAATGATGTTAACGTGGCTAAAAAAAATCATGAAAATCTTTCAATTTTCCCGAGGACAACTAGATATAACCAGTTAAAACTGACTAACCACGTGACGAGCGCAAAACATTTTACGTTTATCGTCCGCGAAACTTCACTTTTTCAATATCAAAAAAACAATTTTTCTTTTAAAATCTTTTATCCCCGATTGATCGTTACCGAAAAATATGAGAGTAGGTAGATCCGAATGATCGTTACCGATTCTCACATTTTTTGGTAACGATCAATTGTTGATAAAAGATTTTGAAAGACAAATTGTCGTTGATAACGAAAAAATAAAATTTTGTGGACAATCAACGTTAAGTTTGGTGCACTCATCAGTGCTTGTCACTTTCAATGAAAATTATTATCGTTCGACAAAAGTCGCGATTAGATAAAAAGAAGTTCTTCTGTAGATAAATATGTCAGATATTCCATTATATCACATTCAAAACTTATTCCCAAAAACCAAATACATATTGTTCAATGTGCTGTTTGTTTAGTCGTTCCATTCTGAAAAAATTAATGTCGGAGGAATTCTTCTCGAACTACGTCGCAGCTAGGCTAGGGTGTGGGACTCGGGCTTTCGAGTGGCATCCAAACATTCTTAAGAGGCTAGATGCTAGCAATGACGTCAACGCTAGGACAAAGGCTGAATGTTCTAAGTCGTCATCTGGGGATGACGACCAAGGGATAAGGGACACTCGGGTCCGAGACGCTAACGAGACTAGACGTAGCGCTGTCAAGTCTACGCAGGCGGATTGTCGATTTATCATTCATTACTATTCTACATGGTTTTCATCATTATCACCATCGTGATAATCAACTATGTACTTTTACTGTTTTATCAACTTATAACCAATTATACAACCAACTTATACGTTAATTATATTGTACGTGTTAAATTCTTGTGAATTTGTATCCACTAAAAAATACGTGACAAAAATCTACGACATTAATATTATGTTTTTACTCAGAATAATGAAAAAATTTCAAAAAGTCGCTCGGGCGACCTGCAATTTTCTTTTCCATGTCTAAAATTTTAGTAATTTTTTTTTTTCATCAAATACTAACATCTTTTGTTGCAACACCGGAAAATCGATGTATCTACACTATAATTTTCGGCCAGCATCGAAAAAGAAAAAATTAAAAAGTCGGTTGCGCCACCACTAAAATATTTTTTCGAGTAGTCAAATTTTGGTAAAATTACTATTTCATCAAGTACTAACATTTTTTGATGTAACATCTAAAAATCGAAATTTCTATTTCATGATTTTCAGCTAGAACTGGAAAAAAATATAAAAAGTTGTTTGAGCGACTTCTAAAAAATTTTTTCGAAAACCCAAATTTTGGGAGAATTACTTTTTAATAGCCTTCTTGCGCAAACGAAAAAAAAAAATATCCATTTTATTTGAATCACCCTAATATATAATACAGATTATCTGAAGGTATTAAGCATGAAATTGTTATATTGTTGAATAATTATTGGTGTCGCAATGAATATAATACGTTTGGTTGGAGTATGATTTAGTCGAGAAGTGCGGAGTTTTTTCGTCAAAAATTGATGATAATAAAGATGGTTAATGACTCACGGTAAATAAGAACGGTGTGCGTAAGTTGCTCGAGGATTGTTGAAGGAACTTCATAACGAGATCACAACAGGCCCAATCGGTGCTGGGTTGTGATATTTTACGTAGTATGTAGCGCAGATACAAACCAAACGCTTTTCTCGCCTCACCAGGACTGAAAATATTTATTTTTATCATTATGATGAGGTACGTTAAAAAAAATATATTAAGTTCGTATACAGAAAAAAAGCAAATGTACCTAAGCTTGTTTCCATCTTGCATCAGCTGCGTCACTTGAGCCTTGTATTTGTGATGAGTATCAACTTCCATATTTTCCTTGCTATCGGTACGATCCAAACTTTTTTTATGACCCTTGACAAGTGCTCTCTCGTATCTCGCATATCTATGACAAAAATAATTTTTTTATGCCAATTATCCACGACATAGTTATACAAATTAATGACTATGTCAAGAAATTGGTTCGTCGCTTGAACGAATAATAAAATTAATCCACGACTTTTAAGCTAGTCGTATCTGTTATTTCTTTATTTGGGTTTTGGAAAAAAAAATTAACATTAATAATTGTAACTGCCTTCAGTGTTTTCTCGAAAGTTCGAACCAAGACACCTTATTCGTATTGCATCACGTCTAAATATTAAAAATCATTTTCAATTCGATATAAGATATTTTGACAAGTGACGATATAATTGAGAAATATTTGTAAAAAATTTTGTATTTAGTTTCAGTTATTTACCTGGATAATCGATCGAGGGCAACTTCCGGTGGTGGAAAACCTGTAGTTCGACTAGCAGCCGGAAACAATTGCTCATGGAGCATTAAATTGTGATTCGTGTTGACTTGCTGGGGCATTCTTCCGGGGCCAAGAGGATCAGTTACTATCGGAATACCCGTCGTTGGATCTGTTGTAAATGCAACTTAAATTTGTCAATCTCCCATTTAAACCCTTTGAGTTCGAATCGAAATTAATTAACACTATTATACGACGATGAAACTTGAGGATTTGCGATTTAAGACTGCGTGATACGTTTTTAATATACAAATTCAACTTCTGATCAAAGTTCCATTTGTAGCAATGAAAAATTGGAAAAAAATTTACAACAAAATAATTTTCGAAGAGTTTTCAAACAAAGGGATGCGAGTACGATTTAACCATCGTTTTATTAACGCACTGTTAATTATTATGATGAGAACGATTTGTGGTTGACAAAGATTTACCTAAATATTGCGAATAAAGCTGCCACGATTTTGGGCTGGGAAAAATGCGAACAAATCCGCCTCGCCTTTCGAATTGTGCTTTTGCCGATGCTACTATTCTTTGTTGTTCCGACGTAAGACCCGTTCGATTGATTTTGGTTTTCGTGGTGCTGCGTCTGTTATGAGCTAGTGTCTCGGCCGAATGAACTCGTCTGTATTGGAGACTTTGCGGACGTATTATCGGATCAACGGCTGGTATGCCAACGAGGGTAAGGAGATCCGACATCAGAGCGGATTTGAGTCTTACATCGAGGGGTGAATCGCAGCCCAATGAAGGTGTGAGATTTACCTCGAGCAACCAGGGTTTGAGAGTATCGTCGATGAGAATATCAAAACCGAATAATTCTAAAACAAAACAAAAAAACAAACAAATGTATTTTTGTTACGCGTTTTTACCCTCAAAAACATCAAAATGTTGCATTAGAAAAAAGTGAGATTACTTTACGTGACGTTATTTTGAATGAACGAAATTTTTGGAAATAATACAATATTTTTTAAATCCATTAAAATTAAAATTCTAAATGATCTTGAAGCTCGCATCATCTTTTTTGTATCGGTTGAAGATTCGATGCGGATTTAGATCATGAAAATTCGTTAAATACTTTCCCCGGTCTTTTTTAGGAACCCGCACGCCAAATAAGTTTAAAAAAAATACCAATTGCGACCTAAGGAAGAAAAAAATCACCGCATCTCAAGGATGTAAACTTCAATAATTAAATAATTAAAAAGCGAATACCGTAATTAATTACCGAAACAAGTGTCAGGATGTTTGACGAATTGTTTAACACCACTGACGATCCCTGAAGCGGTTGCGAGAATCGATTTAATTATAATATCCTCGACTCTTTGCATGAGCAATTCTGTGTCCTGGCCGATTGAACGTAAGTGTCGAAGTAGAGCGGATAATGTCCATTTATGCCCAACGTCTTCAGCATCTGGATCGTCGCTTCTGTGCCACATATATTGTTTTTATTTTATTTTATTTTTTTCATAATCGAATAAATTTGGATAAAATTTAATATAATTACGTATATGGAAAATGTAAAATTCATACTAACTTGACGTAATCGACGTGGAATTTGTTAATACTGTAATTACAAAGATGCATACAAGGATTCCAAATATACTGATTGCCACCTTCGTATTTGACAGTTGCGAATCTTACGAGTCCCTCCTCGTAGAGATAAATTAACAGTGGATCGTAATTCGTAACAGCTATATATAGACGCAAGTCACACTTGTGTCCATCGACCAGCAATGGATTGTTTATGTATTGGGCCACGATTACCGATTCCTCGGTGAAAATTTTTTCGGGCTGTTTATAATTAAATAAAATTCAATAAGATAATAAGATTCAACTTTATGTAAGAAATAATTAGGTGTCAGAAATGGGAATATGATAATATTTTTCAATTCATTTTAGCGAGACAAAAATTAAAAAAACCCCAAACTACGATGTTTTGCGACTCCGAAATAATTGAACGATTCAATTTACGTCGTTATTAATAAATTGATTTGTGTGTTTTTTTTTTACATTTTTATCGTTATTATAAGTATTTACGTATGTACTCACACTATTAACGATATAAATGCCTCGTCCACGAGAGCTCGCCTTTGGCTTAACAATCCAGGGTCCTCGATATCTAAAGTGGGCTGTTAACAATTCGCGCGATTCACCTGGCAGTAAAAACGTTTGCGGTATAAAGTCAAAGTTTCGTAGACCTTTATTTCTTTGCATACCCTCGATGTTTTTGTAAAGGCGATCCTTGCGCGTTATTTCGTACGATCTGTGACAGGAGCAAATGTGGAAGGCTAGTCAAAAGGTTTGGAAAATTGAAGTAATAAAGAGTTGTTGATTTGATCGACGGTATGTATATTAGTAAAATTAAACGTAAACAATATCTTAATCGAAAGGTTCAGAAATGAATTGTGTGAATAAAAAAAAATGGAATTCATTGAGTCGCTGTAATAAATCAAAATGAAAAAAAATAATATCGGATAGCTTACCTGGGAAAGTGGTTGACTTTGTGGAAAGGTGCGAGGTTACTGAGTACATCGGGTTTCGGATGATTGCCCATCCAAAGAAGATTAAAGTCAGTAGCTTTGGGTCCAACCTGCGCAAAGAAAGAAGAAACATTATCTAAACGGTGAAAAAACAATTTGACATTATTCGCGACAACAAGACGCTGTGAATTTCGAAAAGAGGGAGGAAAAACAAAATACAAAGTACATGCGTACAAAATCTGAAATCGCGCCAAAATTCTCAGAAGTTGCGATAATTTTTTCTTTATTTTTTATGAGTCTGCAAATTGTGGCAATTTCATTATATCCTGGCGATATTCCTTGGCGACAAATGTGGCTTTTTTGTATTCTTAGCTCGTTCGGTAATATAACTTGCACGGGCCATCGTCGAGTATGCGTATTCGAGGTGACCTTGGGGTTTCCCTTTTCGAGTTATAACGCCATACAGACGACTATCTTCGTACGTTTTCTGACTTTTAAATATTTTATACATGCTTTACCACTGAATTACCAAACTCAGCCAAATCGAAAACCACGAGATATATTATTTTGTACAAAATTGAATTTCATATAAAGGATAAAGAGATACAAAAGAATTGCCCCACAAAACGTTTATTAATTGATTATAATATATATCACAGACTGCAACCTTGATTGTTCAAACAGCAGCGGGATAGACTCAGCATCGCACTTTTGTAAATATAGAACGTTGCGCACACTTCGTCTCCGTTTCTGCGCACCAGACGAATTGGCCGGATTGGACCGGGCCCTTCTCCTACCAAGTGCCTCAGACCGATCGATACGGGTCGCATAGTGGCGAATATTGCATGAATCAAGATTCCATAAATCGAGGTTGCAGTGTAATAGAACCGACAGATCGGTGTGTCGCTTCGGTTCGAGAGAAAATGCCTAAGAGCCTGCCTTATTAATTTATACCACTCGGAACAATCGAATTACACCCTATACATAAAAAACCTAACCCGCTACACCAAAGCGGATATCCCTTGCATCGATTGTTTCACGCTTAAACTAACGAGAGACGAGAGACTGCTTTAATAAGCTCCCTTATATATCCTTATTAATAACAATATCCTTATTAATAATCTAGCAATTTCACATAATCACGAAACTAAATACCAAAAAACTACATGTTATCTCCTACCCCAAACATTCACTTTTTTCGATAAACACGGACTCTTACAAAATTTCAACAATATCTCCATCATATACAACTGGAGACGTAACAAGGCGGATAAACGAATCTCGATTTCTTGCAATGACTACAATAATAACGAAAGACTTTTTACTGGCTCCACTTCAATACCCCCTAGAGATCGGCTCGAGTTTCACAGACTAGACATCGCAAAATACTGGTGGTTGGACAGAAACTCCACCTTAATCAAAAAACTCGCCAGAAGGAAAGCTCAAAACCATGGTAGGCGTATTATTAGAAAAGTTTAGAATTAACTGTACTTACTACCCTATAAGGCCAACAATTTTTAGTTACCGCTGTTAATATTGCATATAGGAGAGACCGGGGCTAGTTGGCCAACTTTTTAGACTATTGCTTGTAAAAAAGGAACTAAACAATATTTCAAAAAACAAATTGTTGTTCTGAATAGAAACATTCTTCCACTATCTCAGATAATTATTTAAAGGTTTTTTTATGAAATACTAAGGGGATTATTTAATCGGTTTTGTGAAAATCCGTTTTTGTGTCAACGAACCCCAGCGTCGGGATAAGTTGACTATAGTACGAATTTTACCTGATAATTACTACAATCAATAAATTAACGGGGTCATCCTATGTGACAGCTATTTTCTTTTTCGCTTTTTTGGGAATATTTTTTGATGAACCATTAAAACACAATATCTTTGAATTTTTACCACACATTTATTAATATTTTTACAGTCCCTCAGAATGTTATCAAACAAAAATAACGAGTTGAATCGACTTTACACCGTTCGGAAGACACTCATGTGTTGGTTGACGGCTGCCATGATTCCGGAGGTTTTGCTCATCTGAGATTAAAAAATCAAACGGCATTTTAATTTGTAGACCTGAGACTATCGCTGGAACTAGAATAAAGTAAAAATATCAAAAATTGAATTTTTGGCACGGTTTTAAAAGTCGAAAAAAAGACGAAACTTGGAACTTAACATTTAAAACCGTGCCAAAAATTCAATTTTCTATATTTTTACTTTATTCTAGTTCCAGCGATAGCCTCAGGTCTACAAATTAAAATGCCGTTTGATTTTTTTGATTTTAGATGAGCAAAACCTCCGGAACCATGGCATAAAAATGTTAATAAATGTGTGGTAAAAATTCAAAGATAGTGTGTTTTAATGGTTCATAAAAAAAAATCCCAAAAAAAGCGAAAAAAAATAGCTGTCACATGGGATGACCACGTTAACGCAATTAATTTTACCTGATAATCAGTACGAATGAGTAAAAAAACGGATGGTTACCAATATTATTTATTTAATAATTCAAAAAAATTAACACATATGTTTACATGAATCAGATTAAAGGTTATTTTTGGTGATTATTGTGGAAAAAAAAGAGTATTTAATTATCTTCACCAGTTTCCTCGTCGTCGTAATCAAAATTGCAGTTTACACATGTGTCAACCAACCCCATACCAATGTTAGCCAATTTACCCCGCCCCGTTTTTTTAAAAACAAAACGCCCTATACGCAAATTATAACAATAATTGGAAAAAATTATTACGCTAAACTATAATCCAATATATGTACTTTTATGTAGTGGACAATTGTAACAATTGGAAAAATGTCCGGGGCAGGAAGAGATAGAAAAGATCAAAGAAAAAATTTACTTTGGTACCTGGATTTTCGAAAATCTTTTACTGCCCCGCGCAGAAAAAATTAGTCTCGGCAGGACGCCCGGTGAGAATCCTGGCAAGCTATCCCGGAAGAATCCCGCCAGGGCGCGTTTGCGGGACTTTTAGGTCAGCGTTCCAAAGTCTCGTCAAGACTCTTTCCAATACTTTCCGAGAGTCCCGGCAAGACTCTTTTCTATATGTTTCGAAAAAAAATTTGAGTCTTGCCGAGACTCCTTCCGATACTTTTCAAAACTCTTTGCGAGAGTCTTGCTGAGACTATTTCCAAGATTTTTCGATAGTCCCACTGACAAGGAACACTACTTTGGTGTCCGCCTCCGATTTTCTTGAAACTCCTGTATGTGAAAGAGCATTCGAAACTAAGAGACACGTATGTTTTTTTATCGGCGGAAAAACGGTTTTAAGGGGTGAAACTACCCTTCAAAATAAGACATGTCAAGGGGTGGTTTTGCAGTTTCACCAACAAGCACTCAACCGATTTCGATAAAACAAAAACCAAAATATTTCTTATCCAAAGCGATGGAAAGTCCACCATGCAAACGAAAAAAAAAGTTAGGGGGTGAACGATTGTTCAATAACTTTTTGAGCTAGAATGCCCACCAGTTGAAAAAAGTCATCCATGGATAGCAGCTTCTAACTCCACTATTTCCAGCGGAAATGACTTGAAAAAATTACAAAGTGTACTTCAAAACATGAATAAAATATCCTCCAAGTTTAAACAAATTCTGATTATTCCTTCCCTGTTAAAAAAATTCACGAAAAACACCAAAATTTCGGCCTCCTAAACTGGTTTCTCCCGTTAACTTCAATAGGGACGGGGGGGGGGGGGGAGGCAGGGAGCTGCCACTACTACTATTCTGATGATAATGGGAAAATTGTAATCTATGTGTAAACTAATAGGTATTGTGCTGATCTACAATTAGTGTCCCTACAAGGCACTTTTATTAATCTTAAGAAAAAAATAGAGGCGTAGAGATGTAATCACGGTGTTTGTACTGGATAAGAATGGTATCAAGTAGTCATGATCACCCGATATTTTTGGCATTCTAATATCCGCGATATAGAAAAAAAATAGAGGCGTAGAGATGTTGTCACGGTGTTTGTACTGGATAAGAATGGTATCAAGTAGTCATGATCACTCGATATTTTTGGTATTCTAATATCCGCGATTTAGAAAAAAAATAGAAGCGTAGAGATGTGATCACGGTGTTTGTACTAGATCAAAATGCTATTAAGTAGTCATGAGTAGAGAAATAATTATTTAGACCAGAAAACGTCATTGTAACAGCATCGAAATCTGGGAAAATTACTTCCGGTTTGTATTATCGTTAAGGACGCATCAATTTTTTTTCAACATATAAATATAAATATATAATTTGTTATATGTTAACAGATCATTTTTAAATTTGGTTGGAACAAGTATTTTTTCCTAATGTTGGAAGTGACAACGTATTATTGATTGATTCCTGGAGTGGACACTGCCTCAAAGTTGTTCGCGAAGCCATCCCTCATGATAAAAAAATCATCACAATGATTATCCCAAAAGGTACAACTGGAAAAATTCAACCGTTTGATGTATTTGGATTTCGAATATGGAAAAATTTTGTGCGACACTTTTCAGATAGTGTTATATTAATGGATGCTGATATAAATTTACATTCTAGGAATAATATAATCAAGCTGCAATCGCTGACCCATAATCAACTGTCATCTCCACGTTATACTAATCTTTTTAAATATTCATGGTTCAAAAGTAATTATGTAACGGAAAAACCGGAATATTTCGAAAATCCTGTCAATTTTGGGTTCGGTCAATCAAAAACACACTGTAAAATACCTGGTTGAAATCACATAGCGATTATAAAATGTGCATGGTGCAAAAAGTCTTTGTGTTTGAAACATTTTTTTGATGACTATCATTATTGTACAACGTATGAGCCATAATTGCTGGAAATTATAATATAAGTGAATCCATAGCATATAATAAGATAACAGGATTACATGTAAATCACATTTTTTACTAGGCGCTTAAGGACCGGAAAAGTGTGACCTCAGTTTTCGATATACTTATCAAATAAAATTCGATTGTAGACTATAAGACTGTTAATTCTTCTTGATCAATTGTCAATATGTGTTTAAGCTCGTATTATAAATATGCTTCTACATAGGCGAGACAAATCGCTATTTGTAGAACTTATTTAGACATAACAATTTGAATCGTAATGAATCAGAAGTAGCTCTTCCCTCTCCGTTTCCCCCCGTCCCGATTGAGGTTAACGCAAATATGCATACGTGCTTAAAACCATTAAATACGTAACGTCGATGAAGGGGAAGCAGATTGAATAAAATAGATGGAGAAATTTTTAAATCGCGAATAAAGAGGAAAATCGAGAGGGAGTGGCTCACTCTGTCAGGGTGTTGTATTAATTTCGCAACATGAGAAAACGTTGATTCAAAGCTGTTGTGATATTTTGAATCCGCAAAAGCATATAAAACAGGGAAAAGGCAACGGCAATAGGAAAATTCAAATAAGGGGTAGTTCACCCCCTTAAGGTTGCTATTTTTCAAAAATACGAAAACATGTGAACATTATGTTAACGTTTTTATGGAAATAGAACCCCTTCCATTCCATTATATTCACCCCTTTTTAATGTGGGGTGAGAAGCAGATAAATACAAAGGTGGTTCACTCCCTGTTACACGCGCGCTACACGCGCCTATTTGCCGGCAACGTCTAATTTTCTACCTCGCCCGCTAGAATTAAAAAATCTTATTAAATCCCTCAAACCCCCACATTAATATGAAAAATATCTGAAAAGAAAACGAAAAAACAAGATTAATACGCGAAAATAAAAATATTTATAAGTCTCATACACATAATCCTTATCTTAGAATCACAGAGTAGAGACATACCAACCGGCGCACCAATCAGCGTCGAGGCGCTAGGCCGTTCCCCCACCACGTGACCACCGGCCAATCCTGCGCGACCGGCCGGGTATAAATACAGGCGCCCCGCGGAGCTCGAGCTCATTCTCGCTTCGGAGATAGTACCGAATAGGTGCCTCCAAACCGACCTTTGTACACTCTCAATAAAAATTTCAACACTTAAAACATCTCCAATCATCGTGATCTTCTTTCTCCCTGTGTCAAAACGGATACCCATTCTTCATGCCAAGGAGGAAGACTGGCTCGTATTTGCGGAGATTGGACCGGCGTGCCGAAGAAAGGAGAATCGTACGAGAGGCTAAGGAGAACGATAAACCAAACGGTCCTTTTCAGGATCTGAAGCGAGAGAACAGCAAATTGAACAGTCCTTCTCAGGACTTGAGATATAGACTCCCGGCACTCCTGCCATCCCTCTCCCAATCCGTCGCATCGCGGTATCCCAGGAATCCGAGTCCGGTGGCTGAAAAGCTCACTCGGAATTCCACTGCCCGATACGCCGGACCCTGTCCCGAAAAATTACCTGCAAAAATTCCTGCGAAAACCCACGTGGATCCAATCGTGGCAAAAGCGCTGGAACGAAAATTAACTAGACCAGCGAAGCCAGCAAGTCAACTGCAGCGTGAGAGGAAGATCATCGGGATATCGCCGAAGAAGAAACTCGCCGTCGTTCAACCGGCTCCAAGATCTCCGTCCGCTGTAATTCGACAAATCGCGCAGAGGACTCCTCGCACACCTCTCATTCGGCTTTTGTAGCAACGTTCTCTTTCATCGTTGATTTTGTTTTCCGGGGGTTCTTCACACCGATTGCTCTGGTATAGCTATACCTTCGTATCTTTTCCGTCAACGTTTTACACCAAGTCTCATCGTTACATACAAACTACACGGCCCTTATCAGGGCCAACAGTTCCTTTTACGTGGGTGACTCGAGATTGATAGTCGTAAATAATATACGAGTATCACCCCTAACTTTTTTTTTCGTTCCCATGGTGAACTTCTTATCGCTTTGGATAAGAAACATATTGGTTTTTGTTTTATCAAAATCGGTTCAGTGCTTGTTGGTGAAACTGCAAAACCACCCCTTGACATGTCTTATTTTGAAGGATGGTTTCACCCCTTAAAACCGTTTTTCCGCCGATAAAAAAAATACCGGTCTCTTAGTTTCGAATGCTCTTTCACATACAGGAGTTTCAAGAAAATCGGAGGCGGACACCAAAGTAGTGTTTCTTGTGAGACTCTTTTCAAGACTTTTAGAAATTTTTTTTCGATAATCTCGCCGAGACTCTTTCCAAGAGTTTTAGAAATTTTTATCGATAGTCTCGTCGAGACTCTTTCCAAAACTGTACGAAATTTTGTTCTATAGTCTCGCCGGGACTCTTTCCAAGACCGTTAAAAAATTTTATCGATAGTCTCGCCGAGAAAAAATTAGTCTCAGCAGGACGCTCGGCGAGAATCTTGGTAAGCTATCCCGGCAAGATTACTGAAAGAATCCGGTCAAGGCACGTTTCCGGGACCTTAGGCCAGCGTTCCAAAGTCTCGCCGAGATTCTTTCCGATACTTTCTTCTTGAAAGAGTCTTAGCGATACTCCATTTTTTTTTCGAAAAATATAAAAATGAGTGTTGCCGGAACTCTCGGAAATAGTCTCGGAAAGTATCGGAAAGGGTATCGGCGAGACTTTGGAACACTGGCCTAAGGTCCCGGAAACGTGCCTTGACCGGATTCTTTCGGTACTCTTGCCGGGATAGCTTACCAAGATTCTCGCCGAGCGTCCTGCCGAGACTAATTTTTTCTCGGCGAGACTATCGATAAAAATTTTTAACGGTCTTGGAAAGAATCCCAGCGAGACTATAGAAAAAAATTCGTACAGTCTTGGAAAGAGTCTCGGCGAGACTATCGATAAAAATTTCTAAAACTTTTGGAAAGAGTTTCGGCGAGATTATCGAAAAAAATTTCGAAAAGTATTGGAAAGAGTCTCGGCGAGACTATCGAAAAAAATTTCTAAAAGTCTTGGAAAGAGTCTCACAAGGAAAGGTACTTTGGTGTCCCCCTCCGATTTTGATAATTTTTATATATGTTATAGTCCATCGAAAATTAAGAGACACGTAATTTTTTTTATCGGCTTAAAGTTATTTTTAAGGGGTGAAATCGACCCCCAAAGTTGAGCATGTTTTGCATCTGGTAGAGTGTTTCATATAGAAGCACTTAACCGATCGTAACGAAACCAATTGCAAAACGTTTTTCACGTCAAATAACCTGTATATAATGTTCAACTTCTTATGCACCCCTATTACATGGGGATGATTCACCCCCGAATATCCAGAATTCTTTTGTATAAAAAAAACTTGCAATCCGATTTCAATAAAACAAACGCCATTTTGCAGAGCAAAAAAAATAAAATTGACGTATTTTTGGGTTTTTCTCAGATTAAAAAAATTAAGGGGGTAAAACACCCTTAAAATGTCAAATTTCATTTTGAGCACTGTCCCCTTCCGATTTCAATATTTTTTTTATAAAATGTAGCTTATCGAAAAATAAGACCACCTATTATTTTTATTGGCTCAAAATTATTTTTAAGGCGTGAAATCAACCCCCAAAGTTGGGCATGTTTTGCATCTGGTAGAGTGTTTCATATAGAAGCACTCAACCGATCGTAACGAAACCAATTGCAAAACGTTTTTCACGTCAAATAACCTGTATATAATGTTCAACTTCTTATGCACCCTTACTTACTGCAGGGGGCTGAACCACCCCCTGACATTCATAATTTTTTGTATAAAAGAAAAATTGTCATTCGATTTCAATGGAAAAACCAACATTTTGAAAAGCAAAAAAAAATTATAGTGAATGTGTCTAGATTTTTCGAATAAAAAAAATTAAGGGGGTAAAACACCCCTAAAATCTCAAATGTCATTTTGCGCACTTAAATGATAAAATTCAATTCAATTGGTCTCATTATCATTGCGTATCGACTTATATGCTAAATAATATTTATTTCGCATGTACATCCGCTGCCCTTCTGACATGCTTCACGTTTATAAAGAAGTGTTGGTATCCGTTCTATTTATATAAGTTTCTATTTTGAACGATTTACGAAAATAAAAAAAAAACTCAAATATCAAAAGAGTCGCATCAGCAATTCACCGCCCAGAATGTAAACAAAGCTGGCTCATGCCTTGCCATATTCTTATTCATATCAAGAACCGCTATAGTGGCTCGACCCCAAGTATTCTTGAAAAAGCCAGTTCGCTCAGGCTAATGTTTGAGGTATATCCGAAAACCAAATAAAAATGCTGTTTTCGTGGTGATGTCAGATCAAACCGCCCACTCAAGATGAAAAAGGTAAAACTGACTTTATATTATTCCAGAAGTTAAGTTGCTGTTCGACTGTTGATCAGTCATTATCGTGTCCGCTATCGTGAATACCGTATTGTTATTAACATGTCCATCAATCCAATGAACGTAATAAGACTGTTGTTTCTTACATTCGAGGTAATGAACATTCCTGACAGTCCTGTTAACAATAATGAAGTGGAATTGAAAGAGAGTTTCGCGGAAATTCTGAAGGCCTCTATGGCAGAGTTCAATCAGTTAGAAATCGTCGAAGATACGACATTAGATTTTCAAGAACCGTTTAGAGATGTCATAGTAGAACCTGTCGAAGATAATGACATCGAATGGGGTCTTGGAGAATCTCCATTAAGCCCTGAAACGTGTACTGACGATGAAGAAGATTTGAGCTACGACTACAAACAAAGAGCTGTTGAGTACTGGAGAAGTGCAAAAACGAAACAAAATAGGAAAATAGAAACAGTCCAAAACCGATTTAAACTCGTTAAATCTGTGCGCCAATTAAGGCGCTGGGCTCAACAAATTAATAAAGGCGGAACTTACAAGGAAAAATTGTCGCGCATTTCTGAATATACAATCGATAATTTAAAAAGCGCCATAGAAGCAGGTCTCATTGTACACGATATCGATCTTCGGAGATGGGCATTACAAGCCCAAAAATTGATTGGGCATGAGAATTTGCGTTTCAGGGCTTCGCCAACATGGATAAAAAAGTTTAAAAAAGTTCATCGAATAACAAGTAGAAAAATAAATAAATTCGTGACAAGAAAGACTCTCGAATCAAAGGACATATTACAAAACGATGCTAATAAATTTGTCTCCGCAGTTCAATTGAAAATTGAGGAATATGGCTTGGAAAATATTTATAATTCTGATCAAAGTGGTTTCCAATTAGAAGTCCATTCAGGGCGAACGTTAACAGAAGAAGGTACAAAACAAGTAGAATGCCTTGTACAATCCGTTTCAGCGACAACCCATAGCTACACCATCCAGCCGACAATATCAGCAGCAGGAAAATTGTTGTCACCTCTTCTGATAATTTTAAAAGAGCCATCCGGGCGGTTGGGGCCAATCGTAGAACGAACCATTTTTCGACCTCCCAATGTTTTTATAAGTGTTTCAAAATCTGGCAAGGCTACATCAGGTACGTTGGTATGTAATATTCAAATATAAAAAATAGATGTGCTATTAATTTTTACATATTGATTTATAGAACATTTCAAAGTATGGCTTCAAGAAGTGTTCTTCCCAAATGTCGGTGAGAAAAGTGTGCTTTTAATAGACTCATGGAGTGGACATTGCCCTAGTGTTGTCACGGAAGTTACACCACATAACAAAGAAATTGTTACAATGATCATACCGAAAGGAACAACAGGGAATATCCAGCCACTTGATGTCTTCGGATTTAGAATTTGGAAAAATTATGTCAGACATTTTTCAGACAGTGTCATGTTACTTGATTATGATTTAAGTCTACATTTACGAAATAATATAATCAAGCTGCAATCTCTAGTACATAATCAATTATCATCTCCGAGGTACGAAAATTTATTTCGATATGCCTGGTTCAAAAGTGGGTACATAGAAGAACGACCTGAGCATTTCGAAAATCCCGTTGAATTCGCTTTTGGTATGTCATCTCAAACACAATGTGAAATTGAAGGCTGCACAAATGTGGCTGTAGTAAGATGTTCATGGTGTAAAAAGTCACTTTGTTTCAAACATTTCTTCGAAGAACATCATTACTGTTCAAAATATAATCATTAAGTTCAGGAATGATAATTGAAACGAAAATTTGAATTGGAATCTATTTTTACTACATGAAAGATTTTAGCGCCTATGTATAACCTATATATATATATTTGTGTACAGACCATGTGTATACAAAAATAAAAAATCGTGAAGCTCACGACCACCGAAGATGTAGGAGTACTCAATTTTTCATATAATTAAAAAGCCGATGTACATGCGAAATAAATATTATTTAGCATATAAGTCGATACGCAATGATAATGAGACCAATTGAATTGAATTTTATCATTTAAGTGCGTAAAATGAAATTTAAGATTTTAGGGGTGTTTTACCCGCTTAATTTTTTTTATTGGAAAAATCTAGACACATTCACTATAATTTTTTTTTGCTTTTCAAAATGTTGGTTTTTCCATTGAAATCGAATGACAATTTTTCTTTTATACAAAAAATTATGAATGTCAGGGGGTGGTTCACCCCCCTGCAGTAAGTAAGGGTGCATAAGAAGTTGAACATTATATACAGGTTATTTGACGTGAAAAACGTTTTGCAATTGGTTTCGTTACGATCGGTTGAGTGCTTCTATATGAAACACTCTACCAGATGCAAAACATGCCCAACTTTGGGGGTTGATTTCACGCCTTAAAAATAATTTTGAGCCAATAAAAATAATAGGTGGTCTTATTTTTCGATAAGCTACATTTTATAAAAAAAATATTGAAATCGGAAGGGGACAGTGCTCAAAATGAAATTTGACATTTTAAGGGTGTTTTACCCCCTTAATTTTTTTAATCTGAGAAAAACCCAAAAATACGTCAATTTTATTTTTTTTGCTCTGCAAAATGGCGTTTGTTTTATTGAAATCGGATTGCAAGTTTTTTTTATACAAAAGAATTCTGGATATTCGGGGGTGAATCATCCCCATGTAATAGGGGTGCATAAGAAGTTGAACATTATATACAGGTTATTTGACGTGAAAAACGTTTTGCAATTGGTTTCGTTACGATCGGTTAAGTGCTTCTATATGAAACACTCTACCAGATGCAAAACATGCTCAACTTTGGGGGTCGATTTCACCCCTTAAAAATAACTTTAAGCCGATAAAAAAAATTACGTGTCTCTTAATTTTCGATGGACTATAACATATATAAAAATTATCAAAATCGGAGGGGGACACCAAAGTACCTTTCCTTGTCAGTGGGAGTATCGAAAAATCTTGGAAATAATCTCAGCAAGACTCTCGCAAAGAGTTTTGAAAAGTATCGGAAAGAGTCGCGGCAAAACTCAATTTTTTTTTCAAAAAATATAGAAAAGAGTCTTGCCAGGACTCTCGGAAAGTATCGGAAAGAGTCTCAGCGAGACTTTGGAACGCTGACCTAAATGTCCCGTAAACGCGCCCTGGTGGGACTCTTGCCGGGATAGCTTGCCAGGATTCTCGACGAGCGTCCTGCCGAGACTAATTTTTTCTGCGCGGGGCTCCTAAACGACGTATCACTCCGACGTATTGAGACACATGAATGAGCGAGAGGTTACAATTAATATAATAGCGAACGCGCGTATGTTTATATTACGTGGTTTGGATGTTACTGTGAGTTAGCCAACTTACCCCAATAGCCAAATAGCCCCGGTCTCCTCTAGTATCTTTGTTTTTTTTTCATTTTAACTTTGAGGTAAAGCTTACATAGAGATTGCAGAGTTTTTCGATACAATTTTTTTCCCCTCAGCTCCCCATGAAACCGTTTGGCCCAAACGAAAAATATTAGCACGCACCTCCACCGCGAAAAAAATAAAAGTTTTTTTTTACAAATGGAGCACCAGTGGTCGATGATACAGCCTGGCAAAGAGCTAAAATCAGCACGATTGGTTGCGTAATTGCTGAGAAAAAACTTTGCACAGGCTTATTCTATGCTCGATTCTACTACATTAAAGAATATGCCGTGTCTGTATATGCGTTCAGACGATACAATCAGAGGCCTTTTGATGCCCATCAAAACCTATTTCTACAAAAGCCGGTCTCCGGCCGCGGAAGCAACGAGTTGCAATTGGTCACGACGACTCGTCTTTCCTCTGTACGGAGCCAACGGAAAGTTTGAACGTTGTTTTGACATAACGAAGTGCGGGACGTATGAGCAATTTTATGGATAAATTTATAAAAAAGATCATTTCATGGTTCAGTGTGGTGATATTCGATCGATCGTCCATATGACAGCTGACCAATATCTTTCTTAAAACAGTCGAGAGGTTATAAAAATCGCGATCAATTTCAACTTTTGGTTAGAGTGGTGTTTATAGATAGACGAGTAAAGAGTGACTTTTAAATAGATAGAAGAGTGATGGTGGGAAAATAAAGTGTAATAATAAACCATTGAAGAGTGCCTAAATAAATAATTTTTTAATCAAACCTAGCCTCTACAATTTTTTTCCAAACGTAAACTCTGCTACAACGGAGTCGAAAACGATCCCTTTTCTCTTTTACCATTAAAATGTTCTCCGAATGCAATAACAAGGTTTATTTAGAAACCATTCTCTTCGTTTTTTTTGTTAACCAAGAGAATGGTGTATGATAAACTCGTATTCGGTGAATATTTAATATCTTTGTCGTGAGGTTATAAAGATCGCGGCCAGTTTCAACTTTTGCTTAAAGTGACTTTTATTATAGATAGAAGAGTGATAGTTCAAAAATAAAGTGTGATTCAATAAATAAACTTTTGGACAGTGTCTAAATAAATATATTTTTTTATTAACCCTAGACCCAACAATCCATTTTTTTGAACGTAAACTCTAGAACGGAGTCGAAAACGGTGGCTATTTTCTTTTACCATAAAATGTTCCTCGGATGCAAAAATAAGATTTATTTAGAAACCATTCTCTTTTTTTTTATAACTAAGAGAAAGGTGTATGATAAACGCATATTCGGTGAATATTTAATATCTTTGTTGGGAGGTTATAAAGATCGCGGTCAGTTTCAACTTTTGATTAAAGTGACTTTTATCATATTATCGATAGAAGAATAATAGTGCAAAAATAAAGTGTGATTCAATAAATAAACTTTTGAACGGTGTCTAAATAAATATTTTTTTTTTATTACCCCTAGTCCCAAAAATCCATTTTTTCGAACATAAACTCTAGAACGGAGTTGAAAACGGTGCCTCTTCTCTTTTACCATAAAATGTTCCTCGGAAGCAATAACAAGGTTTATTTAGAAACCATTCTATTTGTTTTTTTTTTTGATTACTATATAAGAGAATGGTGTATGATAAACTCGTATTCGGTGAATATTTAATATCTTTGAACAGTCGTTAGGTTATAAAGATCGCGGTCAGTTTTATTTGGTTAAAGTGAAACTTTTGGTTAACGTGATTTGAATATATAGATAGAAGAGAGATAGAGTGCAAAAATAAAGTGTAATTCAATAAACAAATTTTAGAATATTGCCTAAATAAATAATCTTTTTTTTAACCCTAGCCTCAATATTCCAATTTTCCGAACGTAAACTCTGCAATGGAGTCAAAAACGGTGCCTCTTCTGTTTTACCATAAAATGTCCCTTGCATGCAATAATATGGTTTATTTGGAAACTATTCTTTACGTTTTTTATATAACCGAGAGAATGGTGTATGATACCACTCTAAGTTTGAATTATACATGGTTTTAAACCACCCAAGAGTGGTTAAATACATGGAAATACTATTTGCACTTGCAACTCAAAATGGAATTAAGTGATGTGAAATAATTTTGAGCGAAACGATATTTGAATCGAAAAAAAAAAATTCTTAAGTACTTTACCAATTTTGTTTTCCCTATTGCTCATGAGATATAATTCGTGATCAATGAACGTTATAAAAGAAAAACTCATGTGGCACTTCGACCGAAATTCTTTTTTCCAATCAAACTTTTGCTCTCGAAATTTGGTGCGCATACTTTTTTGTTTCAAAATCTCGTTTCGTTATGATTATTTTTATTGAAAAACTTTCGGTGCATTCTGATGATATTGGAGTATTTCCTCGGTGTCATTTTTTATGGAATATTTTTCGATGCGTTGATCTATTGGAATGGATGTTTCAGTGTAATATTTTTTCAAATTTTTTTTTTTTACAAAATTGAAAAAAATTAAAGTTTTAACTTGTTCGTGGTTCTTTTATACGTCGTGTCTTCTCAGAACTACTGTACGTTTTAAGTAATCTAATAATTGTATAAGAATTTACGGTTAATTATGAAAATAGAACTAATTTGAACACTTCTTAGATCAATATTTCACATTACATTTTTAGTCCGAAAATAGTCCCGATACACCAGCTCGAAATTCGATCATGTATCCATTTTTAGCCGAAATTATTAAAAACTCGCTTGAGCGACTTTTAAAATTTTTATTCAGTATCCAATTCTTGGGAGAATCACAATCAGAAGAACAATCTCAAATGTAAGTTACATATTTATGTTAAATGATAAATCTGTTGATGTTGAAGTTGGCTTCATTAAAATGCAGAAAATTCGTCATTACTTTTTAGCAAAATCGAAAATTATTTCTAGTATTTGATTAGAAAATATTTCTTTCATCACACGTCCGCGGAAAGATCAACCCGCCTTGCAGAAGTCGAATTTCTCACGGAAATGTGGTATAGTATAAGCATAGTATAAGTAAAACGAGAGAGAAAAAGGCCAGCGTAAACTGCGTTGAATTGTCTACTTTCCCTCTCTAGTTAAGTCATTTTATTGGGGACCTAATAAAAATATAAAGTCAAAATTGCCATATTCCATCACAGTCGAACCATCTTCGAAGGTACGTTTCTTCATTCTTCATTATACAAACATGTTAAGAGCTTCATGGATTTTTGTGGATGATACTAAAATCAAGAAAAAAGTTGGCCGAGGAATGCCAAAAACAGTTATATATATTTCTTGGAACAAACTAAAAAATAAGTCAGCGATAACAGAATTTTATAGAAACATAAACCTCCCACTTTCGTTACATGATGAATAGATACATAAGTTTTCACCATAATAACTTTGATAATTGAATGCTCGTAAAAGTTCAAATTTAGAGTTCACAAAAAGTTGATAAATAAATGACAAAGTACAGCATGAATGTTGTGAAAAAACCTGAGACAAGTACATTTACGCCCCCCAAATAGTCGTTCCAGTAAAACCCCTTCCACCAAACAACCAATACCCACAAAAATTTACTAAAACTCACGCTAAGTTGCTCATATAAAGATCCCTACGCACAAAAATCCTCGCTAAAAACTAACACAAAGTCATCGGAATAAAAATCCCTTTCTACAAAACCTGTATCCAAAAATCAACTAATCATACAACATTTTATGGAAAAACGCTTTCATTATCTTATCAAAAAAGTCAAATTGTACAGAGGTGATATAATTTAAACCTAGTAGATGTTGGGCGTTCACAAAAAGTTGATGCATAAATAGAGATCTAATAAAGCATAATGTATGTGGCCAAGTACGTGCGATTATATGATGTTTTATAAAATCTCCAAAACATTACATTGAAATACCATTTGTCTAATGTATGCTTTATCTTTTATTTCTTTTCTTATTTATCCAGGCCTTGAGAATCGTATAACTCGTCAACATTAGGTATATTGTAAAAATTCTTTTTTTTCATTTAAAAAAAGTAAAAAAAGAACGCCAAGTATTAAAAAATCGCGACCTTAGTTATAAAACGACTATTATACATATGTCCTTATTGAGCGAGAAAGAGAGAGCGCGCACTATGGGCGAAAGAGAGGAGACGTGGCTTCGCGCACTGTCTCTCTCGCTCAGCGGCGCACAATAACAGTCGTTCAGTGGGACTGGGCGACTGCAGGGTAGACAAATGTCTACCAGTCTCGCAAAGGACGTATGCCCAAATGTAAACAAATGCTTCTTACGTCTTTCCGACTCCAAGGGACAGAAGTTCCCCAAACATTCGATTTTAAATCACAAAATTATCATATCCCGAGATTGGGGGGATGGATCAACTTACAACAAAGACCAATGGAAAGAGAAAAATTGAAAAAAAATCGTCCCCTATATTCAGATTTTTTACTCAAACCGTTCCGCCGTGAAAGCAGTTTGAAAAATATGGAAAGCCCGAAAAACGTCATATTCACGTATATAAAGCCCGCTGTACACGACGCTTGTTTCGTGCTGGATTTCGTGCATGATATACTTTTGTATATCTATATATATGTATATATAGATATAGATATACAAAAGTATATCATGCACGGAATCCAGCACGAAAACAAGCGTTGTGTGCAGCGGGCTTAAGAGTGCGGCAGGGCTCGCGCAAGCTTTCTTTTTTAATACTTGGCGTCGAGCCGCTACCGCGCCTCTTGATCACAACGAATTATTATATAATTTTTTGAACTATAAGAACTCCCAAATGTAATCAAGAGACTCGGTAGAGTCTCGGGACAAGTACATTGACAGCCTGTCGTATGCAGGCCCGAAGCTCATCGAGTCATCATCATCAATACTTTCTCTGAATAAAGCGATTCGCGGTGGTGGAGGTAAAAATTTTATGACGTTTTCGTTAATTATAGAGCCTAGGAGTCATTTGGCGGCTTGAAAAGCGAACTTTTGACTAATTGAGCGATGCTCTTTCGATTGAGCCTAAAATCAGCACGATTGGTTGCGTAATTGCTGAGAAAAAACTTTGCACAGGATTAGGATTATGCTCGATTCTACTACATTCAAGAATTTGCCGTTTCTGTACATATGCGCGCAGACGACACAATCAAAGGCCTCTTGATGCCCATCAAAACCCATTTCCACCAAAGCCGGTCTCCGGCCACGATAGCGATGAATTTCTGATTGGTCCCGACTGTGATCTTTCCGCTGTATCTGTACAACGGAAAGTCTGAACGGAGATTGATAAAATAAAAAATAAATAGTGTGGGACGTGTGAGCAGAGTTTGATTAGACAATAACCGTTGACAGACATTCATCGTAAAATCGGGAAAGAAAATTTATCAGTGACGAAAATCGGGAAACTAAATTCGGGAAAAGTAATGGTATTCGAAATATGGGTAATGTTTTAACCTATTAGTTTCGGAAGTGTTGAGTGCAGGACGTGTGGACCATAAGTGTAAATTTCGGAAAAACAATTTTTTGAGGTTCAGTGATATATATATTGTAACGTTGTGGAATACAACGTTACGAGGACGATTCGAATTAAGTGTGGTAGGCGGCCTGGATAGCTCAGTTGGGAGAGCACTCGACCGGCAATCGAGAGGTCCCGGGTTCGAACCCCGGTTCAGTCCCTGCCGCATTTTTTTCGGATCGTTCCTCCTATCCCGTTTTTCCCCGTCACAAACTGGCGCCCAACTTAGCGGGAAAACATCAAACCTCGAAACGAACCTGAGATCGGCTTCCCTTTCCCCTACGAGCTCCGTAGTACCCCGGCCCCTTCCGTCCCTCAGACACTCCCAGTCTGCAGTAACCCTTGAGTTCCCTTTCCCCCTACGAGCTCCGTAGTACCCCGGCCCCTTCCGTCCCTCAGACACTCCCAGTCTGCAGTAACCCTTGAGTTCCCAGTTTCACAGTTTCTCCGAGTAAGAGTCTGATCTGTCAGAGATAGATCAACTCTGGTGGGGGGGATTGTAACGTTGTGGAATACAACGTTACGAGGACGATTCGAATTAAGTGTCGTAGGCGGCCTGGATAGCTCAGTTGGGAGAGCACTCGACCGGCAATCGAGAGGTCCCGGGTTCGAACCCCGGTTCAGTCCCTGCCGCATTTTTTTCGGATCGTTCCTCCTATCCCGTTTTTCCCCGTCACAATATATATATATATATATATATATATATATATATATATATATATATATATATATATATAAGAATCAAAAACTTTAAATGCCTGTGTGTTGATAAACGGCAAATGCGAATTTGTGTATATTAAAGTTATTTCGATGTTCAGTGGAAAAAAAAGTATTACGCATTGAATTTATACGATAAAATTATACGTGTGTCAAAAATAGTTATAAATGTTTTGATTACACAGCTGCCAGAAAAATAAGTTCGTTAACCTATAACTTCGCATTTTCTTTTTAATCAGAAATTTTATTTCTTAATAAGGCAAAAGAACACGCAAATATTGTATATATGTTGATGAATTCAAATAAACAACCGAAAACTTCAATCAAATGAATGTGCGATAATTAGATTTATTGAGTCATCATTATTTTAATAAGTTGTCATATTTTTCTTTATTCAGTTTGGTTGTTTTTCGGTCCCTTCTTTTATCTCATTGGTACGCATACCAGAATCAAGGATCCATTCCAAGTTTCATCATTTTATTGGACAATACATGTGCTATGTATTTCTACTTCTTCGCTTTGACTGCGACAACATGAATTGAAAAATTTGTTACAAAAAGTAATTTTTTGCCCTTTTATGGATGGGATAAAAATGTCTGTCATTGTGACGCAATGGGTACATCCGAACTTTAAGACATTTTATGGCCCAGTGTATGCTAAGTTATTTTCCGCTTCAGTTGGGGCATAATAAATTCAAAAAGTTGTTTCAAAAAGTCTTCGGGTGATCTTTTCTGATGGTATCAAAACTTGTATCATTGAGATGCAGCGGGCACCTAAAAAGTTAGACAACTTTATGAAGTGACATGTATGCTGAGTATTTCCACTTTTTGTCTGTGATTGTGGCATTATTAATTGAAAAATTCATTACAAAAAGTCTTCGGCTGCTCATTTATTGATGCGATCAAAATTTTTGTCTGCGAATCGCCATGGAGACATCCAAAATTTCTGAATTTTATTAGACCCAATGTGCACTATGTTCTTTCACTTTTCTTCTTTAGGTGTGTCGTAATAAATTTCAAAAAGTTGTTTCAGAAAGTCTTCAGGTGCTCTTTTTCTGATAGTATCAAAATTTATATCATTGGAATGCAACGGATACCTGCAAATTTTGAAATTTCTGTGAAGCGGCATGTGTGCCAAGTATTTCCACTTTTCGGCTCTGGCTGTGGCATATGGATTGTAAAATTTGTTACAAAAGTCTTTAGCTGCTCATTTCTGAATAGGATCCAAATTGCTGTCTTCGAAACTCATTGGATACATCGAAAATTTTTGAATTCTATTGGGCTTGTACAGTACTGTGTTTTTTTGCTTCCCCTCTTTAGTTCTGGTATAATAAATTTAAAAAGTTGTTTCAAAAAGTCTTGGGGTGCTCTTTTCCTGATAGTATCAAAATGTAGATAATTAGACTGCAGCGGATATTGGCAAACTGAAAATTTTGTGAAGCGACATGTGTGCTAAGCATTTCCACTTCTCATATTTGATTGTGGTATTATGAATTTAAAAAATTGTTACAAAAAGTCATCGGATGCACATTTTTGGATGGGATAAAAATTTCTGGCTTCAGAACACAACGCATATATCCAAAATTTTTCAGTTTTGTTGGACTAAATGGGCATCATATTTTTTCACTCTTCCGCATTAATATTGGCAAAATAAATCAAAAAAATTTGTTTCAGAAAATCTTTAGGTGCTCTTTTTCTGATCATATCAAAATATGTATCATTGGCATGCAGCGGATGCCTACAAACTTTGAAAATTTCGTGAAGCGACATGTGTGCTAAGTATTTTCCATGTTGGGCTTCGATTTGGTATCATAAATTGAAACATTTTTATTTAAAAAATTTCCTTCTATGGTCGTTCTGGTTCTGATGGCATCGAAATTTGCGCAAAGCTAATGCAACTGATATAACTATCCTCATTCCATTCTCTGAATAACTCACTCCATTTTCTTTGGCAGGATCCTGGTTTGAATTTATCTACTTCGTTCAATATATTGCTTCGAAGTACCCATAACATACTATTTGATCTTTTTGAAATTCAATTAGAATATGAGAATAACTGTCACCTCTGATTCTCATGGTATTGACTTCTTCAATGGTATTGACAAATATCATGTTAATATATTATATTGTTTGTGGCATAATGAATTCAAAAAGTAGTTTCAAAAAGTCTGCGGGTCCTCTTTTTCTATTAGTATCAAAATTTGTTTCATGGGAATGTAGTCGATACCTACAAACTTTTAACATTTTGTGAAGCGACATGTGTGCCAAGTATTTCCACTTTCTGTCTCTGATTGTGGCATTATGAATTGAAAAATTTGTTACAAAAAGGCTTTGGCTGCTCATTTTTGGATGGGATTAAAATTTCTGTCCTCGGAACGCAATAGATACATCCAAATTTTCTGAACTTTGTTGGGCTTAAAGTGCACTATATTTTTTTACTTTTCCACTTTAGTTGTGGCGTAATAAATTTAAAAAGTTGTTTCAGAAAGTCTTCGAGTGCTCTTCTTCTGATAGTATCAAAATTGGTATCATTCGAATGTAGTCGATATCTACAAACTTTGAACATTTTGTGAAGAGGAGACATGTGTACTAAGTATTTCCACTTTTTGGCTCTGATTATGGCATTATAAATTGAAAAAGTTTTATTCCAAAAGTTTTTCTCTACAGTCGCTCTGGTTTTGATAATATCAAAATTTGCTCAAAACTAATATGAATAATACAACTAAATTCATTTCATTCTCTTGGGTACGACCCTGGTCTGAGTTTGTCCGCTTTCTTCAATATATTGTTTTGGAGTTCCCATAACATACTATTTGAACCCATAACATAATATTTGTTCCCATAACATACTATTCTATATTCAATGAGAATATTGAAATAGTTGTAACTTTTTATTTTCATGGTAGTAACTTCTTCAATGGTATTGAAAAATAATCATGATTCCACCTTGTTAACCCTTTAGCTGCCATTATAACAAATTTGCTACATTCGCTTTGACCCCATCAGTGAACCCGTAAAGACGATATAGCGAATAGGCTAGTGGGTGGGGGTTAATATGTAGAATAACCAAATTATAGAATGGTTAATATTTCGAAATTTTTGTATTCATAACATTCGATTAACGAAAAATAAGAAATTCGAAGTTTATATTCTCGATAGTATATTAAATTGAATGCGTATTTGATGTAATATTTTTTCTTTGATCGCGCATTTATTCGAAAATATATATTTAGACTGTCTATACTTCAAATGCAGATAATATAGATTGTCCTAATGTAAGAAATTTATATTTTCTAAATTCAAAATGGAGAGTAATTTTTTTATTGAGAGACCAAAATATATAGTATGAATAATTCGAAAGTGAATTTTTCGAATAACTAAAAATTAGAAGTACAGAACAGCGAACGTTGTGAAGCACGAAGAATAACAAGCCATACTTTACAGCCCAGAGGCTCTCGTTATTTCGACCGTTCGACTTTCTGGTGTTTTGCTATTTTGACCACATTAATATTTTATCTTTCGTTAAAATATATTTGAAATTGTGAATATTTATAACATTGCCGATTTCAGTATTTGACGACTCGAATGCGTAATACTCGAACTTTTGTAAAATCGCTATTCCAGGCTTCGTCATTTAGGCTACTGTTATATTTTGTTTTTGACGTAAATGAACTTCGAACTCTTTAATTCCTCACTTTTTTATTTCCAGCATAAAGGCTATAGTAGAATTAATCTGTCTACATACTACTATTCTTCAATTTAAAAATTCGCAGTTTTAGCCGTTCGAAGTTTTAATCACTCGAAAATCTTACTCCCACCCATAAATTATATTAATATGGTGACAATGTTGTCGTGAAAATTTACGCCGCTTGCATCTGCTGTCGTTTTCGTCTAAAAAAGGCAGTAAATGGACATTTTTCAAATATTTATTGATAGAATCGTGTAAAAGAAGCTTGACTAGACGAAATAGGCTTTGAAAATACGTGATTGAATTAGAATAATACTTCGAAATGAGAATGTGAAACCGTCAATGTAGCAAATTTGCTCTAGTCCGAAAATACTACTTCCCGGGCCCTTTTCAACAAAATTATGGTTGGACATTCATATTCAGCCCTTTTTCAGCCATACTACAAGAGGGAATAATTTTGAGCCATCCAGAAATAGGCGTGGCCGTTAAAGGGTTAATAAAAATAAGAATGAAAAAATGCGTGAACTTTTTTCACAATAGATTCGATATGTTTTCTCTAAACATACGTGAAACTGGTTTTTTATTTTATCATTAATCAAAAATGAAAAATTTCGAAAAAAAATCTCTTCATTTTTATCAACGAGCTGAAATAAGCGTAATATTTTTTACCGTAAATCTACAAATATAACAAGGAGATACCGCTATTTAATATGTTTATTTAATAAACACAAATTCAAATAGCTACAAATTCTATGGAAAAGTTCTGACTGCTCAAATCTTGCCCTCAAAAGCTTTGTAAATTTTTGTATCAGACTCCCAGTTCCCGACTTATTTTAGCCTGATTCCAAAAAGGTAAAGTGAAATGTCAAAAAAATTTGACTGGCTCGAGAATAAAAAAAATTGCCAAATTGCAAATTCCAAAACACGTGTCCCTTTATTTCATGGGGAAAAAACCTGACTCGAAATAGAAGGGGTCAGGGTTTGGAAATGAAAAAGCGATAATTTCCCAATATAACCTTTTTCTAATCTATATAAAGCGAGATGTTTGAAAAGAACGAGAAAAAACGAATCATAT
Organism: Rhimphoctona megacephalus; assembly: GCA_963989365.1. Taxonomy (NCBI): domain Eukaryota; kingdom Metazoa; phylum Arthropoda; class Insecta; order Hymenoptera; family Ichneumonidae; genus Rhimphoctona; species Rhimphoctona megacephalus. The sequence continues at coordinate 16,434,569 of OZ022416.1, forward strand.
CATGCATAAAAATCCCCCTCGGAGAAAAAACCTGGACAAGTACATTTGTTGACCCCCATTCCCATATTTTTCCACGAATATACATACACTGCAAAAACGTTTTCTCACAACAATCCCTGAGAAAATCAAATCCTATAAAAAAGTAAGAAACGTGACGACTCTCAAAAAATGTATCAAATAAATTCAAATCACACAAAACAAAATGAATTAATCCTCGCGAAAAGCTAAGGTTGGGTTTCGCAAAAGGTTATAAAATATATTGAGCTATACTTAAATATATGTGGCCAAGTACGCGAGGCTTTATCGTGTGATATAAAAACTTCAAATAATGTTGAATGTTGATACAGAAAAGAATCAAGTTCGAAAATGCAGTTGTTTTACCAATCGGAATGAAAATAAAAACTCTGTATCAATAAGAGTCCGAAGCAGAAAAAGATTGCAAATGAAAAAAAATTAGATGAAAAAGAATTTCGGCCGAAGTACTTGGCGAGGTTGTCACCATGATCGATACATTATGTGAATTAAGTGAAATTCGTCAAGTACTTCGGTCGATTTTTTTTTTAATCTAATTTTTTTCTATGTTTTATAAAATAATTTGTAAGCCAAGAATGATGCATCATATTCTTTCGTCATTTCATCTTTGAAAGAATAATAATTCTGAGGCCCCTTCTGACTATCTATTTATAGCTTAGATCGAAATTGCTAATATCCTCGCTGCCTTTTCGCCCCTGAATGACTTATTCTAATACACAATTTAAAAGCTAATGATAAAGTATTTAATTTTCTGAATTTTTGCCTTGGGGGAAAAACGGGTACTTGAGGTCTCTTCTATAACACATTCCTGCCCAGCTATAATCGAATAATAACCTATCAACGAATTACTAACATCTCGAAAATATTTCGAGTCTTTAGTTAACCCTGTTGAAAACATTATAACTTTTTTTCTTATCACAGGAACGAAATGCTCCTATATTTAAACAACCTCAATAACAATGAATTTATGGTAGAAAATCTGTCTCATTCTCTTATGTCGAATTAGTAGTGTGACCAGTACTGATTCCTGTCATTGAAATAAAGCGATGATGTAATGATACAAACACGTTGTACGTTTTGTTGTTATATACAGACTCTATTGGAGTCTATATAAAGCGAAATATATGAAAATACTATAGAAAAAAGAAGTGATATCAAATAGCAAAAATCCCCTCCCGGGGGAAAAAACCCGGACAAGTACATTGGTGGTCCCTCGTTTCCCTATGATATCACAAAAAATCCAAAACCCCACTTAATTTTTTTTTTTGATGTTTACTAATTTTATTCATATCCCGGAGGAAAACCAACCATATTGATCACGAAATATCGGGCAAAAAAAACAGACTTCATAATAAATGTTACTTTGAATTTATTTCCACAGAACAAAACAGGAATCTAAACATTAATATATCAGCGTTATCAAGATGAGAAAAATACCACTTATAATTGGTGTGTAAAAAGTATCAATAGTCTAGAAAAAAAATGAAAAAAGGTCACCATCTAAGTTACGTGAAGCAGTAAAATTTATGATATCAATACTAGGACAAGTATTTCTTTGGTGACTGAGAAGATATCAACATGGACGTACCGGCAACGTACGGCATGCAGTTGGTGCATTGCTTCTGGGATCTCCTAAGTCGAGTAGCTACTTTTGTTTTGGCTATGGCGCGACCAATGTTGCCAAATAGTATTTACTTATATGACCTAACGAAACAACATTGTCTGCGCCGTGGCTAAAATAACGAAAAACAAGCTGGAACAGGAAGTTTCCCATAAGATCCCGTGCTTTTGTAATGTTAAAAAAAAACTTTAATTTATGTCTGTACATGATAGCACAGTTTTGTTTGATTGGTAATAATTTGATGAACGCTCACCACCGTACGTTGAGCGTATACGTACAGAGTACTTGTCCCGCCCATAACTTTTTATTAAAATTGCTCATTCCAGTAAAAATCAGGGGTCTCTCTCAAAAGTCAAGGGTCATAAGTACGCACTTTTTCATTGTTGGTATTGTCTTATTTAATTTTTATTTTTTTATGATTAATCCCGTACAACTGTTTAAATTCTCTTTTTCAAAACATAAAGGGCTATTTTGATAGTTGGCGCCCAAGAACGTCAAAATGAAACAAACGGAGGGGGATTATTTTGTGTGAAATTTGCATGATCTTAAAACTTTGGATACAAATTTGACGGTGCATTCATAGCCTGCATTGATCTTTTGACCATTCACCAGTGGTTACTTAGATCTTCTACTAATAAATAGTAGCTTTCCGAAGTATAATAACTTTCATTGCTGGTAATAGTAGTTTTCGAAAATATGATACGCTACTGGCAATGGTTTACTGAGTCGCATCTTCAGAAATTTCATAACTGACTGCACCTTATGTTAATGTTATTTTATGATGACTACGAACACCATTTTATTCCGATTGAATCGACGTCGAATGTTGTGTACGATACAAGGCCATTCTGAAATTCGCAGCAGAATTGATTTTCTGATAAATTTCTGACGACGAAAAGCAACGCATGTAACGAAAAGCACCTCCAATTTGATTTTCACTTGAATGAGCAATTTTATTAAAAAGTTATGGGCCGGAAAAGTACTCTGTGCGTATACGCTCAACGTACGGTGGTGAACGTTCATCAAATTATTACCAATCAAACAAAACTGTGCTATCATGTACGGACATAAATTAAATTTTTTTTTTAAACATTACAAAAGCACGGGATCTTATGCGAAACTTCCTGTTCCTGCTTGTTTTTCGTTGTTTTAGCCACGGCGCAGGCAATGTTGTTTCATTAGGTCATATAAGTAAATACTATTTGGCAACATTGGTCCCGCCATAGCCAAAACAAATGTAGCTACTCGACTTAGGAGATCCCAGAAGCAATGCACCAACTGCATGCCCTACGTTGCCGGTACTTCCATATTGATATCTTCTCAGTCACCAAAGAAATACTTGTCCTAGTACTGATATCATAAATTTTACTGCTGCACGTAACTTAGATGTCGACCTTTTTCATTTTTTTCTAGACTATTGATACTTCTTACACACCAATTATAAGAGGTATTTTTCTCATCTTGATAACGCTGATTTTTTAATGTTTTGATTCTTGTTTTGTTCTGTGGAAATAAATTCAAAGTAACATTTATTGTGAAGTCTGGTTTTTTGGCCGGATATTTCGTGATCAATATGGTTGGTTTCCCTCCGGGATATGAATAAAATTAGTAAACATAAAAAAAAAAAATTAATTGGGGTTTTGGATTTTTTGTGATATTATAGGGAAACGAGGGACCACCAATATACTTGCCGGGTTTTTTTTCCCCGGGAGGGGATTTTTGCTATTTAATTATATTTGGACATAAACACTCTTCAAAAAAAATGTGTGGCTTCGGCGATCTCACAAGTTAAGCAGCCTCGGACGACGCCAATACTTGGTTGGGTGACCACTTAGTTATGCACCGGTTCGCGCATCAATCGCTGAGCGGGAAGCAGTTTTTCTGAGTTTTCGATGGTGCTAACCAACTGGAACTCAGTATAAATATAGCCGCCTGTATCGGCGAGATTTTCCTCCACAGTTTCTCTTGACCCTCGTGCAAATGCGGTAACGCATGCAAATTAGGAAGACTGGCTGTGGGCAACACACTTGAGAGGTCTCGCAGGAACAAAAAAATTAGTGAAGTCGGGAAAAGTGGGGTCAAAGTGATGGGGGCTGTGGTCGTGAAAACCCGCAAGGGTATGCGCAGGAACAATAAAAATAAAAAAAAATAAAAAATATGTAATAATACGTAAATTGACGTTTCTGGATTCAAGCCATATTTATGTGCATTTATATATACGAATACCTTTTTTTCGATAATTTTTCTCAAACCGGAGCAGCAAAAATGCATATACGTTCTTGTTAAAAATATTCTTTCGAGGTTTTTGGGAAAATCTAAATATTAAAAAAATTTACAGCAACTCTTTGTCCCTGCCCACATGACCTCTAGCACTAATTTCAGCATATTTAATCTCTGCCACTTATTCAACTCCAACCAATCTCTTTCTCCATCTTATTCCTTCGAGCGTCAATTCGACCGTGAACCACTTTTTTTTACAACTCTCCAACTCCTCCGATTATGTCCTGAAAGGCACTCAAACTCTTCGTCATATTTCCTCGTTTTCTCGTTGGGGATTACGAAACGTCCAACATCAAGAGTACAAGATATAACAGGACTTATTAAAAACACACACACACACAAGCGCAAAAACGATTCATACCAATCTGAAATTTTTTATATGAAAAACTTTAATAAAATTGGTGTAACGTATTAAAAAATACGTCGTACGAAGAAAATGTTATAAAGTTTCTGTATAGAAAAATACGATCATGAGAGTACACGTTTCAAGAGATTTTTTGCCATTGTTCCTATGCATTCTAAAGTATTTAAGGAAAAATACTTACGAAGCCAGCCCCCAAAATAAATATTCGTGAAAATAAAATTAAACATCAAACGACCAATACTAAAAAAAAGTCCTTGAAAAGTACTGGAAAATATTTTCACAAGGAACTCGCTTCGGCTCTGGCTGCGACAAAAGAATAATCGATCGGTATATGGAAAAGTTAATTCCTGTTGAGATTCGAGCAATGCGGAACTGCAATTTTTTAAGGATGCTTGGAGCATTTAACTGAAACGTTCTTGGCCATGGTATACATAATACTTCAGGAAAAGTCGCAAAAAAAAAAAGTGATACGACAAGACTCGCCGATTCATTGGTTCGTCAAGTCACGGACCTGTGAGGCTGTTGAACGAGGTCTCTAGAGAAAAAAAAATAAGAACCGTACGATGTCCCTCAATGTGACTTATTAATACATATCTATATTTACAATACAAAGGTACTTAAAACGTTGAGATATCGGTAGACGTTTCTGTTGTTTGTAACGCCGTGGTTTTTCATTCTGCCAAGTGCAGCATTGAGAAAAACACTAACCAGGTTATCAGTTAGTAAAATAAGTTTATCCGATCCGATTTTTTTGGGTAAACCAGGCAACCTTCTCAGAATTATCCTTTCAACTTGGAAAAACACAGTTCGTCCTAAAATTGGGATTTTCCGGTATTCTATCTCAAAGAAATTAAGAGATTCGACTATAAGTTTGCTGATATCGTCGTTGTCTTTTTGCTGCGTTATTAATGTTTCCGGTATGTGGTATGACACGTTATATAATTGACCATGACGCTCCATCACAACGAGGGTTGGCTCGTTGAAAAAAATGTATGGGGGATTAAACAGACAGACAGACAGACAGACAGACAGACAGACAGACAGAGAGAGAGAGGGGGGGGAGGGAGGGAGGGAGAGAGAGGGAGGGAGAGAGAGAGAAAGAGAGAGGGAGAGGGAGAGGGAGAGAGGGGGAGAGAGAGGGGGAGGGGGGGAGAGAGGGGGGAGAGGGAGGGGGGGAGGGGGGAGAGGGAGAGGGAGGGGGGGGAGAGAGAGAGAGAGAGAGAGAGAGAGAGAGAGAGAGAGAGAGAGAGAGGGGGGGGGGGAGAGGGAGAGAGGGGGGAGGGAGAGGGAAAGAGGGACAGAGAGGGAGAGGGAGAGTGAGAGAGAGAAATATAGTTCGCAGGTGAATCCAACGTCAGAGCACGTAAACACGGAATCGACGTCGATCGATGTTCCGGTAAAACGCAATGTTCTACCTTGATTTTTCCAATCGTTATACTGTGAGACCTATACGAGTGCCAATATCAAAGAATAATTATCATTAATTTACTTAATTTCCTTGTACATTGCACTTTACTTATATCGTTCAATTGAGCTTCTCTTTTTTCATTATTTTCAATTAGATAAATGGTTTAATGACTATTACATCGATTTATTGAAAGGTATTATATCGATTAGATTATTCATATAAGCACAGTTGACGGCATCAAATACGAATAAATCAATAAAATTATCCCTCGGCATACATATCGGGTATGGTATATCCAGATGAAAATTTCATTGGTCTGGCAACTATACAAACCATGAAGGAGGTAAAAAAGTTTATGCATTGGATTACAAATCTATGACCTTGTAGCGCTCAAGCGACGAATAGTCAAACAACAGTGTGCGTTGTAAGATTTCCTTTGGGCATGGCATGCCCGGTGTGTGTGCAGAAGGTGACTAAGGTCTGTTGGGCAACAAAATATTTTTTCTTCATGCGGATTTTTTTTTACAGTATTTTGTACATAAAAGTGAAAAGGCGAAAAAAAGCGTATCGTGTCAGTGAATGAATTTTTTTTCTTATACAGAATAAATAGAAAGTAAAAATTAAAACTTTTAAACTTTTTTTTCACTGAGCAGTGATTTTTGGGGAAAAAAACAAATTTTCCAAAATATTTGCTTCTTTTTTCGTCAATGTGTAAAAAACTACTGATTTTTTGTAATAGTGTTTAGTACAACCATTTTTAGCATCGTACGAGAATGTGATTTAAAAAAAAATGAAACTTCATAGGGCGATTAGAACTCGCGATACAAGCGAGTAAACATTGTCCTCCGGGTACCGCATGCCCAGTATGTGCGCAACGGAAATTTGCGATGGATGGTACGCGAAGGTTATATTAGTTATAAACTATAAAATATTGTATATTCAAATATATATCAATAGTTGGTTTACGTGTTCAAAATTCACGACAGTGAAAGCACCAAATCAATTAATTGCAACTATTTAATAAAGTGATGCCAATCAATCCGATTAAACGCACTGGATCGATTGCATTAAATGTATTTAACGTTTTCAACGATTGCACAAAATGCATTAGATTCATTAAAATGCATGAAATCAGCTACGATAAAAATTCTAAATCGATTTCATCATTAAATACGTTTAATAAATCATGCATTAGATGCAACAAATCAAATGCTATATAGATATTATTAAATTGATTTTATATATCGAATACATAAAATATGGTAAATTCGTTGATGCGTTTGAATTCGTAAGTTTAAACGTGAAAACATCATCTTACGTTGAGGATTCTTTGCACGAAAAATTCCAACCTAGAATGTTATTCCATCATAATTCAGGTACTGGACCTTTCAAAAAAATCTGTGAAAATTTCCTCGTATATTTAGAAAATTTGAGAAATACATTTTATACGGTATCAAAACAATGTTCTGATTAGTTAATAAACATTTTTTTTATTGGACAATGTATTAAAAACGTTGTGGTATTATTGTTGAATACCAACTGTCAGCACATCTCAAGTACAGCTATTTTTTCGAACAATTTTACTCGAATCGCTAATTGTGAGTACCCAAACATTGATGAAAGAAATTTTTTTACCTGAAAATGTATTAGTGAAAGATCCTCGAAGAGAAATCAGCCAAGATCTCATCTCGCGTGACACTCGTGACAAAACACGCAAACGGGAAGTAATGTGATGTATGAAGGAAAAGATAGAAGCAAAAAAGAAAAAAAAGACGCACTGTCACTCCCAGGATGTGGAATCATCGGTTAATGAATATCAACTAATTCGATCGATTAATTATTTATAGATGATTCGTCGTGTAGCCGATCCTTCGAGATTGGAGAATTCCCGGATGCATTTGTGTGTCAGACGATTGAACGATTGACTGCATAATTTATCTTCGGTTGTGTCCAGGAAAGAGTTCAATATAAATAAGAAGAATTTTCAAATAATATTATATTGGAAATTTTTAAAAAACCATTCCAGCAGCTTTTTCTCGAAGTATTTAAAAAAAAAAAACATTGATCTGATTTTGTTCTCATCTGATGTATAAACAACCCGAACTATGTAATAAAATATATGAATAATGACGAACGACCTAAGTTCTCTGAATTATCCTGAGGTCATCGATAGGCGCCTTATCCAACCTTTTTTCCGTTCAGTTATTCCCTCGGAACTTCTTATTTTTTTTATTAGAACGAATTTTCAACGTACTCGACGATGAGATATTAATTTTTCTGCGATCTTTATACCTTTATACCTGACGCGCGTTCTGAAAGACGCCGTCTGTGAACTTCTGCCCGTAACGTGAACCAAAAACAGCATAAATGCTGTGAAAAAAGCTGAGACAAGTACATTTACGCCCCCCAAATATTCGTTCCCCCCAAACCTGTCTAAGTCGTTCATGCAAAGATCTCCGCACAAAAATCCTTTCTAAAAGCCAACTCATCATACAAAGTTTTATGGGTAACCGCTCTCATTATCTTATCAAATTAACGGACAACACCACTGTGACGGCTTCAAAAAATCGATTTTTTGAAAACCATTTTAAAAAATCTAAAATACTTTTAAGATTGAAATGTCGTTGGACCCAGGTCGAAAAAATAATTATTTTCGTAGATATTGAATATTTTGTGGAGCGGTGCAGCGGTCCGCGACGTTCGGGGTCCCAACTTTGAACGCGTTTTTCTCAAAACCACTTTTTTGAGTGCGGCACGCAGCAGAACTCGAGCAATTTTTATCCGATCGACTTCAAATTTTTACTGTATCAATAAAAGTAGATTATCTAGAGAAGTACATAAGATTTTTTCGATATCTCAATAATTATAAAAGTTATAGCCTATTTTCGACGAGAAATTTTGCTCAAAAATCATTCTTTAATTTCAAAGGCGTGCCTATTTTTAAAAAATCAATATTTTTTCAAATCCCTATGTACTTCTCTTCAAAATATCATATTATTAACGAAAACACTCGGTATTTTTTTTTCAGATCGACGTTGAAGAGAGTTCTGCTGCGTGCCGCGAACCACTGCGGAGATGACGCGAGAGCTTCCCCAGCGCCACCATGCGGCGTGAAAAATGTGAAAAAAATGTTTTTTGATACATTAATAAAGAAGGAACAAAACCCAAAAAATTTTTTTCGAATATTTCTTTTTTACCATAAAAAAAATTCTTGAAAAATGTGAAAAAAATAGGGGGTCACAGTGGTGTTGTCCGTTAAGTCAAATTGTACGGAGGTGATAATTTCATTCTCGTAAATGTTGTGAGTTCACAAAAAGTTGATAAATAAATAAAGATCTACTAAAGTATATGTGGCCAAGTACGTGGGATTTATGTTTATAAAATCTCCAATTATGTTCATATGCTATTTCTTTAATTAATGCTTTATTACAACGAATTATTATTTTATGACTTGGAACTACAAGGGCTTTAAAATAAAATGCAGAATTGCATTAGCCTGCGTGAGCTTGAATGCTGCCACACTCTCATTTGTAATATTTGTAGTATAGTTTTATTGGTAACAAATTGATAAAAGTTTACTATCATACGTAGCGCAGATACGCACAGAGTACCTGTCCGGCCCGAAAATTTTTCGACTAGTCAGCTAAAAATATGCTTCTTTGTTCACGGCAAATTTTTCAACCATTCCGAACATCCGGATCCCCTGACGCAGATTTGAATCTTACCCGCCTTGGAATGCAATCAACTGATGACCACTGTTACATGGCAGGCTTATTCCGTTTTGTAAAACCTGTTGTAGTAAAAACTGGTGTAAAAGTGCGTGTAAATGGTACCGGATTACTTATTTCGGGTGTACAGTACCGTTTAGACGCTCTGTAACTCCAGTTTTCTCCCGGATGTTACAAAACCGGAATAAACGTGCCGCGTAATAACGTGAGACATGCTCCACACGAGCATCAATTCATCGATAACAATTGGTTAAAGGAAAGGAGGATAATTTGAGATACAAAACAATCCGCATATTGTGATTCCAAATTAACTGTGCTTGCTTTACTAGTTAAGGTCAAAATGTATGGTAGATTAATGTTGACTTATGTGACAAATTTTATGAAAAATTTTCGGGCCGGACAAGTACTCTGTGCGTATTCGCTCTACATATGATAGTAAACTTTTATCAATTTGTTACCAATAAAACTATACTACAAATATTACAAATGAGAGTGTGGCAGCGTTCAAGCTCACGCAGGCTAATGCAATTCTATATTTTTTTTTGAAAGCCCTTGTAGTTCCAAGACATAGGATAATAATTCGTTGTAATAAAGCATTAATTAGAGAAATAGCATATGAACATAATTGGAGATTTTATAAACATAATACAATCCCACGTACTTGGCCACATATACTTTAGTAGATCTTTATTTATTTATCAACTTTCTGTGAACTCACGACATTTACGAGAATGAAATTATCACCTCTGTACAATTTGGCTTCATTTGATAAGATAATGAGAGCGGTTACCCATAAAACTTTGTATGATGAATTGGTTGTTAGAAAGGATTTTTGTGCGGAGATCTTTGCATGAACGACTTAGACGGGTTTTTGTAAATTTTTGTGGGGATCGGTATTTTGGCGCTGGATGGCGGGGGGGATTAACTGGAACGAATATTTGGGGGCGTAAATGTACTTGTCTCAACTTTTTTCACAGCATTTATGCTGTTTTTGGCTAGGATTTGTCGACTTTTTGTATGGAATTCATAGTTTGTTAATTAAACATGTTAATATTGTGTACGTACTCGGGTATGAAATTCATAGCTTGCCAATTAAACATGTCTATATTATGTATGTATTTGAGTGATGCAAAAGAATTGACATTTTTTTTGGCATTGCAGCAAAATATGGTAACATTTTATCAAAAAGTGATTCTCTCAAGAATTGAATCCTGAATAAAAATTTTAGAGGTCGCTCAAGCGATTTTTTAATGATTTCCGCTAAAAATGGATACATGATCGAATTTCGAGTTGATGTATATTCGGACTAAAAATGCAATGTGAAATATTTATCTAAGAAGTGTTCAAATGAATTCAATCTTCGTAATTAACCGTCAATACTTACAAAATTATTAGATTACTTAAAACGTATAGTAGTTCTGAGAAGATACCACGCATAAAAGAACAACGAACAAGTAAAAACTTGATTTTTTTTTAATTTTGTAAAAAAAAAATTCAAAAAATATTGTACCGAAACATCCGTGCCAACAGTTCAACGGATCGGAAAATATTCCATAAAAAATTATGCCAAAGAAATACTCCAATAGCATCAGAATGCACCGAAAGTTTTTAAATATCTAGAGTCGCGGTAGCGACTCGAGACAAGTACATTTAAAATGCTATAAAAACAAAGACATGTTTCGCTACTAGACTCTTTACAGCAAGCAGAGTTGGATCGAATGGTTTTTTAAAATCTCCGAAAATTGTTTCGGCGATAATTGATTAATTATAGCGTTTTGAAAGATGTTGCTGGTTCACGTATTTTTTTTTTTTTTTTCTTTCGATCGTGACTATTTAGAACTCTGTAGCCCATCGCATATTGTAAATATTAATATTTTATTTTTCCGTGCCATGAAAAATGGGTGGCGTTTTTCGCACACATTTTCTGACGTTTCGCGGTCGGTCGCTGTCTAGTGACACTAGTTGTAACTAGAAATATTCTGGTGATATGTAACAGTATGTTCGTCGATGTGACCGCCGACCGTTTCATATCTTTTTTAATAATAACAGTGACAGCTGTTGAAATGAAAAAGGTTATAAAGATCGCGGCCGCGGATTAATGGTGATAGTCGTGAGAAAAATGAGGTTATAAAGATCGCGGGTAGTCATAAGATTAAATGATTTTATAAAGTTCGCGGGTGTGAAAGTTGATGTTTAGAGTCATCAGGGTTAAGGTTAATAGTGATGGTTATGAGGTTGAAAAAAAATTATAGTGACGGTTATGAGAAAAAATTATAGTGACAAAAGCCAAAAATTCAGTTGTGTGTGACGAAAATCGAGCAGAAAACTAAATAAAGAAAAAAAACATGCATGATTACAGTGTTTATTTTTTGAGTACATCTAAAGTCGCGGTAGCGACTCGAGACAAGTACATTTACGTATATTATAAGATGGCGAAGACGAGTCGCTACTAGAGTCTTTACATTACAGTAAGCAGAGCGGTTTCGAACGGTTTTCGAAAATTGTTTCAGCGATATTTAATTAATTACAACACTTTAAAAGATGTTGCTAGTTCACGTATTTTTTTCTTTTTTTTTCTTTCGATCGTGACTATTTAGAACCCTGTAGCCTAACGCATATTGGAAATATTAATATTTCATCCTTCCAAATCATCAAAAAAAGGTGGCATTTTTCGCACACATTTTTTGACGTTTAGCGGTTGCTGTCTAGTGACACTAGTTATAACTAGAAATTTTCTGGTGATATGCGAGACTGTGTTCGTTGATGTGACCGTCGAAGACTTTTCTTCAGGATGCATAAGTAAGAGTGACAGCTGTGAGTTTCGAAAAAAGATCGCGGTTATACTAGTGATAGTTGTGGGGTTGAAAAGTAAGATTATAAAAATCGCGGGTGTGAAAGCAGATAATTTTATTTTTGGTTAGACATATTCGAGATCAGGACTTTAAACGCCTATTCGGTGAACATTTAATATCTTTGTTGTAAGGTTATAAAGATCGCGGTCAGTTTCAACTTTTCATTAAAGTTACTTTTATTATATTATCGGTAGAAGAGTGATAGTGTAAAAATAAAGTTTAAATCAATAAATAAACTTTTGAACAGTGTCTAAATAAATAATTTTTGTTATTAACCCTAGCCCCAACAATCCATTTTTCCGAACGTAAACTCTAGAACGGAGTCGAAAACGGTGCCTCTTCTCTTTTACCATAAAATGTTCCATGAATGCAATAATAAAGTTTATTTAGAAACCATTCTCTTTGTTTTTTTTTTATAACTAAGAGAATGGTGTATGATAAACTCGTATTCGGTGAATATTTGATATCTTTGAACAGTTATGTGAGGTTATAAAGATCGCGGTCAGTTTCAGTTTTGGTTAAAGTAACTTTTATATATATAGATAGAAGAGTGATAGTGCAAAAATAAAATGTAATTTAATAAATAAACTTTTGAACAGTACCTTTATAAATAATTTTTTTTATTAACTTTAGCCCCAACAATTCATTTTTCCGAACGTAAATTCTAGAACGGAGTCGAAAACAGTGCCCTTCTCTTTTACCATAAAATGTCTCTTGCATGCAACAATAGAGTTTATTAGGAAACCATTCTCTTCATTTTTTATATAACTGAGAGAATGGTGTATGATATCACCCTAGGTTTGAATTATATGTGGTTTTAAACCACCCTAGAGTGCACTTTGCACTTGCAACACAAAACGGAATCAGGCGATGCCAAATAATTTTGAGCGAAAAGATATTTGATTTGAGAAAAAAAAATGTCATAAGTACTTCACCAATTTTTTTTTTATCTATTGCTCATGAGATTTAATTCGTAATCAATAAATTTTATTAAAAAAAACTCGCGTAGTACTTCGGCCAAAATTATTTTTTCCAATCAAAGTTTAGCTCTCGAAATTTTGTACGTATATTTTTTTGTTTCAAAATCTCGTTTCGTTATGATTATTTATATTTAAAAACTTTCGGTGCATTCTGATGCTATTGGAGTATTTCTTCGGCATCATTTTTTATGGAATATTTTCCGATCCGTTGATCTGTTGGCACGCATGATTCGGTGCAATATTTTTTGAAATTTTTTTTTACAAAATTAAAAAAAAGTCAAGTTTTTACTTGTTCGTTGTTCTTTTATATGTCGTATCTTCTCAGAACTACTGTACGTTTTAACGGGGTCATCCCATGTGACAGCTATTTTTTTCGCTTTTTTGGGAATTTTTTTTGGCGAACCGTTAAAACACGCTATCTTTGAATTTTTACCACACATTTATTAACATTTTTACAGTCCTCATAATTTTATCAATCAAAAATAACAAGCTGAATCAACTTTACACCGTTTAGAAGACACTCATGTGTTGGTTGACGGCTGCCATGATTCCGAAGGTTTTGCTCATCTAAAATCAAACAATCAAACAGCATTTTAATTTGTGGACCTGAGGCTATCGCTGGAACTAGAATAAAGTAAAAATATTGAAAATTGAATTTTTTGCACATTTTTAAATGTTAAGTTCCGAGTTTCGTCGTTTTTTTCGACTTTTAAAACCATGCCAAAAATTCAATTTTCGATATTTTTACTTTACTCTAGTTCTAGCGATAATCTCAGATCTACAAATTAAAATGCCGTTTGATTTTTTGATTTCAGATGAGCAAAACCTCCGGAATCATGGCAGCCGTCAACCAACACATGAGTGTCTTCCGAACGGTGTAAAGTCGATTCAACTCGTTATTTTTGTTTGATAAAATTCTGAGGAACTGTAAAAATTTTAATAAATGTGTGGTAAAAATTCAAAGATATTGTGTTTTAATGGTTCATCAAAAAAAAATCCCAAAAAAGCGAAAAAAAATAGCTGTCACATGGGATGACCCCGTTAAGTAATCTAATAATTTTATAAGTATTGACGGTTTATTACGAAGATTGAATTCACTTGAACACTTCTTAGATCAATATTTCACATTGCATTTTTAGTCCGAACATACACCAGCTCGAAATTCGATCATGTATCCATATTTAGCCGAAATCATTAAAAAATCGATTGAGCGACCTCTAAAATTTTGATTCAGGATTCAATTCTTGAGAGAATCACTTTTTGATAACATGTTACCATATTTTGCTGCAATGCCGAAAAAAATGTCAATTCTTTTGCATCACTCAGATACATACATAATATAGACATGTTTAATTGGCAGGCTATGAATTGCATACCCGAGTACGTACACAATATTGACATGTTTAATTAACAAGCTATGAATTCCATACAAAAAGTCGACAAATCCTAGCCAAAAACAGCATAAATGCTGTGAAAAAAGCTGAGACAAGTACATTTATACCCCCCAAATAATCATTCCAGTTAATCCCCCCTACCACCCAGCGCCAAAATACCGATCCCCACCAAAATTTACAAAAACCCGTCTAAGTCGTTCATGCAAAGATCTCCGCACAAAAATCCTTTCTAAAAACCAACTCATCATACAAAGTTTTATGAGTAACCGCTCTCATTATCTTATCAAATTAAGTCAAATTGTACAGAGGTGATAATTTCATTCTCGTAAATGTTGTGAGTTTACAAAAAGTTGATAAATAAATAAAGATCTACTAAAGTATATATGATCAAGTACATGGGATTTAATTATGTTTATAAAATCTTCAATTATGTTCATATGCCATTTCTCTAATTAAGGGGACCGTATGGTCTAGAGCACGAAAATTTCACCTATTTTCACGATTTTTTTTTTGCCTTAAAAAATTTAAAAATCGATGTTTTAACTTTTCGGGTTTATTACTACCTTTATTAAGTATACAAAAAAATTTTTTTTTAATTTTAAAAACAGTGTTTATTATCATATAATTGGCATTGAAGACGACCCTCTCGAAAAATCCGACCCGGACGGTGAAGATCGATCCGAGACTTCTACTCATCTGAAACACAAAATTCAAGAAGATTCTTAATCAGAAAGAGTGCAGTTATGGTCGGGACTAGAACAAATCGAAAAAATTAAAAATTGACAAAATGGCGCGCTTTTGAAAAAAAATTCGTAAAATCGGGTTTTTTTTTCACTAGTTTTTTAGTATAAACAATAAGAAATTATTTAAATAAAATTATGATTGTAGTTCCGACGATAGCCATACATGTTGTGAACAACATATCCAAATTTCAAGTGATTCGGTTGAATAGTTTTTTTGTTTTCACCTGCGCAGTGCCGAAAAAAGTCGTTTCGAGATAAATGAGTTTAAAGTTTGAGGTACAGATATTTTCAAAAATTGAGCAAATTTTGAATACTTACAGTTAATCCGCGATTCCGGCACCATATAGGATTCCTTCGGAACGTTCATAATTCAAGATTTCCTCACTCCTTTCATTTCTTCGAGCTGTCCGAGCCTCTTTGGAGTTGTCCGTGCTCCTACGGTTGGCGCTCGATACTCGCAGCTCGTCTCGGTTTTGCGCTAGTTGCTCCGCTTGTGGCCCGATTGTTATGCCCATGGTCTCCATTATTTTCAATAGGGATGCAAATCCTTCATTGAATATGCAAGCGGAAATGTGAGTGGCAATATCAATGATTTTTTTTCCGGCAAACAGATGTTTCGGCGCAAGGTGCCACACGCAAGCATTGAAACTTTCGTTATTGTTCTGCGTATTACTGCCAATACACCTTTCCAATAAAGTCTCTGCTGTCAATTCTTCATAAATTGGTTTTAATATCTCTTGTGCTTCATCGCACAGAGCAGGTGGGTGCTCGTAGGTGTCTAAAGTACCTGCAGCCTCACTTTGACGCCACTTGCACCACGATTCGGAACCTGGAGGACAGTACGAGTGTTGCGGATTTTCATCTGTTGAAATTTTGTGATAATATGCTGCCCATATTTCACTTCTCATCCCTTCAGTCGAATCTGAATTACATCTAATTGCTAGA
Source organism: Rhimphoctona megacephalus (assembly GCA_963989365.1). Taxonomy (NCBI): domain Eukaryota; kingdom Metazoa; phylum Arthropoda; class Insecta; order Hymenoptera; family Ichneumonidae; genus Rhimphoctona; species Rhimphoctona megacephalus. The sequence goes on from OZ022416.1 coordinate 16,450,917, forward strand.
CCGTAATAAGTTGACAGCTCTTGCAATAATTTATTCGTCAATTGTTGACGCTTCGGTGTTTTATTTATCGATTTCCGCTGTGTCTTTTTTCCCTCTTCTTTTTCTGTCAATTTCTTTGTTGCTTTCTTTATTTGTGCATGTTTTTTTTTCGCATCAACAGCACGTTTGTACAAACGTTTTTTAACATGCAAAACACATTCTTTTTTGCAAACTAAAAAATCATCCCCGTAAGGCTTTGTGTCCAATAAGGCTTTGAACGTTTTCGTGTCGCGGACCGCTCTCTACCTGCGTTATGGGCTGTAGAAGCTGTAATATTGAGAATTTCCGCATGAAAATTTCACAGTATATTCTTGAGATACTATACTTTCGACATATCGAAAAAAAAAAAAATCGATTTTTTCAAATTTCTAGACCATACGGTCCCCTTAATGCTTTATTACAATGAATTATTATCCTATGACTTGGAACTACAAGGGCTTTAAAAAAAAATACAGAATTGCATTAGCCTGCGTGAGCTTGAACGCTGCCACACTCTCATTTGTAATATTTGTAGTATAGTTTTATTGGTAACCAATTGATAAAAGTTTACTATCGTACGTAGAGCGGATACGCACAGAGTACTTGTCCGGCCTGAAAATTTTTCGACTAGTCAGTGAAAAATATGCTTTTTTGTTCACGGTAAATTTTTCAACCACTCCGAACATTCGGATCTCCTGACGCAGATTTGAATCTTACCCACCTTGGAATGCAATCAATTGATGACCGCTCTTACATAGCAGGCTTATTCCGTTTTGAAAAACCTATTGTAGTAAAAACCGGTGTAAAAGTGCGTGTAAATGGTACCGGATTACTTATTTCGGGTGTACAGCACCGTTTAGACGCTCTGTAACTTCAGTTTTCCCCCGGATGTTACAAAACCGGAATAAACGTGCCGTGTAATAACGTGAGATATGCTCCACACGAGCATCAATTCATCGATAACAATTGGTTAAAGGAAAGGAGAATAATTTGGGATACAAAACAATCCGCATATTGTGATTCGAAATTAGCTGTGTTTACTTTACTGGTTAATGCCAAAATGTATGGTAGATTAATGTTGACTTATGTGACAAATTTTATGACAAATTTTTGGGCCGGACAAGTACTCTGTGCGTATCCGCTCTACGTACGATAGTAAACTTTTATCAATTTGTTACCAATAAAACAAATATTACAAATATTACAAATGAGAGTGTGGCAGCGTTCAAGCTCACGCAGGCTAATGCAATTCTGTATTTTTTTTTAAAGCCCTTGTAGTTCCAAGTCATAGGATAATAATTCATTGTAATAAAGCATTAATTAGAGAAATGGCATATGAACATAATTGAAGATTTTATAAACATAATTAAATCCCATGTACTTGATCATATATACTTTAGTAGATCTTTATTTATTTATCAACTTTTTGTAAACTCACAACATTTACGAGAATGAAATTATCACCTCTGTACAATTTGACTTAATTTGATAAGATAATGAGAGCGGTTACTCATAAAACTTTGTATGATGAGTTGGTTTTTAGAAAGGATTTTTGTGCGGAGATCTTTGCATGAACGACTTAGACGGGTTTTTGTAAATTTTGGTGGGGATCGGTATTTTGGCGCTGGGTGGTAGGGGGGATTAACTGGAATGATTATTTGGGGGGTATAAATGTACTTGTCTCAGCTTTTTTCACAGCATTTATGCTGTTTTTGGCTAGGTAAGTAATCACAACGAAACGAGATTTTGAAACAAAAAAATATACGTACAAAATTTCGAGAGCTAAAGTTTGATTGGAAAAAATAATTTTGGCCGAAGTACTACGAAAGTTCTTCTTTTATAATATTTATTGATTACGAATTATATCTCATGAGCAATAGATAAAAAAAAATTGGTGAAGTACTTATGAAATTTTTTTTTCTCAAATCAAATATCTTTTCGCTCAAAATTATTTCGCATCGCCTGATTCCGTTTAGGGTTGCAAGTGCAAATAGAATTTTCATGTTGGTTTAATTTGGTTGAATTTTCAGGGTGGTTTAAAAGCATATATAATTCAAACCTAGGGTGGTATATCATACACCATTCTCTCAGTTATATAAAAAATGAAGAGAATGGTTTCCAAATAAACTTTATTATTGCATGCAAGAGACATTTTATGATAAAAGAGAAGAGGCACTATTTTCGACTCCGTTCTAGAGTTTACGTTCGGAAAAATGAATTGTTGGGGCTAGAGTTAATAAAAAAAAATGATTTATTAAGGTACTGTTCAAAAGTTTATTTATTAAATTACACTTTATTTTGGCACCATCACTCTTCTATCTATATATATAAAAGTTACTTTAACCAAAACTGAACCTGACCGCGATCTTTATAACCTCATGACTGTTCAAAGATATCAAATATGCATCGAATACGAGTTTATCATACACCATTCTATTAGTTATCAAAAAAAAAAAAAACCAAGAGAATGGTTTCTACATAAACTTTATTATTGCATTCAAGGAACATTTTACGGTAAAAGAGAAGAGGCACCGTTTTCGACTCCGTTCTAGAGTTTACATTCGGAAAAATGGATTGTTGGGGCTAGGGACAATAAAAAAAATTATTTATTTAGATACTGTTCAAAAGTTTACTTATTTATTTAAACTTTATTTTTGCACTATTACTCTTTTACCGATAATATAATAAAAGTCACTTTAAGGTAGATCGGTGACGGTTACGTGATCTTTGCAGTATCTATTGTAGATCAAAGTCTGCAAATGCAAAAATGACTCAAATTATGATTTTATTATATTCGAAATATAAATAGCGGAGAATGGATATTTTTATATGATTTTATTGTTCAAAAAATGTTTAATAATTGAAATTTGATGAACGTAATGCATTGTAAACGTGTCATGGCCATTACTGCCGTCTGCCGAAAATGTCAGTTTTGTTTGCAACCTATATAGTGTATTTACACAATAGCAGAGATTTTGACAGTTTACCTATCACCATTAATTCTATCGATATTTATCAAATCCTAGCCAAAAATCCCCTCCCCCTGGAAAAAACCTTGGACAAGTACATTTGTTGACCCCTGTTTCCATTTGTTTTCACAGAAAAAAAACTACCCAAAAAAGTACAAAATTTTTAAAAAATTGGCAAGATCGAGACAGGAAAAAGAAGATTGCTTCTATAAAATAATTATACTCCAAATGACAAATAGAAATGAAAAACTTCACATATTTTATCGAGATCCCAAGAAAAAAAGTGGACAAGTGCGAGTCGGACTCGCGCACGAAGGGCTCCGTACCATTATCTATAAAAATGGCAAAAAATCACGTTTGTTGTATGGGAGCCCCCTTAAATATTTATTTTATTCTGTTTTTTAGTATTTGTTGTTACAGCGGCAACAGAAATACATCATCTGTGAAAATTTCAACTGTCTAACTATCACGGTTCATGAGATACAGCCTGGTGACAGACGGACAGACAGACAGACGGACGGACAGCGGAGTCTTACAAGGAAACCTTCCCAGGTGTACCCCGCCGATTTTGTTCCGCTTGGAGTATGTTATTCTACATTGAAATCTAAGAGATACCTATTTTTTCTTTTTTGCGGAAACTCATATTTAAGGGGTGAAACACACCCCTAAAGTTGAGGTCTCCTAGGGGAGGTTGTTCAGTTCCATATATATGCCGGCAAGGGGGCAAAATCAAACCAATTGCATTCAATGCTTCATAAAAAGTTATGACTACTCGATCTTTTTCAGCCCTGAGGGGGTGAATAAGCCGAAGTTATAGGGGTTGAAAATTAAAAAAACGTTATAACAAACAGAATATGCTCGATATGGAAGTGAAAAAAATTGCATAATTAACAGTTTCAAAAGTTAAGAGATACATGTTTTTGCATTTTTTGAAAAAATGCATCCTTAAGGGTGTACTACCCTTACATCCGAATACCTTTAATTTCTGTAGATACGTATTTTTTTAAGTATCTATCTGCTAGAAAATATTCTTTTGGATATATTAATATATTTTGGATATATTAATGGATATAAGATTGTTATCAACATAAAAAAAAAATCCCTTGAAAAAAATTGTTTTAACAAAAAAATTGCGATTTCGTCTTCGTTATATATAATAATCGTTACAATATATGATTTAGGCATTGCAGATAATGAAAATTCTTTTCAATCACATTGTTACCATATTAATATTTCTAATTATTGTATCATTGTTTTTATTATATTTTATATGCTGTATTTTGTACAGATGTATTTTTGATTGACAAATGAAATTATTCATTATATTCTTTACAATAGTGGAAATTGTCAAAAAAGTGTTGGAAACATAATGATTTTTTACACCATAAACACCTAACAACATCAATATTTTGACATCCGAGTACATCACGTACCCGGATGTCAAAATCGCATTATCATCGTATTATCATGTAAATAAGTTTACATATCGTGGAAATGATAATTGGTTGTGAACAAGTGACTGAAGCTTAATTATATTATTTCGTAAATGCAAATTTAAATCATAATCCATTAATATGACATTGTCAGAAAAATGTTTCACATAATTTTTCCATATCCTGAAGCCAAAAACATCCAAAGGTTGAATCTTTCCCGTTGTACCCTGCGGTATTTTTCTTAATTTTATATTTTTATCCCGAGGTTTCGCTTCGTTAACAGCTCGAGGGCAATGTCCAGTCCAGGAGTCAATTAATAAAATACTGTTTGAACCAACTTGGGGGAAGAAGACATTTCGTAGCCAGGTTTTAAAATGTTCTGAAAGTATGAATTAATTTTTCAATTTGCTTCGTTGCAAGAAATAAACAGTATTTTATGTGTCAATATAAGGAATTCTCTAAAAAAAATAATTTTTATTATTGCCTGAAGTGAGTTTTCCAGATTTCGATACTTCTATGTAAACGTTTTCTGGTCTGAATAGTGACGATTCCACTATTGGACCAAATTTACCACTTGGTTCTTTCAAAACCAGGAATAGCGGAGAAAGAAGCCTACCGTCACCTGCTATAGTGGGCTGAATCGTATAACTATGTGTTGTAGAAGCAATTGATTGTACAAGGCATTCAACTTGTTTCTCTCTTTCAACCGCTAATGTTCTTCCAGAATGCATTTCTAATTGGAAACCACTTTGGTCCGAATTGTAGACGTTCGATAACCCATATTCTTCTATATCGTTCTTCACTTCAGAAACAAATTGTTCAGCAAGCTTTCGCAGATTGTCTGCATTTTCAATACTTTTTTTTGTGATAAATTTACTAATTTTTCTGGAAACAATCCTATGAGCTTTCTTAAATGAGTGTACCCACTTGTCTGGCGCCTTAAAACGGACATCTTCATGACCGATTTCTTTTTGTGCTTGCATTGCCCATTTTTTTAAGTCGATGTCATGTACCATAAGACATCATCAACGGCAGCTTTAAAATTGGCTAAAGTGTACTCGCAAATTCTAGCTATTTTTTCTTTATAAGTTCCACTTTTATTTAAATATTTAGCCCATCTTTTTAATTGAGTCACTGATTGTACTTTTCTAAATTTTTGTTTAACGCTTGATAGGCTAAAATTTTTAGTTTTGCCACTTCTCCAATAGTTGACTGCCCTCGATTTATAGTCGTACGAAACAGATTCATCATCAGTAGTACAAACATCCGGAGGTAGTACCGGATCATTGATTGCCGATCCCCATTCTTCGTCTTCTACTATTTTCATATCCCAATCTTTGTAAGGTTGTTGGAAATATAATGAATCTTCTACGATTGTTTCGACGCCCATGTAATCTTGCATAGCATTCGTTAATATATTTTCAATGCTTTCTTTTAATTGTATTTCATCATTATTTATAGGGCTTTCAGGTATATTTAGGGCTTGAAAATGTGCCAAAACTAATCGTATCACATTAAGCGGATTCACTTTCATTTTTGATAATAAATACACTTGATTTCTTAACTTATGGAACTTTTAACAACTTTTGATTGCAAACAAAACACAGAGTTATACACGCCTTTGATTGTTGATATTATTTTATCACGAGATAAATTCCTTCTAACTCGCACTTATCGAATTGAAGCAATTTCTGAAGAACGCGACTTATAAGCGCAGCACAGGCCATCATATGTTAAATAAGAGAGGCAGAGGCAGATAACAGTTATATATTTCTTATCAACGTATTTTGAAACTTCTTTCAATAATAGGTGAAGTAGAATATCAACTCGAAGAATTAGATAGCTAATAAGCAGGGCTAACGAACACATACAAAGTAAGGTTCGAAACGATAAAACATATCAGTTCATTTACTGCTACGTGATTGTAACAACAAACATCACGTGTATAACAAACTTCTTTTTCTCTAACAAAACGAGAACGAATTTAGCCTATTTTTTCAACAGTTTTTTGATAATAAAAAATAAAAATAAACCCTCCATAGCAAAATAGTGACACAGATGCAAATTAATAATCTTTTTAAAATTTTGTTTCAGACAATAATTACGGCTAGAATCATGCACATCGTTTTTTTATAGGACATTTTCAATGATAGAAAAAAAAACAGTGTAAAAAATGAAAATAACGTTAAGAATTCATCCTCTATTCTTTAAGAGTGATATAATGAAACATCAAAAACTCGGTTGAAACAAAATCGCGAAAAAAGCTACTTTTCGATCTCTCAAGAAAAGAATTTTCATTATCTGTGTCACGTTCCGAGATAGTATATCACGTAAACAATATCTACTAATAAATAGGAATCATTTGGGTTTAAATAATATTTAGACTTAGTTAATTCTGAAAGAGATTTGCTTCGACTTGCTGTCTTTGTAACCAAATTGCTGAGCTGTTGTCGCGACCGTATCCGGTATAGTGTTCTACACCGAGCATACGCTCGCGAGGCATGCATTTATACTTTTATTCTGAGGATCCCGGGCTTGAAAGTGCTGAGCGGACGTGAGAACGCTTCTTATGACATTTTCTTGGACTCGCGGGCGAAGATCACCCCCCATTCCTTGCTCGATGAGCGAGCTTATCGAGAAAGGAGTTGGGGGTGGGCAGTTTTTGACGAGTGCGAACAGCGCAAGCATCTCGAAGAGCGACTCCTCGAGCAGTTTTTGCATAGCGACCTCAAAATCTTTTATTGAATCCGCGATCTTATAAAAACGTACCATTCGGACGAATAGATCGAAAGGCGCCTTAAAAGTGTGTCGCGTCGCGAATTCAATCTGCTCCCGCTATCATTAATTTTAAATAACCAAGTTTTAACGTCCTGCCACGAACTCTTTCGCGTCGTGTAGAATTAAGAGTGAATTCGATTGACCCTAAGTGTGTGTGTGTGTGTGAGTGTGCCAGGAGAGAAAATTCAATTGTAAGCGTGTAATCGTATGTATTGGTTGTGAGCGTGTGAGAACTGCGTGAGCGTTACAGCCGACGACGCGTCAAGGACTGTAACCAAATTTGTAAGTACTTGTGTATCTTTTATCCGCGGCCGGACACGCGAGGTTCCCTCCAAGTCAACCTCCCGTTTCCGGTTACAAAGGTTGGAAAGACGCCACACGTGGCTTAAAATAAATCTCCTACGAATATTTATTTTATCCTAATATTCTGAGTTGCTACTGATTTACTAATCTTCCCTGACAAACCATACTCCTTGAATCGCCCTGTAGAGAACGAGACTAGAACGTACCCACAATAAAAATAATAATAAACTGCTCGCGCTTCTCGCGAGTAGGTTAACTTTGGCGTTCGCACCGCTCCGAACGTAACAAATTAATTGGTGTCAGAAGTGGGATACTTCTGGTCAGTTTCTTGGAGTTTGGTCAATTTTTAAAATTTTTCAATTTTTCCAAATTTCAACTCAGAATTTTCGTCAGCGATCCGAAAATAAGTAATACAAGTGAGGCTTTAAAATAAATATATTTATAGTAATTTAACTGTCCGCCAAGTACTGAACTACTGACAATCAAGTTTTCGGTTCGATTAAAATTTAATATTCGAATCTATCGCCATGCCGCTTGTCGATCCAAACGATGCGTCAGGTGCCGACGGCGGTCCGTCGGGTGCTAACGCCGGAGCGTTAGATGCTTCGACCCGCGTATTAGCAGACGTGTCCACCTTAATGCAAAACATGACTCTCCACAGTCGATTTGCCTCAATACCCGTGTTCGATGGAAAAAGTATGCCACTGAGAGATTTCCTCCAGGACATACAAAACGTGGCAGCATTCGTTCCTGAGGGATCGGAGGCTGAATACGTAGGCGCGATAATCTCGAAACTACGCGGAGATGTCCGAAATTGCGTTTACGGACATCAAATCAACACCGTGAAACAATTAGTCCAATTATTAAAAGATCGGTTGGCTCGCGGTAAAACTTACGATTATTACACGGAGAGAATTTCCACGATAAGAATGAAAAAAGATGAAACGGTCGGGCAATTTTATGATAAAATTCGAATTTTGCTAAACGGCGGCCGCGTAGCATTTAAAGCGCGATTTAACGTAGATCCTCCACCGCTTGAACAAGATCCGTTACATGGAATGGCGCTTAGCGCTTTCATAAACGGATTGCCGACCCATTTAGGGGAGGTATTAGATACGAAAGAGCCCATTACGTTAGAGGCTGCATTTGATATCGCGGAAAAATTAGCTATTCGAAGTGAACAACGTAAACGACGTGATTCGGGTGTGGAACAGGTTATGTACGCTCACAACAGTCAGACGCGTATTCCGTTCCCTGATAATCGAAGACCTTGGCCTGATCGAACGCAAAGGTATCGTTCTCCAAGCCCTCGTCGCGACCCCCCAGGAATTCTTAAACCCTCTGCTCCATTTGATGCAAAAATCAACAAGCCTGAATATCGAGTCGTTAGGGAAGATTGCGGTCACAAAGACTGCTGTCTTCAGGGCACATGTTGTGCGTGCTGCCCTCATAAACGGGACCGAGTCCAGGAAGTGATGTTACCCTCGAAGGGCTATTTAAACTCCCCGGAGGCTCGCCACGACGGATCGATGGCGAGCCAACCACGGCCACAATCTCCTGTGAGACCAGCATCTCCTTGCGAGCGCCGACCGTCAGTCAAGTTCCTGGAGAGGACCGCCTCGTCCTCTGGAACGCAGACACAGTCGAAGACCCAGTAGTAGAAATGTCCGCTCCAGAGCTGCGTAAAAGAAAGGGTAATTTCTTTCTTGATACGGGTTCTGCCGCTAGTCTTATCAAGCTTAGCGCACTCGACGAAGATCTTAGAGTCAATACGGACGATGTAATATGGATAACGGGCATAGGAGAAACAAGGGTCCCGACTCTAGGAGCCGTACACCTTCATTTCTCGGAAAGACCCACAAAGTTCTATGTTTTACATCGTTTACCTTTGAAAAGCGACGCGTTAATTGGAAGGCCATATTTTTACACGGAAGGCGCAGAAATCTCGTTTCACCACATGGGTCTCGTTACTCGTAATGACCCAATTCGTTTGAAACCGTTCATAAAAAAATTCTGTCCTCAGAGTGTTGTAAAACCCGAAATACAAGAACAAATATTTCTTGCAAATTCTATTCCGGAGAAACGTAAATTCAAATTACGTGCCCGAATGCGAGAACAAATTTCATTGCCGATCGCAAATAAAAATCTAATCGAGGGTTATCTACCACCAGTAAAAACGTTAGACGGCGTATTTATCGGTGACGCACTCGTAACACGAAACGAAGACGTTTGCCATGTTTTCGCAATAAATACTCGGTTCGAAGACGTAGAGATCGAATTAAATCCTCAAGAGATTGAACCCTTTGACCGTTATCCGTCGGACAACGAGGAAACGTTTACTAATGACAGTGGAACGTCAACCGACGAAATGTCACCTCCGCTAGATCGAGTTTCGGAAATAATGAATCGATTACGTTTGGAAAGCCTCAATGAAGACGAACGTCGACACGTTCGTCGACTCGTAGAGGAGTTTCCATACCGTTATAAATTGCCTGGAGATAAATTGTCGCGAACGGACTTAGTACATCACAGAATTCCGACGATCGATGACTTACCCGTGAACGCGAAACAATACCGATTCCCCGCTGTCTATCGAAGCGAGCTAGAACAACAGGTCACAAAAAAACTACAGGACGGCGTAATCATTCATTCTCGATCTCCTTACAATTCACCGGTGTGGATCGTGCCTAAAAAGCCTGATTCACAGGGGCGACCGAGAATGCGTATGGTGATTGATTTTCGTAAATTAAATGAGAAGACGATTTCTGACGCATACCCGTTACCAAACATGATTGAAATTTTGGAACGACTCGGTCGTGCAAGGTATTTTTCCACCTTCGATTTGGCCAGCGGTTTTCAACAAATTCCTATGGATCCTCGCGATTCCGAAAAGACTGCTTTTTCCACACCTAATGGTCATTACGAATATAGTAGAATGCCAGAGGGGTTGAAAAACGCACCCGCGACGTTTCAACGTCTAATGGACCGCGTGTTGATAGGACTTCAGGGTGCGGAAATGTTTGTTTATTTAGACGACATAGTCGTGTTCGCAGAGTCTCTTGACGAACACCAGACGAAGATTCGCCGCCTCATGCTGCGGTTAGAAGAGGCGAATCTCTGTCTGGAGCCCGATAAATGTGAGTTTTTGCGCCGGGAAGTTACTTACCTCGGGCATATTGTGAGCTCCGAGGGGTTGCGAATGGACCCAAAGAAATTAGTTGCCGCTAAACATTTTCCGGCGCCAAGGACTCAGAAAAATGTGCGACAGTTCCTTGGCCTCGCCGGGTATTATCGCCGTTTTATTAAAAATTTCGCTGAATTATCAAAGCCCCTATCGGATTTGCTGAAGAAAGGTCGCGGTATTACTTGGGGTGCTAAGGAAAAAGGGAGCTTCCGGAAATTGCGAAGAGCCCTTTGCAAGGAGCCTATTTTGCAATGCCCCGATGTAAACAAGCCCTTTACCTTAACTACCGACGCTTCCGATATTGCATTAGGTGCAGTGTTGTCCCAGAAACACGATGGGCATGACTTACCCGTCGCTTATCATTCTCGCGTTTTCCAGCCCAGCGAATTAAATTATTCGACAACCGAGAAGGAGTGTCTCGCTATAATAGATTCAATTGAGCAATTTGCGACATACCTTTATGGAAAAAAATTTACGCTCGTGAGCGATCACGAGCCTCTCAAATGGTTTCGAACAACAGTCGATCCAGGCAAGAGGCTCAATCGATGGAAAATGAGGCTAAGGAAGTATGATTATAAATTTGTTTACAAGCCAGGCCGGTTAAATATTAATGCGGATGCATTGTCCCGGAACCCGGTAAAATCGAATGATTCTAGCTCGAGTGAATTTAGCTCGAGTGAATCCGGCTGTTCAGAATCGATTAAGGATGCAGGGTTGTTGAGGGAAATACTGCCTATTTCATCAAGTGCAGCCCTGACGGGGAAAGGGAAGACTATTCCTAAGCCACGTCCGGCCTTAACACGAAGAACCCTACTACCACCGGCTGACTCACTCACGATAGCGGGCCGTACGCGATCAAAGCTGCGCTCGACGTCGAATATCCCGACGGCACCCCAAATTGTAGAGTCAAGCAGCGAGGTTTCAGATCCTCCTATTCAACGACTTCATCGAAGCCTGCTACCCGCTCCTTTACTACCCTCAAAACGACGAATAAAACATCCTGCGACGGGAAAAAAAATAGTACCGGACGTTAACCCTGAGGAAACGTCCGAGGAGCCTGAAGCAGCCTCTTCTTCGAACCGTTTGGAGATCGCGGTGACAATAAATCCTCCGCATGAAGACTCCGACGAAGAAGTATTCGAAGATGTTGAAATAACTGATCGAGTTACTCAAAAATCTGGAATCGATCCTGGATCGATTCGAGAATCGATCGGCAGGTACGATAAAGCGCTAAGTTCGCTAGAAAGGCGTTTTGAAAACGATTCCCCAGATAACGAGGTCGAACAAGATTTTGAATGGCCTGATTATGTGTCGGAAGGTAACGAGGTCGACCCTGAAGCTCAGGGCATCCTCGATGCCGCAGATCCATTCAATCAAATGGGCTGTGATGACGTATTAACTCAACGTCTCCAGAAGCTAGCTGAATGTGAAAAGAATATAACGGAAAGTGAACTTCTTAGACGCGTGAGTCTTAGAGGACCCCCACTTCCCGAGGAAAACGAGAGGCTGGATGGGACAGAGGCCGATGATGAAGAAGATCAGAATGAAAATGATCAACCTGTAATAGCTGATCACGGAGGGAAAGCCGTCGACCCGGTTATTTCAGAAAATCAACGGCGTACAGTCAGATGGTCAATTCCACCTAAAGATAACGACCCTGCCGCGCGTTCGACCCCGTTTCCTAAACGAAAGGCCACACGTGAGTTCGCTGCATCACGTGTAGCTGAAACGGATGCAGAGAACTCGCGTGACATAGTAACAAATGCCAAACTAAAATGCCCAGACGACCTCGTTATTGTTCCACCTTCTTCGGATTCAGATAGTGAGCCCGAAAATAAAAAGAAACCAATTGACGAGGAAAAGCCTCGCCCTATAGTTGGCACTCGAGAGTGTCTGACTTATAAATCGGATAATATTGTTCATTTCGTTTCCGCAGACGGCGAATTGTCGACCCCTATAGGGAAACTTTTAGCCGACCTGGGGAAAATTGACGCAGACGCAATAAAACGTCAAAATTTGCGAATTGGACAAATTGCAATTACACCAAATGGCGAAAAGAAAATTTTCAGTGTCATCATAAAGAATCGGTATTTTGACCCAGGTCAAACAGTAAATATTTCTCGAGGATTGGAACACTTGAAGGCAGTCCTTACTAGCACGGGTGTGAAATCGTTTCGGATTTCGCGTTCGGGTGACCACACCGACGTTTTACCCCGAGGAAAACTCCTCGAATTGTTGCATGTTATTTTTGAAAAGTCAGGAATAGCTGTGACCATTTGTTACGGGAAGTTAAAGTCACCCCCTATTGAGAATCGAGGCCAGATAATAAGAGAATTTCACGAAAGTCTCATAGGAGGCCATCGAGGAGTAACAAAAACTTATCGTAAAGTTCGAGAACGTTTTTATTGGCCTTCACTCCGTAAAGAAATTCAAGATTACATTAGACGTTGTGTGGGCTGCCAAGAGCAAAAGCTAGTAAGGGCGAAGACTCGTGAGCCCATGCTGCTCACGGAGACGCCGGCCGACACGTTCGACAAAGTGTCACTCGACACCGTAGGCCCTTTACCAACCACTCCACATGGAAATAAACACATTTTAACCATGCAGGACGATTTGTCGAAATATTGTCTAGCTGAGCCTATCCCTGATTTGAAGGCAACAACTATTGCTGAAGCTGTGGCGCGTAGACTGTTTACACAATTCGGCGCCCCTCGAGCTATACTAACAGATCGAGGCACGGCCTTTACGAGTACTCTGTTACAAGAAATATCGAAAATATTTCGTATTAAACAGTTAACGACTTCAGGATATCGACCACAAACAAACGGGTCGCTTGAAAGAAGTCATATAATGTTAACAGAGTACATAAAGCATTATGCCACACAGTATGACGATTGGGACAGATTGTTGCCTTACGCAGAATTATCGTACAACACGTGTGTCCACGAAGCAACGAATTTCACCCCATATGAGATCGTGTACGGAAAGCTGCCTCGGTTGCCGAGTCAATTCCCCGTAGACAACGAAATGTCAACTTTTAATTCGTTTACCATCGAGTTAATCAAAAGATTATCCGAAATTCGCGTAATGGTAGGCGAAAATATCAATAAAGCTAAAGAAAGGTCGAAATCTTACTATGACCGAAAGGCCCGACCTTTCGCAGGGAAAATCGGCGATGACGTTTATATTCTGAAAGAACCGCGAAAGGGAAAGTATGATTGTCAGTACCATGGACCATATAAAATAGTTGATGTTTCGGATCGTAGTAACGTAATTGTTGAGACTAAGAACGGACATAGAATTCGTAAACACGTTGACAAAGTTAAACTTGCGTATGTGTGAAAATGTATACGAGTTCGAAGTGAATGTACTATGACATCGTGACCACCCTGTATATTGTCACGTGTGCGTGTAGATGTACGTGAATGGTCGAGAATATAGCTATATGTATTAAGGTGTTGCGAGCATTAGCGAGTCAACTTCTTGTATATGTGTATACGCGTTTTCAGATACGGACGTCGGAGAGAGAAACACTCGTAGGCGAAAATGATTTCCATCATCATCGTAATGTTTTCGTTAATCCCCGTCCAGAGTAATTTGACTCCAGAGAACGCTTATCACGTGACTTCGGTAAGCGACCGCCCAGGACTGTACTATGAAAGAGTGGCCCCTCTTCGCCTACAGCACGTCGACTGGAGGGTCGTCACTTTCATCGATATAAACAAATTTGTGGAAGACTTTCCAAGGATTGAAGGACAATTATTTGAGGTATTGAAGGTTTGTGTGAACACGAGTGAGAATAACTATAATAATAGTACTACCGCTGAGGTACACGACAAGTGCCGTGAATTATTGCGCATACAATATCTTGTGGATCGAATTGCGTACGCGAAATCATTAGTGTCTGACCTCAAGGAAATCGCGGAAGATTCAAAAATTAAACAAAATATAAAGGATCCATTACCACGGACCATGAGTAGACGTTCGGTTCCTCTTGGGTTCGTGGGAGCTATTAGCAGATCCCTTTTTGGTACATTAAACGAAGATGATGCAATTTATTTTAATAAACAGATTGACCGATTATTTTCCGACCAAACAAATCTTACTCGATTAATAGGGGAAAGAATACACGTAACTCAGTCAAAGCTGCAAGATTTACATCGTGAACATGTAGCCGAGGTCGAACGAGTGAACAATTTACATGGACGGATCAATGAACTTTTTAAAATGATTAATTCATGGGATCGCGAAGTTGCAGACATGGTTTTCCGTAGCGAGCTCATTAACTACGCGCATCGTATGGAAATAAAAGTAAATAGTTATATTACCACGTGCGAGCAGTATTTCCGAGTTATAACCGCGGCCAGAGACAATCGCTACGACCCGGCTATATTAAAATCGGCACAGTTATTGGCCATATCTCGGGAGATCCAATCGCGCGCGCCGGATTACGAATTCCCTCTTGAGCCTGAATTCATCCGAGGAGAGTTATTGGCACGACTGGCGCGAACCGATCTCGTGTTTCAGTCAGGAAGAATGATCATAATAACTCATGTCCCTCTTCTTGACCGTACTTCTTACAACCTTTACCGAATTCATTCGTGGCCGGTTCCACAATTCGGGAAAAATCTTACCGGATCCGCTGTCGTTGTTCCTACCAAACCGTATATCGTATTATCAGCTGATCGTCGAAGTTATTTTCTGGCTGATACTACCTATATTGAGCGATGCATTAAAATCGAACAGCGTTACATTTGTATGCTCGAGACACCATTGAACGAGGTTTTGTCGTCGGAACAGTGTGAGATTGTTATGCTCGTGAGACCGTCGACAGAATCTTATCGACAATGTGACGTCAGGATTTATCCTCGCCATAACACTTTCTGGGCCCATCTACCGTCGCAAGGAGGATGGCTATATTCCTTCTCTCAGAAAGAATATATACACATATTATGCCCTGGCCTCGTGGAGATGACCAGCACACTAGAAGGGGCAGGCATATTACACATCAGTGCTGACTGTGTAGGAAGAACGCGTAAGACGGCTCTCACTGGTATAAGGACTTATGAGAGTCGCGAAAAATACTTTTACTCGCCCCAAGTCTCTTTAGACGTAATCGCCATCGCGCCTGGTCTCAAAACGCATGCCAAGGAATGGGAAAAAAATTGGATCACGGAGGAAAAGATTTATAGCAAACAAAATAAAAAATTTTTCCCGTGGAATTTAAAAGAGGATGGAGAATCACTCTTTGAAATCGAACGACGACTTCAAGAGATTGGAGATCATCGGCGTGATACCGAGGGTCAGCAACTTTATATCCATGCCGGGTTTTTAGTACAAGGAGTGCTCACGTCGATCGTACTCTTGTATATATTTCGTACATATATTTCGGGTCTCATGATGAATATGTGTGGAGTATGTCGGAGACGGCGTTTACAAAGTAGAAGAAACCCGAGTATGCAGCGAGCTACGCAGAGCGAATTAGAGGTAAACAATTTAGCTCGTAAACACACTCGAGATCGAGTCGAGTCGGCATCCGTCGATAGCGGGAAGAAAGAAGTCGTTATCGCGTGTGAGGACAGCAACACTATACGTCCACAACCTCGCTCGCTTCCACTTCAGAGTCCTGAAGTGGACTAGCTATGAAGTTGACACCCAAAACCGTAAACCCCCACCACGGCTCATCTCAATAAAGGCAAACTATAGGGATGCAAGTCGCCATCGGCACAATGGAGTTTAGATTTCTTTGGACCGTGGTCGCGAACAGTTCAAAAGTGGTGTAAAGTTTGAAATTTTATTCAGTGCGCGTAAAATCCGAAATTTTATCGCGTATAGAACAGTCGAGTGATTATTCGCCATGGCGTATGAAGATCGTATCAAGTTTACATTCGCGCAGGGCAGGTGTGTAGTGTGCGAGAAGCCTTTAGAGTACTGCCCAGGCTTGGACGCGTGCTTTACATCGATGTTATATAATCATCGCCCACAAGGTCAAATCACGATTTGCCTCTTGTGCGCCGATGGAATTGTACCGGCCGTATTCGCGAGGCACGCTGGAACTTGCATTAACCGGTTTCAGGTTGCTTTGACGGCCTGGGAAAATGCAGGAAGACCCGTCGACGGTACTGGTAACCCGTCACCGCCGAGCACCAGTGCTGTCGAACCCGTCACCGGACCGTCGCATACCGACAGTGCTAGAAAATCGTCACGTCCGGGCACTAGCGCTGTCGAATCCGCCGCCGGGCAGTCACGACTGCAACCGGGGGTGGCAGTAACATTGGCAGGTATGGAAGGGCGTAAAGCAACCATCGCTACGAATCCTGGACCACAGCCGACACGGGTATTTCAACCTTCTCGTGAAAGTGAGCCATCGCAATCGTCGCGACGACAGCGGTGGGTTCCGAGATTAAGGGGAAAGGAAGTGCAGACCGATATGACGGGTCGTAAATGTGCATCCACACAGACGAACCGACTGGAAATATACCCTCACCAGGAACTCGGTTTTTTACGTTGGATACCGCCCCCTGCGGACAATTTAATTTCCTTCGATGAGCCGGATTTGGGGCAATTACTGTTCGCCGTACCTGTACCAGATCCGGCTACACTCCTTTCGCCGCTTCAACCGGATCAGCCGACAGGGGCTTGCGCTGAACTCATTGAGTTATTGGGTGACAGCGCTTTTTCGGTCGGTACTGCAGAAGGAGAAGAGGAGGAAAAGGAAGAACAGTAAAAACTGGACAAAAGTACAAATAGTGTTAGCTGTAAGTTTAAACATAGTTGCTCAGTGAAAAAAAAAAAAAAAAAAAAAGGGTGTAAAAATATCAAATAATCATAGTGTTTAAGTATTAATCATTAACGTAAGCAAAGATTTGGATGAACTGACGGAGCGAGGCAGGCCGGATAACATTGCAACAAACGTAAGCTGAAACTATTATTTTTTATATATTATTGTTTTTACATGAGTAACAGGGTGCCAAGTTGACAATGTCCCGTCCAATTGATTATCGCGATGCTCAAGTCGACGAGGGCGTCGACGCTTAACGGGGGAAGATTGTCACGTTCCGAGATAGTATATCACGTAAACAATATCTACTAATAAATAGGAATCATTTGGGTTTAAATAATATTTAGACTTAGTTAATTCTGAAAGAGATTTGCTTCGACTTGCTGTCTTTGTAACCAAATTGCTGAGCTGTTGTCGCGACCGTATCCGGTATAGTGTTCTACACCGAGCATACGCTCGCGAGGCATGCATTTATACTTTTATTCTGAGGATCCCGGGCTTGAAAGTGCTGAGCGGACGTGAGAACGCTTCTTATGACATTTTCTTGGACTCGCGGGCGAAGATCACCCCCCATTCCTTGCTCGATGAGCGAGCTTATCGAGAAAGGAGTTGGGGGTGGGCAGTTTTTGACGAGTGCGAACAGCGCAAGCATCTCGAAGAGCGACTCCTCGAGCAGTTTTTGCATAGCGACCTCAAAATCTTTTATTGAATCCGCGATCTTATAAAAACGTACCATTCGGACGAATAGATCGAAAGGCGCCTTAAAAGTGTGTCGCGTCGCGAATTCAATCTGCTCCCGCTATCATTAATTTTAAATAACCAAGTTTTAACGTCCTGCCACGAACTCTTTCGCGTCGTGTAGAATTAAGAGTGAATTCGATTGACCCTAAGTGTGTGTGTGTGTGTGAGTGTGCCAGGAGAGAAAATTCAATTGTAAGCGTGTAATCGTATGTATTGGTTGTGAGCGTGTGAGAACTGCGTGAGCGTTACAGCCGACGACGCGTCAAGGACTGTAACCAAATTTGTAAGTACTTGTGTATCTTTTATCCGCGGCCGGACACGCGAGGTTCCCTCCAAGTCAACCTCCCGTTTCCGGTTACAAAGGTTGGAAAGACGCCACACGTGGCTTAAAATAAATCTCCTACGAATATTTATTTTATCCTAATATTCTGAGTTGCTACTGATTTACTAATCTTCCCTGACAAACCATACTCCTTGAATCGCCCTGTAGAGGACGAGACTAGAACGTACCCACAATAAAAATAATAATAAACTGCTCGCGCTTCTCGCGAGTAGGTTAACTTTGGCGTTCGCACCGCTCCGAACGTAACATCTGCAATGCCTGAATCATATGTTCTATCGATTATTTTCACAAGGGATTTTTTTTTATATTGATAACAATCTGTTTAAACAATTTCATGATATGTTCTATATCCAAAAGAATATTTTCTAGCAGATAGATACTTAAAAAAATACGTATCTACAGAAATTAAAGGTATTCGGATGTAAGGGTAGTACACCCTTAAGGATGCATTTTTTCAAAAAATGCAAAAACATGTATCTCTTAACTTTTGAAACTGTTAATTATGCAATTTTTTTCACTTCCATATCGAGCATATTCTGTTTGTTATAACGTTTTTTTAATTTTCAACCCCTATAACTTCGGCTTATTCACCCCCTCAGGGCTGAAAAAAATCGAGTAGTCATAACTTTTTATGAAGCATTGAATGCAATTGGTTTGATTTTGCCCCCTTGCCGGCATATATATGGAACTGAACAACCTCCCCTAGGAGACCTCAACTTTAGGGGTGTGTTTCACCCCTTAAATATGAGTTTCCGCAAAAAAGAAAAAATAGGTGTCTCTTAGATTTCAATGTAGAATAACATACTCCAAGCTTAACAAAATCGGCGGGGTACACCTGGGAAGGTTTCCTTGTTAGTAATAGGATCCCGTTTTACCCTTTGGGTACGGAACCCTAAAAAGTTACAATGCCCATCGTGAGTGTCCGGTAAAAAATAGAGTCTACAAGTAAATGATCAATTTGCGCATAAAAAAAATAATTACTTTACAAAAACAGAAATGGTAAAGCCAATGATTTACGTTCAGCACTAAAATTTGTAATATCAATAATAGGACAAGTATTTTATTGTCGCTTAAGGATGGAGTATTTAAAAAAAAGCAAAAATGAGTTGGTTATTGAAAAAAGTCACCAATGTACAAAAATAAAAATCGTTTAAAAGAATAGAGTCCAGGAAAAAAAATTGGGATGAAAAAAAACTTGAAGAAAAAAATTTCAAACGAAAAAAAATAGATTGAAAAAAAAATTTCGGCCAAAGTACTTGGCCGAATTCAAACATTCAAACTGTCCGCCGGATTGGTACAGAGGAAAGTCGACATAACCAAAAACATCGTAAGTCACTCGTAACCAGAAACTTTCCGCCGGATCGGTACAGAAGAAAGTCACTCGCGACCAATAGAAACTCGTCGCTTCCGTCACCGGAGACCGACTTTCATGAAAATAGGTCATGATGGGCATCAAAAGCCCTTTGATTGTGTCATTTGCGCGCATATACAGACACACTGAATCTTTCAATGTGTTGGCGCTTTTGCATAACTTTGCCTGTGCAAAGTTTTTTCTCAGCAATTACGGCATCAATTGTGCTGATTTAAGGTTCAATTGAGGGAGTCTCGCGTAATTAGTCTCCAGTTCAATTTTCAGATCATAATATTTCTTCTGAGCCCCACAATTAAAGAAAATGATTCCCCCCACCACCGAATTTGCTTTATTCAGAAATAATATACTTGCGTGAGTTTCGGGCCAGCAGACGACAGAGCTGTCAAATGTACTTGTCCCGAGACTCTACCGAGTCTCTTGATACGGTAAAAACATTCGAGAAACGGAAAAAAACAGTCAAATTGGTAAACTGTCACGTCTAAAGGCATGTGCTAGCAGACGCCGAATACAGAGATGTTAAGCGCCTCCGCGCTCTTTCCCGTGTCTTCCTGTGGAAATCTCAGTCATTTTACAACGAATGCTTTTTTATTTTTCAGTCGATTTTTAACGGCAACGTCCAAAAACCCAAGCACTTTTATATTCAGGAATATTCACGGCATACAGTGAATAATTTTTTATTACGAAATCTTGGAAATATCGAATGTAAAAATTCAATAAGTCTTGACGTGCATACGATTTTTCTATGCTCGTAGGAATAAGTGTCTGGAAACAGTCGATGTTTACGAATTATTTACTACCAAACTAGACGGTAAATAGCGATCAAGTTGCAAATATCAATTCATACCGTATTAATGTGTAACTACAAAAATTGTCAGCCCTTCATCTTGGATGGCTTAAATTCACCGATCTACCTTAATCAAAAGTTGAAACTGACCGCGATCTTTATAACCTTACAACAAAGATATTAAACGAATACGCGTTTAAAATCCTCATCTCGAATATGTCTAACCAAAAATCAAATTATCTGCTTTATTCACACCCGCGATTTTTATAACCTTATTTTTAACCCCACAACTGTCAATAGTATAACCGCGATCTTTTTTCTAAACTCACAGCTGTCACTCTTACTTATACATCCTGAAGAAAAGTCATCGGCTGTCACATCAACGAACACAGTCTCGCATATCACCAGAAAATTTCTAGTTGTAACTAGTGTCACTAGACAGCAATCGCTAAACGTCAAAAAATGTGTGCGAAAAATGCCACCTTTTTTTGATGATTTGGAAGGATGAAATATTAATATTTCCAATATGCGTTAGGCTACAGAGTTCTAAATAGTCACGATCGAAAGAAAAAAAAATAAAAAATACGTGAACTAGCAACATCTTTTAAAACGTTGTAATTAATTAAATGTCGCCGAAACAATTTTCGAAAACCGTTCGAAACCGCTCTGCTTGCTGTAAAGACTCTAGTAGGGACTCGTCTTCGCCATCTTATAGTATACGTAAATGTACTTGTCTCGAGTCGCTACCGCGATTCTAGAAGTAGTGAAAGAACGAGCAACCGCAAGTAGGAACCGCACTACTTTTTTATTTTCTTTTTTTTACAGAAGAGAAGTACACGTATGCAGCAAATTTTCGTCGATAGTTGCTATTTGAATAGGAAGTGTTTTTTTTTCTTATAACATGAAGAACTGCTTCGGGTAAAAATGATCAATAGATAATTGTTAATTAGATTAGTGGTTAACAATCAGTAGTGAATAGCATAGTTTTTGTTAATTTGTATAAATTTAACAAAATATAAAATACTTTTTTGGTATGATTGCTATAAATATATAAACTAATAAAAAAAATAATAAATTACGATTGAATTCCGTTTAAGGTTTTCGTATGGTTTTCCAAAATTACGTCTGACAAATTGCCGTCTTGTCATCTCTTTATACGCGTGCTATCATTGACGATGGGAGGTTGCGATCGTTTCAGTATTATCGAATGCTAAACGTAACGACTAAATGACAAGGACGGATTTACAACGTGCCAAGAAAATAACACGAGGAAGTTGAAGTTTCAGGGCTCTTGACGTGCAACGTCGTTTGATCGAATCGACATTTCTTATAGGGTTCCCATCCATCGTGTATGACCCACATTCGAGCATGAAATCTCTCTCTCTCTCTCTCTCTCTCTCTCTCTCTCTCTCTCTCTCCTCGTTACGCTGATGCATCCACGTTTGCACTCTCACTCTTGATAAGATCGTCGAAACTCCTAAGAATACTTGGTATTCCGCACTTTAGCTGGACCTTATTCCATTAGTCCTTAAAATTTTTCATTATACACATATTTATTATTCATATTTTTGTGCAATTTATGCGCAATTTTTTGGCGATGAGCAAAAAATACATAAAAACATTTGTGTCGATCAATTAATCTAATAATTTTTGTTCAGTTGATCCAAGTCCAATGCTTTTTCGAGACATATTGAAATTTTTCAACCGGATGAATTCCATTGGATAATTATTTTCAGAAACAAAAATTTTCTTTTCGAATTGTATTGATGAATAAAATACTTGTGTAGAAAAACGTCCTTTTTTAAATTTAGAATTATCTTAATTTGAGGAAAATAAAAATATTTAGAAAAAATGAGACTCAGTTTGTTTTGATATGAAATAATTATATAATTGTAAGTTTATTGAATGCGCGATATTTTATCGCTACTATAAAATAACAAGGGAATTTCTTCTGAATTTTAGATAGATCACGTCCGTTTTTATTTTCCGTTTTACGTGCTACGAAGAAAGAAATTTTTATAAAGGGGCTTATCGTATATAGATATAGAAATACCGAAAAATCAGGTGCTAGTCTTTATTTCAAGAAAAGTGTCAAATTGAAACAGTAATATTCTGTTCATTATTAAAATATATTAACATTTAAGTAATCGGTTTTTGTGAAGCTTATCGATACGGAAAATGAGAGAATAATTGAAGGAAATCAGAAATTATAAAAGGAAATACCAAAACCCAAATAGTTGTAACAAAAGATTGAGCTGAACGAATATTGAAAAGTGATAAAAGAAAATAATTAATAAGGAGTAAAAAAGTTTACAAGATGATAAACGATGAAATAAGCATGCAGGTACACGAAGAAGATCTCGAGGAGAGAGAGGCCGAAGACGTGAAATGTGATTCATTAAAAAAAAAACTTCGACGCGAGCAACTTTGTCCACAGAGGAAAAATGAAAAAAAAATAAAAATGTGAACGAATATGGAAACTACGAAATATTTAGTATGGAGAGATATCGGGAAAAAGACGGGTGTGCCTTTTGCGGTGTATGGGGCCATCGAAAAAGAGTAAACTTAATGTGCAAACTACGAGGACGAGGACGAGGACGAGGACGAGGACGACAACGACGACGACGACGACGACGATATGGACGAGGTCGCGATCGTCTTGAAAGTGAGTGACTGACTGCGGAAAGAAGAAAAACGCGAATGAGTAAGAGAGAGAGAGAGAGAGAGAGAGAGAGAGAGAGAGAGAGAGAGAGAGAGAGAGAGAGAGAGAGAGAGAGAGAGAGAGAGAGAGAGAGAGAGAGAGAGAGGGGGGGGGGGGGAGGGAGGGAGGGAGCGAGCGAGAGAGGGAGGGAGGGAGGGAGGGGGAGGGGGAGAGGGAGCGAGAGGGGGGGAGGGAGGGGGGAGGGAGGGGGGGGGGAGAGAGGGGGCGAGAGGGGGGAGGGAGGGGAGAGAGAGAGGAAGACGAGGGGCGTGAGATAGCGAGTAAAAGACGACGAATCGCGTAGTTTGAGGTTACAATATCTCGGTGAGAAAGACTCGCAATCAGTCTAGCACGAGCAGCCGCTCAGGAGACACCTACATGGGACTTGCTTTTTTCAAGGTAGTGAGAAACAGACCCCATTTATCTCACAACTTCCTAGTCCCATTTATCTTATTTACGGGGGAAAATACTCACTGTTGAGTAAGAAAAAAATTAGTGTAAACAAAAAATATCGACGAGTTCGCGATAAACAAGAAACAGATTAAAAATGGATAAAACGTTGTTCAAATTCAAAAGTGTCGATTTGTGAAAATTTTTAACAATTTCCGAATAACAGCAGTATTGATTTCAAACTAGTTTTTTTTTTTTAATTCCAACGATAAATATTGGAAAAAATTGTCGAGTGTTATCAATTTAAAATCCTATTAAATGGCACCGTAAAAGAGTAAAATTTACAAAATATAAATAAATGCGTGAGCTTAAATGCGTAATTTTTTAGTTGTTATTATCAATGCGCATCTTCAAAAAAGGGCACGAATATACGAGAGAAACAAAAGTCACATTAACTTCTTTTCTAAATCTTCGTCATTCCAAAATGTGAATCGTGTTTGCCGATTTCGAGGTCGATCTCGTTAACAAAATGTTAATTGATCGAGCTGTGTTATTGTTGTTTTGTGATTGTTGTGTGATTGATTTGGTAAAATTTCGTCATAACTTGCGCGTGCTTGCTTAAGAAGAAAAAATGAATTAGAACCGCCATGTTGAAATTGGTATATTTGTATGAATAATGCATGAGTATTTAAAAAAAAAACTGCTTCGACTCAATTCATACTTTATTTAAATCATTCTCGATATTTATACTCGCTATTTCTCGCGTTCTTTTCTCATTTCAAAAATGCAACAACACGCTGTGTTAAAAGATTTTTTTCTTATTTTGTCGTAAACAAATTGTTGAGACCGGTTGTAATAAAATTTTGAGGCAAACGTAACTTCACAAAAGCAAGATTTCGAGAGTAGACATTTCTGAAAGATTAAAATAAACTCCCCCCCCCCCTTGTACCCCCGAAAATAATATAATTCTTCAATATGAAAACGGACGGTTACCGAACTATACAGCAAACTCGCTGTTTTAAACATCTATCTTAGAAAAAAAGACAACAACACCGACAGAATAAGATAAAACATCGAGTCAACAAATAATAACACAAAGATTTTTGTATTATTTTTTATAATGGTAATTATAGAACTTAAAACTAAATATAATTATGAAGAATTAGTAAAAATTTTATACGTATATAAAATATATATTGGATAATACAGCGAATTATTCCGATATTAAATTTATCATGAATTGCATACGTTGGATTTTGCATGGTGCATATGTCGCGTAGATATTGCGTCGCGATCGAGGGAAATCTCTATCTCAGTCAGGTGGATCGAGTTCAAGCGGGTAGTGGCACGTGTCATGGTGATAGTTAACCTAGTCGACTACATGTAATGTTATTACTCCCTGTGTATGATCCTATATCCCATTTATATTTAAGTATATACTTCAGATCTTTGGTGCTATGGTACTTCGTATCGGCAGGGTGTCAAGTCTACATCGGGCATTTCGCCATCGTGTCATCTCTCCTGTACTTCTCTCCATCGGGTAACTCTCCAACTGTGTCAACTCTACATCGTATCAAAAGCCCTAGCGTGCAAATCGCCCATAGAGCAAGCCCCGATCGTAGCAGTTCGACATTTCCCCTACTTCCGCTTATCCCCACTCTTCATAGTGGTGGAGTCGGTGGAGACTTATCCGGCCCGAATCTCAGCCTGACGGTGAAGAGTGGGGATAAGCGAAAGTAGGGGAAATGTCGAACTGCTACGATCGGGGCTTGCTCTATGGGCGATTTGCACGCTAGGGCTATTGGTACGATGTAGAGTTGACACAGTTGGAGAGTTATCCGATGGAGAGAAGCACAGGAGAGATGACACGATGGCGAAATGCCCGATGTAGACTTGACACCGTGCCCTTCGTATCGGTGTCTTGACTGACCAATGACCCACGGACGAAATATCGTGAAACTCTTTGTGAACAAATTTTCTTAAATTTCCATTTTCGTAAAAAAATATTTCAATGTAAATTTCATAGGTGAGGCAATGAGAGAGCGAGAAAGAAATATCAAATGGTCGGTTTAAATTAGATCTACCCTAACTTGTACCTATTTGGAACAAAATATTTTTATTCGCGGTAATAAATCGTTTCTCGATGACTAGCTCAGAAGTCAAACAAACGCAATCAAAATATTGCTATTATAATTTATCACTTTGTTGAAGTAAGTATAAACAAGTACCTTCATGTATATATATTTCTCATATTTGTTGTTTACGTTCGTGCTGCGTTCTTTCAATAGTCATTATTTTTATTTCGAATACAAAACAATCTTTTTCCAAACCGGTCAATTTTCTTGTTTTGATTGCGATAAAGATAATTTTTCTAAATTTCGCAAGACACCTATCATTGTGTGAAGGATTTTCTTTAAATGTTTATTTATATTCCAATCTTCGTTAAAAAAAAAAAAGAAAAGCACTGTATTGTTTCCCAGTATCAATTTCTAACCAAACTAATGACGATTTTTAATCGCAATAGGATGTACATATGAAAAAAGGCAAGGAAACCAAAAAACTTCCTCATCCATTATTTGGCGGCTGAAATGAAAAAAAAAAAAAAAGATTTCATGACGAAATCAGTTTCAACAACAAAGTATTTCCGGTCGTAAACACAAGTTTTTCGTGGGGGCGTTTCGACATACTGAATCACAGACTTCCAATATTTTTTTCCGTAATTATTCCGCCAAAAAGGCGGAAATAGTATACCAAGTGCCTATTCGAGCAACAATTTGGATCTTAGACGATTCAGCTGAAACGTCAAACTGGTCCAAATGATGTATCAGCTTAAAAATAATCGAGTCGTGATTTCAATGAGTAGGAATAATTAATGAATCAAAATGAGCTTCATTCGTTCTTTTTACAAGCAAAAATACGCTAGATTTTGCCAACTATTATTTTTACATGTTCGAGAAATTATTAATAATTAGTCTCAATTTTACGAAAAGTCATTCATTATTTTGAAGATAATTTTGGGTTTTACATTATTGCACAAAATTGTTACTTATAATTGATTCGAAGATGCGTATAATTACATAAGTGTCTACGTGTAATTACGTAGGAAAGTTGTTGGCGGGTGAGACATTCGTATGCGTTAAAATAAGTCGTGGATAATTAACTCGAAGGCGTTAATAAACAGTGCGCGTACTCGGCATCGTTCCGTGAATAAAATCGTCAAGAGTTTTGTCCCGAAGACAATTTTATTTTTTTTTATTTTTTTATTTTATATATATAAACCCATTGCGCACTCGAATAAGAAACCCTCCTTTGTAACCTCGAGAGTTCGTAGAACTTTTCAACATCGAAAGACAATCTTTCAAATGTAGTTGAAAACAAAACGAGTCCTTTATTGTTATTACGAATAACAATAAAAATAATAATAATTCATGATCGAGCGACCGCGAAGATGGATGTTAAATGTATTTTTTATCGTGTAAATAACGACAGAATTTTTAAAACAGTTATCATTAATCAACGATTAGAAGACAATATGAATTTGTACAAATTTTTTTTTTTCAATCTGATAAAAACGAATATATTTGTTATTCGGTCTGTTTACAGTTAAGCATTAAGGGGAAAAACGATGCCTGTCCTTGGTAGCCTGGAAGATCTAAGTAGAAGAAAAGCCTGCGAAATCCTCAAGGAGGTGTGTCAAAGTTTGCAAAGTCTATTGACACTGGGTGCATCGGGTCTTTACGTGTTGGAATATGCAAAACGAGTATTGAGGCCATATTACGTAAATTCATTACCGGGAACGATACGTTCCCAAATGATTGACGAGACGCGGAATCATCTTTACTACGGTAGCATGAATTCCGCGGGTTTAATTCAAACGCCGCTGTATCTGCTGACAATAATGTTAGGACCGGATGTAAAAAAATTGCGTATAAGATTATGTTGTTATTACGGATGCAGTCATCAGGCAGATTTATTAAAATTATTGTCGAGCGAGGGAATCGGTATGGAATCGTTGGAATTAGAGCGTACAGCGATATTGCGTTTGGACTCGCATTTGTTACGAGCCGCTTTGATGAATATGGGGAATCTACGAAGCTTGACAATGAAGAATATAGCGGATGATTCGATCCTTGGATCGATCGGTCAAGCTTGTCCAAATTTGGTTATCCTCGATGTCGCATGTTCGCAACAAGTTACCGATCGAGGGCTTCAAAATTTATTGGTAAAGTATCGTTTGTCCGCCAAGAGAGATCCAATTAAAATAGCTGAACGAGCCGATAATCCGAATAACGAGACTTTGCATTCGAGTCGTCGTCGTCGTCGGCGGAAGACCACATGGTCGAGGATAAAAGCTCTGCTGAAAAACCTCGATATGAAGGACGATAAGAACGCGGTGAAGGAAGAATATTTGCTTCACATTAGCGAGACTCGTAATCCCATTTGCGATACTCTAAGGTTTTTAAACATTACGAAAACGAGAGTCACGATAAATGGTGTTTCAATGCTATTGTCCCAAGTTCCTAATCTCGAATCATTGGCGGACTATTGTCCAATAAGTTCCGTAACTGAGATCAAGAATATGGCCCCGGCGGACTGTGGAGTGACACGATTTTTCGGTCTGAGGGAGGCATATGACAATGATACAACGCTTAGGAGGCTTCAATCTCTCGCGGATGCTTGTCCCCGAGTGGAAAAACTTTCAATCTTCCATCCACGACATCCGGTGATCGCATTAAGGGTCTTTTCATCTTTAACTTGTCTCACTCTCGACGCGATACCTGCGGAAACCGATTGGAGCGAGTCACTCAACGATTATCTTCGTACGAACGGTTTCAAACTTGAGGAATTGAATTTACGCGTGGTAAAGAATAATCATAACGCACCAGAATTCGATCTTCATGAAATTTTTGTCAATTGTCCGAATCTCATTAGCCTTACGAAAGAGGGCAGTGGTGACGTTATTTGGAAAAACGGCGATAAACCCACGCCTCTGATGAAACGTTTGAAAATCATTCAAATCGGTAATACCGTCAGTGCCAATGCAATCGTCAAAATATTGACACTGTCCCCCGAACTCACCTCTCTTCATGCTAAAAGTTGCAACGAATTAAACGATCGACATCTTCAATTTCTATCAAAAAATTTATCATACAAAAATTTAACCTGCTTTTACATCGACGAAGCCAATCAACTGACCACCAAAGCTGTCACTAATATATTGCGGTGTTGCGATAATTTAGAACGCATCGGTAATCTCGACAATTGGGACTTGCATTGCTACGAAATTGAATTAGTCACCGAAATCGCTACCAAACAAAATATTGATTTTAAATGCTCTTCGGTTCATCATTGGTACTTCAATATTTGTCAATCGTTCGAGAGACAATTGCAGAAAAAACATATTTGCGATTTATGATTCCCGTACCTTTCTTTCAAAACATTTTTCCTTTTCTTAACTTTTCTCATTATTAAACCTTCGAGCGTCTACGAACTTGATCAAGATTTCCAAAGGTCAATATTTCCTCGTCTAGAAGTGCTGGTTTTAATGCGCACGAAAATCTGGACATTGCATTATCAAAAGTATTCGAATGGAAAATTAAACTGCATAAAAAACAAATTAATTTCGAACTGCAAGAGTAAAAAAATATGTGTTGATCTAAATGAGGTATTATTGGAGCTATTCCAAAAAAAATCATACTCATCGACTGTGAAAATTTGTCAGTATTAAAACAAAAGATTGACTCGGATTTTGTCGTATTTACTGTTTGTTTCGATCAACGAAAAAAAAAAATTGAAATTCGAAGTGGAACAAAATGAATGTCATAAGGAAGAACGATCGCGGTAATACCTACAAAAAGTTACGCGCATTACGTATGGACAAAACATGGCGATAGACTAAGCGAAACTTGAAAAACTTTTGGGCGTGTCTGTATTCAGATTGCTACAATACACGGAAAAGCGGCCTGTACAAACACACGCACACCATGAAATTTCGTTTCTCGTCACGATCGTGCAACGTCGTAGTGAGCAGATGACAGTATTCTTTTGGTATTTCTCTATCGCTGCTATGAGTACAGCAAAAGGTATCGAAAATGTCGAAACAAGAAAGGTATAATAAAATTTTGACAAAAAAGTTGAAATTTATCGGGACATTGCGAGAAGAAAAATTAAGAAAGTCTGCCATTGCACTCAAAACTACATTTTAAGTGTAGGTTATGCTTGAACTACAATAAAAAATAATTATTATTTGAATTAAAATTTGTTTTTAAACAATACATAAATTTGTATTACTTAATTAATCATTTATAATTTTATATCAATGACAACACAATCATACTCAAGTAAAGAAAACCCGTGTGTTTGTACAGCTACACGCACACTGCGACGGTTATAATGTTGCCGGATCGTATTCCCCCCATTCGCAATCGGGTAAAAACTCCATAAAAGTTTACATCTTCCTACTGTTATATCTCGACTTCAAAACGGTCAATCAAAGTATTTTTTGTTTTAACTTGTCTGAAAAATATTCATTTAGATCATGCTATTTTTTTTTATTGAAATTTGTCGAGACGTTTATTTGCTACGATTGAGAGAAGGGCGACAGACTGTGTCTACAGCATGCTTCACGTATGCAATACGTGTTAAACGTGCCAACTTTAATGTTAATTATCTCCGGTTCTAAACGGTCAAATATTTTCAAATTTTAGTAGCGGACAGATGCTGCAGTCTGTTTTGAGTTATAAAAATTTCAAGAAAATCTGTTGACGCGTCGATTTGCGATCGTACTTCCTTAAATTAGAAGATTTATTTTTAGTCACTATTCGAATCTTTCAAAATGACATTTTTTACGAAATTTCCCTACGGTTCGCTAAAACGGAAGTAATTTTTTATGAAATAAAAAGTATTTAAAAAGAAATGGTTTTTTTCTTCGCGTACATGGAAGCAAAAATGACAAATCGGATGTAATCACGATAATTTTTCAACTGACCTCTGTGAAACCATGAGCTTGGAGCAAAAGACTTATCAGCTTAGTGTCAGCTTGAAAGGTTTTGTAAGTCATGTAGAGCTGCTTGGCCGGAGGATTTTCCGGTGGAGTTGCCAATGCGGAACATCTATCGGGAGAAATATCAATTAACAATTTCATTCGACGAATACTTTTTACATCGGTGAGGATAATAATAAAACGGCAGTGAATAACGAAAATATATAATTTATCTTGAAGAAACAAAAAGAAAAAAAACATTGATTTTGATTTACTAAATTAGTAGAAAAATTACAACATATTCTTTTTTGAATAAAATACATATCAGTTAAATATAAATAATTGGAAAAGGAAAATGCATGTTATGGAGATAATACTGACTTGAATCTTAAAACGGAAGTTTTACTTCCAGCTGGACTATTGATAAGCCACTCGTTCCCTTTTGTACTTTCGGTCGATGTACTAAAAGACAACAATAAGTAATCCTTTTATTTAACTAATTTAACGCTCTTGACTCTCGATTCTATGATCATGTGCGAAGAGTCGGTATGAGTGTTGACGTCGAATGTATTATATGAAGCTTCTGCGTTCGTCTGTCAGAGAGCTCTGCTTTGCTCAAAATAACACGTTCTCCATAGTCGAGATATAAGCAAGGTAACTAACTTCAATCGATAAAAGCGACAATCATTTTATTCGATTTTCATTCATCGGTCTATATGAAGCGGGATTAATACGAATAACAACATAATATTTATTAGGTCGATCTACGAATAGAGCTATCACTAAGATATTTCGTTCAATGCAAACAAATTGAAAGGTCAATTTTTTTTTTCATATTCATTTATTTATTCTTTCAAATTTGTTCATAAACATATTTTCTTTTATAATTCCTATAAATAAAGAAAAATTTACAATAAAAAAAATTGATTTGAAAAATTGTTGATCCCATTTTGAATTTCATAAGTACGATAAATTTTTACTTCTCTCTTGCCTTTCTCACGAATAATCCAAGATGATAAAAAATGGAGACCGCAATTTGACAAAGTTGAATAAAAACTACCTTTCCGTCTTTTCCGCTTTGTTGGGCTTGTGAACAAAAGGCTCGAGACCTTCCTCGCTGCTGTTTGACAACTGCGACATTCCCGACAGACTGGAGGATGACATTAACTCTTTAGGCCTTTTGCCCTCCAGCCTTCTCGTTGACTTGGTTTTCAACGGTGCCAGCATCGTGTCTGTAAAATATTGCAAACAACATATTTTCCTTTAAGGAGTCGCAAAAACGAAAAAAAACTTCTATCAATTTTAAAAAAATAATTGAGTATTCAAATTCAACGTTTATACATTTTTACGGGGCCTGAATAAATAATTTTTTTTCCTACAACTACGAGGTCACGACATATTTGTTTCACTTTAATTTTCATACATATATTTAAAAAGAAAAAATTTCTATCGTATTCGTTGTGAAACATTCATTTATTATTATAGAATAAAACAACAAATTGACAAGAGCTCTTCTCTAGTCCTGTCGTCTAGCCATTTTTTTCTCTTCCACGCAAAGATAAGAGATCGTCACGAAGCGCAGTAAGGTCAATAGTTAAAAAATACCGTCTACCTTGAAAGGGCGAGGTTGTTCGTGTGGAATCGAGGGGTCTGTTTTACATTGAATAAAAAGTATTGGTTACGCTCTCGTGTCGAAGCCAGCCAGTTTAAACTCGTATGGTTACATGCATATTCGTTATTCAATGCATTCCCTGCGATCCCCAAGAATTTTCTGATTATACAGACATTTACATTGATTTCTCATTCGTCAATAAAAAAATCTAAATACACAAATGGTATTGAAATTTGAATCGTCGGGATGCAAGAAAATTTTTTTCTATCATTTTTCAATTTCATAATTTTTTTAATTCTCAACATTATTTATAATGATTTCGACTATAATTTCTTGGAAGCGACCTAAAAACGAGTTGACGAAATTCTGTAACCTAAATCAATGCTCTTCAGCATTAAAGAAAATAAATCCATTTGATATATCAATCGTTGGCATCGTCGATATATCAACAATGCAAACTCAACAACCATATAATTAATAGAAACACTAATATTGTAATGAATATAAAAAAAAACAATCATCTCCGACTCAGAAAGCTCAAAGGAAAATCGCATGAATGAAATCTCTCGTTGTTAAAATTAATTAATTAGCTAGTCCTCTAAAAATTTCATCATCCGTCAATACATGTTATCGTCACTGATATAGACCTTTCATTGATAAAAAATGAAAAACTAATGTGATTAAAATTGATATTTTTTCGTGAAAAAAAAATGGCAAGAAATATGGTGCGTGTTGATCGAGGAGGGTGAGGGGAAAAAGGCGAGCTATCGGCACCGAGTAAAGAGCGCGTGACTCACTGCAACAATTACGTGACCGAAACGTGCTGCTATCGACGTATACACCGTAACGAGGCATCCTACCTTTCTATACAATATATATAAAACACTCAAATTCGTAGAGGCGGAACTTGCACAAGTTTATACGCTTGTGCTTATGATGCTTGGTTAGGTCCTTTTCATGTTTATCACTATATGTATATTGGGTATTCCACTTCAAATCGACTCACGTTAGACCCTTTCGGTCATTTTGATTTGGCTGAAAATATTATGTATCGTAAGACCCATCGAAGAAGCTCACTTGATTTTTTTCAGATTTTTTTGTCCATTCAATTGTGAAAGGAATAATTTTCCGAGGTTCTTTAAAACATCCGACGAACACGTGACGACTGAGTGACAATGCCTTTCACCTTTTTACCTTTTGCTCGGTAAAGAGTCCTTACGGTTTTTGGGAAAAACCAGAGGGGCGGCAATCATAAAAAAAAGGAGGCCTTCGCGTGGGCTCAGGCCTCGGATGTTAAGAAGTACGATCGGGAACTTTAGTCTTGCTTCACGGGACAAACCCTCGGGATCTCCGACGCTAGCGATTTGGTTAAAGCCTAATTCTGTTAAATCAAATTACTACTATCGTTAAATAATTGATAATCAGGGAAGCCTAAACTCTTTTGAATAAAAATACTTTCTGACTAAATAAATTCTTTCTACACTTGTGAGATACGATTTTTTTTCAAAAATCGATGTTTTTTTCTTCAAATGACTGTAAGTAACTCTCCGAAAAATGGACCAAGTCAAACTTCTATTTTTCTAAAAAGGTTGGTTTTTTATCGTTCTGTTTGAAAAAAAAAGAAAAACGAAAACATTATTGATATTCGTCTCCTTTATTTTTTCTAAATTTAAAGCAAAAAATCATTGATTTCAAGATGTTAGCCCTTTTGAATTCTTTTAAAAAAATTTACAAAAAATCTTTGACCAATTAAATGATTTTGTAGACGAGTCCCATCGTGTGAGCAGATTTTTTGTCGATTTTTTTCCTCCCAGAATGCCCCATCTGTAGCTATAACAGTAATAGATACGGGACTATTACGGAAATTGTACTACCGGGGCATAGTTACGCTCGAGTTATCATCGGCCGATATACGTGGACCATAGAGAAATAAAACAGCATAAATGCTGTGAAGAAAGCTGAGACAAGTACATTTACGCCCCCCGAATAGTCGTTTCAGTTAATCCCCCCCCCCCCGCCGCCGAGCGCCAAAATACCGATCCCCACAAAAATTTACAAAAACCCGTCTAAGTCGTTCATGCAAAGATCTCTCCACACAAAAATCCTTTCTAAAAACGAATTCATCATACAAAGTTTTATGGGTAACCAATCTCATTATCTTATCAAATTAAGTCAAATTGTACAGAGGTGATAATTTCATTCTCGTAAATGTTGTGAGTTTACAAAAAGCTAATAAATAAATAGAGATCTACTATATGTGGCCAAGTACGTGGGATTTTATTATGTTTAGAAAATCTCCAATTATGTTCATATGCCATTTCTCTAATTAATGCTTTATTACAACGAATTATTATCCTATAACTTGGAACTACAAGGGCTTTCAAAAAAAAAATACAGAATTGCATTAGCCTGCGTGAGCTTGAACGCTGCCACACTCTCATTTGTAATATTTGTAATATAGTTTTATTGGTAACAAATTGATAAAAGTTTACTATCGTACGTAGAGCGGATACGCACAGAGTACTTGTCCGGCCCGAAAATTTTTCGACTAGTCAGCTACAAATATGCTTTTTTGTTCACGGCAAATTTTTCAACCACTCCGAACACTCGGATCTCCTGATGCAGATTCGAATCTTACCCGCCTTGGAATGCAATCAATTGATGACCGCTCTTACATGACAGACTTATTCCTTTTTGTAAAACCTGTTGTAGTAAAAACCGGTGTAAAAGTGCGTGTAAATGGTACCGGATTACTTATTCCGGGTGTACAGTACCGTTTAGACGCTCTGTAACTCCAGTTTTCCCCCGGATGTTACAAAACCGGAATAAACGTGACGTGTAATAACGTGAGGTATTCTCCACACGAGCATCAATTCATCGATAACAATCGGTTAAAGGAAAGGAGAATAATTTGGGATACAAAACAATCCGCATATTGTGATTCCAAATTAGCTATGCTTACTTAACTAGTTAAGGTCAAAATGTATGGTAGATTAATGTTGACTTATGTGACAAATTTTATGAAAAATTTTCGGGCCAGACAAGTACTCTGTGCGTATCCGCTCTACGTACGATAGCAAACTTTTATCAATTTGTTACCAATAAAACTATATTACAAATATTACAAATGAGAGTGTGGCAGCGTTCAAGCTCACGCAAGCCAATGCAATTCTGTATTTTTTTTTGAAAGCCCTTGTAGTTCCAAGTTATAGGATAATAATTCGTTATAATAAAGCATTAATTAGAGAAATTGCATATGAACATAATTGGAGATTTTATAAACATAATAAAATCCCACGTACTTGGCCACATATAGTAGATCTCTATTTATTTATCAATTTTTTGTGAACTCACAACATTTACGAGAATGAAATTATCACCTCTGTACAATTTGACTTAATTTGAATAAGATAATGAGAGCGGTTACCCATAAAACTTTGTATGATAAATTGGTTTTTGGAAAGGCTTTTGTGCGGAGAGATCTTTGCATAAACGACTCAGACGGGTTTTTGTAAATTTTTGTGGGAGTCGGTGTTTTGACGCTGGGTGGTGGTGGGGATTAACTGGAACGACTATTCGGGGGGCGTAAATGTACTTGTCTCAGCTTTCTTCACAGCATTTATACTGTTTTTGGCTAGGATTTGTCGACTTTTTGTATGAAATTCATAGGTCGTTAATTAAACATGTCAATATTGTGTACGTACTCGGGTATGAAATTCATAGCTTGCCAATTAAACATGTCTATATTATGTATGTATCTGAGTGACGCAAAAGAATTGACATTTTTTTCGGCATTGCAGCAAAATATGGTAACATTTTATCAAAAAGTGATTCTCTCAAGAATTGAATCCTGAATAAAAATTTTAGAGGTCGCTCAAGCGATTTTTTAATGATTTCCGCTAAAAATGGATACATGATCGAATTTCAAGCTGGTGTATCGCGACTATATTCGGACTAAAAATGCAATGTGAAATATTAATCTAAGAAGTGTTCAAATGAATTCAAACTTCTAATTAACCGTCAATACTTATAAAATTATTAGATTACTTAAAATGTACAGTAGTTCTGAGAAGATACGACGCATAAAAGAACAACGAACAAGTAAAAACTTGAATTTTTTTTTAATTTTGTAAAAAAAAATTTTTTAAAATATTGCACCGAAACATCCATGCCAACAGATCAACGGATCGGAAAATATTCCATAAAAAATGATGCCGAAGAAATACTCCAATCGCATCAGAATGCACCGAAAGTTTTTAAATATAAGTAATCATAACGAAACGAGATTTTGAAACAAAAAAGTATACGTAAAAAATTTCGAGAGCTAAAGTTTGATTGGAAAAAGTAATTTTGGCCGAAGTACTACGCGAGTTTTTCTTTTATAATGTTCATTGATTACGAATTATATCTCATGAGCAATAGATTAAAAAAAAATTGGTGAAATACTTATGAATTTTTTTTTTCTCAAATCAAATATTTTTTCGCTCAAAATTATTTCGAATCGCTGGATTCCGTTTTGGGTTGCAAGTGCAAATAGAATTTTCATGTATATAAGGTCTCTACCACTCTAGGGTGGTTTAAAACGATATATAATTCAAACCTAGGGTAGTTCAAACGTAGGGTGGAATCATACACCATTCTCTCAGTTATATAAAAAATGAAGAGAATGGTTTCCAAATAAACTTTATTATTGCATGCAAGAGACATTTTATGGTAAAAGAGAAGAGGCACTGTTTTCGACTGCGTTCTAGAGTTTACGTTCGGAAAAATGAATTGTTGGAGCTAGGGTTAATAAAAAAAAATTATTTATTAAGGTACTGTTCAAAAGTTTATTTGTTAAATTACGCTTTATTTTTGAACTATCACTCTTCTATCTATATATATAAAAGTTACTTTAACCAAAACTGAACCTGACCGCGATCTTTATAACCTCACGACTGTTCAAAGATATCAAATGTTCACCGAATAAGAGTTTATCATACACCATTCTATTAGTTATCAAAAAAAAAAAACTAAGAGAATGGTTTCTACATAAACTTTATTATTGCATTCAAAAGGAACATTTTATGGTAGAAGAGAAGAGGCACCGTTTTCGACTCCGTTCTAGAGTTTACCTTCGGAAAAATGGATTGTTGGGGCTAGGGACAATAAAAAAAATTATGTATTTAGACACTGTTCAAAAGTTGATTTATTGATTTAAACTTTATTTTTGCACTATCACTCTTCTATATATATAAAAGTCACTTTAATCAAAAGTTAAACCTAACCGCGATCTTTATAACCTCACGACAAAGATATTAAATATTCACCGAATACGAGTTTATCATACACCATTCTCTTAGTTATCAAAAAAACAAAGAGAATGGTCTCTAAATAAACTTTATTATTGCATTCGAGGAACATTTTATGGTAAAAGAGAAAAGGGATCATTTTCGATTCCGATAACCTTTTTTTTAACTCACAGCTATCACTGTTTATATATATTATCATATCTGTCAGCTTTCACATCCGCGATCTTTATAACCTTATTTTTTTTTAATTTTCACTTCGAAATTTGTAGCTATCTCTCGCACTCAGGCGGCTGATCCATATTAAAAAAAATACCCGTCAGCTTTCACATTCGCGATCTTTATAACCTTATTTTTTTAACCTTACATCACTATGCGTATATTTTTTTAACCTCACATCACTGTGCATATAGAATTTCACATCCGCGATCTTTATAACCTTTTTGTAACTCACAGCTGTCACTGTTTATTATAAAATATCATGAAGAAAAGTCAATCGGCTGTCACATCGACGAACGCACTCTCACATAACCAGAATTTTACCAGTTTCTAGTTAGTATTACTAAACAGCGACCGCAAAACGTCAAATCTGTGCGAAAAATGCCACCTTTTTTTGATGCCACGGAAGAATGAAACATTAATATTTCCGATATGAGTTAGGCTACAGAGTTCTAAATAGTCACGATCGAAAGAAAAAAAAATAAAAAATACGTAAACCCGCAACATCTTTCAAAACGATGTAATTCATTAAATATCGCCGAAACAATTTTCGGAATACGTTCAGAATCACTCTGTTTGCTGTAATGACTCTAGTAGCGACTCGTCTTTGACTTTTATAGTATACGTAAATGTACTTGTCTCGAGTCGCTACCGCGACTCTAGATTTCACATCCACGATCTTTATAACCTTTTTCAACTCACAGCTGTCACGGGTATTGCATGATATAAAAAACACTTATTAGTTCTCGCACTATTACTCTTTATCTATTACTAACCAAAATCAATACTGAATAAAATAATATCCGTCAGCTTTCACATCGGCGATCTTTATAACCTTATTTTTTTAACTTCACAACTGTCACTGTTAATATATCTTTATAACCTTTTTAAACTCACACCTGTTCAGTTATTACATGAAGAAAAGTCAATCGGCTGTCACATCGACGAACGCAGTCTCACATATCACCAGATTTCTAGTTACAACTAGTGTCACTAGACAGCGACCGCAAAACGTTAAAAAATGTGTGCGAAAAACGGTAGGGTGGAGATTGTCAGAATAATCAACTTCAGACCGTACGAAAGTGACTAGGGCTCAAGAGCCCAGCCTTTATAGATGCGGTGTACAGATGTCGCAACGGTTACTTTCGTCGATAATTCGCCGTTTACAGATTTGGTGACAGTGGTTCTCAACTAAATAGAGATATCCGAATATGAGACTTGTTTTTAATGTAAGCGACGTTATTCCTTCGCAAATGATCATTTTTGAGGGCTTGTTCTTAATTTTTATTATTGAAAGAGTTATAAATAGCAATAATCTGGAGCTATTAGCTTACTTTGACAATAATTAATAAATATTAATAAGTAAATGAACAGAATAAGAAAGAATGAAGCTATAATTAAGAATAATAATAATAATAATAATCATTGTTACTATTATTCAATATCAATAATTAATAATTGTTGTTATAAATGTTCTATTTCTTTATTTATTATATTTGATACTATATTTTTGTTCGTGCGTATGACGGAACAAATGAGGTGAGGGAGAAGGGTGCACGGAATACTCAAGTATTATGTATATGTATATATTTGTGAGATTCTTAGATCAATTTTTCAATGAATAAATAATAACGAATTGTAATGACATCTGGATTTTACTATTTTGTTTCAACATACTTTATCAGAGCAATGACTGCTGGGTTTCAGCTTTCAATATCTAATAATAAAAAGATAATTATTTATTAAAATAAAGCTGGAAAGTTGAAAAACAAATATTAATATATAGATAGGGTAAAACACCCAGTCGCCAGCCATGTACCAGTAGTCGGCCTTGTATGAGTGGGAAGAGTGTGGAAGATGTCTTCGGCACTCTTCCCACTCATACAAAGTATGGACAGAGACCGACAACTGGTATATGGCAGGCGACTGAGTATTTTACCCTACACAAAGTTGCTTACCCGAAGCGGGACATTATATAAATTTCGTGGATGACTGTTTTAATTTTGATAGCAACGAGGCTATTGTTGTTAAATATTAAGAACAATTTTAAACCACAGTTTTCTACTCCGTAAAGCTTCAAATAAAATGTCAAGCGGCCCTGATAAGCATGTACCATTTTCCACCAATAATTTTCAAATACATCCGCAACAGAATGAGTAAGAACCAGACTCATATCCCGAAGGTGGTGAGATCGATTCCACCCTCGGACAACTTTTTTTTTTACAATGTAGCGAATGTGAACAAATAGTAATGTGCGAATAATTGTTTTTCTTTAATAATTAAATAAATTAATCATTATTTCTAATTATTATTTTTTGGTGTTTCTTTCATATAGTTAGATATGCGAATAATTGATTCTATTCAATTATTCGAATTAAACGATTATATTGTTGTAAAATATTAAGAAAAAATTCACTATTAAACTAATAGACTAATAGACTAAAGTAGATTAATAGAAAATAAAAAACGTATTAGATTTATAAAATGCGTACCGACGTATTAAACACCTTAAAATGTTCTTGATGAAACTAAATCTATGAGTCTACTATTCTGTTAGTCTAGAATTAGTCTAGTAATCTACTAGTTAAATTTTTCTGAATATTCAACAACAATATAAGTATTTATTTAAACACGTACTAGATTGTACTTAATCTAATACGGCTTTATAGTATTTAGTACGTTAGTATGCTTTTTGTAAATTTAGTACGTTTTTCAATTTTTGTTGGTTTAGTCTAGTCTGTATATTAGTCTAAAATTAATTTAGTAGTCTAGAAGTGGAATTTTTCTGAATATTTAATAACAATATAATCATTTATTAGTACAATGTAAAATAGGCACATATTCATTTTCGCTCTGCGTTATATTGTATTTCATGTTAGTTATGCGAATAATTAGATTTGTCAAAAAATTGAATACAGAATCAATTATTCGCGTATCTAACTACATGACAGGAGCATAAAAAAATCAATAATTAATAATAATCAGTTAATAATAATTAATTTCTTTAATAATTAAAGAAAAATAATTATTCGCATATTACGATTTAATCGCATTCGTTACATTATTAAAAAAGTTGCCCGAGGGTGGAATCGATCTCATCACCTTCGGGATGTGAGTATAGCTCTTACTCATTCTGCTACGGATGTATTTGAAAATTATCGGCGGAAAATGGTACATGCTTATCAGGGCCGCTTGACATTTTACTTGAAGTTCTATAGAGTAGAAAACTATGGTTTACAATTTTTTTAATATTTAATAACAATAGCCGCGTTGCTATCAAAATTAAAACAGTCATCCACGAAATTTCTATAATGTTCCGCTTTGGGCAAGCAACTTTGCATATCTATATATTAATATATGTTTTCAACCTTCCAGCTTTATTTTAAATAAATAATTATCTTTTTATTATTAGATATTGAGAGCTGAAACCCAGCAGTCATTGTTCTGATAAAGTATGCTGAAACAAAATAGCAAAAGCCAGATGTCAGTACAATTTGTTGTTATTTATTTATTGAAAAATTTATCTAAGAATCTTACAAATATATACATGCATATAATACTTGAGTATTCATTCCATGCACCCTTCCCCCTCTCCTCATTTGTTCCGTCATACGCAGGAACAAAAATATAGTATTAAATATAATAAATAAAGAAATAAAACATTTATAACAACAATTATTAATTATTGATATTGAATAATAGTAACAATGATTATTATTATTATTATTCTTCTTAATTATAGCTTCATTTTTTCTTATTCTGTTCATTTACTTATTAATATTTATTAATTATTGTCAAAGTAAGCTAATCGCTCCAGATTATTGCTATTTATAACCCTTTTAATAATAAAAATTAAGAACAAGCCCTCCAAAATGATCATTTGCGAAGGAATAACATCGCTTACATTAAAAACAAGTCTCGTATTCGGATATCTCTATTTAGTTGAGAACCACTGTCATCAAATCTGTAAACGGCGAATTATCGACGAAAGTAACCGTTGTGACATCTGTGCTCCGCATCTATAAGCAGTCTCTCAGATTAGGCTGGGCTCTTGAGCCCTAGTCACTTTCGTACGGTCTGAAGTTGATTATTCTGACAATCTCCACCCTACCCGAAAAACGCACCATTTTTTTGATGATTCGGAAGAATGAAATATTAATATTTCCAATATGCGTTAGGCTACAGAGTTTTAAATAGTCACAATCGAAAGAAAAAAAAATAAAAAATACGTGAACCCGCAACATTTTTCAAAACGCTGTAATTCTTTAAATATCGCCGAAACAATTTTCAAACACTGTTCGAAACCACTCTGCTTACTGTAAAGACTCTAGTAGCGACTCATCATCTTCGATATTATAGTATATTAAGAGTCGCGGTAGCGACTCGAGACAAGTATATTTACGAAGCGAGTCGCACAAGACACTTTTACCAGAAGGACCGTGATTCTACTTGTTCTCGAAAATTGTTTCTTTAATATAAACTAAATTACAGCATTTTGGAGGTTTATTTAATTTCACATATTTTTTATTTTTTTTTCTCTTTCGATCGCCCCTAATTAGAACCTCGTAGCTTAAATAGTATTAAAAATATTAACGTTTTTTTTTCGTTGTGCCGAAAAATTGAACATTTTTTCGCACACATTTTGATGCGCAACTGTCTTTTTCGCAGTCGCTGTCTAGTGACACTTAGGTAATACTCTGGTAATATTCAAACGATCACTGGATACGACAGCTAACCGACAACCGTACTATATTTTTGAACAGTCATGAGGTTATAAAGATCGCGGTTAGTTTCGATCGACTTTTGGTTACAGTGACTTTTATTATAATAAGAAAGTGATAGTGCGAAAATAATAAAGTGCAATTCATTTCAATCATCTTTCGAACAGTGCTTGAACAAATATATATTTTTTATTATTTTTAAGCCTGTAATTTTTATTTTCCACATCTAACTCTACAACGGAGTCGAAAACGATACCTTTTCTCTTTTACCATAAAATGTTCCTCGAATGCAATAATAAGGTTTATTTAAAAACCATTCTCCGTTTTTACTTTTTATAACTAAGAGAATGGTGTATGATAAACTTGTATTCGATGATTATTTAATCGCAGTGTCTAGTCGTCCGGATACCGAAAAAATTTTCCGTTACATTTGAAAAAACGCAGTGTCTAGTCGTCCGGATACCGAAAAAATTTTCCGTTACATTTGAAAAAACTTTGAATATTCCCCACTATAGTTGAAGGAAACTAAGTATTCCCCGCTGTAGTTATAAATTTTCATTCATTTTTCATCCATCAAAATCCATTGAGAATCGTTTTCCCGGACGAATTATATGCGATTATTCGTCCAGATATAAATGAAAACTGTCATAAATTGTATATCCGAATGGATTACATACAAATTACGTACGAGGGAGTTTCAATATACCATTATACTGTAGAAAAGTTAATTAGAAAAGTTAAATAAAACAATTATTATCGCATTCACAACAAATATCTGGACGAATACCAGTCTTGTATTCGTCCGGTATCCGGACGGCTAGACACAGCCTTATTTAATATCTTTGTCGTGAGGTTATAAAGATCGGAGTCAATTTCAACTTTTGGTTAAAGTGACTTTTATATATATATATATATATATATATATATATTGTGACGGGGAAAAACGGGATAGGAGGAACGATCCGAAAAAAATGCGGCAGGGACTGAACCGGGGTTCGAACCCGGGACCTCTCGATTGCCGGTCGAGTGCTCTCCCAACTGAGCTATCCAGGCCGCCTACCACACTTAATTCGAATCGTCCTCGTAACGTTGTATTCCACAACGTTACAATCCCCCCCACCAGAGTTGATCTATCTCTGACAGATCAGACTCTTACTCGGAGAAACTGTGAAACTGGGGGCTCAAGGGTTACTGCAGACTGGGAGTGTCTGAGGGACGGAAGGGGCCGGGGTACTACGGAGCTCGTAGGGGGAAAGGGAACTCAAGGGTTACTGCAGACTGGGAGGGTCTGAGGGACGGAAGGGGCCGGGGTACTACGGAGCTCGTAGGGGAAAGGGAAGCCGATCTCAGGTTCGTTTCGAGGTTTGATGTTTTCCCGCTAAGTTGGGCGCCAGTTTGTGACGGGGAAAAACGGGATAGGAGGAACGATCCGAAAAAAATGCGGCAGGGACTGAACCGGGGTTCGAACCCGGGACCTCTCGATTGCCGGTCGAGTGCTCTCCCAACTGAGCTATCCAGGCCGCCTACCACACTTAATTCGAATCGTCCTCGTAACGCTGTATTCCACAACGTTACAATCCCCCCCACCAGAGTTGATCTATCTCTGACAGATCAGACTCTTACTCGGAGAAACTGTGAAACTGGGAACTCAAGGGTTACTGCAGACTGGGAGTGTCTGAGGGACGGAAGGGGCCAGGGTACTACGGAGCTCGTAGGGGGAAAGGGAACTCAAGGGTTACTGCAGACTGGGAGTGTCTGAGGGACGGAAGGGGCCGGGGTACTACGGAGCTCGTAGGGGAAAGGGAACTCAAGGGTTACTGCAGACTGGGAGTGTCTGAGGGACGGAAGGGGGCCGGGGTACTACGGAGCTCGTAGGGGAAAGGGA
Organism: Rhimphoctona megacephalus; assembly: GCA_963989365.1. NCBI lineage: Eukaryota > Metazoa > Arthropoda > Insecta > Hymenoptera > Ichneumonidae > Rhimphoctona > Rhimphoctona megacephalus. Next base: position 16,495,421 of record OZ022416.1, read on the forward strand.
AGCCGATCTCAGGTTCGTTTCGAGGTTTGATGTTTTCCCGCTAAGTTGGGCGCCAGTTTGTGACGGGGAAAAACGGGATAGGAGGAACGATCCGAAAAAAATGCGGCAGGGACTGAACCGGGGTTCGAACCCGGGACCTCTCGATTGCCGGTCGAGTGCTCTCCCAACTGAGCTATCCAGGCCGCCTACCACACTTAATTCGAATCGTCCTCGTAACGTTGTATTCCACAACGTTACAATATATATAGATAGAAGAGTGATAATGCAAAAATAAAGTGTAATTCAATAAATAAACTTTTGCATAGTACCTAAATAAATAATTTTTTTTATTAACCCTAGCCCCAACAATCCATTTTTCGGAACGTGAACTCTAGAATGGAGTCGAAAACGGTGCCTTTTCCCTCTTCTCTTTTACCATAAAATGTCCCTTGCATGCAATAATAACGTTTATTTGGAAACTACTCTCTTCGTTTTTATATAACTGAGAGAATGGTGTATGATAACACCCTAGGTTTGAATTATATATGGTTTTGAATCACCCTAGAGTGGTAGAGAGTTAAATATATGAAAATACTATTTGCACTTGCAACCCAAAATGGAATAAAATGATGCGAAATAATTTTGAGCGAAAAGATATTTAATTTGAGAAAAAAAATCATAAGTACTTCACCAATTTTTTTTTTTTTATCTATTGCTCATAAGATATCATTCGTGATCAATCAACGTTATAAAAGAAAAATTCGCGTAGTAGTTCGGCCAAAATTCTTGTTTCCAATTAAACGTTCGCTCTCGAAATTTCGTGCGCATACTTTTTTGTTTCAAAATCTCGTTTCGTTATGAGTACTTTTATTTAAAAACTTTCGGTGCATTCTGATGCTATTGGAGTATTTCTTCGGTATCATTTTTTATGAAATATTTTCCGATCCGTTGATCTGTTGGCACGCATGTTTCGGTGTAATATCTTTTGAAATTTTTTTTTACAAAATTTAAAAAAATCGAGTTTTTACTTGTTCGTTGTTCTTTTATGCGTCGTATCTTCTCAGAACTACTGTACGTATTAAGTAATCTAATAATTTTATAAGTATTGACGGTAATTACCAAGGATTGAATTCATTTGAACACTTCTTAGATCAATATTTCACATTGCATTTTTAGTCCGAATATAGTCGCGATACACCAGCTCGAAATTCGATGATGTATCCATTTTTAGCAGAAACAATTAAAAAATCGCTTGAGCGACCTTTAAAATTTTTGTTCAGGATCCAATTCTTGAGAGAACCATTTTTTGATAAAATGTTACCATATTTTGCTGCAATACCGAAAAAAATGTTAATTCTTTTATATCATTCAGATACGTACACAATATAGACATGTTTAATTGGCAAGCTACGAATTTCATACAAAAAAGTCAACAAATCCTCGCAAAAAAACAGCATATATGCTGTAAAAAAAGTTGAGACAAGTACATTTACTCCCCCCAAATAGTTGTTCCGGTAAAAAATCTCCTTCTGAACGTGAACCCTAACAAAATTTATAAAAGAGATTTCCTCCCAAAAAAACTAACCTTACAAAAACTCTCTCATTCACATCAAATCTCTCAAAAAATTATAGAACCCCACAAAAATTTTCTCAATAAATTAGAAACTTACAAAAAGTTATAAGACAGCCTCACAAAAATTTGCCGATCAAATCATAATCTCACAAAAGATGCTAATTCAAATTCGACCAAAAATGAAGTCTAAACTTTACAAAAATAAATTAAAACTATAAAAGCATTAATAGGAAAAACATTAAAGCCTATTAACTTCTTATAAAAAATCTTCTAATTAATTAAAAATATGGATGTGCTACAGTACAGTTGTTCTACGCAAAAAGAACAAGAATAAAAAATTGGAATGAAAAAAAATTCGGATACAACAAAAAATTTCAAAAGAAAAAAATTAGATTGAAAAAAAAAATTTGGCCGAAGTACTTGGTAAGTTTGTAACCATGAATGAATTAAGCAAATTGAATTGAATTAAGCACATTGTATAAATTATAATCAAAAAAACTAAATAATAATTTTTAAATAAAAAAAATAATTTTTATTGGAAAAAAATTGGCTTAAAGTAGTTCGCTCATTTTTTATTGCTGAATGTAGACAATGTACTATGCATAATTGATAAACGTTATCATAACCTCGCTATGTACTTCGGTCGAAATTTTTTTTTTCCATCCAAATTTTTTTAGTCGGTAACTTTGTCAGCATAAATTTGGTTGTTTCGCAAATTCAAAAAGAGATTAAGTACATGAAGAAATATTCTAATAGAAATAAAATGCACCTCAAGTTTTGAAATGAAATAAACAATCAGAATGAAACCAACTCAAAACGGAAGCAAGTGATGCGAAACCATTTTAAGCTAAAAGAAAAGAATTTCATAAGTACTTCAACAATTTCTTTTTTTTTTATCAATTGCTGATGACATAAAATTCGTAATCAATAAACGTTATAAAAAAACTGGTGTAGTACTTCTGCCGAAATTCTTTTTTCTAATCGAACGTTTGCTCTCGATATTCTGTGCACATACCTTTTTTTGTTTCAAAATATCGTTTCGTTTTGATTTCTTTTATTCAAAAACTTTAAGTGCATTTTGATGCTATTGAAGTATTTTTTCGGTGTAATTATTTATGGAATATTTTTCGATACGGAATTTTTTTTCCCAACAATTTTTTTTTTTAATTCGACGTATAATTTACATACTTTATTTTGCTCCGAGAATTTTGTTTTATTTAGATTTTTTATTAAATTCGAAAACTTAGTACATTTTATTTCTGTTGGTATGTATATTTCGGTCTAATATTTTTTTGAACAATTTTTTTTTACAAAATTAAATAAAATGAGTTCTTATTTATTCGTGGTTCTTTTATACGTCGTATCTTTTCAGACATACTACAAGTTTTTAAGTAATCTAATAATTTTATAGTTCTGACGATTAATTACGAATTTTGAATTCACTTGAACACTTCTTAGAGAACTATTTCACAATGCATTTTTGGTCCCGATATAGTAGCGATACAGTAGCTCGAAATTCGATCATGTATCCATTTTTAGTTAGCCGAAATCAGAAAAAAATCGCTAGAGCGGCCTTTAAAATTTTTATTGAGGGTCGAATTCTTGATAGAATCACTTTTTGATAAAATATTATTATATTTTGCTGCAACACCGAAAAAAATGCTGACTTTTTTGTATCACCCAAGTACGTACACAATATAGACATATTTAATTGACAAGGTATGAATTCCATACAAAAAGTCAACAAATCCCCGCAAAAAAACAGCATAAATGCTGTAAAAAAGTTGAGACAAGTACACTTACTCCCCCGAAATAATTTGTCCGGTAACAGATTTCAGTTTCGACACAAAACCTTCACTAAAAATTAGAAAAGAGATTTTCTCCCAAGAAAACCAACCTTGCAAAAATTCTCTGATTCATATCAAATCTCTCAAAAAATGATAGGAGAACCCCACAAAAATTTTCCGAATAAATTAAAAACCCACAAAAAGTTATAAGAGTCTCTCAAAAATTTATCAATCAAATCATAATTTCTCAAAAGATACCAATTCAAACCTGCCCAAAAATTAAATCTAAACTTCACAAAAAGTTATTAAATAAATAAAAATGATAAAAGCATTAATAGTCAAATACATTAAAACCTATTAAAATCCAATAAAAACACTTTCAACGAATTGAAAATACAGTTCTTCTACCCAATAAGAATAAGAATAAAAAATAATTATGAGAAAAAATTTTGATACAAAAAAGATTTCAAACGCAAAAAATTAGATTGAAAAAAAAATTTCGGCCGAAGTACTTGGTGAGTTTTTTCGCTTAATTTACATAATATATCACTTATGGTTAACAACTCGCCAAGTACTTCGGCCGAAATTTTTTTTTCAATCGAATTTTTTGCGTTTGAAATCTTTTTTATATCAAAATCTTTTCTCATAATTATTTTTTATTCTTATTCTTGTTGGGTATTTTCAATTCGTTGAAAGTGTTTTTATTGGATTTTAATAGGTTTTAATGTATTTGACTATTAATGCTTTTATCATTTTTATTTATTTAATAACTTTTTGTGAAGTTTAGACTTAATTTTTGGGCACGTTTGAATTGGCATCTTTTGTGAAATTATGATTTGATTGATAAATTTTTGAGAGGCTCTTATAACTTTTTGTGAGTTTCTAATTTATTGAGAAAATTTTTGTGGGGTTCTCCTATCATTTTTTGAGAGATTTGATATGAATCAGAGAATTTTTGCAAGGTTGGTTTTTTTGGGAGAGAATCTCTTTTATAATTTTTAGTGAAGGTTTTGTGTCGAAACTGAGATTTGTTATCGGACAAACTATTTGGGGGGAGTAAATGTACTTGTCTCAACTTTTTTTACAGCATTTATGCTGTTTTTTACGGTTAAATGTACTTGTCTCGAGTCGCTACCGCGACTCTAGATGAATAAATTGAAAATCATACGACACTCCGCGCGCATGAAAAGAAAACAAAAAAAATCGAAAGTATATATGTGTATATATATATATATATATATTGAGGAAGAAAAAAAACACTACAAAATTGTATAGGTCCGACAGATGTCATGATTCGCAAAATTAACCGTGAAATATGCCCTGATGCGCAAGACGCATCGAACACATTAAAACCAAAATTACGAGTTTCCAATCACATTTTACTATCAACCGCGAAACTATATTTCCTCCTGCTGTATTGTATTTTTTATTTTTTCACGCTAAATAAAATTCTATGTAAGGGCTCGTAATGAGAAAGAGAAAGGGAGAGGGAGAGTGAAAAGTATGCGAGAGCGTGGGATTGATGGTCGTTGAGAAAGAAGGCGAAGAAAAAATATATAAACAAAAAACAAAAAAGAACAGAATCTTAAGGTGTGGCTCGATTGATGTACATCGAGGGGAATGGAGAACTCAGATGGCGACTGGTCGGGCAATCGAAAACGAGTGAAAACTTTTGAAAGTTATAAAAAATATGAAGACACTCCGACAACGAAAAAACGACGAATTGTGAAGACGAATAACCGATTTCTCGATGAAAATATACATTTCGTCATGAACGATACGAGTAAGGTTGGAATTTCATCGATACCCGTTGAAATATTACTCGAGATAATGTCCTACCTTGATTGTGGAGATTTATATTCGTTACGAGGAGTATCCAAATTCTTTGAACGCCTTGTACTCGAACCCAGTGTTTGGACCACCTACGAGGTAACCAACTTACATTACAACGTCGATCGATCTAATTTCCATTATATTTTAGTTACTTAAGCTTTATTGTAGTCCCTGGCGGATCCTGGGTCCGTAAGTGACCGAATATTTGGTTGCAAAATGGTTGGAGCCAACTGTTTTCGGACCGAAAACGGTCGCATCCGGCCATTTTGCGACCAAAAATTCGGTCAGTTATGAACCCCGAATCCGCTAGGAGTACACGGACGGAATCAAAACTGAAAAATTACCGTTACAGCTATAGAAACAGGGGATAACTTTGAATTTTTGTGATTTTTACTACTGAGCAAAATGTAAATTTCCACGAAAAGAAAATAAAATTTCCTATATTATGCAAGAGATTTTATTTTATTTTCACGAAAATTTACCTTTTGCTCGGTAACAATCACGAAAATTCAAGATCGTCCCCCGTTTCTATTGTTGTAACTGTAATAGTTTTTCAGTTTTCATTCTTTTCGAGTATAATTATATATCAATAGCCACGGTAGCGACTCGACGTCAAGTATTAAAAGAAAAAAGCCAGCGCGAGCCCCGCCGCAATCTTAGAGTAGAATGTGATGCCTCTCGGATTATTTTCCTTTTTCAAACGGCTCTTACGGAGAAACGGATTGAGTAAAAAATCTGACTGTAATTGACGAATGTATTAATTACATCACTATCAATGTCCGATAAATTTTTTAAATCCTTTAAATATTAAAAATATAATGAGAGTTCTCGAATTTTCATAGCCCAAATTCGCGTCGAAATTTGGAGCAATATTGAAATATATTGAAAAAAAATCATTAAATTCAAAGCATGCATGCAGTCTGCATTATAATAATATGAATAAAAATAATGAAGTCGACTGACGCGAAGTGATTTAACAGGTGAGCAATACAGGACCAACTACCTCGGAAGTTATTGAAGAATTAAAAAGAATGCCGCATCTAAGAAGAATCAGTATTGAAGCGAGAAACGACTGCGACGACATATTACGACAATTGTCGTGCAGTAACAAGAAATTACAGAGACTTAATATATCTAATTGCACAGGTGACTACGCACTCGTATGTTAAAAAAAAAGAACAAAATTCAAAGATGAAGAAAAATTCAAAAAGATTTTCCACTTGAACAAAATCGATTCAAACTCCATTTATTTTCAATTCGCAAATATCGTACACGTGCCCGAATTATTTAAAAATGCATTTGGAATAGAATTTCATTTGAGGGACAGGCATGTGTGTTAGTAATTCGATGATACGATTAACATAATCCAAACATGAATTTCAATTTTTTCTCTTTCCATATTTCCGGACTAAAAATATCAAAGCAGGCACTTCGGCGAATTTGTATCTTCGTCCTGCTTATCTGATAAGAATCCTCGAGAGATGTTCAAGATTGCATACGATAACCATCCGGGGAAGTCGTTTTCGTGGATTAAAATTTTATCGTATACTCGGTGATATAGGTCATCGTTTGAGATTCGTCTCAGCATCGACGACCTGCATGCAATTTCGTACATTTGCCAAGCACGTTAGTAAGGTCGATGAGAACGAAAGGGATGCTCTTTGTTCGATGTGTCCGGGTGGTGCACGACGTTGGGGACCATTGAGATATTATATGGTAGAAAAATCGGATCGTACGAAAACCGCTCTCGTCAGTTATTTTCATCATGATTTTTTGTACGTTGATTTACATCCGGGCACGGAAAGCAAAACGAGATTAGCCGCAAACTCACTTTCACCAGTTACCACGTGCTTGTCATAAGCAACAAAAACCGTCTCGTTAATTCTCATGTAATTATAGTAGAATTTTTCTAACCCCAATTATATTATAATTTATAGCGCAATTATCATGTCAATTGTGTCATAATTATATACCATAATTTTATCAACACGAATTCTCTCATTAAATAATTGTGTATGTCACTTTGGTTTCTCTTAATAATTATTTAATATCATTCTCAAATTTGCAAGAACCCAATTTCATGGAAAGAATTTTTTTTTTTTTATAAAGTACGTACGAATTTTTTCACAATGACAACATTTTTTCGAAAAATCATTAACCTCTAGAGGACCGGGAGCCACTATAGTGGCGCGGAGGCAGCGCCATCTTTTTCGGTATACAATTCATATACCATAATATAAAAATTCTAACACTTAAACTGACAAAGTCGTCCAAAAATATGTCGGTCCTCTAAAGGTTAATATGCATCTATTTCATTTTAAAGCTCTCTTTGATCGATGACATATGAATATTTACAATAAATAATAATGCGCAATTGGCCATTAAGAAATTTTTCATTAAATCAGAAACAATTTCAATTTGTGTCTTATTAAATTTGCCATTACATTGAAAAAGACGCCTGGATAATGGTCTTTGTTCTATTGAGTATGAAGAACAAGACGTTGCCGCGATTCGTTCATATATATTATTTCCACTTGATGAAGCATAAACAAAGAGGCTTTAAAATAATACAAATCATACATGTATGCGCAATTAGTATGCTCGTTCGAACGTATAATTTTTCTCGCAATTCCTCATAATGTTCAAAAATCTTTCTTATCATTATCAGCAAATATTAATTAAAATTATCAGCAAAAGTACGTACGAAAACTTTACACATTTATTTTTTATTCGGCCAGAAGTTTAATTTCTTTCCGCATTGGAAAATAATTTCGTCTTCAACAATATTATTGAAACATAAAAAATCATATTTTTATTGTTTGCATTCGTGATCTTATGGTAATGTTTTTCAATCCTCCCCCCCCCCCATACAGTTTTATCTTATCCCCGTAGAATTATCCTACAGTTATTTAAGTTAGTAGAAATTCTATTGCGTTTGAAGAAATTTGATAACAAAAAACTTGTTGAATTATTATTTTGCAAGGATGAATCTTACTGGAGAAATGCAATTGCTTGAAATATATAGCAGCAATTTGAAAATAAAGAAAAGTCGATGAATCCATAAATTCGATTAATAAAATAAGAAGCTGTCGACAAGATTTAATGATAATTCATTGGCCTATACACGAAAAAAAAACTATTTTTTTCGTCCCGTTCTCTATTATATTCAAATTAACGATCGTTGCTATAAAAAAATCTGTAAAAGATCAATTTCGTCAATGGCGCGACGAATTTGGTAAGAAACGAATTCGAAGCCCTTGGCTTCGTCGGAGTAAACTTTCTTATACCGTTTAAAACTCTTATAGCCTTGTACAAGAGCTATAGACTGTTAATGAGCGCAAGCAAAAGAGACGTGAAAGAGGAACGAATGCATGTGACCAGTTAAGTATAGATCGCGAGGCCAAAGAGACTTAGCTTTAAAAAATCGAATTTTCATTAAGGAAGTTATTCACGCGAATTTAATGATAATCGAAAATTTCAACTTTGAGGGTTGAAATTTGGAAATATTATAGAAAAATATACCGTACATCTATCACCGAAATTATTTTTGGATCCACCGTCTAGTTATCAAGAAAACGATTTATGAAAATCACATAAGAGCCTATGTGTAAGGATTCGAAAAATGTGATTTTCATAAATTGTTTTCTTGACAACTAGACGGTGGATCCAAAAATAATTCGGGTGATAGATGTACGGCATATATTTCTATAATATTTCCAAATTCAACCCTCAAAGTTGAAATTTTCGATTATCATTAAATTCGCATGAACTTCCTTAAACGAGAATAAAAACCAATTCGGTGAAAATCATCGATTTTTTTTAAATAGTCTTTTCCGCTATTGTCGAAAATTTGTCTTATTTTGGTTTGATCACAGGAACCCGTGGACAATGTCAGCAACAAGATTATTGAGAATTTAAGAAAATTAGAAAATTGTAGTGAAATAGAATTTTCGTTCAATCTCAGTGGTATAATATTTAATATTATCAAAAGTCACACATAGGTCGCGTAAATTACCATGATCAGCGATAAGTGTAAAAGGGTTGGTATCGGCGGTGAGGAGGAGTATAAATAACACAAATGTAATATCGCTATAATATATATATAATATAATATATATAATATAATATATAGAGGAGTATAAGTAACACGCGTAATATCGACCTAGCCAAAAACAGCATAAATGCTGTGAAAAAAGCTGAGACAAGATTCCCACAAAAATTTACAAAAACCCGTCTAAGTCGTTCATGCAAAGATCTCCGCACAAAAATCCTTTCTAAAAACCAACTCATCATACAAAGTTTTATGGGTAACCGCTCTCATTATCTTATCAAATTAAGTCAAATTGTACAGAGGTGATCATTTCATTCTCGTAAATGTTGTGAATTCACAAAAAGTTGATAAATAAATAGAGATCTACTAAAGTATATATGGCCAAGTACGTGGGGTTTTATTATGTTTATAAAATCTCCAATTATGTTCATATGCCATTTCTCTAATTAATGCTTTATTGCAACGAATTATTATCCTATGATTTGGAACTACAAGGGCTTTAAAAAAAAATACAGAATTGCATTAGCCTGCGTGAGCTTGAACGCTGCCACACTCTCATTTGTAATATTTGTAGTATAGTTTTATTGGTAACAAATTGATAAAAGTTTACTATCGTACGTAGAGCGGATACGCACAGAGTACTTGTCCGGCCCGAAAATTTTTCATAAAATTTGTCACATAAGTCAACATTCATCTACCATACATTTTGGCCTTAACTAATAAAGTAAGCACAGCTAATTTAGTATCACAATATGCGGATTGTTTTGTATCCCAAATTATCCTCCTTTCCTTTAACCAATTGTTATCGATGAATTGATGCTCGTGTGGATCATATCTCACGTTATTACACGGCACGTTTATTCCGGTTTTGTAACATCCGGGGGGGAAACTGGAGTTACAGTGCGTCTAAACGGTACTGTACACCCGGAATAAATAATCCGGTACCATTTACACGCACTTTTACACCGGTTTTTACTACAACAGGTTTTACAAAACGGAATAAGTCTGCCATGTAAGAGCGGTCATCAATTGAATGCATTCCAAGGCGGGTAAAATTCAAATCTGCATCAGGAGATCCGAATGTTCGGAGTGGTTGAAAAATTTGCCGTGAACAAAAAAGCATATTTTTAGCTGACTAGTCGAAAAATTTTCGGGCCGGACAAGTATTCTCTCAGATAGCCAAGTGACACTAGAATAACGCTAGAATTGCGTTCGCAGCGCCATGTGCCGTTCACGTTGTAACGCAAATAACGTGTACGTTTTTGTCGCTATATACCTCTTTTTTCTGCGTTAGCATGTAACGTTACTGAATGACGCACTACTGACGCAAATGTGACGCCAACGGCATTCTAGCGTTAGGTTGTGACATCATTCTAGCATTAGATTTTAACAGTATACTTGTTAGGTTGTGATGTGATTCTCGTGTCAAGTTTTAACAGCATTCTAGCGTTAGGTTTTAACAGCGCAGTAACGCTACGCTCTAACAGCATTCTAACGTTAGATCTCAACAGCATTTTAGCATTACGCTGTAACAGCATTCTAACATGACATTTTAACAACATCTAGCTTTTTGTTCAGATAGCAATTATATGGTTGAAATCTATCATAGCGGTGGTGACACTGTGCCATTACAAATCAGTACCCGCTGAAATACAAACCACTAAAATATTTATTCTACATTAATATTGTTTTAAATAACATTTACGAAAACGTCATGTTTAGAACGAAAATTATTTAATTTTAATGTAAAAAAATTGTATTAATGTCGAACTTTTTTGTCCGAATTGAATTATTCGTTACAATTGAAAGAGTTAAATGAAAATTAAAAGAAAAAGAACATCCATCTACGCATCAACTTCGTCGGAAAAATAATTCTTCGACGATACATGAGAATGTCCAATACGGTGATTGGCAATCCTACAAGGTTCAAAGTTCAAACCTTGTACCACCTGTGACGTGGTAATTTTGACCACGTCACATAAAGTTAAAGATCGGCACGGCACCAGAGAGAACGTTTGTTCTCTTTAAAGAATGCGAGCGTATTTCCATTTTTGTAATTTTTATTTTGTATTATTTTTAATGTACGAGCGAACGACGGGTTCATGCAGCGAAAACATCGAGATGGAGAGAGAGAGAGAGAACATCCAAATTATCGGGAGACGTCGGGATTATTATAACGTTGTGAGGGAAGGCTCAAGGCAGTCAAGGTCATTGAGAGAGAGCGAAATATCATATCGAGTATGGGTCGCTAGCTCGAAGCCCTCACCCGGAGCTGTCGAACTCAAAAGATGCGTCTATTAGCATCGGGATTCTTCGGAATGTCTCGGCTGTACCGAGATCCATCGTCGGTCAGCGTCGTCTCAGCAACAATTTAAACGCGAGAAATTCAAATAGGATTGGCGTAAAATAAACGAGCGAGCGAATGTTCGAGAAAGATCCAGATTCCCGCAAGTAGGCGAAGGGTGGGGGGTTAGGACCCTAGTCCGCGTAATCGCGCTCTCGATAATTATCGAGGACTTTCGTTTTGGACAACAACGAGGACAGACGTCTTCTCTTAAGCCGTTTGTCAAAGTCGATGCCTAATCTCTACTCTTGCCCTTTACCCGCTCCCATGACCGTTGCCCTGAATCCCGAACTTTAACTCACACTGACTAAGTCGCAATGGCTCATCCTCCCTGATAACTCGTAGTCCACGTTATCCCACGCGAGCTACGCGTGATCATCTATTGCTCATCCTTCTATCCATATCCCATATCTTTGTTCACAGTTATTCATCCTGACCTTTCATACCCTGGTCCTCTAGTCCAAAATCCCTAATGGCAGGACGCTCTCCCCAGCGAGGATCTTCGAGATAAGCATGTTTATAAATATATGTGCGAGGCGACGAAAGGCAGTATCTGAGTAGCCCGCGACTTTGTAACACGCGAAACCCTTGTCCAAAATAACTATACAATAAAAGTTACTTTTTCTCCAACTATTTTTCGTTTGTTGTCAACCTTTTCACATCCCTAGAGTGGTGCCTGCTCTCTCAGGCGCTGGCGATCCTGCACGGGTCAAAAAGTCCAAATAGTCGCACGACACGTTGCGAACCCGATCAAAAACCCGACGTCGCCGGAATTATCGAGGGGAAATTTCCGTGGTCTTTGTCCGGATTTCCGCCTACTGAAACCATAGCAGTGAGCCTTCGTTACGCTTTGAATTTCGTGAATTTTATGTTTTAGTAGAGCTCTACCTTTGTGCTGGATATTTTGAGAATTTTGAGTTAAAAGAGCGATATTGTTTCGGGGTACGTTCGCGTTTGGGGAGTTTCCAGTTAGAGTCTGATCTCGCGTGATAAAATCTTCCGCGATTATTTCGTTGTATTAATTATTGAATTGCCGAGAGGAATTCTACTTTTTATATTTCGTCCAAACGAGTCTATAATTTAAGAAAGAATTAAGAATCGAAAGTTCACATTATCGTAAGAGAAAATCGTTAGGGCGTTGCCTACACGATATAATTTGGAGAATTGAGTAGAGAATTTTCGATCCTTATACTATTGTATTTTGTTTTTGTAATATTGATGGTTAACTAAACTATTAAGTGAATTATTATATAAGAAAATATCTAGCAAAAGAGATTGTAAATTATATTTTATATTTTTCCGGAAAGTATTTATCACCACCTTTTAGGTTCATCGTAATTTTTGCTAATTAAATTTTTTTTTCTTAAATCAAATAAATTTGTAATTCCGGAATTTCGGTGTGTGATTATTCTGTATAATTCTTTGACCTCGCCCCTCTACCATCCTTGGGAAAAAATTGCTATTGCCGGGAAAATAACTTCATTCGTGCTCGATAATTTAGTATAAATTTGTTTAAGAGAAATCTTAAACTGGCGCCCAGGTTTTATCGAGAGCGAATGTTAATTTGAGCGCTTAGACGGGAAAAAGCGTTACACACCATAGGACTGTATGGAACATAGTGTACAACCCATGGGTACTTCAAAAATATGTAAGCGGCCGACTTTTCAGACAGGCGCGATGCGATTCGCGCTTCGGCAATATATGTTCTCCCAGGACATCACGCGCGCTCGGAAAACGCCTCATCTCTGCGCGACGCTACGGCCGGAGCGAGAAGCTTCAGCGCCCGTGCTCGCTCAAATATAATTGCACCGTCGTGCTGTTACGTGACGCAAGGTTGGTGCGTACCTAGCGTTCACAGTAATGTCACAATGGTGCAATATTTATGACATTTTAATATTTATTCATGCTATTAACCAGTTAACTGGTATGTTCGTAGAAATGCATGGAAAATGACGCACGTGTGCGTCCTCTACCAGTTAACTGGTTAATAGGGCGTTAAGAATCTGCGGTTTCGCGATGCAATGAATGGACCACGAACATCCCAAATTATTTATTTCTAACGTCAAAGCTATTGTACTGGCATACACAAACCGAAAATCACTCTCAAAGGTTCCCAAATTTTAGGTTCTCTTATAATCTTTGCGTTATTTAATATTTTTAATTTAGGTTTTTTTTGAATCTTAAGGTTCTTTTAAAATTCTATTTTTTTGGCATTTTCTCAAAATGTATATGTTCAAAAATATGTAAGAAAATGTTCAAGTAAAAACTACGTATCGATATTCAATTTAATGCTTTATTTTATATCAAGAAAAATGCATCGAAAAAATTAAACGCGCTTCTTTCGAAACAAATTTTTTTCGACCTTGTCCCAGCGAATTCTCAAGGACTAATGAACTGACTATAACTTGGTTTTTTTTTATTTTAAAATCATATATTTTAAATTCTGATATTAACCATTTTTTAAAACCGCTTAAATATTGAAAAAATGTTTGCAACATTTAAAAAAAAAAATACAAAAATTTTCAAACCACCACTATTTTGTGCCAAAAAACGCCTTTTTGCGGTTTGTGGTAGATTTCGGCTCTTGGATCGTACAGAAGAACAATGCAATCAATTTGAAATTTGATGCGATTGGGCAGGGTTTCAAGACGGCCCTGAGCCACTTCTACTGTGTCAATTCTGCCGTGCAGCTTGCCATCGTATTACTCTCCAACCGTTGCAACTCTACCCTGTGCGAAGTGCCCAACCGTGTCAATAGCGCCTAACGCTAACAAGGAAAGGTACTTTGGTGTCCCCCTCCGATTTTGATAATTTTTATATATGTTATAGTCCATCGAAAATTAAGAGACACGTAATTTTTTTTATCGGCTTAAAGTTATTTTTAAGGGGTGAAATCGACCCCCAAAGTTGAGCATGTTTTGCATCTGGTAGAGTGTTTCATATAGAAGCACTTAACCGATCGTAACGAAACCAATTGCAAAACGTTTTTCACGTCAAATAACCTGTATATAATGTTCAACTTCTTATGCACCCCTATTACATGGGGATGATTCACCCCCGAATATCCAGAATTCTTTTGTATAAAAAAAACTTGCAATCCGATTTCAATAAAACAAACGCCATTTTGCAGAGCAAAAAAAATAAAATTGACGTATTTTTGGGTTTTTCTCAGATTAAAAAAATTAAGGGGGTAAAACACCCTTAAAATGTCAAATTTCATTTTGAGCACTGTCCCCTTCCGATTTCAATATTTTTTTTATAAAATGTAGCTTATCGAAAAATAAGACCACCTATTATTTTTATTGGCTCAAAATTATTTTTAAGGCGTGAAATCAACCCCCAAAGTTGGGCATGTTTTGCATCTGGTAGAGTGTTTCATATAGAAGCACTCAACCGATCGTAACGAAACCAATTGCAAAACGTTTTTCACGTCAAATAACCTGTATATAATGTTCAACTTCTTATGCACCCTTACTTACTGCAGGGGGCTGAACCACCCCCTGACATTCATAATTTTTTGTATAAAAGAAAAATTGTCATTCGATTTCAATGGAAAAACCAACATTTTGAAAAGCAAAAAAAAATTATAGTGAATGTGTCTAGATTTTTCGAATAAAAAAAATTAAGGGGGTAAAACACCCCTAAAATCTCAAATGTCATTTTGCGCACTTAAATGATAAAATTCAATTCAATTGGTCTCATTATCATTGCGTATCGACTTATATGCTAAATAATATTTATTTCGCATGTACATCCGCTGCCCTTCTGACATGCTTCACGTTTATAAAGAAGTGTTGGTATCCGTTCTATTTATATAAGTTTCTATTTTGAACGATTTACGAAAATAAAAAAAAAACTCAAATATCAAAAGAGTCGCATCAGCAATTCACCGCCCAGAATGTAAACAAAGCTGGCTCATGCCTTGCCATATTCTTATTCATATCAAGAACCGCTATAGTGGCTCGACCCCAAGTATTCTTGAAAAAGCCAGTTCGCTCAGGCTAATGTTTGAGGTATATCCGAAAACCAAATAAAAATGCTGTTTTCGTGGTGATGTCAGATCAAACCGCCCACTCAAGATGAAAAAGGTAAAACTGACTTTATATTATTCCAGAAGTTAAGTTGCTGTTCGACTGTTGATCAGTCATTATCGTGTCCGCTATCGTGAATACCGTATTGTTATTAACATGTCCATCAATCCAATGAACGTAATAAGACTGTTGTTTCTTACATTCGAGGTAATGAACATTCCTGACAGTCCTGTTAACAATAATGAAGTGGAATTGAAAGAGAGTTTCGCGGAAATTCTGAAGGCCTCTATGGCAGAGTTCAATCAGTTAGAAATCGTCGAAGATACGACATTAGATTTTCAAGAACCGTTTAGAGATGTCATAGTAGAACCTGTCGAAGATAATGACATCGAATGGGGTCTTGGAGAATCTCCATTAAGCCCTGAAACGTGTACTGACGATGAAGAAGATTTGAGCTACGACTACAAACAAAGAGCTGTTGAGTACTGGAGAAGTGCAAAAACGAAACAAAATAGGAAAATAGAAACAGTCCAAAACCGATTTAAACTCGTTAAATCTGTGCGCCAATTAAGGCGCTGGGCTCAACAAATTAATAAAGGCGGAACTTACAAGGAAAAATTGTCGCGCATTTCTGAATATACAATCGATAATTTAAAAAGCGCCATAGAAGCAGGTCTCATTGTACACGATATCGATCTTCGGAGATGGGCATTACAAGCCCAAAAATTGATTGGGCATGAGAATTTGCGTTTCAGGGCTTCGCCAACATGGATAAAAAAGTTTAAAAAAGTTCATCGAATAACAAGTAGAAAAATAAATAAATTCGTGACAAGAAAGACTCTCGAATCAAAGGACATATTACAAAACGATGCTAATAAATTTGTCTCCGCAGTTCAATTGAAAATTGAGGAATATGGCTTGGAAAATATTTATAATTCTGATCAAAGTGGTTTCCAATTAGAAGTCCATTCAGGGCGAACGTTAACAGAAGAAGGTACAAAACAAGTAGAATGCCTTGTACAATCCGTTTCAGCGACAACCCATAGCTACACCATCCAGCCGACAATATCAGCAGCAGGAAAATTGTTGTCACCTCTTCTGATAATTTTAAAAGAGCCATCCGGGCGGTTGGGGCCAATCGTAGAACGAACCATTTTTCGACCTCCCAATGTTTTTATAAGTGTTTCAAAATCTGGCAAGGCTACATCAGGTACGTTGGTATGTAATATTCAAATATAAAAAATAGATGTGCTATTAATTTTTACATATTGATTTATAGAACATTTCAAAGTATGGCTTCAAGAAGTGTTCTTCCCAAATGTCGGTGAGAAAAGTGTGCTTTTAATAGACTCATGGAGTGGACATTGCCCTAGTGTTGTCACGGAAGTTACACCACATAACAAAGAAATTGTTACAATGATCATACCGAAAGGAACAACAGGGAATATCCAGCCACTTGATGTCTTCGGATTTAGAATTTGGAAAAATTATGTCAGACATTTTTCAGACAGTGTCATGTTACTTGATTATGATTTAAGTCTACATTTACGAAATAATATAATCAAGCTGCAATCTCTAGTACATAATCAATTATCATCTCCGAGGTACGAAAATTTATTTCGATATGCCTGGTTCAAAAGTGGGTACATAGAAGAACGACCTGAGCATTTCGAAAATCCCGTTGAATTCGCTTTTGGTATGTCATCTCAAACACAATGTGAAATTGAAGGCTGCACAAATGTGGCTGTAGTAAGATGTTCATGGTGTAAAAAGTCACTTTGTTTCAAACATTTCTTCGAAGAACATCATTACTGTTCAAAATATAATCATTAAGTTCAGGAATGATAATTGAAACGAAAATTTGAATTGGAATCTATTTTTACTACATGAAAGATTTTAGCGCCTATGTATAACCTATATATATATATTTGTGTACAGACCATGTGTATACAAAAATAAAAAATCGTGAAGCTCACGACCACCGAAGATGTAGGAGTACTCAATTTTTCATATAATTAAAAAGCCGATGTACATGCGAAATAAATATTATTTAGCATATAAGTCGATACGCAATGATAATGAGACCAATTGAATTGAATTTTATCATTTAAGTGCGTAAAATGAAATTTGAGATTTTAGGGGTGTTTTACCCGCTTAATTTTTTTTATTGGAAAAATCTAGACACATTCACTATAATTTTTTTTTGCTTTTCAAAATGTTGGTTTTTCCATTGAAATCGAATGACAATTTTTCTTTTATACAAAAAATTATGAATGTCAGGGGGTGGTTCACCCCCCTGCAGTAAGTAAGGGTGCATAAGAAGTTGAACATTATATACAGGTTATTTGACGTGAAAAACGTTTTGCAATTGGTTTCGTTACGATCGGTTGAGTGCTTCTATATGAAACACTCTACCAGATGCAAAACATGCCCAACTTTGGGGGTTGATTTCACGCCTTAAAAATAATTTTGAGCCAATAAAAATAATAGGTGGTCTTATTTTTCGATAAGCTACATTTTATAAAAAAAATATTGAAATCGGAAGGGGACAGTGCTCAAAATGAAATTTGACATTTTAAGGGTGTTTTACCCCCTTAATTTTTTTAATCTGAGAAAAACCCAAAAATACGTCAATTTTATTTTTTTTGCTCTGCAAAATGGCGTTTGTTTTATTGAAATCGGATTGCAAGTTTTTTTTATACAAAAGAATTCTGGATATTCGGGGGTGAATCATCCCCATGTAATAGGGGTGCATAAGAAGTTGAACATTATATACAGGTTATTTGACGTGAAAAACGTTTTGCAATTGGTTTCGTTACGATCGGTTAAGTGCTTCTATATGAAACACTCTACCAGATGCAAAACATGCTCAACTTTGGGGGTCGATTTCACCCCTTAAAAATAACTTTAAGCCGATAAAAAAAATTACGTGTCTCTTAATTTTCGATGGACTATAACATATATAAAAATTATCAAAATCGGAGGGGGACACCAAAGTACCTTTCCTTGTAAGTCCGAGTCATAGCGGCTCGACGTTTCCCCGACGCTTGCGTATCCCCACTTTCCACCGCCTGACACAGGTACACAACAACGGTATCCTTACTTTTGCCCCGTGTATACTTCGACCAGACGGTAGAAAATGGGGCTTCGCGAGCGTCGGGGAAATGTCGAGCTGCTATGAATCGGACTTGGCTTAGGCGCTGTTGACCCGGTTGGGCACTTCGCACAGCGTAGAGTTGCTACGGTTGGAGAGTTAAACGATGGCGATCCAGCGCGGCAGAGTAAACTTTGTAGAGAATAGCTCTAGGTTGATTTGACACCCTGCCCAAAATTGGATGAAAAAAAGGTAAAAACGTGATTTTTCACACTTCTTTGAACTGCATTGTTCACTGGTTTAAGTAGTGTATTTATAAAACTCCATGGCACTCTGCGAAGAGAAAGAGAGAGAGAGAGAGAGAGAGAGAGAGAGAGAGAGAGAGAGAGAGGGAGGGGGGATGAATTGACGAAATTGATCGAGTATTCCCGAATAAAGAGTATAGGAAAGAAGAATGAGGGGGGTCCAAGGAAATTTACTTGTCGCCGGGCCCGTGACTTGGAAAGACTTGTACGCCGATAAAAGAAACGGGAATAAAAATTGAATAATCACAATAATTAAGGAGTCCCATCGAACATTGTCGAAAAACATTATCTTGGATTACGAGAACAAAAGAAACCCAGAACAATAAAAGAGCTCCGGAAAATAAGACCAAAATCGAGCCAGAGGGGGATGAGCCGACTATGGACCAATTTTTCGTCATTGTCAGAGCCAGGGGCATGTTGAGATTATCAAGATTCATCGATTGATATCAAGGTTATAACTATGTATTTTTTATTTTTTATTGGGGTTTTGTAACCAATCGCCCCCGCGATTGTTACTTCCACGGCCCAGGGTCCTTCCCTCTTAGCCTCCCCACTCTTTCCAACTATTCCTCTCTACTCTTCCATCCATTCTCCCACATGTGCGGCTGCAGCCGACTTATTTCCGCGCTGTATCGCATTTACCGAGGGCGAAGGGAAACTGCAGAAAACCTTGCCAATACAGCCGGTGCTCGACTAATCTCCGCGGGTGGCAATGCGAGCACGCTCAAGCACGGCCACCAGAGGCGCTCAGGCAGGCACCTCCTCAGCTGTGATGCAATGAGCCAGCCAGTGCACGGCTAGAGGGCCACGATCTGCACGATGAGAACCGTTCACGGGAGGCCACCAAAACCGTACACCGACCGCTCATGCATCGCAGAGAGGTGTTTAGCCATGGATTTATGAAGGTGGAATCCGAACCACCCGGGATTGCAGCAGAAACACTTGAAAAAATTTTCAAATTTTTCATTGGTGTTTTGACCGGGATTCGAACCCGGAACCCGCAACGTGCGACTCCGAGCCCCCATCCACTGGACCAACCACTCTCCCCAGTTATAACTATGTATTATCTCTCTCTCTCTCTCCCTCTCCCCCTCTCCTTCACTCCCTCTATCGTTCTCTCCCTCTCTCCCCCTCCCGCTCCCTCTCCCCCCTCTCTCCCCTCCCGCTCCCTCCCCCCCTCCCCCCTCCCTCTCTCCCTCCCTCCCTCCCTCTCTCTCTCTCTCTCTCTCTCTCTCTCTCTCTCTCTCTCTCTCTCTCTCTCTCTCTCTCTCTCTCTCTCTCTCTCTCTCTCTCTCTCTCTCTCCCTCCCCCCCCCCCTCAAGTATGTGAATAAATCTCAACAGTAAACCACGTTTCATGTCGAGCTGGTAAAATACTAAATATATACTGCAAAAAACTTGCCCACTGGCCCTACTTTGGACTCAAACTACGAAGAAAACTGAGCTGCACCAAAACATCGTATCACTGATTGACCACTTGGTGCAATTCGAGATTTATCTCGGAAAATCTGAATAAAGATTTTCCTTTCGGAGTTCCGCAGAATTGCGACAGTGAGGACGCCGTAATATCCGCGCAGGCGTGTTCCCGCGCTGTCATCGTAGGTGAGGCGACTACCACAATAACATCGTTTTGACATCGAACAATCAGGGGTACGTCAAAGTCAGCTGCGTATATAGACTGTTATCGATAGACAGCGGCGCCAGAGTGACAAGAGGAAGCAATGGAAAATTAATAATTGGATGCGAGAGCGAGAAAGAAGTGGAGCAACTAAAAAGATCAGTAGAAGAAACAATTGGAAGTGATGTCGAAATCATTATACGAAAGTCTAAACAGCCAAAATTAAAAATAGTCGGAGTGGATCGGGAAGAAATGGAGTTAGCAGATGAATCGATTATACAAACGATTAGAGCACAAAATGAAATTCCGAAAGGCCATTTAAGAATCATCAAAAGGGGAACAACAACGGGAAAAAATGAAGAAAGAAGAAAATGGGGAGACGGAACACTGATACTTGAAGCGGATAAGGAAACACACAGGAGGCTCGTCAAAGAAGGAAGAACGAATTTAGGATGGAGAAAATGTCGTGTATACGATTTTGTAAGCGTGGTAAGATGTTTCAAATATTGGGGATTTAATCACATGGCAAAGCATTGCAAGAAGGAAACAACATGTCAATACTGTGCAGGATGTCATAAGGGGCAAGTTTGCGAAGAGGAAGAAAGAAGATGCGTAAATTGCAAAGAAAGAATTCAACGATACAAGAACAACAGCATTCGAGATGACCATTAGGCAACAGACAGGGATTGCCCAACATACGTAAAAAAATGGAAGAAGAGAGAGGAAAAAGAGAAAGTGTTAACGAATAGCAACAACTGCAAAAAGAAAACTGTTTATTCATGTGTTCAAACACAAGAAGCATAGTAGTACATAGGGACCAGTTGGAAATTCAAGTATGCAAAGCTGTAGGGCCATTAATAATTGGGTTGACAGAAACTAGGCTCACAGAGGATATTGAAGATTCTGAGATAAATATAACAGGGTATAATGTAATAAGATGTGATGAGGAGTCAAGGACAACGGGGGGAGTCCTAATGTATCTAAAGGAATCCATAAAATATAAAATGTTGTACAAGAGAAAAAAGGAGGGAAACTACTGGTGTATTGTTGTATGGATAAAAAATAATAACCTATTTACTGGCTCAATTGCGACGGTGTATCACGCACCAAATGCGTCTGACGCGGAATTTGTCACATTTGTAGAGGAATTAAGTGAGGACCTAAATGCTAAAGGTGAATGTATTATAATGGGAGATTTTAACATTGACATGCGAGCAGGATCTTTATATGCAAAGAAATTAGTGAAAGAACAGCAAGCACTGGGGATAAAACAATATGTAACAGAACCAACAAGAATTACAGAGCAAAGTCAAACTATAATCGATTTAGTTTTCTCGAATAAAAAGAAAACGGTAAGCGTACGGTGAGATGCGATATATTTGAAATCCTCGCGCCACCGATCTAACATGCGTGGTAATCTCGATGATTAAATCGATCCCCACGCATTCTTTGCCCTCACCATGATGAATATCCCACTTTTGGGAAATTCCCTCTCCATTTTCGATGAATTTGAGGTTTGAGCGAACCACGACGGACTAAGGACGCTCTCTTTGCTCTGGGACGTCTACGGGAACGGTCATCATCTACTGTCTATGAATCAATCGACGACGACTGGCCAGTCATCAAGAAGAGTAGAAAATAGGAGTAATAATTCTCGTCTGAACTTCGACTCCGGATCCTAGTCCCAGGGCTGGAGCCACCGTGGGACAACCAAGAATTGAGATAAGTCTCTAGTCCTTCTTCTTTTTACTCCAAAAAGGAGAAATCTTGTAAATCGCGCTTCCAAACACAAATTCGTGGAAATGACCAAGAAAACTTTGTATGTAGACGGGTGTGAGAGGGCGTATGAGTGAGTGTGTGTAAAGTGATAATGAAGGTTCAGTTCTCTTATTTCCATGTGGATAAATTGTGAACTTGTATTTTCAGAATATATATATTCAGTTTGGATGGATCTCTAAATCGAAATTTATTGTGTCGACTTTTATTTTTTGAGTGCCCTTCGTTTATATAATTCGAGATTATCCAAAAATAAAAAATATAAAAATAAACAAAATGTTACAGTACATAAAGCGCCAATAATAGCAAACCATGCGTGGATACTAATAGCATTTGAGAAGGCTAGAAATACTTATAACAAAAAAGAATTTATAGCGAGAAATACGAAAAACCTTACAAAAAATAATTTTGAAGCAATGTGGCATAAAAGAGATAGAGTGTATGATAAGGAGGAGACAGTCGATGATAAAGCGAATAGACTAATTAATAATATAGTACATGTACTAGACATAATTGCGCCAAAGAGAAAATTCAGCATACCGGATAAATGGGTAGATAAACAATGGTACTCAGAGGAAATTAAAGACAGCACAAGAAAAAGAGATGAAAAATACAAGGAAGCTGTGACAACAAGTAAGAATGAAGACTGGGAAAAGTACAAAAAATACAGGACTATAGCGGTTCAAGCCATCAAGAGAAGAAAGAAGGAATTCTACGAGGAAAACATCGACAAACATAGAAACAATCCGACGAAAATGTGGAAAACCTTGAAAGGGGTCATTAACGGAAAAACGGAGAAATTTAATAGATATGACGAAATTATATTTGATGGAGACACAGACAACGTAGACGCCAGGTTAAATGTTCAGGAAAAATTCAATCAGTATTATATCGATAGTATTAAAGAGATAATAACAAGCATCAGTAATGGAGAAGAAGATGACGCAGAAATTCCAAACGAAAACACGGAGAGAAACAACTGGGAGGAATTCGACAGAACGACAGAAGAAGATCTACGAAGAATAGTACAAACAATGGATAACAAGAAAAAAGGAACAGAGGAAGGGATATCGACAATAATACTGAAAGAAATATTCGAAGTCATAAAAAAAGACCTAATAGATTTAATCAATACGTCTCTGAGAGATGGGATATTCCCAGCAGAGTGGAAGGTGTCGACTGTTATTCCGATACCTAAAGCAGCTAAAACAACAAAGGCTACTGAATTTCGACCAATCAACATGCTCCCGATTTACGAAAAGGTAATGGAACTGGTCGTCAAAAAGCGGCTAGATACGTTTGTGGAGAGGAACTATATACTGATAAAGCATCAATCGGGATTCCGGGCAAAACACTCATGTGAAACGGCGATCCAAACAGTAATGGACGAATGGAAAATCATGGTGAGCGAGAAAAAGTTGATAGGAGTGATATTCATGGACCTGAAAAGAGCATTTGAGACAGTTGATAGGAATAAGCTAATAAGAAAACTAACAGCATATGGGATAAAAGGAATAGTGTTGAAATGGTTTGCCTCATACATAAATAATAGATATCAACAGGTAAAAATAGGCGAAAAAACATCGAGGAGAGCCTTAACGGAATACGGAGTACCACAAGGATCAGTCCTTGGTCCGTTATTATTTATATTGTACATAAACGACATTGAGAAAGCAAAAACAACAGATTCGACAATAAAACTGTTCGCGGATGATACACTAATATATGTAACCGGGGAAAGCACATGGGAATTTGAGATAAAACTGCAGGCAGTTTTGGAAAAGATGGAATGTTGGTTGGACAACAACAAATTAAAAATGAATGCATCCAAAACCAAATTCATGGTAATCAAGAGTATTAGGAGAGAACTGAGTAGAGTAATTCGAATAGTTACAACCAAAGGAAAGAAAATAGAGAGGGTAGATACGATGAAGTATCTCGGTATTCTAGTCGACGATAGATTATTATTAAAGACACACTGTGATTATATTTTGAAAAAGGTGGAAAAAAACGAGTTTCCTAAACACGATAGGGAACTACATATCAGCATATGCACGATGTACAGTATATAAAACGATTATAGCACCTCATTTTGAATACTGTGCTTCTATTATGATAAATATGGGAAAAACAGAAGTAGGTAAACTACAGAAAGCGCAAAACTGAGCGATGAGAATAATATTGCAAGTGAGTAGGTACACAAGAGCCAAGGATATGATCGAAGCACTAGGATTCATGTCGATACGAGAAAGACTAGAGTATTAAATTTTGTGAATTCATATATAAATGCTTAAACAAAATGATGCCTCGTGAACTCATGTCCAAATTTGAGGATGATCAGATTATTTTATCCCCTCTAAAAAAATTCCCAAAAAATACCTATTTTTCACGCTCCTAAAGGGATTTCTCGCCTTAAAGTGTTCGGTTGTTTATTTGAATTCATCAACATATATACAATATTTGCGTGTTCTTGCCTTATTAGGAAATAAAATTTCTGATTAAAAAGAAAATGCGAAGTTATAGGTTAACGAACTTATTTTCCACGCAGCTGTGTAGTCAAAACATTTATAAATATTTCTGACACACGTATAATTTTATCGTATAAACTCAATGCGTAACACTTTTTTTTCCACCGAACATCGAAATAATTTTAATATACACAAATTCGTATTTGCCGTTTATCAACACACAGGCATTTAAAGTTTTTGATTCTTATATATATATCACTGCACCTCAAAAAATTGTTTTTCCGAAATTTACACTTATGGTCCACACGTCCTGCACCCAACACTTCCGAAACTAATAGGTTAAAACATTACCGATATTTCGAATACCATTGCTTTTCCCGAATTTAGTTTCCCGATTTTCTTTCCCGATTTTACGACGAATGTCTGTCAACGGTTACTGTCTAATCAAACTCTGCTCACACGTCCCACACTATTTATTTTTTATTTTATCAAACTCCGTTCAGACTTTCCATTGTATAGATACAGAGGAAAGATCACAGTCGGGACCAATCAGAAATTCGTCGCTATCGTTGCCGGAGACCGGCTTTGGTGGAAATGGGTTTTGATGGACATCAAGAGGCCTTTGATTGTGTCGTCTACGCGCATATATAGAAACGGCAAATTCTTGAATGTAGTAGAATCGAGCATAATCCTAAGCCTGTGCAAAGTTTTTTCTCAGCAATTACGCAACCAATCGTGCTGATTTTAGGCTCAATCGAAAGAGCATTGCTGAATTAGTCAAAAGTTCGCTTTTCAAGCCGCCAAATGACTCCTAGGCTCTATAATTAACGAAAACGTCATAAAATTTTTACCCTCACCACCGCGAATCGTCTTGTTTCGAGATAATATAGACTCGGCGAGCCTCGGGCCAGCAGACGACAGAGCTGTCAATGTACTTGTCCCGAGACTCTACCGAGTCTCTTGATAAAAATCACTTTAATCAAAAGTTGAATCTGACCGCGACCTTTATAACCTTACAACAAAGATATTAAATGTTCACCGAATACGCGTTTAAAGTCCTCATCTCGAATATGTCTAACCAAAAATCAAATTATCTGCTTTCACACCCGCGATTTTTATAACCTTACTTTTAACCCCACAACTGTCACTAGTATAACCGCGATCTTTTTTCTGAACTCACAGCTGTCACTCTTGCTTATACATCCTGAAGAAAAGTCATCGGCTGTCAAATCAACGAACACAGTCTCGCATATCACCAGAAAATTTCTAGTTATAACTAGTGTCACTAGATAGCAACCGCTAAACGTCAAAAAATGTGTGCGAGAAATGCCACCTTTTTTTGATGATTTGGAAGGATAAAATATTAATATTTCCAATATGCGTTAGGCTACAGAGTTCTAAATAGTCACGATCGAAAGAAAAAAATAAATAAAAAATACGTGAACTAGCAACATCTTTTAAAACGTTGTATTTAATTAAACATCGCCGAAACAATTTTCGAAAATCGTTCGAAACCGCTCTGCTTGCTGTAAAGACTCTAGTAGCGACTCGTCTTCGCCATCTTATAGTATACGTAAATGTACTTGTCTCGAGTCGCTGCCGCGACTCTAGATTTCACATCCGCGATCTTTATAACCTTTTTCAACTCACAGCTGTCACGGTTATTACCTGATATGAAAAACACTTATTAGTTCTCGCACTATTACTCTTTATCTATTACTAACCAAAATCAATACTGAAAATAATATCCGTCAGTTTTCACATCCGCGATCTTTATAACCTTATTTTTTTAACCTCACAACTGTCACTATTAATATACAATTTCACATCTGCGATCTTTATAACCTTTTTGAACTCATACCTGTTCACTGTTATTACATGGAGAAAAGTCAATCGGCTGTCACATCGACGAACACAGTCTCACATATCACCAGGTTTCTAGTTACAACTAGTGTCACTAGACAGCGACCGCACAACGTCAAAAAATGTGTGCGAAAAACGCACCATTTTTTTGATTATTCGGAAGAATGAAATATTAATATTTCCAATATGCTTTAGACTACAGAGTTCTAAATAGTCACAATCGAAAGAAAAAAAAATAAAAAAATACGTGAACCCGCAACATTTTTCAAAACGCTGTAATTCTTTAAATATCGCCGAAACAATTTTCAAAAAATGTTCGAAACCACTCTGCTTACTGTAAAGACTCTAGTAGCGACACATCATCTTCGACATTATAGTATATTAAATGTACTTGTCTCGAGTCGCTACCGCGACTCTAGATAATTTCAATTAATAATAATAACTAATCATCATTTTCTTCTTCTTTTTTTCAGGTTCGGCGATCCTAGGTAGTAATTCTACGGTAAGTATTTAACATATATACATTTTTACATTATTGTCTAATAACTTTCTCATTTTTTTCCAAGTACGAGGTGCTTCCATACGGTTTAGAAGTAAGTTAGGGTAATATTGAAGTTTTTTATAACGAAATAGCTAATATTTATTTTATCTTTTCAGGAATAAGGGCATATCGACGGAAAATAATTGTATGCCAGGAAGTGGCGTACAACAAACGAAG
This sequence comes from Rhimphoctona megacephalus, assembly GCA_963989365.1. Classification (NCBI taxonomy): domain Eukaryota; kingdom Metazoa; phylum Arthropoda; class Insecta; order Hymenoptera; family Ichneumonidae; genus Rhimphoctona; species Rhimphoctona megacephalus. Next base: position 16,522,860 of record OZ022416.1, read on the forward strand.
TGTGCGCAACGTTCTATATTTATAAGTGCGATACGGAGTTGATTCCACCGCTGCTCGAAGAATCAAAGTGTAGTGTACCGGTATTTTTCGGTTCAATATTTTTTCTAAATATCACTGAAAGATCCAGCTGTCAATAGCAGCCATAAATATTTTTGTTATTGTTACGGTTTTTACAAAAAAATCTTTATTTTTGTTATTATCAGCTGTTTCGAATTTTCATTGTTCAGTTCGATTGATAATACTGTAAAAAAGTGCGAGATTGAACTGGCAACCCTCTTAACCCTCCACCAACACACAGGGAATTTGAAGACACAGTCGAAATTTCAATGTGTGATATCGAGTCGAATAGGGAATATTGAGAGTCGTTCCCCTTCCTTAAAAACGCTAGGTAATCCATTGAAAACTTTAGCGGATACGTTGAAAACTAAGCCTAATTCTTTTTCAATTTTTTGAAAGCTCAAAACGAACGACAAAACAAGGTTATACCTCGAATCCCCAGTGTGTTGACGAAAGGTCTGAAAAACACGAATATTGGCAGAGGGTTAAAAAATAGCTCATTTAGTTTCAGTAATGATGTAACACTTAGGACTTTTTTATACTGTACAAACAATATTATCATTTTATTACAAAAGACGATCGTTTTGAAATTATTCCATTAATTAGTATTTCTGTGGAATCTTTTTTTTCAAATATTCAAAACGGGAACAGTAATTTATGGTTTATTTACTTGTAAATATAAAAAATTGGACATAATCAACGATGATCACAGTCGTTTCCAAGTTTATCGGATTTCGGTTGTGAAATAAAAATAGATATTGAAATTAATAACTTAACATTTATTGAAAAAATGAGCAATGAAAAATCAAAAGAACTAAAAATAGGAAAAAGAAAGATTTTTTTCCGTAATCCTAACAATAATTTTTTATTTTTTTTAAATTATTTTACAACTTTAATCTGTTAATCTGGTAGTAACAATAAATGGTTTTGGATGAAATACAATGGAAAAAAGAAAACAATGAGTAAAGTCAGATAGAGGTCCATTGACGCTCCACTGGTCGTGAATTGCATTGCGACATTCGATGTACAAGCAATATTGTGGTACGAAGTTTTATTTATTTATTTTATTTTGTTTAAGTAATTTTATTTATTTTTTATTTAATTATTTTTTTGTCCTAGTTAAATCGTTGTAGTAGGTGTCCCGGTTTGTATCTTTGGAGTCTCTTCCGTCGGGAGTTGTTCTCAACTAGATTTTTCGCCAGCTGATTCGGATGGTTTTCCAACCGGGTTTGATACTTAGTGCTCCATTTTGTTATTTCTTGCTGGACGGTGTTCATTTTGAAGTCTGTGTGTAGACAGGTGTTTTTGATGTACCACGGTGCATTCGCTATCATTCTCAGCGTTTTCGACTGGAATCTCTGAATTATTTCTAGATTTGAATTGCTGACTGTTCCCCAGAGTTGAATTCCATAGGTCCATATTGGCTTCAGTATGGCCTTGTAGATAAAGATCTTGTTGCTTAGGGATAGTTGCGAATTTCGTCCGATAAGCCAATACATTTTCCTCAGTTTTAGGTCCAGCTCCTTCCTTTTGGTTCTTATGTGTTTAGTCCACGTAAGTCTTCTGTCAAGATGCATACCGAGATATTTGACTTCGTTTACGTCAGAGTTTGGTTGTTGAGTTTAACGCTCGGCCAGTTACCTCTTCTTAGTGTGAATGTGATAAGGACGGATTTTGAGTCGCTTGCCTTTATTCTCCATTTTTTCATCCATTCGTGCACTTGGTTCACTCCCAGTTGGAGTTTCTTAGACGCTATTACAGGATTTCTGTGTGTGACCATAAGGGCAGTATCATCGGCGAATGTTGCTGCTGTGATGTTTCTGCCTATTGGCAGGTCAGCAGTATAGATCGTATACAATACTGGTCCTAATACACTCCCTTGAGGCACGCCAGATTTGATTGGATAGAAGCCTGAGTAGTCCTGCGCATATCGTACTTGGAAGTTCCCGTTAGACAGGTATGATTTCATCAGTAGATAAAACTGAGGCAGGTGTAGTTTGATTTTGAACAGTAGTCCGATATGCCATACTTTGTCAAATGCCTGTTGTATGTCAAGAAATACTGCCGAGCATTATTTCTTGTCCTCCAGGGTATTGGTTATTGTGTTGTAGACTCTGTTAATTTGCTCAATCGTAGAGTGGTTGTTCCTGAATCCAAATTGGCGATTAGGGATAAGTTCTTTTTTATCGATTTCCGCGTTCATTCTTTTGAGTAGTAATTTCTCAAAGATCTTCGAGAGAATAGGTAACAGGCTTATGGGTCTATATGAGGTTTTTTCATTCGGTGGTTTACCTGGTTTTGGGATCATGATAATTTGCGCGGACTTCCATTGGTTCGGGATTTGTATCGTGCGAATAATTCCGTTGAATAGGTTCGTTATGAAGACATGTCCTTTGCGTGGTAATTCTTTTAGTAATTGTCCCGTAATTAAATCGTAGCCGGGGGCTTTTTTTGGACTGGTTTCCTTCAGGATGACTCGCAAGGTTTCTTGATGGGTAATTGGCTTAATGGGGAAAGATAGTGGGAGTGCTGAATCCAGGAAATCGCTTATTTCGACGTCGTTATCACCTGTTTGGCTAGTTAGGGGGGTGAAGACCTCGGCTAAGTGTTTGGCGAAGACCTCAGCTTTCTCGGCGTCACTTTTGGCCCAGTTACCAGTATCTTTCTTAATAGGAAGGTTTTGTTGCTGTGGTCGTTTCATATTTTTGGTAATTTTCCATAGAGAGTAGTCTGTGGCTTTTGTATTGGATAAGTTCAATAGTTTGGTTTGAAATGTGTCGTTATTGTATTCTTTGATGATTTGAGTTAGTTCCCGTGTAATTCTGTTCAAGGTCGTTTTGTCTGTCGGGTTTCTACTCAGTTACCATTTCCTTCTCCACCTTCTTTTTTCTGTGATCTTATTTCTGATGAGCATTGGATATTTGACACAGTTGTCTTTTGGATTCGTTACCGGTGTTGCTACCCAGGCGGCTTCTTGTATTAGCCGTGTGATATACTCCGTTACATCGTCGATTTCTGTTCCATTTTTCATTGGATGTTTTAGATTAATTTTTTCAGTGATTTTTTCTCTGAACAGATCCCAGTCGGTTCTTTTGTTGCATAGAGAGGGTAGATTTTTTTATTAATTAAGCCAGTGCTCAACGTCAGCATAACTGGGGTATAATCCTAACAATAATGAAAATGCTCATATATTGACAGCACGATCTTTTAGTAATATTTAGAAAAAACTGAACCGAAAAATACCCGTCTTTGCAGTTGTGATATGTGAAATATTGCTTTAAGTCGGAGATTTTCGCGAATTTCAAAAAAGTGCGAATATCTTGGAAACTATGACACTTTAACTGAGGTCATTTTTGGTTATCCTGGATTATCATGAGCTGGCCTGTCAGCACCTGCAATATTAGCGTTGGTTTTTGAGATACCCTGTACAAAATTGAAAAATTGCAGAAATGATTTTTTGTCGCTTCTTAACGATGGAAACTTCAATACCATATGATGTTGCTAAGAGTTGCGTATCTCCATCAATGAATAGATTAACATTCCATCGCGTACGATGCATTATTCATCTCTCTCTGAAAATCTTATTTTATTTGTTCATAATCCTCTTTACGATATGATTCTCTAGTGGAAAATGCGAGCTTAAAAGTGTCAAACTAAAATTCAAAATATACACTGAGAATTATTGCACAATAATTCTGGTTACAAATTACGATGAGAATCAATAAGAAACAAAGCCTTTTTGCTCCGATTATAATTACCTTCAATTGTAATTTTAAAAAATCTTAATATAATTAAATAGTCTAAATTTGAAACGTTTGAAAAATCTCGACAAAAATGATTTCCGTTAGTATCAAAAGTCTTGGTTTGAGGAATTTTCACGGTGGAATAAAAATCTACTCTACATCGAGTTTCCGGTGTTGTTGATTTGCAACGTAATAATTATCACGGTTGATTGCGTGCTCAGCACCGAACGAAACGGTCGACCTAATTTTCGACTTTTGCTCGCGAGAATTTGTGTATTTCCTCATTTCGCACTTCTGTACGTTGAACATAGTAATGCGAATAAAAGAAAAAAGATAGCAATCTTTTGCCCTTTTCATTGTTTTATTTCAACCCCTTTTGGCCCCTTGAACTTTTTGCCTGCTTTTGCGAGGATCTAAATATTAATCTCCCAGTAATTTACACAAATGCTTTGTCCTGGCCTTAAGGAAGCTTTCGTGTGTGGGTGCCAAAACACTTTATACTTGGCAAAAACGAGTTTATCGAGCTGACGAGTTTAGTTACAATGAAAATCATTAAAAAAAACTATCGACAGGTGAAAAAAAATGAATATTACACGTGACAAATTGGTCCTCGGAATATTTGGTACCAAAAACTGAGAAATTAAAACAGTGACGTCAAAATGAAAGGGTGTATGAAATAAAAATAAAACGTTGTCCTAACTAAAAAAAATTGGTATGTACTGTAAATGTTAAATACAGTTAGTTAATTAAATTAATAACTCTTTATATTAAAAAACAATTAAACATTGATTGATGTAAACAGAAAAACAAAATGTCCTTTAAAAAATATAAATATTTCTTACAGAACTCAAGGAATTGAGTCATTCAATGAAATTGCTCTCGCATTCAATGCTTTATTTAAAAAAATGTTGTTAAATAATATTTTTATAGACCAACGGCGAAGGGTGTGCGGTCGGTGCGAGGCTACGGTGATCTCCCAAGTTAAGCAGTCTCGGGTGAGGCCAATAGTTGGTTTGTTGGGTGACTGCTTAGCATCATGCACCGGCTCGGGCATTGATCGCTGAGCGGGAGGCAGTTTTTCTGAGTTTCTGATGGTGCTAACCAGCTGAAACTCAGTAAAAATATAGACCACCTATATTGCCTGGGTTTTACACAGTTTTCCTTAACCCTTGTGCAAATGCGATACAGTAGGGCATTAGGAAAGAGTGGCTGTGAGCAACACTCTTGGGGGGGAGGGGGTCTCAAAGAAACATGGTAAATAGTGAAGTGGGGTTAAAGTGATAGGACGATCCCGTGAAAAACCGTAAAGGTATACGCAGGAACAATAAAAAATAATATAATAATGTAGTGCTTACTATGAAGATCAATATTAGAAAAAATAGGTAGAAATCTGAACCAGCATTTTACCTTCAAGACAATCTTCTTCATACATATATATAATTCATTAAACGTGGATGAATCGATAGTCCAACTCTTTGCTGTAGGACATATTATAAACTGGAAAAATAAAAAAAAAAAACGCAAGAAACTAAAAAGAATTCTAACTAATTTGAATTAAATGAATAACTAATTAAGTTTTAAGAAGCATCTTTTGAATATGGTGCGATATTTAGGCATTTCGGGACCTGCACATGCTTGAAAGCATTTGTAATGAATAATAGTTAAATGTCTCATACAAAGGTCAACCCGTGAAACAAAGCTTGTCCTCGTAAAGGCCATAATAAGGGTTAACTTGTCCAGAAATAGACACGATAATATCAAAGACAAATGAATAGGTAACACCCTAAACATACATAACGTTTATAAATATGTACGTACGTATGAGTATGCACTTGTGTTTGACAAATGAACATCCTCTATTAGTCTTTGGGTTACCGCGTATTTTCCTTGAGCCGGTATTATCTAGAGTCGCGGCAGCGACTCGAGACAAGTACATTTAAGGATGCTCCTCTGTTATATCGATTTAATGCCATCGACTTGAAATTTTTACAGCCTATCAATATTGATTTTCTAAAAGTGTGTGCAAAATTTCAAAGAGATTAGGAGCCTCGTTGTCGAGATATTAAATATTAAAAACAATGCTATTTAACACGCGTTCTTATGGCCGTACATGAAAAACAGGCTGTAATTGTATTGTCGTTCGCGAACCTGAAATGCCAACACCTAAAAAAAAATACACAACCTAGTTCAATACATAAAGAAGCCGAGTGCAAAAGATTACCTTTATTAGGAGCTTTTTTGTCAAGTAATTAAATAAAACCTTACAAAAGTCTCGAACATTGGTCGAAAGCAGGCGCGACTTGGCAACACTGCGCCGGGCGCCACCAACCTCACCCCCTAAGCGATGGATAATACTGATATTAATGTTTATAACGTATGCAATGAGTTTGGATATATTTCATTAAACAATATTCCAAAAATTTGACCATTTTTACTTCATAGTACAGGCAGAAAACTACTTTCTTAATCGTTCAAAAGTAAGATTTCAAAGTTGGCTATGCTGAGCCTGGCCCGTGTATAAGCATAGGGACCCCCCTTGGACGACTCGTCCCGCAAACAAACAGAGGAGCATCCTTAAAAGAGAGTTCGGTCCAGACTCTTTACCCCAAGGATTGCATTTCCAACGGTTTTCGAAAACTTTCAAAATTTGTTTCCGTAATATTTAATTAATTACAGCATTTCTGAGGATGTTGCGGGTACACGTATTTTTTATTTTTTTTTCTTTCGATCGTGACTAATTGGAACTCTGTAGCTTAATGCGTATTGAAAATATTAATATTTTATTTTTTCGTTGCATCAAAAAATTATGGCTATTTTCGCACACATTCTTGATGCTCATATTTTTTTTTGCAGTTGCTGTCTAGTGATATTAATAATACTGGTATAGAAATCTGGTGATATTTGAAATCGTTCGTGAATGTGTCATTGATATTAAAATACCCTAGATATATGTGGATCTAAAGGGGGATAAGGAGAGAAGACGTACGTGTCGTTAGAATCGTTGTGGACTGATGTTCATAATAGGTATGCGAGTTTCTCAAATGCACGGGAGCACGAGCGAACAAAGGAAAAGCATAGCTAGATGTCCTCGCTAGATTACATCGCCTACACACATCCATGCATATATCTAGATTCATATGTTTATTATGCATGTGTATGCGCGCGCGCGTAAGTGTGTGTGTGTGTGTGTGTGTAGCAAAATTTCAGAGATGTGATCGTGTCCATATCGTGATACGAGGCTATAATAAAATCGCATTCGTGAGTATATACATACATTTCGAACAATAATGTATGATAATGTAATACACAGAATATTTATATTTTCCGGTAAAATAAACTATGAAAATAACAATAAATTTTACTACTATTTAAATAATATTGCCTGCATTTTGAAATATTATAGATCATCATTATCATTATTATTATTAAGGTCATAGAAATATGTCACCGGTAAAAAATCTTCTTCTGAACGTGAACTCTAACAAAAAGTTATAAAAGAGATTTCCTCCGAAAAAAATCAACCTTGTAAATATTCTCTCATTCACATCAAATCTCTCAAAAAATTATATTCACCGAATACGAGTTTATCATACACTATTCTCTTAGTTATCAAAAAAAATTAAGAGAATGGTCTCTAAATAAACCTTATTATTGCATTCGAAGAACATTTTATGGTAAAAGAGAAAAGGGATCGTTTTCGATTCCGATAACCTTTTTTTTAACTCACAGCTATCACTGTTTATATATATTATCATATCTGTCAGCTTTCACATTCGCGATCTTTATAACCTTATTTTTTTTTAATTTTCACTTCGAAATTTGTAGCTATCTCTCGCACTCATGCGGCTGATCCATATTAAAAAAAATATCCGTCAGCTTTCACATTCGCGATCTTTATAACCTTATTTTTTTAACCTTACATCACTATGCATATATTTTTTTAACCTCACATCACTGTGCATATAGAATTTCACATCCGCGATCTTTATAACCTTTTTGTAACTCACAGCTGTCACTGTTTATTATAAAATATCATGAAGAAAAGTCAATCGGCTGTCACATCGACGAACGCACTCTCACATAACCAAAATTTTACCAGTTTCTAGTTAGTATTACTAAACAGCGACCGCAAAACGTCAAATCTGTGCGAAAAATGTGCGAAAAATGCCACCTTTTTTTGATGCCACGGAAGAATGAAACATTAATATTTCCAATATGCGTTAGGCTACAGAGTTCTAAATAGTCACGATCGAAAGAAAAAAAAATAAGAAATACGTAAACCCGCAACATCTTTCAAAACGATGTAATTCATTAAATATCGCCAAAATAATTTTCGGAATACGTTCAGAACCACTCTGGTTGCTGTAATGACTCTAGTAGCGACTCGTCTTCGACTTTTATAGTATACGTAAATGTACTTGTCTCGAGTCGCTACCGCGACTCTAGATATAATTCGTGTTAAAGAAAACTTATTGTTTGCGCGACGAAATTTCAGTAGCTTTAGCAAAAGGTTTATTTGTTTGAATAGTAACAAAAGATTTCATCCAAATTACTGCTAGGGAATTAGCTTAAAATTATATTCCGTTGATCATTCATTGAATTCATTTCTCGTAGAGAAGTATATTCGATGCTATAATTTTATCAAGTCACGGACAAGCTGTATACAACTCAACCTCCTTGTGATTATTTCAAATTCAATCGATTCTGTGTCTCAAGTTTTGCTTTTTTTTCTCAATGTAACCATGTATTGCAGTTGTATCACATGAAATAGACTCAACTCAAATAAATTAAAATGTAGCGGCAAAATCGTGGCGTAGTTATTTCAACGACATGACTTTAAATGGATCAATCACCGGGTGATTAACTAAACGTAATATGACTATTGGCGCAACAAAATTCGTCCAACCTCATCGCTTAGTTGGCAATACTTTAATTTTTTTTTCAGTGTAACCAATCGCCGCTGCGATTGTTACTTCCACTGCCCAGGGTCCTTCTCTTTTAGCCTCTCCCCCCGCCTGTCCATCCATTCCTCCGTATGTGCGGCTGCAGCCGACTTACTCCTCCACTGTATCGCATTTACCGAGGGCGAAGGGAAACTGTAGAAAATCTTGCCGATACAGCCGTAGTCCAGTCACCTTAGGCCATATTTCACAAAGTTTTATTCAAGAGGTGCAGAGGTTAGCCAATTTTTTTGTAGGTTGTTTGGACCCATAGGAATATAGCCCTGAGTTTTCGTAAAAATCCATCCTGCATTTTAGCAATAAAAAATTATTGAAAAAAAATCGGTTTTTTTGAGTTAACACTTTTGGAATGTGTCCTATCGAAAAAAGTTTCAAATAAAAGTTGTTCACCATAATGTCCTCTATGAAAAAGGTCCTATGAAAAAATACGCTAGCATTGTTATTTAAGCGGTTAATTGCAAATGAACCAAAAAATTCACAATTTTTTATTTGCAACCGCAATCAATTGTTTGTTATGATATCGGTTTGAAGTCCATATATGATGTAGGGAAGGGAAACCCCAAGAGAATGGTCCAAGATTTATCGATCTACGAGTTATAGTTTAGCAACAATTCGCGATCTTCGAAAAAACTTTGACCTTCAATAGAATTCGTCGATGAAGGCCCACAGTGTGGAAAAAAATCGAGGAGCTTCGTGTCATCATGCACAAAGTATACGGAAAAAAGAAATCGTTTTCGTTGATAATAAATACTATTTTTTGACGATTTTCGTTTTTTGCTTATAAGCAAATAGCAATTCTGACCAAAGTTACGAAAATAGCTGAAAATTTTTTTCACCATTCGATGCGTTTTTGAAAGACGATCAATTAAAAAAAAAAAGTCCGAATATCTTGATTACACACCGAGATATGAATATTTTAACGTTTTTTCAATTTTCTTTTGTTGTAATTGACATTTTTGCAAAAATCAAATTCGATAGCCTTCCTTAGGCATACAGCTATGGGATTCAATAAAATACCGACCTTTAGAAGGAACTGTGTCACTACAGTTATCAACGTATTCCAGTCGATGGCGCGCGGCGCCGGCCGCCTGGCCGGGCAGCGCGGTGGGGGTACCTCCTCTCGCTCCGCAACCCCGCGCGAGCGGCTTAGCTAACAAATTCGATAACTTCCTTCAAAATGATCGTAGAACAAAACTTTTTTTTTAATTTTACGTCATTTTTTCTCGCGAACACGATGGTACCCTTTAAAATCGTATTTACCCCATAGCAGACCTGTGATCATCGTTTTTTAAAATTTTACATATAACCATGCTTTAGAAATTATAATTTTCTTCCTTGTCTTCATCATCGCTTAAAATTACTTCGGGTTCGGCAGTGTTCGCACAACTTATGCCGTTACATTTTTTGCACAGAACCGTACTGCTGAGAATTTTCTATGCGAAATTCGTTATTCTTTTCAGTTTACTTTCGAACTCAAAAAAGAAAATTGAAAATAACGATTAATTTCTTCGGAACTAAATATATTTCAAGTGTACAACTAACTTATTGTAAGGAATGAAACAGTGTCGGCTAAAAGATTTATTCGAGATACCTTTTCCTATTCACCGTAAAATAATTATAAAGCATGGTTATATGTAAAATTTTAAAAAACGATGATCACAGGTCTGCTATGGGGCGAACACGATTTTAAAGGGTACCATGGTATTCGCGAGAAAAAATCACGTAAAATTATAAAAAAAAGTTTTGTTCTACGACCATTTTGAAGGAAGTTATCGAATTTGTTAACTAAGCCGCTCGCACGGAGTTGCGGACCGAGAGGAGGTACCCCCACCACGCTGCCCGGCCGGGCGGCCGGCGCCGCGCGCTCGGCCGCGCCCCATCGACTGGAATACGTTGATAACTGTAGTGACACAGTTCCTTCTAAAGGTCGGTATTTTATTGAATCCCGTAGCTGTAAGCATAAGGACGGCTATCGAATTTGATTTTTGCAAAAATCTCAATTACAACAAAAGCAAATTGAAAAAACGTTAAAATATTCATATCTTGGTATGTAATCAAGATATTTGGACATTTTTTTTTTTTAATTGTTCGTTTTTCAAAAACGCATCGAATGGTGAAAAAAAATTTCAGCTATATTCGTAACTTTGGTCAGAATTGCTATTTGTTTATAAGCAAAAAACGAAAATCGTCAAAAAACAGTATTTATTATCAACGAAAACGATTTCTTTTTCCCGTATACTTTGTGCATGATGACACGAAGCTCCTCGATTTCTTTCCACACTGTGGGCCTTCATCGACGAATTCTATTGAAGGTCAAAGTTTTTTCGAAGATCGCGAATTGTTGCTAAACTATAACTCGTAGATCGATAAATCTTGGACCATTCTCTTGGGGTTTCCCTTCCCTACATCATATATGGACTTCAAACCGATATCATAACAAACAATTGATTGCGGTTGCAAATAAAAAATTGTGATTTTTTTGGTTCATTTGCAATTAACCGCTTAAATAACAATGCTAGCGTATTTTTTTATAGGGCCTTTTTCATAGAGGACACTATGATGAACAACTTTTATTTGAAACTTTCTTCGATAGGACGCATTCCAAAAGCGTTAACTCAAAAAAACCGATTTTTTTTTTTCAATAATTTTTTATTACTAAAATGCAGGATGGATTTTTACGAAAACTCAGGGCTATATTCCTATGGGTCCAAACAACCTACAAAACAATTGGCTAACCTCTGCACCTCTTGAATAAAACTTTTCTTAAGGTGACTGGACTACCGGTACCTGACTAGTCTCCTCGGATAGCAACGTGAATACGCTCAAGCATGGGCACACCAGAGGCGCTCATCAGGCAGACACCTCCTCAGCTGTAATGCAATGAGCCAGCCACCAAAGCCGTACACCGACCGGTCATGCATCACAGAGAGGTATTCTGGGCATGAATTTACGAAGGTGGAATCTGAACCAGCCAGGGTTGCAGTAGAAACACTTCAAAAAATGTTCAAATGTTCATTAGGTGTTTTGGCCGTGATTCGAATCCGGGACCCGCGGCGTGCCACCCAAGCCCTTATCCACCGGACCAACTGCTCTCCTAACGTTTTTCTAATAAATACGGTTTCTAATGGGTTTGGTGTCTCTTACAAGAAACACTACTTTGGTGTCCGCCTCCGATTTTCTTGAAACTCTTGTATGCGAAAGAGCATTCGAAACTAAGAGACACGTATTTTTTTTTATCGGCGGAAAAACGGTTTTAAGGGGTAAAACCACCCTTCAAAATAAGACATGTCAAGGGGTGGTTTCGCAGTTTCACCAACAAGCACTCAACCGATTTCGATAAAACAAAAACCAAAATGTTTCTTATCCAAAGCGATGAGAAGTCTACCATGCGAACGAAAAAAAAAGTTAGGGGGTGAACCGCCCTTGTATTTATCTGCTTCTCTTCAGCAGGAATACAACTCTATTCTTTATATCTCTATTCTTAAATAACTCTATGCTGAAAATCTCTATTCCTCGACATCTCTATTCTGAATAACTCTGTGGTTAATTAAACTGTATTCGTAAATAACTCTATTCTTAAATATCTCTATGTCTAATTATCTCTATTCCTGGACATCTCTATGCTTAATGCTTAAATATCTCTATTCGTAATTATCTCTATTCCTGGACATCTCTATGCTTAAATATCTCTATTCGTAAATATCTCTTATCTCGGACATCTCTATTCTTAAATATGGTTAAAGACAACTCTATTCTGAGACATCTCTATTCCAACTCATCTCCATTCCAAGACATCTCTATGCTTGATAAAAATAATTGACGATCAAGCTGCATATTATGATAAATTATCGGCGGTCCAAATAGTAGAACGAATAAAATTTTATAGGCTGATCGACTAAGAAATTGAACTCTCAGATCTTGGCATAACTATTACATGTTTTTGTAAAATTTAAATTATTCAATTGAATATTATTATGCATTTTAATGATCTTAGCAATTGCATTTGAAGAGACAGAATCAATGTTTCGGCGGTATTTCGACCTGTTCATAGAATCATAGAATCATAGCGTGGTGAGTTAATGCAAAATCTCGAGTATCGATACTCACCACGCTATGATTCTTTGAACAGGTCGAAATACCGCCGAAACATTGATTCTGTCTCTTCAAATACAATTGCTATGATCATTAAAATACATAATAATATTCAATTAAATAATTTAAATTTTATAAAAACATGTAATAGTTATGCCAAGATCTGAGAGTTCAATTTCTTAGTCGATCAGCCTATAAAATTTTATTCGTTCTACTATTTCGACCGCCGATAATTTATTATAATATGCAGCTTGATTGTCAATTATTTTTATCAAACATAGAGATGTCTTGGAATGGAGATGAGTTGGAATAGAGATGTCTCAGAATAGAGTTGTCTTTAACCATATTTAAGAATATAGATGTATAAGAATAGAGATGTCCGAGATAAGAGATATTTATGAATAGAGATATTTAAGCATAGAGATGTCCAGGAATAGAGATAATTAGGCATAGAGATATTTAAGAATAGAGTTATTTACGAATACAGTTTAATTAACCACAGAGGTATTCAGAATAGAGATATTTAAGAATAGAGATGTCGAGGAATAGAGATGTTCAGCATAGAGTTATTTAAGAATAGAGATATAAAGAATAGAGTTGTATCCCTGCCCTTCTCTTTTGGCTTCGTGAACAACTTTGAGGCAGTGTCCACTCCAGGAATTGATCAATAATACGTTGTCACTCCCAACATTAGGAAAAAATACTTTTTCCAACCAAATTTTAAAATGATCTGTTAGCATATAACAAATTATATATTTATATTTATATGTTAAAAAAAAATTGATGCGTTCTTAACTATAATACACACCGGAAGTAAGTTTGCCAGATTTCGATGCTGTTACAATAACGTTTTCTGGTCTAAATAATTCTTTCTCTACACATGACTACTTGATAGCATTCTTATCTAGTACAAACACCGTAATCACATCTCTACGCCTCTATTTTTTTTCTACATCGCGGATATTAGAATGCCAAAAATATCGGGTGATCATGACTACTTGATACCATTCTTATCCAGTACAAACCCCGTGATTACATCTCTACGCCTCTATTTTTTTCTTAAGATTAACAAAAGTGCCTTGTAGGGACACTAATTGTAGATCAGCACAATACCTATTAGTTTACGCATAGATTACAATTTTCCCATTATCATCAGAATAGTAATAGTGGCAGCTCCCTGCCTCCCCACCCCCCGTCCCTATTGAAGTTAATGCAAATATGCATACGTGCTTAAAACCATTAAATACGTAACGTTGATGGAGGGGAAGCAGATTGAACAAAATAGATATAGAAATTTTTAAATCGCGAATAAAGAGGAAAATCAAGAGAGGGTGGTTCACCCTGTCAGGGTGTTGTATTAATTTCGCAACATGAGAAAACTTTGATTCGGAGCTGTTGTGATATTTTGAATCCGCAAAAACATATAAAACAGAGGAAAGGCAACGGCAATAGGAAAATTCAAGTAAGGGGTAGTTCACCCCCTTAAGGTTGCTATTTTTCAAAAATACGAAAACATGTGAACTCTATTTTGATGTTTTTATGGAAATAGAACCCCTTCCATTCCATTATATTCACCCCTTCTTAATGTGGGGTGAGAAACAGATAAATGCAGGGGCGGTTCACCCCCTAACTTTTTTTTTTCGTTTGCATGGTGGATTTCCATCGCTTTGGATAAGAAATATTTTGGTTTTTGTTTTATCGAAATCGGTTGAGTGCTTGTTGGTGAAACTGTAAAACCACCCCTTGACATGTCTTATTTTGAAGGGTGGTTTCACCCCTTAAAACCGTTTTTCCGCCGATAAAAAAAAAATACGTGTCTCTTAGTTTCGAATGCTCCTTCACATACAGGAGCTTCAAGAAAATCGGAGGCGGACACCAAAGTAGTGTTCCTTGTTCGACATTTTTGCGTGTAGTATATAATTTATTGGGTATATCATAAAACAGTCACCCCTATCCTTTGTCACAAAGAGCAACGTTTCTCAACTGTGACACGCGCCTAAACTCACCCATATCGATTTGTTTCAGTCAAAACTCGTATGACAAGGCAAAACGATACATTTTCATAGAGACACGCGATAAGGCGATGTGATTGTGACGATTTGTTTACGAGACATTTAGGTAAGGTCGAGGAACTCCTTGATATGACACGCTCCAAGTGGGCTTCGAAAAAATAATGAAAATAAAAAAGAAATAAGTTCAAGGGACTCCGGGGTTGTGAACCCTTGTTGCCGTATCATAATATGCATCTATTTTGTTCTAAATATATATATATGGATGGCATTTTATCGAATAAAACCGACACTGCGAACTTTGTTCAATTTCACACGAAACTTCTTCTTCGTTGAATTATTAAATTGATCGCTATATATGTATTCTCTCCGCCACTACAAACATTCCAATTTCCGGAGATGGAGAGGGACAACGAGAAACGAGAGAAAAGAATAAAAATACAGTTATTGAAAAGTCCTCTTTTGACTGTCAAGGTGACTTCGGGTAATCGATCTTGCTAATTGCTAATCCTCGTATGTATGTTTATACCTGTATATATACTTTCAATCAAATATTTGGTCTACCAACTTTTTTCCGTAATTATTTTTGATTCGATTTCGGTGTTTACAAGAATCACAGCACGAGCAAAAAATATGATTTGAAGTAAATTTCAATTTACATTATTTTAATCCATCGTTCATCATCAAATAATCAGATCAGGGACAGATGAAAATGAGAGCGACATTTTTTCTTTTGCCTCAGTTTGAGAACGTAGAAGCTTTCTTAGCCACAATTTTGCAAGTAGTAATCTGAAACGAGCGAGAAACGTTTTGATCGTAAACTTTCGGAACGGCGAGTTACAAGAGAGCAGACTTTTCGCGTTTCGAATATGGCTGTGGGTTCCTCCTCGTTCCACATGACGAATCGAGAGACTCTTACTATTTTTATTTTCATACCTATATATCTTGAACTACGAAATTCGCGATGACCAACACCGCGATGGCTTTTACCGAAAAATTCTCGTTAATTTCAATGATGGCGATCTACGATTTAATTAAAAAGATTGTTTATTAATTTGACATATAAGTTATACCATTGTACAATTTTTATAATTGTAACTTCAATTACCATTATAAAATCAGTGTATTTTTTTAAATCCTAAATTGCATTACATTTAAATGCAAAAAACTATCGAAATTTTTTATTTTATTCTTCATACTTATTCTTCATTTGGGAATGAATTATTATGTGTTATATGGAGAATGATTGGTATAAAGACTAATATGATGCAAATATAAATATAAATAAATAAAAAAAGCATTAATGGAAAAAAATTTATTTTTTTTTGTATTTTAAGATTTAGGATATTAATCGTAGAATTCAAACGTTGTTTCAGCAACCGTGAACCCAAACATGGAACCATGAGCTTCACTTGCTTCTTGAATTACCTATAATATTGTTTCGGAATAAACAGAAAAAAATCATGGATCCTTTTTGGAGTCTTAACTATGTGATAACATTATTGCCGTGCCAAAAAAAGGCATTTTTATAATTATTTTTTGAAAATCGAACACATACAGATATTTTACACGAAATAGTATGGTCTCAAATGGCCGAGAAAAAAAAATAGGTTTTTATCATTGCACCCCAACGGTGCAAACTGCAATATTAGCCGAAATTTACAAGATAAGTGTTAAAAGATTGTCAATGAGTTCAGTGTCCGATGACTCGTCATTCGGCACATGCTAAAAATAAGTTTACCAATCAACGAGAGTGCGATAAATCGTGCATATAAAGAGTGCACCGTAATTTTAAGAAGATGGATCAGTCGACGAAACAATCCGCCGCTGTCCCTCGTGCTTGGCGGTACTGCAGAGCTCGCATGGAGCTACCGCAAACTACCGCTAGATGTCGCGGCGCGCGTCTTCCATCAGGTTTCAATGCACTGGGCGCGCACGAGAAATCTGATGCAAGACGGTTGCCGCGCGCGTGTGTTTGTGCGTGTGCATTAGCACCACTAACACTCGAGAGAAAGGGTTCTCTCGAAAATCGTGTGCGAGGCCATGCCTGTATATGCACACATGAAAAAAACGCATATACATATACATGTGTAAATTGATAATGATTTTCCAATCTTTTCGACGATTTCCATCGTCGGATAGTTCAATGGAAACTGAATACCCTAGCAATAATTGTTAGGATTTCGCGGTAAAAGCGATATGAATAATTAATAATTTGTTGTTATTATTATATTCAAACGAAAGATTCGTTTCAACGTATCCGACAATTTTTCTCGGTGTAAGTTCAGTGTGCTATGAACTCTCTAGTAGTGAAAACCACTGGGTTCTCGCTTGGAAAAGCAGTGCAAATAAATAAACAATTTATATTGTTTATACGAAGGAACGGTAGTTCTCACGCACATCTCCAAGGACTTTTATCGCTGGGCAGTTCAATGTGAATTGAACTCTCCAGCAGTCAAAACCGCTGGGTTCTCGCTAAAAAAAGTAGTGAAAATCAATAAACAATTTATATTGTTTATATACGAAGGAACGATAGTTCTTTCGCACGTCTCCAACGATTTTTATCGCGGGGTAGTTCAATGTGAATTGAACTCTCCAGCGGTAAAAACCGCTGGGTTCTCGCTTGAAAAAGCGGTGGAAATTAATAAACAATTTATATTGTTTATATGGAGAAACGATCGTTCGTTCGTTCGTCTCCAACGATTTTATCGTTGAGAAACTCAATTCACGCTGAACTCTCCAACAGTGAAGACTGTTGGGTTCTTGCTTGAAAAAGCGATGAAAATAAATCAACAATTGATTTTGTTTATACGAAGGACTAACGTCCTTGGGCACTTCTTCAATGATTTTCATCGTTGAGTAGTTCAATGTTAATCGAACTGTACAGCGGTAGAAACCACTGGGTTCTCGCTTGAAAAAGCGGTCAAAATCAATAAACAACTTATAATGTTTATATACGAAGGAACGATAGTTCTTTCGCACGTCTCCAACGATTTTTATTGCTGGGTAGTTCAATGTGGATTGAACTGTCCAGCGGTAAAAACCGCTGGGTTCTCGCTTGAAAAAGCGTTGGAAATTAATAAACAATTTATATTGTTTATACGGAGGAACGATTGTTCGTTCGTTCGTCTCCAACGACTTTTATCGCTGGGCAGTTCAATGTGAATTGAACTCGCCAGCGGTAAAGTTGAAGTCACAAGAGCTCCGATTTTTCGCGAATTTGCAAATTATTAAACAATTAAATCCTAGTGGCAACGGGAACAATCTACCCACACACCAACACAGAGCCACATCGAAGAACAATCCGCTCATAACCCACAAACTTGTCCCGCGATCGAGCCGAAACTTCACCACTTTGTTCACGACTCTTACACAAACAAACGCGAAGCCACGAGAACACTGTTTTCATTAAATTAATTATCCACGAAAGAAAAACCGACATGAACGCAAGTGCACACACTCATGGGGGCAGCCATGTTATAAACCCCGTCTCGAAAACATTATCGAGCGAGATCATCAAGCCGCGGCGTCACCAGTGAAGCGGAGAAAACTATAACTCCTAGCACGTCGGTCCGTAGCGACAATGTCGCTAACGACCGGCCGTAGCGACGACGAGTTACGATTTTTTGCTTATAACCTCCATTGCTACGAAAAATGACGCATTTTTCGTAAAAATTGATGCGAAAAAACGTGGTGTTAGATCAACCCTTGGACAATGACAATTCTTCCTCTAGTACTTATGTTTGTTGTGCAACATAAGACGGTAAGACCACGGGAGAATCTCGATTCCCCGCTGAGATACCATTTTTCACTTATAACATCCATTCCTATGAAAAATGGAGTATTTTTCGAAAAAATTGATTCGAAAAAGCATAGAAAGTTATTGCAAAAGTTTATTTCCCCGAAAGTTTATTTCACAGCAATCGACAATTTAGAAATTGATGATCGCGCCGCGAAACGGCATTTCGGTGAACTAAAATCTGACGAAGTCGGTATCTTGTTGATAATTTTTTTGAGAAAAATTTCGAAATGAAAATTTATCGTCAATTTAGCATAGATTTTGATGCAACCCGGCTCAAAATGTTGGTTGCGATATTACGCTTTCGCTGACAGGCCAAAAAATTGATCCGTCAATTATTTTCGGAGTAATTGTAAGATTACTCCGATGGTAACAAAAAATCGAAATTGTTTGAGATTTTCGCAAAATCGCTCTGTCAGCGGATTTATGCCATACCACTGTATACACAGTTGAATTTTCATCGCAATCGGTTGAACGGTGTGAACAAATTTTCCCTTCAAAAATTCGAAGCCGACTGATCCATCCTTTTAATCGTAAGATAAAGACTTCTAATTACCCACACAAATAGCGCATTGTTGGCAGATATATTACAGGAGCTACTCGCATTCGAGATTGAACGATTGTTCATTGTCCGGGGCAATCTTCTCTCGAATTTCAATCGTGTTCAAATTTTTTACTCCTTCTCTCTCCGAGTTCTGTTCCGCAGTACTCGGAAAAAGATTACGTCGCTCATTCGAGCCCATTACACTATTTATAAACTGCGTGTTGCTTGTGTACCATTCGATTTTACGATAATGAAAGAACGAAATACAAAACATCTGCACGACTCGTGAGAATATCCAGAGAATGAAAGACAGACAGACACAAAGCCACAGACA